>JAZDUA010000115.1:2125000-3325000 GCA_038098605.1 Gryllus longicercus
GCGCGGGACGTGACTCACCGCCGCAGCCCTGCTCGTCGTCGCCTAGCGGGCAGTCGAAGAATCCGTCGCAGAGGCGGTCGCGGCGCACGCGCACGCGGCACGAGCACTGCGCCTCGTCGCTGGCGTCGGGGCAGTGCACCGAGTCGTCGCACCACAGCGCCTCCAGCAGGCAGCCCGTGCCGTCGGCGCAGGGCCGCTCGCCCGGCGGGCACTGCATGAACGCTGCACAAGCGACGGAAATAAGAATACTAACATCGAATGTTCTTCAATATGATTGTGTTAAATTTAGTTACAGGAATGAACTATTCAGGTGTAATTTAAGACTATCCTTGTAGAACTTTCTTATTGTAGAAACAATGTCTTTTTCATTTATTTTACGTTTTGTGGTTAAGTATGATTACTCGGGTACAAGAATTCTCTGGTATCAAGAGTGTTATTGGCATGTTAGCACCTCTGGAAACGCTTATGCGCACGGGTTTACAGTCAAATAATAATACAGCCACAATTCTACTACAACTAGAGCCAACTGTATTTCTATATTCTGATTGACATTTATTGCTAGAATTATTAGCGAATTTCCATACCATATCACGCTCCTCGCCGCACACATTTTTTGAAGATAAAACTCTTCTACAATGAATAAATAACTTACCCACTCGTTCATTTGGTGTAAAACCAAACAATACTTAATAATTACCATATTTAATTATTAGAAGTATCTAGCTCAACAGCGATCTAATTAATGCTTAATATTCACCATTGCGTGCGGTTGTGTTGCCATTGACTGCAGTTGAAGTCAGAGTGGCCGCAGTTTTTTCCATGTAGTTCTTCGCATTCGGTGGTGCAGTAATGGCTGGTGTCGAATCATTCGTCGGACTCCGTGGTGTTGAGGGGGTCTTCGATTCGTCAGTAACCACGACGGTCGGCAACGTGGTTAACGACGTGGCTTCAGAGGCGTTACGTGCCGAGGAAAGCATAGCCGCCTCCTTTTCAGGCACAGAGATGATGGTTTTGCCTGAATCAAATGACGCTGCCACTGGGCCAGACCGCATGATCGGCTGCGATGGAGGCGGCGGAGGCGGCAGCGGTAACGGAGCAGGAGGTGCCTCCGGGGCTGTTACGGGCTGGTTTAACAAATGAAACACACTCGTTCAAGCAATCGCACGCGCCATTGAGAATTAACAATACGCAATTGATATTAAAGTAACAAAATGTCTAGATCTAGAAATCCAATGAAACCTCAATTGGAAAATCCATGTAAATAAATTTAACATTAAATTAACTTCATAACGTTAAACATTCAGATTTTTTTCAAATTGAGTCAATCTTCATGCAGCTCGTTGCCTAGTTCGTTTGCTGATAAAATTAAGTTAAGTTTTTAATTACTCTCGAGAGAAAAGTTTTAGTTTTCTAAGGTACCTAACCTCCCTTTATTCATCATTTAACTAAGTTTAGTAAATAAGTTGGAGAAAGAATTCTGGTGCTCAAAAAAAGGTGCGCGTATTGTACTTCACACCCTATGACACACTCATTCTTTTTTTATTTTTTACGGAAATAAATCCCACCTTTTGGTGTGCGCGTGCGGCGTGCCCGAGGGACTGCGCCCGGCCCTCGCCGAGCCCCACCGTGGGGAACTGGAAGGTGGGCGGCGGCAGCAGCGCGCAGAAGACGCCCGGCTGCGCGACCATCGGCTGCGCGACCATCGGCTGCGCGACCATCTGCTGCGCGACCATCGGCTGCGCGAAGGGCGCCGGTATCCACGCCGTGCTCTGCGCCTGGTACACCACCGGCACCTGCACCTGCACGGCAGCCCCCGGCGGCCGCTGTTGCACGGGCACCGCCTGCAAGCCGCAGCCAGGAAAGAGATACGATGAAGAATCTCGACGCATCGTAAGATATGAACAAAGAGAAGTTTGAAAGCAATGGATGGGTACCATGTTAGATGGAAAAGATATGTACAAGCAAAGACGTTTCGCATCTAGTACCCAAAAATCATAGTAGTAAAGACAAGTAAGCAATATTTAAAAGCCTGACGGTGATACTCGTATTAGAGACTGAAGAAAAATGTATCTTACATCTCGCGTGCATGCTTCTTATGAGAAGGAAAGAAATAAATTGAATACATCCAAAATATAGAAATCAATAGCATAAAATATTTCAAATGAAAAACACTACAAGTTAAATTACATGCATCAACTTGCGAGAGCATAATGAAGAATTCTGAGTTCGGGTTACCCGTCCACCCGGGTTTTCGCCAGCCCACACACGAAAAAGCGCAACGCCCGGTAACGTGTTGTTCAAGTTGGGAAAAAAGGAACATCGCTAGACGGCTGTTCAATCAATGGAGGTATTCCTTCATTTTAGTGATGATATCGAAAAAAAATCTTTCTTGAAAACTAATCTTAATCCAACTTGCAACTGCACTCACTGAACTAACACTTCCTGGGTGTTATCAGCCATGCCCAGTTCATCAGGCTGGCGGATGAATACGTGCGGCGGAAGAGCGATACGATTTCTGGCGACCTCAAATGTTTTAAAACCTGTTAAAATAAACGTCCGCTAACAATGTGTTGTCCTCACCTGACTGTTGAATTTCTCCACGTGCAAGGCGGCGGCCGGAGGCTGGGAGGTCCTGGGCGTTATCAAGGACGCCCACTGAGCGGGCTGCTGCGCGCCGAGCGTCGCGCCCCACTGAAAGTGTTGCGGGACGGGCGGAGTGGGCGGGGCGGGCGGGGCAGGAGGGGCGGCGGCGGCGGCGTAGCCATAGGCCGGCGGCTGGGCGACCACGTAGGGCGCGGCGTACACTGGCCTGTGGGCGTAGGCGTGAGGCGGGTAGGGGGCGTGGGCGTGGGCGGCGGGGGGCTCGGGTGCGTGGGCGGAGCCGGGCGCCGGCGCGGACGCGGTGATGGGGGGCAGGGTGGGCACGGCGGGCTCCTTGCCCGCGGGCGGGAAGAGCACCGGGGCGGAGGGCGCGGGCGCCGAGGGCGGGGCCGGCGCCGCCGGGAAGCACACGGGCACCGTCCACAGCTGCGGCATCGACGCCGCGGGCGAGAAGAACAGCTGCTGTTGCGTCTTGAGCGTCTGCAGGCCGAAGCCCCCGGGCCCCATGGGGTACGGCACGAACGTCGGCGCCGGCACCTGCGCACGCACAAGCGCAATTCAGTACACTCTGGGACATATCAGCGGGGAACTCTCGAGTTAGAAGGTGGGCGGTGAAAGTATTAGTATCCTAGATAGGAAACATCGTTTTAAAGATGTTAGATTATCAAGTTGCCGATTATAAATTTGCATTTAAATACGTTTATAGATTTAAATATAGTTAATCTTAAGTCGACCAGAATGGCTGAGGTGGCTTGAGCGTGTGCCGACACAACGCCTCGGTCGGGAAGGTCTCTGTTTCGAGTTCTGCCGTGGGCATTGTCTCTTGTCGTTTATGTATGTGTGTTGTCGCGGAAGGCCGTGTGAGTCTGCTGACCGCAGACCGAGGATACCGCAAGTGTGTCTAGTGTAACAGTTATTATGTGATCCCATGAGGGAGATAGTGGGTACCGGGCGCGGATAGCCGCAATCGGGCATCCCATAAGACTGCAAAAAGGCCCCGAAAAAGTATTTTTTCATTAAATAATTCCCGACATAATGACACACATTACTGCAATTAAATGATCGTAAACAAAGAAATCGCATTATTAAAACTTTATTGTGGTATTAAGTAACTTCTTCCACAATATCATTTTGGATTCACTTTTTTTTATTATGTTCCATTTATGTATCAATATTTAGAAATTATTAGCTTGAGAATTTTGTTAAAAAATAGGAATGAATGAGAAAACACTATGCTACTCTAAAAGTAGATTAGCTGAAAAGAGCTACGGGAGTCCGATCGTTGCAACACTCCGCCTGAGGATCATGCTGTAGAGCGCAATAGTGAACGCACGGGGAAGCCGTTGATGATGCGGGCGCTGTGCCTGGGGTCCGGGCGCGGGGCGGAGGCGACCGCCCGCAGGGACGCGCCGGGCAGCCGCTGGCCCCCGCGGCCGCCGGAGGAGCAGGCGTCGGAGGCGGCAGCCGGCGCGCGGGGCGCCTGTCAACACCCGGGGGCGTGCATGATTCAGAACAGTGGGTAGCTGCATCAACTAGTGGTGCTCCAACAGCACATACTTTCCCGCATTATTTCTAAGCGTTCCCATATGTTATATTACTAGATAAAGCTGCAAAAGTGTTATCAACCAGCAAACAAAATTGTCTACACTAAGACTCGAACTCAGGTCCTCCGAGTTAACTTGACGTGAGCTTTACTTCTACAGTTTAAAAACGCTATGAGTTTCGACTTCTGTGAAAAGTAATTGTCTCAAAACAAGTTTTCAAAAAATTGTACATGACCTTTTTTAACGAGTTGACTTTATAGGAGGAACTTTGTTTGAGGCATGAAGCGCTCTCTTCAATTTTAAAGTGTTAACTTTTTGTAATTTTCTAAAATACAAAGTTTGCCGAAAATATGACTAGCGCCATGATTTTTTACCGCCCCTTGAATTGAATTGAATTGAATTTGCCTTATTTTACGTGGCGAGACTCGGGCCATCAGGCCCGCTCTTCCGTCTGACCACGCAAATTTCGCTACGTTCCTTTCATCAACAAGCAGAGAAAGGAGGTATTTCTTGGGTGAGAAACAGGCGATTTTGAATTTAGCTCAGAGGCTTGAGGATCTTTTACAGGCAAGTAAATCTACTAACATGGGACAGCCGGCTTTACTTCCCCTCCGAAGGAAGGCGTACGAAGGATTTTGTCGCCCTAGAAATCCACGGCTTCGATCGGGTTTGAACCCGCGAGCTTTGGTATAACAGTCCAGTACACTAACCGTCACACCATCGCCGTCGCCCCTTAAAACATATGAGGAGGAAACTTAAAGAAAAAAATTTGGGGCGTTTTTGAAAATATTTTTAGATATTGCACAAATTTCGAGAACAAATTACGCGAAATTGACTCGTTTCTTTTCAAAAAGTTGTACGTGACCTTTTTTTTAGTGCTGATTTTTTCAACAGACTTTGTCTAAGGCAAAAATCTCTAACTTCGATTTTGAAGTTTTGAAATGTTCACGTTGTTTTGGCAAATTCGAAAAAATGAAGCTATAACCGAAAATGAGAGCTGCACCATATTTTTTACCGCCCGTTATTACATATGAGGAGAAAATTTAAAGAAAAAAAAATTGAAGCAGATTTTGAGAAATTTTTGAAATTCAAGCTCTAGTTTTGCAAAAACTACTCTTTTTTCAAAAAAATGTTAATAACTTTTTTAAGAGGTCATTTGTCCATGAAATTTTTTGTCTGAGACCAAAATCTCTATCTACAATTTTGTAGTTTTAAAAACTTTTTTTATTTTCGAATAACCGAGCAATACCTGAAATTGTGACTAAAACCATATATAACTTTTTGTAATTTTCCAAAAATTGGAGAGTTTTCCGAAAATGGGAATAGCATTATATTTTCACTGTGCCTTGATTCATACGAGAAGAAAATTTAATACAAGATTTGTAGGGGTTTTTAAGAAAATAAATATTTGAAAATTTAAAATTTCATCATAAAAAAACTATATATCGCGGAAAATTAACAAACAACTGCCCATTTTTCGAAAAATTGAACATGACCTAATTTTAAGATCTGTCTTTAGAGAAGGGATTTAATCAAAGAAAAAATCTTTATCTTCAATATAATACTTGTAAGGAGACGCTATAAAAATTCATTTTTGTAATTATCGAAAATCAGAGATGTCAACGAACATGATATTTGTACCATTCTCTTAAGCGTCCTTTACGCTATTTAAAGAAAAAGTTTAACAAAAAAAATTGAAGCCATTTTCGAAAAAAAAATGATAATGTTTCGGTGGCTTCCTGTAAAATTCCCTCAAAAATTAGAATATCCGTTTGAAACTCCCCAAGCCCCTGTTTTGACCGATCGGGGAATATCCATATTGGAAAAAATCGGCTAAATTGTTTAGGCGCTTTCTTTACACTCATATGTCAGAAAATCAATTATTATCTTAACGTTTTTATTTACCTGCCAAACGGTGAGTTCTGGGACTTTGAGAAGAGATGATAACTTCGTCCCTTCTGTAACTTGATCCTCTGAGCTGGTTCGTAGGTTTGGTTTCTGGGTCACAAGGCTGCTAACAATAGACTATACACACCGAATATATATTTATTATTCGTAGAACAATATTATATTACACTTCTGCATTTATTGTTTTATATAATGCTATTAGATTATTTTCTCGCTACGACAGGTACAGTTCCTAAAGTTATGAATTCGATTGTAACACATTCATTTATTTTTAATTATACATTAATTAATTTTACATACAATCATACATTACAATTTTAAGGGACACGTGTTTTATGGTACCTGCAATATACCTACACGAAAAAATAAGGATTTAACACATTTTACAGACAGGAAATGTAGGTGTCCTTATTCAACTTAATAAATACGAGTTAATAAATCTAACTCGTAGAAATACGATAATGCTTAAAAAGCTGATGTGAAGTCAAAGTATGAGAACAAACAAGATGTAAAACCTTACATTTATATGTATAAAAAGACAATTAAGAGTCATAATTTTCATTACTAACCATGTCAATGCGTGTCAAATTATCAATTGTGTCTTGGTCGAGTAAGGTAGTTGTCGAATTTCGGAATTCGAAAGAATCCTTAAACACTTGTTCGACGTGCTGCAAGAGTTGGTATAGATCTGTTGTTGACGTTACAGCGATGTTCCTTTCTGAAGTGGTCGCTGGTGTGGAATATTCTTCATCGATGTCCTTTGTTGATTCCAACAGAAAAGTTCCTAGGTTAATTAATGTGCTTTATACATTATTTATAAACTGAAATTAAAAGGTACGAAAGTTTACGGTCTTTCCGGTGATTCCTTAAGAGAATTTGATTTAATCAACTATAATTTACTTTCGCAGACATTATTCTTGATAGGTTTCAGTGCAAACATAATTAAGATTATTAAAAACATTTATGTCTCTATTACGACACAAATTATGAACGGACAGCAAATCTGTGATAAATTTGAGATAGCTGAGATAGTTCTTTTAACATTACAGTTGTGTCTGTTGGTTTTAAGTTACATTTATTAAGGACAATAATAAAATGTTAAATTAACGAATTTATCACAAACGCCCTATGTCTTCATTTCCAATGAATCCTCATTCATAATATTCCTTTGTTAAAAATAACCTTGCTTAAAAATATGGTAAAACATGTTCGAAGACTTTAGTAAAAAACGTAGATTTTCCTTAGCGTATTAAAAATACCGAACATGACTGAAAATTAGTCCACAATCTTTCGAAATTAACCTATCATAATGTAAATATCAAATATCTCAGTAAGCTCATTTAATCTTTTTCTTGAGAAGAAAGCAAAAATATTTATTTTAGGATCAACTACTTGTGGGTGATAAACTTTTCCCTCGACATTTCTGACGTAAGCATGCGGGGAAACAGTTTAATCTTAACATTAACAGTATTTACCTCAATTGCAGACGGAGCAGTCGCAGACTCCTCAGCCGCGCGGAAAGCTGCCGGTGTCTTAGCAGGTTTCTCACTTAAATGTGACTGAGCTGATGCAATGTGGCCCTTGATTTCACCAGCAACCTTATCCACCGCCGCCACAACTTTGTCAGGAATCGATGTGATTCCCTTGAGGGCGTTACTGACGAACGTGTTGGTGTCGCTCTTCGAGGGGGAGCTGCCAAGAATCACCTGCTGCTCCACCTCCGCATCGTCCTCCTCCATCCTACGAAAGCTTTGCGCTGATTGTTCAGAGGATGGGTGTGTAGGTGAGGTCATATGGGTTGTTGAGGACGGAGGGGAGGTGGAGGGCTGAAGGGTAGTTGAGGGCTCGTGAGTGGAGTTTGTAGCGGGAACGGCGTCTGCTTGTACGATCTGATATGCTGCCGCAGCGGCTTGGTCTATCTCTTGCGTCAGCGCTTGAGCGGGCGGCAGGCCGAACTTCTCAAGCATCTCCGTCAGATCCAAAACCTAAGCAGCAAGCGATGAATCCTCAAGTTACGGTCGTGAAGTAAATGGGCAAAGAGACAAGAATGTCAATACGAGTCAAACATTTGTTTGATTGATTGATTGATTAGTGTCTCCGGGCGTGCCGGCGGAGAGAGAGAGAGAGAGAGAGAGAGAGAGAGAGAGAGAGAGAGAGAGAGAGAGAGAGAGAGAGAGAGAGAGAAAGAGAGAGAGAGAGAGATGGCGGTGATCTTCGCCCACCGGATAGCGATATCCGGCGCCTATCTACCCATCAGTTTGTAGGTTTTTCCCGTAACCAGGTACCCCACGAGCGAGGCAACGTCTCAGTCGGGACAAGGTCTAAGCTCCCGACTGATCTCCAGGCATGTGTGGCAGTGTAGTGAAAGTAAGTTAAGTGTATGTGAGTGTGTGTGTGTGTGTGTGTGTGTGTGTGTGTGTGTGTAATAAGGGTAAGGGGATAGGACAAGGAAGAGAAAGGAAATATTGCGCCCGGTCCGTGGTCCGTTTGTTAGGGTGGTACTCAGACATTCGCCTGGTGTTGATCGGAGAAACCACAATAACTACCAATCAGAGCAGCCGGTTGCTAGAACTCTCCTCCAGACAGCGCCTGAATTCGACCTAGCTGTCTAGCTAATACGGAAAATCCTGCCACCGTCAGGGCTCGATCCCAGGACCTCCCGCTCAGAGGCACATCAAAGTGACATCAATTGATGCCCTGAACCATCTTTGCCGGTAGTGCACTGTTTATAAGCAAGTATAGATATTGTTTTCATTGCAAATACACCATCATTGCCACAGATTAAATAAATAAGTCAATGAAGTACTGAATCCCGTATGAAGTACCTGAAACTTGACGTGACTGACGATGAATAAATGAAGATAACATACAAAAGTAAATAAACCAATGAATGATTAGAGTAGGGAGGATCTGGAACTTCATACGTCAGATGAAGAATAAATTTTAAAAAAAACTGAATAAATAGTAAATAAACCAATGAATGATTAAGGTACGGAGAACTTGAAACGTGAAGTGACTGATGATGAATAAATGAAAACTGATAAAATAGTGAATAAATCAGTGCGTGAATAGAGTGTGGTGTACCTGGTACTTAATGCTGCTGACCCTGCGGTGGATGGAGTCGAGGATGTCCCCGCAGACGGCCGCGGGCGCGGGCGCGGCGGAGGGGCTGCGCGCCACGCGGGGCTGCTGCGCGCGCAGGCGCAGGTCGTGCGCAGCCTGGTCCAGCCCATCCAGCGCCTGCCGCAGCTGGCGCCCCGCCGCCGCCGACAGGTGCGATGCCTCCGACATGCCCTGCGTACGCAACACGCGATGCACAGACGAAGAGCTTCTTTGATTTCCTTCTATGATGATACTCATTTAAAAAATTGAACTGCGATCACTGATATCACAAATTGCGATGTACACATTAACGTAAATGTAACTAAAATGATTGTATTGCAATTCTTGAATGACGCAGTGAATCAGATTGTGGCATATCCAAAATCATGGAAATAAACTCTAAGGTATATTTATCATCAGAATCACAAAATTGAAATATTGACTGAGATATTGTGACAAAATGACAGATATAAGGCTGAATATAAGTAGGAGAGAGATGATAGCAGAATTTACTTTATGTGGAAAGAATGTAAAAGTTAAATACATCAGATTCAGATACTACTAGGGAGAAGTCAATAAAGTACGAAAAAAATAGTTTCAAGAGAGCTTTAATTTGTACATGTTTGGTCCATAAATTTTGAGCTGACAGTATGTGAACAAAACACATTAATTTTTTTCTACGTCTTTGTGTTCGTAATGTAGTCATAAAAATAATTCATAATTACTATGCCCGATAATTTGAACACATATTTTTGGTCATTTGTACTTCGTGTCTCCCCAAGTTAATTCTTTTTATAAATATTTTTCTAATAAATTTGCTTTCATTCTTAAACAAACATTCTTTTATGTGGTATGACCGAAACTCTACAAAAGTTCGATCAACCAAAGATGGATGGTGATCGTAGATCAATCAAAGTTAATAAATAGTTCCTGAATGTCCATTGTTCCTGAATTCGCTGCTCATGCACAGCGTCCATCGCCTCAAGCAAGTACGTACCAGCAGCGCGTGCTCCGTCTCTTTGAGGCACCCCAGCAGCCGGTTGAGCGCCTCGTGCTCGGCGCAGGCGGCCTCACCCCCTCTTGGCGCGCCGCCTCCTTCCACCACGTGGACGTCGAGCGCGTTTGGAGCGGCCAGCCGCGTGGCGTCCGCGCGTCGGCGGGTTCGCGCGTGCCACTGCGCGGGCGGAGGTCGAGCAGGCGGCGGAGGCGGAGGCAGAGGAGCGGGCTCCTGCTCGTCCACTTGGTTGAGCGGGTCGAGCAGGGGCGGCGGCGCGCCGGACGGGAGCCGCAGCTCCGACGACGTCGAGGGAAGAAGGGGCGAGGAGCTGTAGGACGACGGGTCTTCCCCCGAGGTGTTGCCGACCCCGTCGTCTTCGTTGAGCGAGTTGAGCATGGTCTTGAGCAGAGACGGCGGGTGGCTGTGCGCGGAGAGGACGTCGAAGATTCCCGGCGGCGAGGGCGGGGAGCCGCCACGCCTCCGGGGGGTCGCGGGGGCGGACGTGGAGGCAAGGACGTCCTCCAGGAGGAACAAACCCTTTCGGCGTTTGTGGCCCTTCGAGTGGGAGGCGGGGAGTGCGGTGGAGACGCTGGCCCCCAGCGAGGTAGGCGTCGTGGCCCCGCGTTCGCTGCGGGTGGGCTCGGGTTGCAGGGGAGGCAGCACTGGGTGGATTTCCAGAGTCTCCAAATTCGCCTCGGAGAGGTTCTTGTGCTCCTTGAGGTATTTCTGGATCCAGTTTAATCGACTTCCGATATCTGTCAGACATTGAGTTGGCTTACTGCATTATAAAATACTCTTTACACATTTAGTCTGCACCGAGTAAGACGGGAGGAGGGTAGTACTCACGAGTGGCGTTGTAGGCGACGGTGGCGACGAGCGCGGCAATGGCGGCGGCGCCCAGCACCAAGCCCAGCACCAGCAGCGCCGTGCGGTGGCTGCGCGTCAGCCGCAGCGCCAGCAACCCCACCGTGCCGCCCCCGCACGCGGACCCCGCGCCCGCGCCGCCTGCCGCAGACAGAACACGCTTACAACAGGCTAACGGGCGGGTTTAAATTATACTATTGAATACTATTCAGGTACATTATCACCTTTGTAAATAGAAGTTCTGTTCTTATTTTTACAACAATCATTAAATGTCAAATAAGAATTAACATATAACAAAGCAAAGTACATCATTATGAAAAATAAAAATTTACACAATTTTTCGGGCGTCTGTACCGCCCATCATCAGGTATCTGAAATTTAAAATTGAATACATGTCAAGCTTTAAAAATATGTTTAATAATTATTTACGATATTAGTGTCGGAAAGCATCTGATTACAATACGAGATTGGAAAATGGTGTATTATAATAAGATGTTACCACATGAATATGGTTCAAAGTTTGTAAAAATTTGTTAGATTTAATGCGAATTTTTTTTTCGCCTTCAATTAGTATTCACATTTTTCTCCCATAAGTGGCAACCTTGTTCTCAACAAGGAGAAAAGTTGAAACACACTTGGTGTATATTTCCCGACACATGTAAGTGAATATAGTTCTCATTTGTAAATATAAATAGCAGCAAATCCTGCTTTAGGATCATTGTTACCCAACAAATTAAGAAAGAATTATGAGAGTTAGTATTTAATTTTTTAAGATTGGTGTGGAAGAAAACGTTCATTCCATATCGGAAAACGTTTTGATTGCTTACTTTTCTGGCAAGTCAGAGAAGGAGAAACTAAGAAGTCTTTGGTCCCACTACTCTACGTTAAAGAGAATAATTTCACTTAATGACAACATCGATATTAAATGTAAACGTAAAACCTCCGTAGCTCGAGTCCATGTCTTCTTGGCTGTCGGAGTGCCGCCGCTTCGTTGGCTCAGAGGCCGACGTTTCGCCGTCGGTATTATAGACCGGATAGCCAAGAAAACATTGATAACAGTAAGTGTACTCTGTTAGTTTTTTAAAGGGGAAATGTGTAGGATACAAGATGAAGTCCAAAATATTTTTAACAGAAGAGTGATAAAGTACGTCATTACTTTACCGCACAAGTGTGGCCACGCTAGAGAGGTAAAGTACTTCATTACGAAACTGATAATAATAAGATTATGTGACACATTACATGACCAAAGTGTATAAAATATACTTTTACACATTTTTAGGCAAATTGCATATTATTTTTATAAATTCAATCTTAAAATTATATTTTAAACATAGTTTTTTAGCTTGGCATCCTTTCAATTTTAAATTTCAGATCCATAATGATGGGCGGTGTTGTATAAAGACGTCCAAAATGTTGTGTAAATTGTTATTTATAATAATATGATGTTTTATTTTTGATGTGTTAATATTTATATGACCTTAAATTACTACTGTAAAAATAAGAACAGAAAAAAACGTCTATTTATAAAAAATAGTCATTAACGTTATTAAGTCGATAAACAGCACATAACAGACCTGTCTGAAGTTTGTAGACAGAGAAGATAGTCGTGAGTTATCCAATCGAGTCTGTTATATATGTTATCGGCTGGGTGGGGTACAATACTTTTCGTAATACCATATTCGTATGTGGAACTCGTAGCAGCACCCGCGATTTACGGAAATCCAAAAGAGCTTCATCTTAATTAGCCTAACATTAGTCTTTAATTTCGCATAAAGTTTGGTTGTGTTTTGGTTTTGGGTGCTGGTAGCTCTAGATGGCTCATGAAATATCCAAGTGAAGGGCACATTCTTTCTTCTCTTATTATTTGACGAATAAGCGTTGTACAATAGAATGTTTGATTGGCTCAATAACCGATTGAGGCCATACACCAGAACTGCATTTTCACAATGAGAGAGATCGAAAGTAGGTTTGTCGAATCAGCGATGACACACATCCCCTCTTTCGTGAAGCGGCAAAAATAGTGAGTCATCAAAGTCGTCTTTTCTGCCGCTCACATTGGCCAAGTCTTGTCACTGTCATCTAATTAAACGTTGATGAAAACAAAACCAATACATCTAAAACAAGTTGTAATTCCCTGTAGAAATTGAAGGAGGCTCTATCAAGCTATTTAAGTTTTATTGTTCCAAGTTCATGAGTTAAACTCGCCGACCCAAGATGAACCAACTTAAATGAAGATGGAAACATGTTTCGCCAAGGTCAACAATCTCCGAATTGTAAGCAATGAAACGCACAGCAACAAATTGTCCATTTAGAGACCATTTTATTCAAACGTTTATTACTATATGAATCAATGAATTGATTGATCATTGATCAATTAATTAATACGTAATAATTTTCCATTCAGGTGTAATAATAAACAAAACAATACAAGACACTGGTCGAGATATTTTGTAATTAACAGTACAAATTCTTAGTTGAATGTTTATGTTAAAATTAGGTGTTATGATTTAATGCAGTATATCTGAAGAAGGCCTTTTCTATTTTATGAGAGAGTGATCAGATTAGTTTTTAATAGACATAATACAAGAAAATCGAAAATTCTAAAAGTAACTATGTCTGTATGTTTAAATGTACTTGAATTTGACTATTGCCAATAATTTTAAAACATCTTTAAATCAGTTTTCTATATGATTAATTTCCAATATACGCAGGAATTGAAAGAATACTATGCAACCTTCGACATGTGAGAGGCGACTATGGTTTCATTAGATACCCAGGAACTCAGGGGAATATTCAAAAACATTTCTATTAATAATTTACAATGTGTGCAGATATTGGAAGAAAACTATGCATTCTCCCGGCTTGTGAGAGGGGTAGCTAAATGGTTTCATTAGATACCTAGAAACTCGAAAAAACAATAACAATTAAATATTGTCGATTTAATAAATCAAAATATTTGATCGTGTTATTACATTTTTTCATATGACTGACTAAATTCTCATATTCAGTGCGTCAAGCGACGTCATGCGCCAGCCAAGCTCCCATGATGAGGCTACCTGCCATTACATAGGTACTTTTCGCTCGTTGCGTTATGGAATAGCAACTTTTTTTATAGTATTGGTATGAAAAAACTGTTACACTGCATAATTACTCAACTATTACTCGTTTATTATACATTTGAAGATGGCAGAATTCGGAACTACTATTGTTTTGAATGTGAGGTCCCGAACACAAATCGGAGAAGGCACGAGTAGTGCCGATGCATCACACCAATGTGGACGCCAGCTGAGACAGTCCTTGAAAAAGAGCTTGTTTTGTTTTTGTCGTTTCTGTATGTTTGAGGAAAAATCAAATCCGCTGCAATAAGTGAGAGTGCGTTCTGCCAATTACTTAAATATAAATAATGTGAACTATTTCCGCAATCAAATAAAAAAAGAGATTATCGATACCATTAGAAAGACCTATGGACAGAGCTGCAGTACAATATAGTTTGTCCTCAACAATACACGCTATTCACAAAAGGCACGGGAAATATTTATAATTTTCTTGCACATATCTATTACAAAATAGTTATATTCTGGTCCGCTTCTAATCTGCCGTACCATGCAATGAGCGGGCTTGTATCCCGCTCACCACCATCTGTATAGTAACTAATCGAGCAGTATCTACTGTAAACGTGCAAGTCTGGTTGGCGGTGAACTCAGGTAAACAGAACGCAGCGCTCCATCTGCAATGTAAAGTGAAAACAATAACACAAGTGTATTACTGTAGTATTCGCGAAGACTATTTCTGTTGAAATACTTAATTTATTACAGTGTTATATCAGTGATTTATTTGTTCTTGAGCAATGATATTTTGAAAAACAAATTGTATATTGTTTTGTTCAGAAGCATTTTTGCTGCCGTAGGTTACTTGTACTATGTAATTGCTCTATTTGTGAATACTATTTTTGTCAAAATATTTAATTTATTGTTGTGTTATACGAGAGCGTTTTATTTGCTTCTCTTTTGAATTATGTGTGATAGATTTTGGAAAACCATTTATTATCGTTTCGTTCATCAACATTTTTCCTGCTGCAGACCACTAGCCCTTTATTATTTCTCTTTCTACTTGGTAAGAAGAAAAACACAGCAAATATATATGTAGACAGACATAAACTCAGGGATACGAGACGAAAAATATATCAATTTTGTTTTAGAAATTTTATATCCAAGAAATGAAAAATTAAATCTTGATAGTATATATTAATATTTTAACTATCCAATTAATATTTTAACTCCTTGTCAAGTTTGAACAGAAATAAAAAAAGCAAATAATAGCATCAGTGAATTAGATATTTACTGAAAAAAAATCATTCAGTGTATACAGCTACTTTCAATGTTACGAAAATGGCGTATCAGAGCAAAATAATAAAGTGGTTAAGATGGAATAAATAATAAAAAGGGGGCCCCATTGTCATGTTTCCAAGCTCCCAGTTTCTAAGGTCTTACCAATTGCAATAGTGTGTGTTATTGAATGTAGTGAAATGCTGGACCTTCAAGGACATGAGTCATGCCATTCTTTACATCTAATCTGCAAAGGCTCCCCATGAATGGAGGATTCTTTGAATTGACGTATTTACTAGAATACCATCTTTCATTCAAATGTTTTGGTTTTGTGGAACCTTTCTAAACAATGTAAGGATTTGTTCGCAACCGTAGGCTCATTATAGTAAACCAGCTTTAAGCACTTCGTTAATAACACGTGCGCGCAGAGATACCAACACTCATTTATACACACACAGAGACGACATCGTTATTATTATCATCATCATGATTCGCGCGCTCCCTCACATTACACCTCCCCTTCCATGTCTTTCAGATAGCTCCCAAATCTTTGCCTCCCTCCTCTCTCATCCTACAGACTCAGAGTATTTTCTTCCTATCTTATTTTCCATCCACCCCCTTTTTTCTCTTTCTCATTCTTGCTCCAGAAGGGTTCCTGGCAACCAGACTCAAAAGAACAGGCGTCAGCGCTGGCCTGAATCCAGAGCTTCCCATTTCGTCAGCGTGGAATACCACGGCAATGCGCCGCCCCCGGCACGCGCGAAGCCGAGTCAAAGAGCGCGCCTCAGCAGCGGCGAAGTGGGGTAGGGTCATTGGCACGCGGAAGCGGCCAGACGCGGTACTGCGCGGCACCCCGCCACGCAATCGCCCTCGCTCACCCGCTGCTGACGCCGCCGCTGCCGCCGACGTCGCCGCCTCTCCCGGCGCAGGCGCCCCGCCGCCGCCCACGCGCGCGCCCTCGGCGTCGCCACGCGCCGCCGCCATCCGCGCTGCCGTCGCCGCTTCCTGCGCCGCCGTCTCCTGAAGACTCCTGAAGGACCAAGCACAAACCAACATGTCTTATTTGACTTTTTAATGCTTTTCAGACATGCGTACAGTGGAACCTCTATAACTCTGTCAGTCCTTTATTTTTTGTCTAAACATGTTGTATAGTATCAGAAACGCTCAAGAAGAGAGGAATTCAGAAACATTATGTAACTTTTCCCCCTTCAGATTCAAGATATTGAGGTTCCCTTGCATTTATAAATTCGTTGAAGGTAAACAAAAAAGGAAGTCAGAAAAACAGATTACTCACAAAAACTAATAGCTAAACCGTAGTAATTTTAATATGACCAAATAATTAGTAATTTCGATAAATAGAAAAAAAATGTGCACCCGAGTGCGCCCGGACCAGTTAATAGTATTACTAAATGTTGGGGGAGAATAAAAACATATACTTTCCATTTCCTGCCTACTACTCACTGCATAGATTTCGGCACTTCTAGGTATACGAAAGAAATATTTTTAATTAAATGACTTAAAATCGACAATGAATTTAAAAAGTGAGAATTTTAACATTTTAACTCGTTAATGTTCTTATTGTTGTTACCGTCAAAGTCGTCTTACTAAAGCAGTGATGTCTACCAGCGCTTCCATGGTATTAGAGTTCCACTAACTGTGAACCGAGAACGATTCCTAAGGGGGCTGAGCGATGAATAAATAAAAAGAAAACTAAGGAAATAGAAGCGGAGATCGGAATGGGTTGACACCAGTTGACAACTTTTTTTGTAAGGTAATCTTATTGTATTTTATTAATTCGTGAATACTTCACTGTCGAACTTTTAGACGAAGAAAGGAATTCATCAAGTGGTGAGTCGTCAATAGTGGTTAGTTTTATTTCTAATCATACTGAGACTTCGGTGTGAAGTCGGTCAGATCAACGAAAACTCGTGACACAAAGGTAGGGATTACAGAAGCTACGTGACGGGTGGAGGTAGCTGAGTATCAACTGGTGTCAATCAGCCCCTCGGGAAAACCAGCCCCAGTCTCCCTTGGTAAAATTATTATTTCATCAAAGTATCATAATTAAAGTACACGTACAATGATTACAAAAAGAATTAGTTCACTGAAACTGTAAAACATATATTTTGAGACTTAAGGAGGAAAAAAATTCAATTTTTTGCGGTTTGGGTAAACTGCAATTATTGTATGAACTCAATATTCTATTTTCTTTCACAATACAACCTTGTATTAAATTCACGATTTAGTATTTTCTAATTTACGATGTGCAATTTCGACTGCCAATAATGTCTTGGTAGCTGTGGATCTATTTCATCATCCTCTTATTAAACATTACACCATTAAAGCTACAAGGGCTGGAAATCTTTAAAACAAAACGATTACAATTTGATTACTTCTTGAGTCATGCAAAAATAGCGTATAATATCAATAAGAAACTCATGTCACTCGATAGGTATATAACTTAAACACTCTAAAGAAAAGGGACACTCTGGGAATTGACATAGAGTTCTTGCAAGGCATACAACAATGTATTCGGATGCAAATAATTTGAATAATGTATTCATTATTTTTTTCGGAATTAGATGGATTTTTTTGTTTGTTTGTATCCTATGTTTGTCTGTATCCTATGTTTGTTTGACTCTTCCTAATGTAACTTACGTCTGAATTCTGAAATTAACGAAATGTGCTAATAACCAATTGAAAAAGTGATGTGGAAGCTTATACAACAAAAGACAGGCATTTTTATACGATAATAGAAATCAAATAGTCTGTGTCTCTGCAAGCAAACATGAGTTATGCTCACACCATTTTGTATAAATAATCGATATCCCTGATTATTAACGTAGCTTGTTAATTTATCGCAGTTCATAAGAACATCCTTAAGATAACGAGCATTTCTACTATTCTTAAAAAGTTCTCGCAGACAACTTCATAACAGTTGCGTAGATTAGAACTGTATAAACTGTTTCTTACTGACAACGTGCGAATTTGCTCTCGTGTTTTTAGAAAGATCTTTTGCTGAAGCATACCGGGAGATATGAACTGGAGGTCACGTTTAATACAATTACTACTAATGTTGGGGAACTGTAAACTAGATAATGAAAATAATATTGCTACGAATAATTACAAACATTATAGTTTTATATAGCGATAATGAATAATAATATAAATACAACCAACATTATTTACTATAAGAAGTAAATATGACGCTAATAAAACGAAAAAATAAGGAATCTTCTGTAAATTTGCATTCTTAAAATGGACGAGGGGCATCCAGAAAGTAAGTTTTCCTAAGCCGTCAATAAAAAGAAGACACCATGTCACGAAAATCTTTAAAAGAAGATATAGTACGTCAATATTTTCCCATAGCATGTGCACCAAAATTAAGACAATTATATCTTGAGATAAACATTTGAATCTCTGTATCGGAAAAATCTGCCGCTTGAGATAGGTGCCAGTCACCTGCAACTCTTCTTTACTATGATATGCTTCATGCTGAGCGAGCAAGAATTTCTTTAGGGGTAAGAAGAAATGGAAATTGCATGGGGGCCAGATCCAAATCCAGCCGATAGCCAGTTACCCTTCACGTCCCGATGGGACTCACATTCAACAGCAGACACAAACACTTTCGGGCTCTTCTGATCTGAGATCAGCAGAACGCGAGGCTCTCAGTGACAACATACATGAGAGACAAACAACCATTCCCACGGCGGGACTCGAACCCGCCACCCTTCGATACGAAGAGCTAAGACGATGCACGCTCTTAGCCATCTCGGCTATCCAGATCGGCGATCCAGAATTTAAGTTGGATATCGTGCCGGCCTTTAGCGTAATCAATTCATTCATATAAAAAAGGCAAATGCCTCTATTTACGAAGTACTAATACGCTTGCTTATTTACAACATCTACATTTGCATGGTAATAACATATTTCTAGAAACAACAAAAAACTTACCCTCACGTGCATGCAGATAAGCACCTACAATAGTGTACGTCAAGAACTCGCGAGTACTGCGATGCCGAGTGGTGTATCATGGTGGGCGCGCGGGCCGCAATGAGCGCGCTGCGGCCGCGCGGAGTCAAGTGCGCGACCGGCCGGCGCGCTGGGCAGCCTGAAGGGCAGCTGCGTCTCGGCCAGCCGGCGGCCCGCCCGGCCGACTGCGCAACGCCTTGCGCGGGGTCGCCGGCTCGACCCCCGCCGCCACCATCCGCACGGCGCTCTGGGCTTCTAATTGAGAGGGCTCAGAACCCATTTGGCACAATAAATAGCGCAGACGGATGCAATGCGGACGGTACTGCCCTGAGGTTGGGGGGTTCGAATCCCGCGTAAGACGAGGCCAATAATAAGTAATAAAAAGCCAATTGCTTCTTTGCTCCAGAGTTCATTATATCTGTTATTATAGGGTATTCATTTTTGCAAAAATAATTTATTTATTCGGAAGTAAAAATAAATTTCTGAAGGACTCTTTAATTTTTAATCAAAGCGATTGTTTAAACACGATATTTTGAAATTGATCGCAAAACTTTTTTGTCACGAATGTTAAAACATTTTGAAACAAAATAATATTTCGTCAAGTGCTTGAGGCAAAATGAAAACAACCCAATATAACAATTTATTCAACATCCATCATTTCATAATAACCCAATAAAGACATCTATGAGTACTCTGACACTTCATCGACTGTACACTCCGTAGCTAATATTTCACTAGAAGACAAATGTACCACTTCACAAGACCATTCATTATTTTCCTAAGCACTCTGAATTCTATCGAATGCACTGCTGCCCACATGTCAGGTAAGTATGTTTTAGTGCAGTATACGCACTCGATGGGCCCTGGCATCAGACGCTGACGTTTGTGACAGTTACATCGATAATGAAAAGAAATAAAATTACAGTTTCTTATACATTACCCCTTAGTTTACATTTATGGACTGTATATCATTAGTAAAAATTTTCATTTTCCGTCAAAAAATTGGCAGATTCCACTGCGCGATTACAATACTTTCTTTCTAGTATGTACGTAATAAGGCGAGAAAGTAAAAAAGTACTTATCTTTTGCCAATTTCATTTCAATAGAAATCCTCTTAAAATGAAGAGTATTTTGCAACATTAATGTTAATATTAATTTATTTACTTTTTAATTACAGTTACATTTCTTTTCATTTTTATTCTTCAATATTCTTTTACTAAAGTTTAATGTTGACGAAATTATGTTTTCACAAGACCTGAAACATTGCTAGATGCCAACTGTCCAATTACTTATCAATAAGAAATACTAACAACTGTGGTAATTGTCCAATATCCACACAACAATCATGATCATTATCAACAATATCGGGAGTCCTACGGTTTCTGCCGCATTCCACATTTCAGCCTCCCCAGTGTCCTACCCTGGTCATGCTCCCTATTTAGGTTCCACCCGTTATTTTTTTTTAATTCTCTGAATACAAGTTGCCTGCAGTCTGGGCCCATTCTCCGTCTAAGTGACAGATAAAAAAAATATTTTTCGGTATCCTTTCCTCTCCCTTTCTAATGATGTGGCCAGACCACGTTAACTGTTTGTCTTCAATGAGGTGGAAAATAGTGACTGTCTTGGTAGTTATTTCCCTTATTTCTTCTGAAGAAGGAGGTTCTTCTCAAAAAATCCAATTCTACAGCTTCAGTTCTGTTTTTCTCCATGATAGTTCTCCGTACGTTGGTATAGGTTCAACGGTGGCCTTGTATATGTTTGGTTTTGTTTTCCACACACCCCTTGATGGAAAGAAATGGATTTTTTACTCGCATCATGAGTCTATTCGTATTTATACGGTTAGATATGACATCTTCACACGGTCTTTCCTGATTGCTAATACTTCCACGAAAAGTGCATTTTTTAATTTTTAAATTACAACACTAAGTGATACCTGATGATCTATAAAATATATTAACACATTAAAACAGTTTTTAAAAGCATTTACACATGTTGTTTACAATTAATATAAAAGTATAATACATGTGAGTGTAAACAAAACAAATTGCTTACACGTCAACCGAATTGTAAAGTTGCTTCTACTTAATTGCACTATACACTGAGGAATTCCGCCACAGAATACACTGAGGAATGAGTTTCCAGAAATATGCAACGAGAAATGTGAAAAATCGAAACAAATAACCCTTATCGACCCCCACATACTTGAAAGTTTTCTTTTACCCCTCTGCAGAGGCGAAAGAGTTCCTCGCTCGAGTCGGCCAGCGAACGACACATTTGTAATCATTTGTTATATGGCATTTACGCATTCGCTGCCGAAGGAAAACACTAAACCGTGCGTAGAAACGAGAGGTTATAATATTTACCAGTAAAAAATGTGATAGAAAACAGTCTTTTTTAAATTTATTACTTGAATTTTTTCTTTAAACGGAAATGAACTAGGAAAAAAATGTGTGGAAAATAATGTTTCTTGTAAGAAATCAGTACCTAATGAGCAATATAAAAATAAAGATTTGAAGTAAGAATCTTGAAAGAGTATTTTGACAGAAATGAATTAATATTTTATTTTTATTAATTAACATTCATAAATTAATTTATTAATTGTGAATTTTATTATGAATTATTTGATTATTCATAATTCAACCAACAAATTTAGTAAAACAGACATTGTAGCAATATTGGAGGTCAAGAAAGTTTGCCTAGAGACATAGATTGTTCTTCTGCCCTATATGTCACGTAGTTTCTTTTTTAACAAAATAATGATTTATACGCAGTACAGTGATGTATTTCTCTTTAAGCAATTCGAACTCAAATATATGATTTACGATTATGGTAATAAAAACAAGGATTTCACTGGTAATAAAAACACAAGAGCATTTAATAAAACATGAAATGGGACTCGCTGCTAATATCATAGATAACTGCTGTCATCACTCTCAGCTTGTGGCTCATAAAAGCATTTCGAGCTATCGAATGATACATTTTCACCGCTCTCATTCCTTTTCTCGTCGCATATTTCTGGAAACACATTCCTCTGTGTAGTCTGTTGCAGGCCTTAGTGGAGTTCAGAGTTCGCTATATTTTTCAGCATGCGTAATGGCAATATTGATTTAACGTCGAATCAGCATCCAAGCAAATATTTCTTCAACTTTCTTAAATTTCTTAATTTAAAATTTCAACAAAAATTGTTGAAGATTAGTCTACAAGCTTCTATATCGCATCCTTCCCTGAGCTCCGTGTTGCTACGCATTACATGTTGATATCAACTGGTGACAGATGTTTGACCTCATAATAATCGACATGTTACTTCAGTGCTTGTCAATGAAGTTCAGACACTTTCGTCACGATCTCGTCACACATACACGTTCTTATTGGTTTGAAGAATTCTGTTATTTACTGAAGAGATTAGCAAAATCAGATTACAGTATTTATACGTGTCCTAACTTCATATTATTGCCATATTTTTAGTAAGACATGTTTCCTAAGAAAAGTAAATGCGATCAATGCTGCAATCAAATACCCTGCTAAAAAGATATTCCACGTGAATACAAAATCTCTATGTTTTCGACTTGATATTGAATTTTGTGGAGAACTATTGCTACTTGAAATATTCCACACCTGATTCAAATCTGAATAAAGTTAATATCTTGATTTTATCTAACAACTCATTGGTGTGTGTCACATTAATGCTTCAATTTAAGTATTCAACTTTCTCCAAAAGATTTTTTGGACATTAAAAACACTTTTTTTTTAAATTTTACACAGAATAACAGCTAACATTTCGTTAAACATAGAAGTCGTGTATTTCGTAAATAATAGAAATACGACGTATACAAATTTTAATCCATTTTCAGCCTTCATTTTTAATTAAAAATAAAATGGTTAAACTTAATTGCAAGAGTACAACACACTGGTCTTAGATTCATTATACCATTGCAGTTAGAGTATAACGAAACCATCATCATCATTATCACAAAGAACAACAACAAAAGCAACTATGTTTTAGGAGACAATGTGTTTTTTTTCTTATTCCTCTTTCGCCGTTGAATTATAAAGCTGACTGACTTTATAAGCACGTTGTGAAATGGAGGGAAGAATATGACCGGTTTTCACAGCCTATTTTCATTTCTCCGTGTATTTCACTCAAACACTAACTCCTTTTTGTTCTATAACTCCATTAATTTTCATTTCTCTTCCTCTGTAATTTTTACATTGAATGAACGCCTCATTAGATAGAAAGAACAGTTTAAATCAACGATTCTCAAAGCGGGGTTCCAAAATAACGAAGTGAGATGAATACATTAAACATTACTAAATAGTTTTCAATGTTCACTTGAAAGGAAGAACATTTAATACGAATAAATTACACTGTGGATTCCCAATATCTCAAATATATTGAGAAAAAGAAAGGAAAAGAAATTCAGAAACCGAATTCAAATGCGGAATTAGCATTCTGCTAAATGCTCCTACTTAGAAATGCGAAAAATAGAATAATAGCAGTACTTATATATTATACGTGTCAACAATAAGTTAAAAATTGTGTGTTATCCATAATCGTATCACACGTGGTGGAATTGAATCATTACATCCAGAAAACTAAATGATATCTTCTGATTTAATACTTTTAGTGCCAAGTTAACGCTTCGATAAACATGTCTGAGTTAGCGTTGAGGCTCCAGCCATCCTATGCGATGTCAACAGACGCGATTGACTTGAAACGCTCTCTGTGCAACGTATCATTTATCAATTTACGTACATTCATCAGCAACATATCAACTCATTTTTTTTTTCTTTTCCGATCTCGCGACACTTCCCTTTGGCTCGCGGCGCCCCGCTTCGATTCTCCGATGTCGCGGCGAACAGAGCGGATTCGTTCATAGAGAACGCTTAGAGATAAGACCCATAAATTACTCGCAATACTCTTAAAAGTGAACAGTCACAAGTGATGTACACAGCAGGCCCCAGGAACATCGTGTTCCATGAGCCGAGAGTTTGACACAAGGGTATAATTCGGTATAGAGGGCAATATCAAGATTACTGCGCCTGCAATAAACGTGGAGAATCCGTATTTGCGGCACGCGGTCTTCGATCTACCATTCAACATATCATCTCCACGTATATCTGCAAACATCATTTCTCCATAACTAACATCTCCATTTAGTGGGATATCCAGGGAGGGTCACATTGCACAACAAAATGGCCAGCCCTCCCTCCAACAAATAACGCGTACGTTTCTTAAAGACCCCTAATTTTGATTCAGCTAATTGCTCCAAGTAATTCGTCTAAGCTTCATAACATGCACCGCCATTCATTCATTAGAAAAGTTCTCTCACTAGCAAAAACAGAATTTTACGGTCTTAATAGTTATTTTCATATTAAGTGCGCGAGGTTGACTGTGTTTAGTTCATGGTCGACACGGAAAAAAAAAAAACTTCGCTCACGAAATATGAACACATTTGTCTACAACTGTATAAAAATTATAATTTTTCAAAAAGTTTGTAATTTTTTCAGGCGTGCAATTTTTTTCACGGTAACAAGACAGTTATCTCAAAAACCATCTTTTTTTATTAGGTATTAAAAAATGACCTACTTCACGTGCGGATAGCAATGCGCAGAATCCACCTTTTTTCAACGGTCGTACCTTTACCCTTCAGCATCCACACGCCCTTGGAAGACATCGAACCACCATAGGACGGGAGTTCCCCAGCATTAAATACGAAAAATAAACAACCCTGGTGACCTACCTGCGAGTCGTCCTTCGTGGGCCCGCGCCGATCTTCGCGCTGGAACGCCGGGGCTCGCGGGGAATCGCCGTGCGTGGTGCGTGTCGCGTGTTCGCTGACCGCCGCGTCCCTCCCCACTGGCTCTCCGCCCGCCCGCCCGCGCCGCCTCGCGCCGCGCCGCCTCGCGCCGCGCCGCCGCATTCTTCGCGGCACGCGCCTGCTGCTGCATCAGCCCCCGCACTCGCCGCCGCCGCGCCGGTGGCACGGGCAGAGTTGCTGACTCTCAGGGCAATGCGAGCACTGATGGTGTCACATCTCTCTTCATTCAAAATGAAAAAATGCATTACAGAATACACTTAACTAGCGTAGTAGCCTCCGGCGGGTGCTTTCATGTTGAAGCTTTTTATTTGTGCTACGGAAGTTCATAGAAAGAAATTTTATTTACAGTGATTGCCTGGCTTCCAGAACAGAAGAACAGAAAGTTACAAGAGCATAAACGGATAAACTGACAGAGGTGACTCAAGGCATCAACTGATGTCACTAAAATGCCCCTGTCCGGGAGGTTCTAGGTTTGAGGCCCGACGGTGGCAGGATTTTCGACACTGGCTTATCAGCTAAGTTGAATTAAGTCGCTGTCCGGAGGACAATTCTGGCGCTCTGAAAACTAACTCTCAAAGCTAAACTTTTTTCTCCCTCCCCCCGCCTGGTATTACATTCACTTTCTATAAGCGGTCTCTAGGGTCTTGGGGGACCTCCCCCACTCCCTCACCATTTTCTCTCTCAGGCCGGCTGCTCTGATCGTTAGCTTCCCGTGATTTCTCCGATCATCACTAAGCGAATGCCGGAGCAGTATCCTATCAAACGGGTCATGAACCGCGCGATTTCATACGTTCTTCTTCGTTGCCCTATCCTCTTACTTACACACACACACACTAACCTGTACTACACTAACCCGCATGCCGGAAGACTGCTCGGGACCTTAGAGCTTGACCCCGCTGGGGCGGTGCCTCTCTGGTCGAAGATATTTGGTTTGGGGAAAACCCAACTAGCGGTGGGTCGGCGTCCGATCTCGCCATCCAGCAGGAGCTGATCACTGCCATCTCCCGAGGAAAAAACATGCACTACACATGCGGGTCGAATTACCTTTCAGTAGTTGACGCGTCCGAAATCACTAACAACCAGCCAACCATACACGGATAGAAAGTATATACTTATAGCAAACTTAAAAAGAAAAGTTTTCATTACATTGTTTTAATCATCGTCAATCTTATGAATCAAGCCCTAATGATACAGGTTGTGCCATGAAACACGCTCGTACTGAAAACCGCAGCTCTGAAGAATTTCATCATTTCTCACGAACACCAAAACATGTGGCTCATAACCAAGAGCAAATTTTCCAGATCTTCAATTTGATTTTATGACATTTTTTTCGCCAATTCATTATTTATGGAGAAATAATTTATTTTGAAGATCATATTTTTCAGAGAGGTACGCGAAAATTTAACTTAATGTATGTCTTTTTGAGAAATAAACAACGTTTTGGATTGAGGTTATCATTTTTGTGTTTTTATGCTTTATAATGTAGGTTAGCATGACCAATGCATTCAAGTTAATCCGAAATTTAACTACGTGATAATTGTAAGCGATGCAATGCAATGCGGCTGTCATCAGGAGGTATTTACGATCAATATCAAGATGTTTCGATTGACACCTCACACATTCCTAATATTTTATGCACTTGCAATACACATGGTTTACAAAAGTTATACTCATTTGTAGGGAACAGATTTCATGTAATACATAGTTTTACAGAAACGAGATACCCACATTCAATAATTTTTTTTTAGAGTTTATAACGCATTCTGAATGAATCGACAACATTTTTATTTTACATATTTTTCCATATTTTGGTATTATTATATATTTTTACATATTTTGGTATTATTACATATTTTCACATATTTTATTTAAAACTATATATTTTTTACATACTTCGTTATAATTTGATACATTTAAACTTTTCAAACGACAAATTTCAGATAGCCCTTCGAATGGTGTTTGTGAGGCAGAGGTAATGTCAACCACATGCTTGCTCTTGATTCACAGAGACAATCCGTGACTCGGTCGAAAACTAATATTTTGTACAGGTCATTGATTATCGCATTATGAAAATTGGAAGGGGAGTCCCTTTAACCGTCCTCCACCTCCCGGATCCATCACTTCCTACACGGTCCTAGTATTCCCTTGAGCACCGGGCTCTCGCTAACATTATGCATACAAGGATAGTTTTCTATTATTCGAATAAAACTCTTATGAGTGGTGAAAACTACTGTACAATTACTTCTGTAGATATTGAACTTTCTTTCAGTAGCTCCGAATCCATGTTAAAATCCGATCGACGACTTTCTGTACTTGGAAAATACTTATATACAGTAACTTTAAATATAATAATGAATTTTTATTTTACATATTTTCTATTTATATATATATATATATATATATATATATATATATATATATATATATATATATATATATATATTGCATCTTATGTGAACCTTCAATCGTTTAACTTACAAAATCCACAGTTATCAAACAATATAGACTTCATAAATTTCTTCAACCCATTTTATCTAATTTAGAAAAGATCTTCCCTAACTTTTGGAAAATTTACAAGCACTATAACAATTCGCCATGCGCTATTCCCTCTTTAAATTATAATAATCAAAGAGCTACTTCAACCAAAGATAAAGGAAAATTTCTCCCGATTATTTTGCTAATACCAAAATAAATCCTATATTGGACTTATCCTTCAACAACAAAGTCTCGTATTTTGCACTACTGCACCTACTAGTATACTGTACCCTTACAAATTGACTACATTGTCTTTTCCAAAGTAACAGAAGTAATACAATAATAATAATAATAATAATAATAATAATAATAATAATAATAATAATAATAATAATAATAATTTTAAAAAAGAAATTCTCTGAAATCAGCAGTTTCTCCGCTTCTGCACTGAAAAATCTGACTAATCATAGCATTTCTTTTCGAACAAACATCCTTGACGTATACCTGGGGCTAGGTTATTTTCCTAACAAATACAAACGAGCATTAATTATTCCAATTTTAAATCCTAACGATTTGCCAAATGACGGTGGCTGTCACTTTCAGTATAGGTAAAATATTCGAGAAACTAATACTAATCAGGCTAAACACGAACATCATCCCTTCTTGTCCGTTTGGGTTTAGAACTGACCACTCAACATTTCTCGTACTTCTAAGAAGGCACTGCAACACGATATATTAAATTTTATTTGAAAGAGGTAGAAATTATGATTGCATTATCCAAAGCGAGTACCAACACGAATATTTTTTTCTGCATCTGAATGTAGTTTCTATATAATTATCTCATTATGCCAAGAGTGCGTGGTCGAAGGAAGTATCGTGTCCCAACAACAACCGGGATGAGGCAGGAGGGGTGACAGCTGCAGAAGAATGAATTAATGGTGCTACAAATGGCACAGGCTTTTCCGTATTAATTTTTTATTTCCTTTGTTCTCGGAGAGCTATTCGAATTTGCCACGCTCTTGCCAATTGTCATCTTTTGCCGCACCAAGTTCATTAAAAAAAACATTTCTCAATTTTTCGGTTTCTTAATAGTAAAACGGAAATATTATTTTACGAAAATTAAAGAACAGTAAAACCTCGTCTTAAATGGCAATTTTCTTTGAAAAATTTGGAGCCTTGTTTAATGAAAATGGCGTTTAAGCACTAGTGTAAATTCGAAATTTAAAACTCTTTTTTTCAGAAAATTTTTGAGTTTTCGAAAAACTTTATTAGAAGTTATTTAGCGCACTTTAACTTGCAAATACAATAGTGATTACAAATTGCTGGAAATGTGTATATTAATGGCGACAAAAAATACATTTGTGTAATTTTACAATAAACAAAAAAAATACTCCAAAAATAACTTAATGTCATATTAAACAGTGCAATTATCACTATCCCTTCAAAAAATTTGAAGACAAAATTTGGATTTGTTTTTGAGAAAATGGCGTTTGAGCGTTTCTGAAAATGCAAAAATTTGAGCTAGTTTTCCCAGAAAATGGTTGAGTTTTTGAGAAACTTTATAGAACATTAACATGTAATTATAAATATAATATTGTTAAAAAATAGTCGATAATTTAAATTTTACTGACGCAAGAGACACGTCAAAAAACAACACTTTTTGTAATTTTTGAAAAACCAAAATTTTGAAAATGTCCGGGGTTCGTCATGTAAAGTACCCCCAAATTTTGAAGAAAGTTTTTCAAAATCGCCTCGACTCGAGTGGAACCAAATCAACCAGGGAATATGCATTTTGGGAAAAATCGTACATATGGTTTAGGTGCTAGTGGTGAACACAGACTGACAGACAGACAAACGGATAGACAGAAAGACAGACGGACGGACGTTTTGCCGACAATTGATTTTTCGAGATCAAGGAGCCAAAACACAGGGATTCTGGCTATACCGACGTGTACGAGGATTTTTCGTAATTTAGTAGCTGGATTTATCCACTTATCCTCTTATCCTCGTTATCAGGGTCCGGCAATGATTTTTTTCTGCCGAAAATCCGCCGCGCAGCATTACATAACTTTACTCCGTATATACGTATGTACTCGTATACGAGAAAGTAATAACGGGAGGATTAGTTCAAGAATTAGGTTTAGAGTGTAGGGTAATTGAGTCCGAAGGGAGTACGGAGAATGGAATAGAAGTAGAAATTATGGTAGGAGTGTGATTGAAACAAGACACTGCGAGAATGCGAAAGGATTTGTTTTGCAAGCTCACTACCGTTACGTTTTCCGGCAACGTTCAGGACGACCATGCCAAGTGAAGGGTTGTTACGAGAGAAAGTTTGGCTGAAATACTTTAACATTTGTGATTCTCAGATGCAGTTTCAGTTAGTTGTTTGCATACCTAATTTCTTCGCACAGTGTTGGTTTGTTGTACCAGGACAGAGTCGGGCATCGAGACTATAACTGAGGTATACCCAGATATCCAAAGGGAAATTTTGATATAGAAAATTATAAAATGGTACATTGTTTTGAATCACTGATACCCGGAAATGACAGTATGGGAGTAGCATTGTATATTTACCAAGAAGACATAGGGTAGACATGTTGGACAGAGCAAGAATTATATCCAAATATTTCGACGTAAATATGATGAGTCAGCAATACTCGAGGTCGGAATAAATAGTGAATATAGCACATTCGGTATTCCTAATATAAAATTAATACATTTATGATTTGGGACATGGCCGACTAATATATATTTGGGTAGCGTCATACGATGCATAGTAGGAAAGATGGACTAACAAAAGTAATACTTTTAATACAGGTGTATGCGTCAGGACAAGATAGGCAATTGTTGGCAGACGGGTGGATGCCAATGGCAAAATTACTTACAAATATTATAAGAAAAAATTAAAACGGAGGTGACATGTTTCATCGACACCGTAACATTTGGCAGAAGCTATTGGGTCGTGTAGAGCAGTTGAGAAGATTTTCAGACGTGGTAGAGATCCATATTACAAAGCCATTGAGCTAACGCGATTTGAACTAGGGTCGAAATACAAATATCCATCCCAGCCATTGGGAAAATTATTGAATGTAAACAGTTTGTGTTAGCTAATAATAGATTTAGCGACTTTAATTTTCGTTCGATATTTTCATTAAGATACAGTGGGCCAGGAAAGTCTTTCCGCACTGAGTTGTATCAGAATCTCCTATTAAAATAGTACATTATGAAGCGATGTAATGATGGGTATCAATACACGAGTGTGATGTTACGATACGAGCGAGGAACGGGCGAGTATCGTAAACTTTACACGAGAGTATTAATACCCATTACATCGAATTTCATACGGTACTTTTTCTACGACTTATGGATATGTATATTAAACGTTTACATTGAATCGTTTCGTGGCAGTTGACATGTAGGATTCAGCCAAGGCCACTTAGTGGACAGCTACCCTACTCTTCTGCAGGTGGCTTTGGTTTACCTGTCCGCCTGCGAGAGAGTAGAAAATTTGCAGCAATAATTCCCAGATCACCGTTTTGGTTTTTTCTCTTATCTGGAGGTGCCAACTCAACCTCTGAGTCACTAGACATTTTCAACTAAAGATGTGGCCGTTTTTAAGGGCAACCACACACGGCAGCAACATACTCGGAGGGCTCGTATAATACGAAATAATGCGTTCTGATCTTAACGCCAGTCAAATGTTTCCTCTACCACTACCACTTGGGAACTTCAATTCAACAGCACGCAGTCGACGAATACAACTCTCTCACAAACCGTAAGCGTCTCGGAAAACGACGTAGAAGTAAATGAAATAATTCTTTACGAAGAGAAGAGAAAACCGATATTCAAAAGATCTTTAATAGATAAGTTTAAGTATAAATAATATTTAAATTTAATGTCAATAATACTTAATTTCTTAAAGTTAAAATTTGTAAATAAAATTAAGAAGTTAGTATTAATAAACAATGTAAACATGTTATTACAGAAAGAGGGATGATTCATTTAATAAGTAAATTCCGCAGACCAACCATTGTTTTAACAGAGTAGGTCTATAGAGAGTATTCAGGTTCATAATGGATGAGACATCGATCCGCGTAAGCATTACTCAATCATACAAGAGCTTTGGAGTCGGGCATTCATACAATTTATAATAAGAATTCAATTATTTAAAGTTCAAAATATTGTCAAACCTGAATACAAGAACGTGATAAATTAGCTTGCACAACGAGGGCAGATTGCGTTAATAAAACCCACACATATTGGAAACGTTTCATAATGTACGTGTTTTGGGCAGCACGCAGTTTGTCAACATGTTGGTCAGGTATAAGTCTTTATACAAATTAATGTCATTCTGTCTTCCCATGATGATGACTGTATCCAGTTTGGTGAGAGTTTTTATGTGGGTGTGAGTATCCAACTCACTGGTCACGTCAACAAACCTTCCGTGAGATTTAATCACACCCGCGACCGAGAAATTGGATGAAAGTTTCCCACTGAGTAAAGAGGAGACCTACAGCACTGCTAAAATTAGTATCTTTTTGGAGACCTCAGTGGGAATGCCCTTATTAATTGGTGGCCCAGGTTGCGCAACTTTACATGTATTTGTTTGTTTGCGCTTCCTAGCCTGTTGGCGTTGGTTTGTAGATGAATGCATCGATAATTGGAGAGAGTAGTGAGCACTGGAAGCCCTCGGTGGCTCGTTGGTTGACGTGCTCGCTTTCCACGGCGCATCTCCGGGTTCGATTCCCGGCCGGGGCAATATTATAACTGTGTGCTTTCCTTACAAATGTCTCAGTGACTACTGCTGTGTGACGATGGAAAAGCCCACCCTTATGTTAAGAAGACTAGTAAATACGGTGGAGGGATGTCTTCGTGCTAACTACGCGAACCCCTTATCCTATGGTCGAGAGGTTGGGCCACCACTGGTCGACTAAGGCCCATATACAGCTTTTCATGGCTTCTCCAATCAATTTCAGGCGAACCAGTACCCTAACAAACGCCCCATGGACCACGCACGATCTTTTCGTCGTCTTCCTTGTCCTATTCTCAGTCCTTACACTTACTAGCACTATACTACCACAAATATCTGGAGCTTAGAGCTTGTCCCGATTGTAGGGGAGCCCCTTGGAGGAAGATACCTGGATGGGGAAAGCCCGCAAGCCCACCTGCCGGTCGGATTCGGATCTCACCATCCAGCAGGGGAAACACAGCCACCTCACTTAAACATGCACTAAACTTCTGAGACTAATAACTAGCTGACGCGCCCGTAAACGAACTAATCATTCAAAGAATACTCGTATTATCAGCAAGGAGAACTGCTCTTCCGTTTCGAATGCACGAGGGAATATCGTTTAGGCATACTGAGGCATACTTTCTCATCATACTGAGGAAGAGAGCTTAAAATCGAACCCTGCGTCCTCATGGGGGTGCGCTGCATGTATGCGTACTTGGCAATGAATCGGAAAGGTGAATAGGACACAAATATTTATTTCTTAATCTAATATATACATTTATACATACATATATACATTTATACATTTCAGTTGCCGTCTGGCTTAATGAAAATTCTTACTTCTATGAGTATTATACATATATACACATATTTTTTATAACACATAAATCTATTCGAGATCTACGCAGGGACTCCAGCTTGTCGTCTGGTGTTGTTGCAGATCGTTGTTGTCGTTGGTGTTGTTGTTCCGCAGCTAGCTTCCTGTGGCACGGGGAGGAGGAGGGCGCCTCTGCGGACTCTGTCCCGCGCTATCTGTTTGTACTCACGCGGGGCCAGGTGTATATTGCCGGTGTACGTGTAGTAGCATGCCGCACTGCCATCAATAGCCTCAGTGACTATTTTTTCCATAACGTCCGTGTACTATCTGAGATAGTCGCCGAAGGTACGAACATTACCAGTTTCGAATTCCATACAAGGTAATTTCTGGCAAAAGAGAAATTGGTGATAATTTCGAATTTCATTTTTGTAGCCTTTTATGAAGAGCTGCTTAGCCTTAGTTGTTTTAAAAATATCGGTAAGGATGTATAATTATGTGAGATCACTGGTGTATAATCTGTAAATGTGTCTAAACCGGTGGAATATTGATTTGTTTTAGTTTACCGCGATTATTTTGAGAATTTCATTGGAAGAAGTTAGTGAGGTTACCCGTAATTCTTGAAAAAGATTGGTGGAAGAGATTATCGGAATGTTAACCTCTCTATCATTATCTTTTAAACCAGCTTTCTCTACGACGTTTCTAATTGATGGTTGTACTTTTTACTACATTCTACATTGCTTTTGTTTTGTTATTTGAGTTTAAAATATTCACATAATGTCTCATGACTTTAGCCTCACTTATTACACATTAATGAGAAATAATGGACAATTTATTTCAACTATGGTGAGTAAAAATTCTAAGAACATCTAATAATCATGGGTTCGTATTCTGAAGTGGCGCCTTCTGCTAGTTAGCATTGGGATGCAATCTGAGTTTTACGCATTTAGTAAGGTCTACCAACTAAGGTGTCTAATCGACATCGGACTATACGTGTATATATTATTATACTAATTATATATTAATATATTAATATTATATATTAATATATATATTAATATATTATTATATTAATATTGTAAACAAACCTAATGATGCACTAAACTAGCCCCACGTTGGGACCAGCCAAATGTAAACAAACCTAATGTGCACGGGGGAGGGCGCCAGGTTCAGCTCCTGAAATGTAACTGAATGGAAGAGTTGGGAGGTCAAGAATGAGCAATTGAGTCATTTGTGACAAACAACTGTTTATTCCTGGCACCAAAAGCTACCAGGGAAATTACAATGTCGCAATGGGCGACGCAAGTTCTTTTACTAAAACTACTCTATGAATTAATTACAAGTGGTTAATTCTGCTGGGCCTGAGCGCGGCCACTTGCAGTTTTTCGCTGTTATAATTGTTCAGTGAGACGGCAACGTCTCATAGTTATCACCAATGGCTGCTGGTCTTCATGGGCGGGCCGAGGCGGCAGCCTCAAAGCAGAGGCGGCGGCGGCTCCGGGTTGCTGATCTTCTGCGGCGCGTCTTCTCTCGCTCAGGTAGCGGCGATTCCAGATTGTCAGCTCGAGCAGGCTCAGAGGGGGCGAGTGGCCACGGGCGTTGACGTTGCGAAAAGGGCTGTCACTTAGCCCGGGACGAGAGGCGGCAAGGCTGGCGGGCCGAAGCGAAAACGGCGCGGGATCCGGTAGTTTCCCGCCCGAGTTTTCTCCGCAACAATTTACGAGTCGCGTCCTGACTGATTCGGCTCTGGGAAAGTCTTTTCCCAAACTCGCGTCCCGATCGTGAATGACTGAATAATTAAGCACATTTAGCTACCAAGAAGTATCTTGGAACTCTCCCGTAGTAACAAAAATTTACAAGTCTCTCTCGAAGAAATCTTACAAGGTGAAGTCTCCGAAGAAATTTTACAAGTGCCCGAAGAAATTTTACAAAGTAAGTTCGAAGAAATTTTACAAAAGTAAGTCCGAAGAAATTTTACAAAAGTGAGGGCTTATTCCCACTGTGCACCGCGTTTATAAAAGAGCTACGTTTCCCCTTCCCAAAATGTTCCTGACACCAAATTTCTCCCTTCCCTCATGGCGAAGCTTCCCATTGGCCAAGGGTGGCTGCGTCGCAGAAATCTGATTAACCAATCTCGTGTCGATTTTTCTGTAATTTTCCGTAAATGTTCTCTGTCTGTCGCTGGTTTCGCTCTCTCGCTCGCTTCCCTTTGTCAGTTACACCGGGAGCTGATCGCAGCTGTCCGGACACGTGCGCGCGAAAAAAGCGCATTTCACGGATTCCCGACGGCCGGCAGGGGCTACTCGACTGCCTGCTGTATTTAGAGAGAAACAGCTCCCGCGAGACTTCTGGTGCCCGGACGCGTGCCCAGACGCGCGCCAGAACGAATGTGAGGAGTTAGCATTGTCCGAGAAGGGATCAGTTTGATGGCCAAGAAAGGTTTCGCTCACGACGTGTCGTAAATGCGTCGTCGTCTTTAATTGACACCCGGCCAATCCTTTCTTTGGGGTTTGCACCCCCCGGTCGCGCGGCTGGAGAAAGGACGCGGGGGCGCGTTCTGTCCCAGGAGAGGGCCGGCGAACGGCTCCGAAAACTAGAATGGCTATTTATGAGTGCAATAAACCAGCTGCCTTCTGGAAAAAAGGCCGGCGCGCGGTCGGGTGAGGCCGGCGGCGTGACGAAAGAACCCTCCGCTGCGAGGGCCGTGCCTCTCGACCTACTTCTGTGCCGCGGCGCGAGCTATTTCCAGCTGTAGGAATTATTGGTTATTGGCGATGCCATAATAAAATTATATTTAATTAATCGGTGACGCCACATTAGCATCCCCCTCCCACTAGATTGATAATTCGAGTTTCTTTGTTAATTTCTCATAAAGGGCGAGAATTCTCAATCGTCAAAAAGAATTAACAGTGGTGTCACCTAAGATAAAGAAATGCTTAATTTAATTTTTAATTGAAGGCTTAAGATACTGCGTCTCTCTGTCTACATTACTAATTTTCTATGATTAAAACCCTTATTATTACGGTGCTTACTCTAATCGTGACAACTAGTGTCGTATGGGTCGCAGGTTCTGGCGAATTGTGGGCAGAGTTCTCTGAAACGTGATATTTTACTTGTTCTTTGAAACAAAAATCGTAAATTAAAAAAATCTTCAACCTGTCATAACCCCGTTCCCGTCATAATCCCGTCATAATCCCCGAACCCCATAACCCGTCATAATCCCCGAAAAAGTCTTCAACCCGTCATAACTAAATTCAATCAATTCTCTGTCGTCCGGATGGGTGATTATCTGCCTGTACAAGTTAAAAAAATCTAGTGCCGTAACTATTTTCGTTTTATTAATTCAATTAAGTTTTCTATAATCTCATCTACGTTTTGCGGCGCCTCGTTCTCAGGTACTGTGGCTTTGTTAATGTGCCTCGCATCTAGGCAAATTATGACTCCCGTCTTTCTTTTTTAACTACAACAATAGGATTTAATTACACCGTAACACTTCTCTCTCTTATTCCCTCATTAATCATTCCCCCCGTAGTTTCATTAACTTGTTCCCTCATTAATTATTCCCCCAGTAGTTTCATTGACTTGTCCCCTAAGTGATTACTGTACAGGATAATTATGGTCGGCAAGGGGTATCGTCAGTGACGTTAATCCGAAAAAAAAAATTCTATAACAGAATGAGTTGGACGCGCGAACACATTCGAAAATTAAAAAAGTACCTGCTCTAGCTAGGAGCGCTCGTGGTCAATAATTAAGTCATTTTCTTTGCTCTCACTGGGCTTATGACCCCACTCACGTCATCCCCCCGACTCCAGGACGCACACAGTGTACTTGGTTCTATTTCGCCGTCAACATCATCCGTAATTGCAATTTCCTTACCCCCGCCAAAACTCATAATATCTCTGGAAGAGTCAATCACCCCATCATTCTCTTTTAAGAAATTAACCCCCCAAAATTATATCGTGTTTTAAATCCTCAACAGCTAGACAAGGGACGTCAAATAAGTGCTCTTGTACCTGAAACGAGATGAGGGCCTGCTTATTAATAGGCTTATTTCGTTTATTTCCTACCCCGATAACATAACACTTAGCAATAGGCAGTGTCGGCACGGGTTCACGTTCACTTATAAGGCGAGAAAATAATTTTAACGAAATGGCACTGATTTCACTGCCTGTGTCGACCAATGCACGGACAGGAATTCTACTCAATTTAAATTCTAAAACAGGGCATATCCGGACACGCTCTTTGACTTGATTAGCCTCCCCATTGCCAAAATCGTGGAAGGCGTAATCTACAGATATCGTTTCATCGAATGGTATCTCTGCCACAATTCGTTTGGGACCCAGATGACCCAAACGGTTCTAGTTTGACGAATTTGATCTTACATTGTTATTGACACTAGTACTGGAGCCGTTTCCCTCTGTTGGATTTTCCGGTCTCCCCGCGGGCGGTTCTGAAGGCGGTCGCCTCTCATTGTTAACTTGCCACGCTTGTCCCATCTACCTTCCAAAATTTGCTTTTCAAACTCGTAGCGGGCTTGTTCTATCCAAAATTTGTCCACGAATCTGTGTCGGAACTCCTCATAACTGCTCGTGAACGGATTGATTGCTGTCAACCAGTGGGCGGCGTTACCACGTAGCAACTCCGGCATGCACCTGGGTTTGAGCGAGGAGGGAACCGATTTGGTTAGAGCCATATAATTTTCGGCTCGATCTACGGAAACTTTGGGGTTCTCGTCCGGAGATCCCGAAAAACAACGGTTTTGTGGGGGCGCCCACGAAAATCGCAAACCTGCCTCAGCCGTGGGAGAGCTTCCTACGCTGTTTTCTCCGTCCCAATTTAAAGGCTCTTGCACTAAAATTTTGACATTCCGGCCTATTTCTTCCCTAATCTCAGATTTGTTTCCCATCGCGTATTCCTCTGACGCATTTCCCATAGAATTTACTTCTTCCTGTGTTTGACTAACTTCCGAGCTTAATTCCTTATCAATCTCATTAACGTTTTCATTAAGCTCTTTTTTTGTTTCCTGAGTACTCCTTTTTAATTCTCTAAAACGCGCCTCCCAAATTTCCCAATCTTTTTTCCTTTGCGCCTCCCGAATTTCCCTATCTTTTTTCCGTTGCGCCTCCCGAATTTCTCTATCTTCTTGTAGCTCCCTAAGAACTTTCCTTTTTTCCTCCCGTCGCGCCTCCTGAATTTCCCTAGCTTCATCCCATTGCGCCTCCTGAATTTTCCTATCTTCTTGTAGCTCCCTAAGAAATTTCCTACTTTCTTCCCTTTGCGCTTCCCAAATTTTCCTATCTCTTTCCCGTTGTTCCTTCTGACTTTGCATAAATTGTTTTAAAATTTCTACTAACTCGGTTTCACTGTCGCCTTGCGCCGGTGGGTCACTCGAACTGTCTGAGCCTGCTAGATCGACACCTGATTCGTCGAGCATTTTTACTGAGTTCTCTTGTTCACTTAGTTTACTATTAGACCGCACACGCAAACACCGACACACGCAACACAGTACAAAACAACAACAAAAACAAAAAAACACAAACAACAAATACATCAGAGTACACAAATTATTGACCCTCCTACAACTTTCTTCCATCCATTTATTGCGCTAACTTGTGATTTAAGCTGTCGCAATAGAATTTTGAAGGAGCTGAACCAAAAATTTATTACTAACAAAATATTTCATGAGCAATCTGACTTCCTAATCTCGGGGTCGCTTACTGGGGTATTTAACAATACAAATCGAGCCCCACGTTGGGCGCCAAATGTAAACAAACCTAATGATGCACTAAACTAGCCCCACGTTGGGACCAGCCAAATGTAAACAAACCTAATGTGCACGGGGGAGGGCGCCAGGTTCAGCTCCTGAAATGTAACTGAATGGAAGAGTTGGGAGGTCAAGAATGAGCAATTGAGTCATTTGTGACAAACAACTGTTTATTCCTGGCACCAAAAGCTACCAGGGAAATTACAATGTCGCAATGGGCGACGCAAGTTCTTTTACTAAAACTACTCTATGAATTAATTACAAGTGGTTAATTCTGCTGGGCCTGAGCGCGGCCACTTGCAGTTTTTCGCTGTTATAATTGTTCAGTGAGACGGCAACGTCTCATAGTTATCACCAATGGCTGCTGGTCTTCATGGGCGGGCCGAGGCGGCAGCCTCAAAGCAGAGGCGGCGGCGGCTCCGGGTTGCTGATCTTCTGCGGCGCGTCTTCTCTCGCTCAGGTAGCGGCGATTCCAGATTGTCAGCTCGAGCAGGCTCAGAGAGGGCGAGTGGCCACGGGCGTTGACGTTGCGAAAGGGCTGTCACTTAGCCCGGGACGAGAGGCGGCAAGGCTGGCGGGCCGAAGCGAAAACGGCGCGGGATCCGGTAGTTTCCCGCCCGAGTTTTCTCCGCAACAATTTACGAGTCGCGTCCTGACTGATTCGGCTCTGGGAAAGTCTTTTCCCAAACTCGCGTCCCGATCGTGAATGACTGAATAATTAAGCACATTTAGCTACCAAGAAGTATCTTGGAACTCTCCCGTAGTAACAAAAATTTACAAGTCTCTCTCGAAGAAATCTTACAAGGTGAAGTCTCCGAAGAAATTTTACAAGTGCCCGAAGAAATTTTACAAAGTAAGTTCGAAGAAATTTTACAAAAGTAAGTCCGAAGAAATTTTACAAAAGTGAGGGCTTATTCCCACTGTGCACCGCGTTTATAAAAGAGCTACGTTTCCCCTTCCCAAAATGTTCCTGACACCAAATTTCTCCCTTCCCTCATGGCGAAGCTTCCCATTGGCCAAGGGTGGCTGCGTCGCAGAAATCTGATTAACCAATCTCGTGTCGATTTTTCTGTAATTTTCCGTAAATGTTCTCTGTCTGTCGCTGGTTTCGCTCTCTCGCTCGCTTCCCTTTGTCAGTTACACCGGGAGCTGATCGCAGCTGTCCGGACACGTGCGCGCGAAAAAAGCGCATTTCACGGATTCCCGACGGCCGGCAGGGGCTACTCGACTGCCTGCTGTATTTAGAGAGAAACAGCTCCCGCGAGACTTCTGGTGCCCGGACGCGTGCCCAGACGCGCGCCAGAACGAATGTGAGGAGTTAGCATTGTCCGAGAAGGGATCAGTTTGATGGCCAAGAAAGGTTTCGCTCACGACGTGTCGTAAATGCGTCGTCGTCTTTAATTGACACCCGGCCAATCCTTTCTTTGGGGTTTGCACCCCCCGGTCGCGCGGCTGGAGAAAGGACGCGGGGGCGCGTTCTGTCCCAGGAGAGGGCCGGCGAACGGCTCCGAAAACTAGAATGGCTATTTATGAGTGCAATAAACCAGCTGCCTTCTGGAAAAAAGGCCGGCGCGCGGTCGGGTGAGGCCGGCGGCGTGACGAAAGAACCCTCCGCTGCGAGGGCCGTGCCTCTCGACCTACTTCTGTGCCGCGGCGCGAGCTATTTCCAGCTGTAGGAATTATTGGTTATTGGCGATGCCATAATAAAATTATATTTAATTAATCGGTGACGCCACAATATATATTATATTACGATGTATTAGGTACCCGTTACTGTACATTCTTTGAGAATCCTTGTGAATTGCTAATTTTGTATTGCTCTGACGATAATAAACACAGCAATAATTCACAAAAATACATAGAAACATGAGCACTTATTTGTTTAATTTGAGGTCGATTTGCCGTTAACTTCTAGCGGACTTGAGAACCAAATAGAGTTTTTGAAACCATTCAAAGGACATCGAGAGTTTTCACTCTTTATTTCCTGTCTCATGTATTACTCGCGTAACTTTCTTGAACTTTGATTGAAGAAATACGTGTAGAGTGGGAGTATTAGTTACGAAATCGGCCACTAGATTTTATGAAGCAATACCAATCTCTGGAAAATCAGTCATGCCTTCGCATCTTTCTCAATAATTTGCGTTATACTTTTCTCAGGAGTTCGAGGTACCTCGTGTGATTGATCTTCGGTCATTTCTTTAGATTTTTTTGGAGAAAATCACGGACAGAAGTTCTCGTCGTCAACAGAAAATAGTTTCTATCTCGCACCAGTGAAGATGTTGGAATGTTGTCATCAGTGCTCGCTGCGAGCTTTTGCCTTCAACTATTAATTGTGTCAGAAATGGGGAAGCAACATAGAGTAGAGATATATCTCTCCTCTAAGTTGTATCTCTCCTCTATGGGAAGCAAGGGCATCATTTCAGATAAGTTGCGCGATTAGTAACTCATCTATTTTACAAATCATATGTTCGACATGTCAAAACTTGTCATAAGAAAATTGTTGGGTTCTTATTATCGCGTTACAGTTTCCAAACTGTGATTTTCCGTTGATACTCTATATCGCAGTTTCAAGAAAATCTCATTTTCACAACACATAATAATTGTTATTCAAATGCGTGCTGTAAGAATTCTGTGCCAGTAAGTACTGATAACCCATGCCTTGTATAGTACGATTTATTTCGTCGTGCACTTGACGTAAATCAGTTGTTGAGGTTTCATCCAATCGGAAGTTTTTATGTCGCTACAGTGACGTCACTACGGGGAAGTCCAGTTTCCGATTGGATAAAACTGTGAACAGCTGATTTATGTCAAGTGTATGGTTAAATAAATCATAGTATATATATTGTTCTCGGTAAGGTGTGTTGGGAAACCCTCAACAAGGGCCGATTCATAGGTGGAGTGTTCCTCGAAGTTGCCAGCGCCTTTGACAAGGTTTGGCACGTCGGCCTCCTTTACAAACTCCTAGCCATGAACTTCCCTACATACTTGGTGCACATTATCCACTAATAACCAGTAAACAGAACGTTTCAAGTAACGCTTCTGAATGCTAAATCTACTTGCCGCGCCATACGGGCCGGGGTGCCGCGAAGGAACGTGATAGCTCCTACGCTCTTCAGCCTCTATGTATGTGATATATCCCTTGCACCCACAAACGGAACTAGCCATGTGCGCCGACGATAAGGCTGTAATAGCCACGTTGAAAAGGTTCTAGCTTCTTCAGAAGTACTAGGATTAACATTTAGAACAGATCCAGGGGTGACTAAAGCTGTGACGGGTCAAAGTCAATGTAAGAGTGCAGCTGTACTCTTCACACGGAGACTGCGATTCACGCAGCCAAGGCCGCTCGCGCTATGCGGAGACGCGATTAATTGGGCAAACCATGTCAAATATTTAGGTGTTACTTACGATACCCCACTTACCTTCAATCCGCTCAAAGAAAACGTTCGGAAGAAAGCGCGGCAGATCAGAGGAAGCTTGATTCCCAAGCGGAGTAAACTGTCGACGGCAAACTGCCTCACGCTTTATAAGGCAATTATTAGGCCAAAAATGGACTACGCTTGCTCCAGCAAGGCATTTGCAGCAAACATGCATTTGAAAAAACTGGTAGTACAAAATGAATGCTTCAGGTCCTCGCTCTGTGCCTCTAGGTACACATCTATAAGAGTTACGTCGCAATACGTCAATGCCACAGCCGATTGATCAAATCAAAAGCATTGTATCAAAATTTTTCGAAAAAGCAACTACCTCGGAAAACCCTCTCATTTCCGAGATCGCTTCATCGCCAACCCGAGCTGCTCGGGTTGCCAGGTCCGATGGACCGTGTTGGACAGTGTTGCCAGGTCCGATGGACATTCGGCCGCTAGATGGCACGCGTAATTCCGCTAGATTCCGCTAAATTTAAAACTTCTTGCCGCTAACTTCCGCTAAATCAAGATATTTAATTTTACATATAATAACAGTTGTTTTTAATAAATAATATTTATAATATCGAGTAATTGTTTATATAAATAATTTATAAATATTAAATGAATATGTGATACAAAAGTATTAAAAATGAAAATATTTGAAATTTATGAATCAGAACTAGGGTGATAAATATGCCATGTAAGAAATAATATTAATTACGCGTGTAGAATAAATAATTTATAATTTTTTATTTTATTACATGATAATAAAAATACAAATACGATATTTACAACTTATTTTAAATATATATAAAATATACAAATATAAGCAATGATTAAATATTGCACATGTTTGTGTAATTATATTTATAATTTATAACTTAAATCTAACTATATAATAGATTACACAGACGAATCGCAGTAATAATTAAATAATAATATTGATTTATTATTACTATAATTTTACATTACTATTCACCACTATTAAGTTCTGAAACAAGCTTGTCTATTATTTGGACTTCATTATTGTCCTCATTTATTTGCATATTATATTTCGCATTTGAACCTATAAGCCTAAGAACTTCATCTGGAAATCGAAAATTCTTAAATAAATATCAAAAAGAATATTCTTATGTCTACTAAAATAATACTTTTTAAATATTAGTTTCATAATTTAATATGATAGAATATTAACGCGGATGTAGAAAAAATATGAAAGTATATTACTGCAATATTATTAAAATATTGTTCTTATAGAGACTTGAATTTGCAGGCTGAATATTTATTTATTTATTCACAAACTATTACGCTTAGCATTTCAAAAACTGTACAAAGAGATATTGCATATTTAAAGAGAACGCGGATAATATTTTCTCCACGTTTGATTGGATATTTGGTGGAGAATCTCCGACCGCTAGCCAATGAGAAAGGCACCACGCGCCTAGTTGAGGGTTAAGGTAATATGATTCAGATATCAGATTTAATGTTCCAGCGGTATTTGTTTACTTTGGATAATAAGGGACGGAATACTTTACATTAGTTTTTGGTCATCGAAACAAAAGTTTATAAATGGAAACATGTTTCAACCTTGTCGCTAGAAATTCCGCCAATTTGCTTTTAGATTCGTTTCATTCCGCTAGATTTTCCGCTAGCCGCTAAATCATTATTTCTCGCCGCTAGAACGGTTAAAATTCCGCTAGATCTAGCGGCCAATCCGCTAAACTGGCAACACTGCCCGAGCAACGGGTGAAGTATAGGCGACCAAAGCACTTCTTGGAGTAAGAGTAATCTGAAACAGGAAAATGAAATTTGAAACAGAAACATTATATATTTTGCACACGCAATGCACGCGCCAGTTGTCTAAAGACATTTTGACCGTCCATTTTTCTTAATGCTGCAGGATTGACCATAGATGCCCGTAAAGTTTGGAATGGCTGCAACGCAGCGGCGTGAACTCCACAACAGAAATGATAGTTCAACTAGCAGGAATTGTTTATTTGGCGGGCCTTTCGTTTGCTTCGTGTTATGATTATATTCCAATAACAAGCAAAACGTCTACTAAATGCTTTACAATTGAAAGATATGAAGAGGAACAAATAAGTGAATGAATAAGGCATGATCTGCATATACTGAAATGTTTAAATTTGTGACATTGGAATTAGATCAGCATGTGGAATGACTTGCTTGCATCATGAATATTGTAGGAATCACATTCATCAAGTGTCAGTATCAACAGCTCACTAGCAGAAATCCACATTACTGTATAACGCATTGCCAGATGACATTAAACGTTTGAAGTTGGTACACAAATTTAAGTTAAAAGTAAAATATTTTCTGCTGCAAAACTGTTTCTATACAATTAGAGACTATACTGATCAACCAAAAGAAAAATAATGTTTATTTAACAAAACAGTGGTATATAATAAATTAGTTTACATTTGTATTGTGTAATGTTTTTAAACAGACAATGTACTTGTAGCAAATAACGTACCTCAGCTCTGGGTCAATGGCCCCCACTTCAATCAGGTTTTTGTCCAATTTCCCTGGTACATTGTGCAAATGCTGAGATGGCCCCTTGTTTTGCTTCTAGATGTAAATGTAGCTTCACTATGCGCACGTTTTGTTGAACTCTCCTTTTGCTTGTAGTGGTAGGAGTAGAGGTAAGGGCAAGTTGCTATTTTGTTAGTAATGCAGAAAATAAAATCTGCAGTTCGTTTACCATTGCAAATACATTTTCTAAAACTCGGGAACAAAAATGTCTAATTTTTCAAATGTTGCTGTCACGCTTTTAAAAAAAATATAATTATTACTATTTTAAATTTGTTTTTAACTTTTATTCATTATTCAACTATTTATAGTTAAATGATGGGAAGGGATTCTGGAACTCAAGAAAACATGTGCAGATTATCTTCTCCCCATATGTCACATACAGTTTTTTACTGTTTTTTGACTAAATAAATCTAAATCTAAATCTACTGGTTACCCGGCTCAAAGCAACTAAATTGTGGTTTAATGTAGTTTTATTTTGATATATCATTTTCAACGATCTACCTTTTAGTTTTTGCCTCTCGGCCATGACAAGATAAGATTAGAGAGTGCTGCTTGAGCAAAAGTTTAGATGAAAGGAAACAATATATTCTTACATACAGGTGGTTTCATCAAAGGTGCAGAAGTATTATTCTCTCAGAATCAAAAGAAATAAATGAGTATTATGACACTAAGACAGCAAGGGTGTTTCAGAAGTGGATGAAAGATTTCTACCTTGATTGTTAGTAACATCCATTTATGTAATGGACAATGCAGCTGTTCATTGTGTGCTGGTGAATGATATTTTTCAACAATGGTTCTTTTAAGAATATGAAAAACACTCCTTTATGAAATTAATTTCATCCTTTTTAAAAATAATTGATTATAAAACAGGTACCTTTTGCTACTATTCAATTCAGTCACAAAAGTAGTTATTTCAACATTATTTACATAACTATAAAGAGTGGAGTATATTAAATTCAATTGTGTTCAATGACCTTACAGTAAAATCAGTAATACAATTTTAATTGGAATATAAAATTTGCTAATAGAATGTATAAAAGCTTCTGAGACTGTTGTTCAGAAAAAGTTTCTCATTGAAATAAGTGTAAGTTTTGTTGAATTAAATCATAGAATAACACAATTTTATTTTTTGTATTTTTTTAATGTGATGTATGTCAATATTCTTGCTATTTGATAAATCATATTAGTTGATGTGGGGAAGATGAAATGATAAAAGAAGCTGGTCATTGAGTTCTGTCTCTCCCCTCCCCCTTATTATCACTAAAATATTATTGAGTTGGTGTGGAGTCAGTTTAAAGGAGAAAAGATATTATCAGTGTCATCATGATACTTTTTTCTATCACAAAGTAACAAAATTAAAGAAGCATTAGAACTAATTACTGGGGAGAAGTAAATGAATAAATATAAAAATATTTCCTTGAGATATTTTGCGGAAATGTTACTAATATAACATACTCATTTATTTTGAACACTGCTGGGACATATTGCAAAGAATATAGAAGAAGAGTGTAGAGAAGAAATAAGAAAGGAGGCTACAGAGGTTGCAGTAATAAATTCAGGATGTCTCTTATGATGAGAAAGTTCCCCTCGGTGGTCCCATTCCAGGACTCTCTGATGTTTCTAATTATAGGAATATGGCTGCCCTTGAAACTGGGTTGAAAAATATTTGACAACTTTTATTCTTCTCAGGTGCAGAGTTTCAAGTTGTAAATTTATGTTATTCCAACAAGTGCAAGTAAGTGGTTATATTCCAGATGAAATGGTAAATGTGAATTAAGCTGATCTTGGCTTATTGAAATGTATTTTTTACTTTTATTATCATTATTCTTATTTGTACTTGTACAGCTTTCTCAACTGCTATATACTATCAGGATAGGTAGAAAAGCTTTAATAACCGTTACATCAGAATTTAATTTTTAATAAACATTTATGAAATATGATATATGTAGGAACATTTTTATACTTCAGATCTTTAAACAACAGCAACTTGTCTTTCAAAATCCAGATAAAAACAATCATATGGCTTTCAATATGGGCTTCATTGTAGGGGGTTGAGAAAATAATGTAATGTGCAGCATTAGAACTAGAGAAAACGGCTAAAACTCAAATTTGAGTTTTTTGGTTGAAGGGTAAGGTCTGTGATACCAATGTTTAGCAAATTTAAAAAAAAAATCTATTTTGCCATGTGTTTGTATCTGTGTGTGAATCTCTGTGAGTTAGCATGTGGTTCTGTAATGATTTTGTTGGTGATAGGAGTTATATTAAATTATGCATAGTAAGTTATAGTCTAACTTTCAATGTTATTCCAGTTGCAATGTCATTAATAAACTCTAAGAATAGCAATGGCCCTAACACACTCCCCTGGGAAACTCCAAAGGTTACATCAGATTCTAGGAATATTTACCACCTATTCTGACTGTTTCAGTGCGCCCCGTAAGAAATTCTTTTAACCACAAGATTATTCGATGATCTAATCCAGCTTCTGACAATTCGGCAATTAAAAGACCATACGGAACAAGATCAAATGCCTTAAAAAAATCTAATATTATTGCATCAACCCTACTCCCGGCGTCTAATGAGTCTGCTGTCCTGACAAAAGGCAATAGTTTGACTGTCACACGAATACCCAGGACGAAAACCGTGTTGCTTGTGAAATAGCCAATCAGTTTTATTCCTGACTCGTCTAATATACTCCGCAATTATGTGTTCCATCTACTTACATACGACTGATGTCAAACTTATAAGCCTGCAATTGTTAACAATCCTTCTGTCACCTCCCTTGTGAATAGGCACTACAATTGCCTCTTTCCAATTTTGAGGAATCATATTATTATTTATAGTAACTTCCAGTAACCGCGCAAGATACAGAATCATGTTCCCCTCCCAATTTTAGTATTTCTCCTGGTATTCCATCAGGACCTACAGATTTATTTCTCCTAATTTTTGCGATCCTGTGTCTAATAATTCCTGCATTGACTCAACAGGTTTCTATTAAGGGTGTTGTTTCACTTACTGGGGTTTGATCCTTCGGCTTGAAAAGAAATGCGTAATGTCTATTTTAACAAGCCGCCTTTTCACTGTCATCTGTAATTAACGAACCATCTGTACCGCAGATTGCTGGAATGTTTTCTTTGTTCCCTTTCTTATGTCTCACATACTCTTGCCAATAGTTCAATTTATCATTTAGAATTGATTGCAGGTAATTTTCTTGGGTATGTAACTTTAATGCTAGTAGGTCTTTGGATAATTGTAGAAAATTATTTTTCTGTTCTTTATTTACATTACATATATCATACACATGCCTTTTCAGTCGTCTCACTTTTTTGTTTTAGTCAGAGAGTGTATAATATCCCCACATCCTCATCTGTAGCATGCGGTAAATTTAAGTCTCCTCCAATAATGACGTTTTTTCCACTTTTCCTGATTACGTGTGTTTGCTCCATAAGTAAGATAACCGATCACATGTTATATAAGATACACAATACAAATATTGTAATTTTTTAAAATTTCCTATGAATAATTTTATTTCAAAATAAAACATTTTACACATCTTGGCAAACTTGGCAGACTATATTTTGAGCTAGTTAATAGTAGGTCATGGATTTTTAAAAACATATGTTCTCAAAGTACTTAGGAAAGTAATTTCAATTTAAAAAAGTTTGACTTGAAATAATCGAAAGTGGATAAAATTTATTACACTTTGAAGGTGTTTGGTGCAACAGTTGTATTCTTCACAAAAATCACAACACAAATACAGAGTATTATTTTTTCATTTATATACTTGCTTTTATGATACCTTTCAACCATGTTCGAAATGACTTTTATTTATAGATAATAGAATTATTGAAGGTATGAAACCTTTCAATTTTCATTTCATAAGTCTAAAATGGTAAAGGTTTTTCATAAATTAGAATTTATTATTTAACATCCTATAATATCTTTTAATAACATGTACATCCAAATAATTCATAGCACATTCATTCACATAGCATATTCAATCATAATAATAATTCATATCATGTTGTACCTAATATCTAAATTTTAAGAATTGACTTGGTTTTATATTTAAGAAATTCACCTAAAGTTATTAATCTTTTCACGTGTATTTTGCCAATCAGTACTCAGAGAATGTTTACTAACTTGAATCTTTTTCCTCAAAGAAACCTTTTTACACAGTGTATCTCCAAGGTTGTATAATCAGTAGAATCCAAAATTTAATGAAACATTAAGTAGCGATTTATGGTAGTCTTGTGTCAATTATACATGGCTAACATTTCAATGAAATATTGCTTTACCTGTCTTGAATTGTTGAACAAATCAATTACAGTATTTATTTATTATTACCACAATTTCACAATTAACTGACCAACGTGAAAACCAATGCAGTACAAGGGACATTTTATAAATTCAGAGAAAAACATGTTTATAGTTGGCTATTTCAGTGCCACTTGCCAGATTCATGACTTAATAAACAATTGAAATGCTGTGGTTTTAATAATGAAATAGTGATATTGAATTAAATAAACACTTTTCTCAAAATGTATAAAATGTCATTACATCACTCTGGTTTTCACCCATTCAATTGATCATTATGACTAATGATCATTCAATAGAAATTATAAATATCATTATTCTAATTGTAAAACATTATAGAGTACACATTAATTTGAAAGTTCTGAACACTCAGTATCAAAAATTAGGAATAGATTTCAGAAGGCCTACATGGGGGGTTTAGCAGTATATTTGTCATTCTTTTGTCTGATGGCTTCATTCACTGTCACACATATTATCAACAGTATTTTGAATTTATTTGTATCAATTCATACATCTTTTCTTCATTAATAATTGCGGAATACAATCAATCTCTCATTAAAACTGTTTCTAACCGTCACATCATGAAAATACATTCAATCACAAAATCCAGCCAGTTGATACTACTCAGCTGACCAGTGGAAGAATGCGTATCTGGAGAGCTATGTGTTCTTTGGAGATTCTTATTTGTTATAGAAGCTGTAATAAAAATCGTTTACTGCCCTGTACGTCACTTGCATCAATTGAGCCTATGCCACTTCTAATCTGTTGCAAATGAACTTCCAAGGGTAAATAGGTAGACTTGAATACGGTAGAAATGTATGGAGTTTATGTTCAATTGCAATGGGAAGATTTGATAAGAAGAAATTAATTATTTAACTGAAAAGTCCAGCATAGAGTTTTCAAAATACAGAAACATCATTGTTTTTGTTGTGAAGCATTATGAAGTTGAGTGTCTTCCTAGCTCTTGTAATAGGTAAAAAATATATATTCCTAGCCCTTGTAACTGGCCCTTTGCAAATGCACACAGGCCAATGTTGCTAAAAGGGGAGGTGAATGTTGAGCTCCACATATTCTTCACAATCAACACAATGCTTTGGCCTTTTTTGCAATGCCAGGAAAGATCTTGGTACTTATTTGGAAAAAAGGCTGAGTCGACCTCACAGCCACCCTACATGGAAATAACCCCAACCTATGTTGGGATTTTAACGTGGGTCCTTCAGGTCAGGCAGCATGCACGCTTCCACTGAGCCATCACAGCTCCCTTGTAATTATTTACTATGTGAATTAAATAAAAAATACCTTACTGTTTTGACAGATATTAATTCGTAAAACCTGCTACTTAGGAAAATTTCATCAAAAAAGTTTTTTAAACTTTCAGTACATTTAAAAGAGGTATAATTTAAAAAGTTAGAGAACCTCTGATGTGGATTTAATAGAAATTCATTTACAAATGTAAAATAATCATGCAAATAAGCCAAAAAATGTTGAAATATTAACAGAAATGTGTTAAATATGCAGTGTTTGCTCTCAAAACCATGCATTTTTACAATGGTATTCACATATTTTCATCACCTAGAGAAAGGGTATGACCAAATTAAAAACATGTAATCTACATCTGCCATTTTATTGTGCAAATAAAAAACAGAAAGATTTTGTTAAGATTTTCAATTCTTAGGAAGTGCCTTCTATCAGTCAATCTCATCATGTTTTTACTGTTACATTAAATAAAACATACAACAAATTAGATTACATGCAGGTGTAAACAAAATTCTTTACCTTTGTGAACATAATTACCAATAGAAGAACTCTGCTAATAGCTTGCTTAAGGCAAGATCAATGCAATATTTGTTTTTACCAAAAAGTGTTAATTTTAGTGAACAATCAGTGGCGTCTCATGAACAAATGTTCAGGGTGGCAAAATATATTACTGAACAACGGCGGAGCCCTGGGGAAGGGAGCATGAGGGGAGCATATTCAATTTATTCAAAACATTTGTCTCACTGATATCAATATATTGCCAAGCGTTATTTTTTGGCATGCGCAGATGTGATTTCAAGATATTGAGATCCTAAAAAAGTATTGCGAGTTTGTGTTTGCTCCATGAATAATCCAGAAATTGAATGCAAATTTTTTCCAGGCATTTAGGATTTATTGAATTACTTAGAAGATCTTCGAACATTTCACGTTTTTGTACAGATTTTGATAAATTTTTCATATCAAAATATCCATCTTTATTACAAGAACTCTCCTAAATTGACAATAAAAGTCATACAAGGCCAACAACAAAACAACTTTAACTTCACTACCTGTTAGCCATGGGTGTAACTCATACCATGAAGGAAGGAATATTCTTGCATTTTTCTCACCAGCACAATGTACAAGCATGCTCAACATATGTTGCTTGGTCCCAAATTTGTCTCTTTCCTACATGTTAAAACAAGAAAACATTATATGTAATAGTTCATTGACTGTATCTGTCATAATATTAATGTAAAATCAGATTTAAATGTAAAAAATCGAATAACACTAATAAACCGCAGCGTACTATTTTAAAATAAAAAAAATAAATACTTCCCAAACAATAAAGTTCACCGCTTGGTAACTCGTCAACAAAACAGTTAACACACACACTACACAGCTTGTGAGCACAGCACGTGAGTGGAAATCGAAGTCTTCCATATGTAGGCAGCAAGCACATTTTCTGGCCTATGCCCAACACGCATATGTTAAGTATGGACACAGCATGCTACTGCTCTATGTTCACTACAGGGCATTTCTCAGAATACTGTGTGAAGCAAGGCAGTGCCTGGTTGTGCCTAGCCTGAGAGGTGCAAACGGGAAGTTCTCTGTGAGGAGAGGTCGCAAAGTACACAGGCAGTTAGAAAATGCTTGAAATGAAAATATGGCTTGTGCACTGTTCTTGTGAACTGACTTTTCTAAATTATTTAAATATTGAATATATTTTCCATGTTACCATACCTATATACATACGTATTGCCTACATGAAATAGTAAAGTATTCATAGATACTCTTTTGAAGGCAGTTATTGCCTGCACGCAGACTTGGACTAAGTTAACTAAATTATATAATATCTTTCCGGTGGACTAACATTTCTTTTTCTTCACATATCATTTCACAAATACATAATAGAAAAATAGAAAATAAAAAATGACAAGATAATGAGAGAATAGGAATAAGAAAAGAAAAAAATACTGAAAAACTCAACAATCACAAGTAAAAGTGTATTTCTTTTCTTGATAAAGTTATGTGGTGTCTCCTCAACAAATTTTCCTGTTAATTATTTAGTTTTAAAGTATCACTCAAATTGTTGTAGGCTTTCACATACACTATATTAAGTTGTCTATTACACATATATTTTTTAGTTCCCATTGGTGTAACGTTCATCTTTCTCCTAGTTGCAGTTCGAGAACTTTATTTTTCATACATTCATAATAACAAGAAGTTGATTTTTCAATATAAAATCATTTTGTCTGAGATTTTTTTCCTTAAATTCTTGGAGGGGTACCTAGTATTTTTTCTTAAATATAATTTTTACAATTTTCTTATAAACATTCATCATTTGAGTTAAGTTTTTGTCATAGGTGCCTCTCCATGCTGATACCATATGTAGCCACTGACGAGAAAGAGCAAAGTAAAGCATTAATAATTATTTACTTTTCAAGAATTCAAACATTTTGTTAAAAATAAAAATTAAATATGTAGTTTTCTTGGCCAGTTGGAAGAGATGATATTTCCATTTCAAATTTTGACTGATATATAAACCAAAATATTTTGTTTCTCTAACTCTAAGTATTTCATCACAGTTATAATTTTGAATATAACAGTATACCTCATGTAATTTCAAGGTGATCGATTTAGGTACACTATCAGTATAGCTGCCAAAAGTGTTTTTTTTACATTCAAACTCAGCGCATTTTTATTTAACCACATTACTATTTGGTGCAAATTGTATTCAGACCTAAATCTCACTTCCTCCCAAGAATCCCGCCGTACTACTTGTATCATCAGCGAAAGATATAAGACCACCCTTTCTTGGAACTTTAAGTACGTCATTAACATATATAATAAACAGGAGTAGACCTAAGTAGTTCCTTGAGGTACTCCACATTTTATGATGAGACCTGTATGATGAGAACAATACTGATGTAGTTTATTTAGCAAAATATTGTGGTTTATTAAATCGAATGCTTTGGCAAGATCTAAAAATACTGAAATACAGGATTTATTATTGTCAATATAACTACTGATTTTGTCAGTAATTCTGATTATAGCATGGTCTGTGTTTTTACTTCTTTGGAATCCAAATTGTTTGCATTGTACGATCTTTTGCAAGTTAATGAAGCTAATGAATCTATCCTTTGGAATTTTTTCTAATACTTTTGCAAAATTTGAGATTAAAGACTTAAGTCTATATTTGGCCGCTTTATTTTCATTTTTACCTTTAAAAATAGGGACAACATTGGCCCGTTTAAGGTGTTGCAGAGATTCCTTTTTCCGCAACTTTATTAAATTGGTATGATAAGGATTTAGCTATTTTTTGCGATATTTTTTATGGTAAGAGATACATTATCAACTCCTCCAATTTAAAAAAATTTTATGTACCTATAATTTTTAAAGAATCATTTTTATCAGTTAATCTTTAGATTTTATCAGGCATATTTGAAATTCATAAACTTTACACAAAATTTAGGTCTCAATACATAACATTTCAATCAATACAATGGTTTTCTTTCTATTTCAGCAATTATTTTTATAAAATTACTATATTTTATTAAAACAACATTTTTTACTTTTTCTGACGTTTTTTGATCCCTAATTGTTTTGTTAAAAAGAGTCTATTAGAGCATCATAGAACAGCATAAATTTTTCATTCAAATATTTTTCAGAAAAAATTTGGACCATTTGGAAATGGAATGTATTTGATTAACACAAAAACAAATGAGATCAACAAAAACTTTATAAGCAATAGTTTAAAGTTCTAGTGTTTGCAAGTATATTATTAATTGAATAAATACAATTGTAATTAAACCTACAAAGATAGATTACAAGCAAGGTGTCTGAATAAATTAAGAAAATTAATTTACTAATGTTTAAAGGTTTTAATGAAAATGGCTCTTACATTTTGCACTTTATCTCTACAAAGAGTATTAGATTAAATTGGGAGAGTTTTTAGAGAAAATCTTGTTTCAGTATTTTTGGAAAAAGCTTAATGACACAATTTGATAAAAAATTATGCAAAAACTGCTAATATTTTGAAGAAAAAATCACCCTGCATGTGACATTGTTCACAGAAATTAACAAAACTAGTTAATAAAAAAGGGTATAATTGCACTAATGGTATTCAAGAAAATGAGTAATAATTGGTGCAAGTTTTCTTATTTACCACACGTGCACTTGTACCCGTTTATTCACTGTTATTTACAATATTTTTTGTTTCCATTTAAGAATAATTTTAATTTTGTGAAACACAAGCATTTCTTTACCATCCAAGGCAAATATTCAATGACAATGCATTTATTCTGTTCGTGGGCAATGTTCTGAATAAGTCCCATTTTAGCGCATAGCACTATATAATTATGATTACAATGACTTGACAAAGTGGTATTAAAATTGAAGATATTGATCACTTTGCAAATTGACAAATTAGACAAAGCTGAGAAAACAATATCAACATTATTTCCCAGTGGAAGTGAAGACACTTCTGAGTGAGAATATAATATTTATAAATCTTGAAAAATGGAAAAGCGAGTCATGTCTGATTTAAAAGAGGTTCTGCTTGCATACTTTTCAAATCCGGTAAATACAACTGACATTTATATTTTTTTAAATTTATAGTATGCTTACACTACATTCATTTTACATTTATACTTTAAATTTATTCATGTTAAATATTTTATGTTGTTCTTTTAGTTAGTAAATGTTGCACCAACGAGCTTGTGGCCATACTTTTCCATGCTGAAGAAGACATTTCAAGTAAAAGACAATACTGACATTTCACATTACAACAGCCAAGTATAGGTCAGGTAACATATTCTAATGTAAGGATATTAATTTTAATATCTCTAAGTACTTATAGTATTTATCTATTATCTATCTTTATGTTGCAGATGTAAGTCATGTGATGCTTATTTTTTTATTTGTATCCACAGAGACATAGTTACAAGATTTTTACCCTTTCCCTGAATTCTGATCATTTTTTGTGGTTATAGTAATTGCACATGTGTAATAGTAATAATCAACAACTCTCATGGAATTAATGAATGTATTTAATTTATTAAATGAAAAAAATACTAATATAGAAGCGCATATAGATCACATGTGGTTATTAATGGGTTCATATTAGTTGGGAAAAGGAGAAGGATGATAAAAAGGGAAAGAAGGGCATGGAGATAAAAAGAGGCTTTTAACTTTCTAAAAATATGTGTCCAACGTGTTCTCCACAATCTTTTTTCACATTTATGAAGTCCCATTATAACAGGGCCCTTACAGCTAGTCTCTATCATTCCATTCTAATTACTCAAATTTAGTGTAATTTTTACATCGTTAGCAGTCCAGGATAACGACATGAAGGTGTAAGGCTCTTTGTAACTGTCCACATGTTCTGAAATTGGGTAGCTTACATCAGCATTATTTACACTATATAATTTTGCTTACAAGCAGTTTTTCAAATAATCAGTTTTTGGATATTAGTGATACCTAAAGGATTTCTTCCAATATTGCAAGAAAAAGCTTTCTAAACTTTTACAATATTTTCTTCCTACTATCTATGAGAAAATCGCATGCCCTATTAATCTCTTTCTGTAAGCAAGGAATTTCATTTATTAAAACTAGCATAGACATTCCATTATATACTTTTCACTCTGCATTTCCTCTTCAAAAATGTCAATTCAGAAAAGCATTTTGTTTACAGTTTGATAGCTATAACAATATGCACGAAATAATATTATTCCCATTATGGCACTCTTGTTTTCAGGAAGCAAAATTTTAAGTGCATTTTATTATATTACAATTTTTCTCTGTGCTTTATGTACCCTTCACCAAATTTTTGAGATTCTTTCATGGAGGCTCCTTGACTAAGTTTGTCCCTTTGTTAACCACAAGTGAGTATATCACGTATGGAATTTAGTACTTTGAATCCACCCTCGGATATCCGCATACAGGCTATTCACATTGGGAGGGGGCGGCCCCCCCCACTATCTAACCTTTTCCCCTCTGTAGTTCACCAGGCTGGGAGCCTTCCTGTCCATAACCCGCTGAGGTAGCTGCAACCCTTTCCATCTTGTTCTTGGTTAACTCCAGGTGCAGCTGTGATCTGTAGATCTTTAGCGGAATGGTGGTTAATTACAGGATAGGGTAGGGAATGATGGATGGAGCAATCCAGTGGAATGTATATTGGCAAGGAAAAGAGAAGTACCCCACGAAAACCTGCTGCGAATCCGCTTTCTCCACAGCAAATTTCACTTTGAACCCCTGGGATTGAACGCAGGCACCAGCAATGGAAGGTGATCATTCTGACCACTACGCCATGGGCTGCCCCTACTTTGAATTTGTAGAAGAAAAAAGCACAGGAAATAATACACCACAAAATGTCATCAACAATCCTTTATTCAACCATCATTTTCCCTTTACATCTCTTATGTTTTTTGAATGCATGTGCCATTTTATTTCTCTTAGTAGTATTAGGTTTTGAGGGATCTTTATCCTCATCACTTTCATCTGGTACATCACTCCATTCTGAATCCTCATTTTGTTCATCCTCACGGGAGTCATTCCCATGGGATTCGTCCTCCTCCATTGCAACATCTTCCTCCTCTTTGTCATCTTGAGGTAAATAATCTTCGGGGAGAAGAGTATCATTCTTTTCTTCCAATTGTTTGCGAGTATATCTTGTCAAATGGAAATTTTGCAGAAAGCGAAGCTCACCATTCCAGCTTCTCAAATATGCCAACTGTTGCATGTTCATGAGATCAGGTATCTCTGCAAATAAAATCACATAATATTTTCTAATACAATACATTCAGTTCTGGTAACTGCAAAGATTCCTTAATATTCGTTACACTTGCATACATATGTCTCAGTAATCTGACAGAGAGAAGCCTAAGATATTGAATTTTCAAAAAGAAATATGTATACATTCCTGCATCAGATATATTTCATAATATATAAACATAATAGTACAGAAATCAAATTTTAGAGAGAGTAATTATTTCATCAACAATACTAGAAAACAAAGTCCATAGTTTGTTTGTGACAATAGAAATATTGATTCATAATTCAATAATGTACAGTAAAAGTTTAATGGTCTGGTTTCTGGATCTCAAGATCATGTACACAAATTATACTTCTTTCCAAAACATCACCTTCAATTTTTGGACAATAAATAAATAAATACTCTGCCTTAAATGATCTAAATACAAAATGCAGTTGACACTGGAAATACAGTACTTTCAGATACAGTGAACCTAAAACACCAAACCACATACATTACAACTGAACACTAGATAATCAGATATACAGATTATAGTGAACTGTACACTAGATTTAAACAACACTAGATATCACGTCCACGAAAAAATACTTCCCATCACACAGCAAATTCCAAAAACATAAATTGTTTTCAGGGAAATTATCTTGTTTCTTATTTTTATTGCATTCACAAAAAATGAAAGTGTTTGGGGGAGACTGTGGAAATTCAGCTCATCTAAGGCAGTTCTATTAAGTATTCACTGATGCAGGCTGCAAGAAATGAAGAACTGAAATACCATCTGCCTAGGACGTCATAAATGTTGTGAAAGGTTCATCCAGACCGGAAGAAAATGAGGATACAGAAATAAAGAAAAGTGTTCAAACAGTGAAAAGAACCATTGAAAGATATAATGACTATACAAAGATGTTTTTGAATGTACAATGTAGAATCAACTTGAAGAAAGCGTGCACTCTAAAGAAGAATCCACACAAGTTATTAACAAAAAACTGTGTGCAAACTAATAAAAAATAATTTTAGGCAGAAAGAAGATATAGTAATTTCAAATTTGAAGGGTTTGAATATTTTAGTGAACTTCTGATATAACAAAATCTATTATCTATTTTAATTTGACTTACTGGATACAGAGAAACAAATATATTGATCTTCAAAGATTCACTACAATTGGTGGCAAATGGAGATCTGAATCATTATAATAATTACTGAAAAATGTTTGATATGATTATGATAATGAAATGAGAAATACTACTGCATTAGGCAGTATTAAAAACACAGAGCAAAAGAATTATAAAGTGCCATTACAATGTATCAAAAGTGAATTATTCAACCTTCACTTAATGACATTGCAAAGTTAGTTTGTTAATTGGTATATAACAATGTGTGAAGTTGATTGGTATTTAGAATTTATGGGTATTATAATATTCAAATCAGGTTTGAATGTACTTCTTTAAATGTAGAGATGTTGACAAAAAACATTTCTACTCTATAGATTCAGAAATTTCGTTTTTGACCATGTTAATTGGCGAACAATTAACAGCTTTGCTAGTTTTAAAAAACTAAAAAGAACATACAAAATTCAAACACACATTGTTCCTGAAAAAAAAAAAAAAAAATAATGTAAGTACTCACCCAGACCACATGTCTCAAATTCTTCCTTTTCATGAAGTATGGTCATATTTATTACATCTTCTCTACTTGCAAAACGTCTGTTTTTACGATTTTTACCAATTGTGTGGACAATTGTTATTTGTTCTAATTCTTGGTCAAATCTACTTAAATACCTAAACACATACATTAAAATAATAAATAAAGCAATTACCGCACTCTAAAATTAAAAATAACTCAAAAAACCACAACATACGTGCTAATAATGTCCAAACACATTTGACCCGTGTAGCGTCTCACATTTGGAATCAGTCGATCTTTAAACCACTGAAGTTTTTCACCAATTAAATTTTCTTTCATTGCATGAAATTTCTTAGATTTCTCTCTTGTTATGAGCCTGGAAATATAACAGAATAGGGATTGTTTGAAAAAATCAACAACAATTGTTCTTAGTCATTATAAATATAGAAAGAAAAAAACTCAGAAATTACAATAAGAATTTCACATAATATTGAATATGTCATTGGACATTTTGGACAATTACACATGTAAATTAGTATTTGAATGAATCTTCATTGTACAACAAAGTAATATATTACCTGTTTGCCTTCTGATGCAACTTCTGTGCTTTCCTACTTCTTGGATGAAGTAATTTATTTACTTTGTTGAGGTCTTTTTTTATTGACTTCGTCTGAGAAATTAATGAAACACAAATTTAATTAATAATTCCGGTTGAGGTTATGTTGAATTTGGAAATGATACACCATTATAATACGTACCATGATGAATCAATCTAACACAAAAAATGATGGCTACTTTTTGAGTGTCCTCATGAATGATGAATATTTCCAGAATTCAGTACAACCGCACTTAATAACTCCACTCTTCTCACATGTATACAAAGGTTACTGTGAGATAGAATATTAATACTCTCTGCTTGCTGCTTTACTGTACACTAGGATTTATGTTAACCATGCTCTTAACGTATATCATGTGTTCACGGTTTTATCTAATCGGATGCTTAAACGTCCCCGTATTGACATCCGTGTAGCGACATATAAGCTCCCTCATTAGACAACAGCTGTTTTACGTCAAGTGCACGACTAGAAAATCGTACTATAACGCTACTGCGGTTGGCTGCAGTGCCATAGAGTTGGCTCAGGCCGGGCGCACACGGGAGACTTTTTGTCGCGCAACTATTTCGTCTTTGTTGCTTTCGAGTTGCTTCGGTTTTTGAGAGCTCGCACACGATGAGCAACTGTTTTCTGACAGCAGACCCATTTTCACGGGTTCTTGTAGTGGAATCGACAAGTGCAATTTTTTTAAAGATGGATTTTTTTGAGACTGCAGTGGTTTGTGCTCTCATCATTCGACGCAGGAAAAATCAACGGAAAAGGAAGTATTGGATACACCCTCTCATGTCTGAAAGACTAAATAAAGGGAAATTTACTTTAATATTTGAAGAGTTGAGATGTTACCCAGAGAAATTCTTCGGTTATTTTCGCATGAGTAAAACATCATTTGACGAGCTGGTCGCAATTCTAGGACATACCATCACCTACCAAAATACAAACATGCGACTGGCGATTCCACCAGAAGAGAGGCTCGGTGTTACATTAAGGTAGGTTGCATAAAATTATTCGATTTTTTATTTAGTTTATTATTATTTGTTATTCAACAACACCAGTTAATAAAACTAATCGTTACATAAAAAAAAGTATAAAATATGTTCAAAGCAACTGATATAAAGTTTAGACATTGTTGTGTACGGTGACATCGTACATGGTTTGTGATCCATCTGAATCCACAGAAAAATTTGACAGGTATGACTGTACACTGTCGCAATCTTGAGGAGAAGTAAGGGCGGTGTATGAGCTGTTCCCAGTAGTAGGTTGATTCGCAGACGTAAATGTACCAGTAAATAAACGCACAGGGGTAGAGAAGCTTGAATACCGAACGTCATCACTGAAACTGTTAAGTGTGTCTCTTGGTGGACAGCGGTCCTGGAAATTTCTTAGTACCTGAAGAATTTCAATTTGTGCATCAATCTTACGATGTGTGGGTAGTGCTTTCAGCATAGGTACAAGAGACAACGCAAAATGTGTTTCAGAGTCATCCATGTGTGAAGCAGTTTCTTTTTTCTCTCGAAGTATATCGAGTAAACTTTCTTCATAACTTCTCTTCTTCTTCTTATTTAGATTGGAGGAGGTATTTGGAGAACGAACAAGAGGTGGTCTTTGAGCACTCTCTGTTTCCTCATGTTCCTCATCGCTTAAGACTGGTTCAGCATTTCCACTTGTTTCACGTACTTCTACGGTTGGTAGAAGAAATAACAGTTGATCGTAAAATTTATACTTTCGACGCTTTCCGGCTGGTTGTCCTGACTTGACCGATTTTTGTTCACGCAATTCTCTTGCAAAGCATGTCCTTAGATTTTTCCATCTTCGTTGTACCAGCGTTCCTAGAAAAAAAAATAATACATTGAAACACTTGACATTTTTGTCTTAATTTATTTGGAAGGAATAAAGATGAAAACTATCTAAAATTTTGTTACTTTAAATCATTTATGTAAATTCATAAATTTGTAACTCTTTTTTCAGGTATCTAGCAACCGGATCAAGTTTCAACGATCTTTCATACAACTACTTGATTGGTGCTAGCACAATCCGCAAAATAGTGAAAGCAACATGCACTGAAATATGGAATATCTTACAGCCTATAGTTATGCCAGAGAAAGATGAAGAAGAGTGGTTGCATATTGCTGAACAATTCTATAAGAACACCAATTTTCCTAACATCATTGGTGCTATAGACGGAAAACATATTCGAATAACCCAACCTCAAGGTACTGGCTCAGAATTTTTTAATTATAAAAAATTCTTTTCTGTGGTGCTGATGGCATGGGTCGATGCCGAATATCAATTTGTCTTCATAGATGTTGGCGCGAATGGAGCAGCAGGTGATTCCTCTGTCTTCAATAACTCGAATATGGGCAGAAGGCTACAACGTAACCTTCTGAACATACCCAATGACCGAACATTGCCTAACGATCCAGAAGGTAAACCAATGCCTTTTTGTTTGGTTGCTGATGAAGCTTTTGGTTTATCTAGACACATTTTACGCCCATTTGCTAAAAAAACGCTTACCCCATTAAAGAAAATTTACAACCGCAGGCAAACAACAGCTCGTCGTATGGTTGAATGTACATTTGGCATATTGGCTAATAAATGGCGTATTTTCCATAGACCTCTTGATGTTAGCATCGATTTTTGTGATACGATAATCAAAACATGTTGTGTGCTCCACAATTACGTCCGCAGAAGGGATGGAATCAACTTTACAGATACAGCTTATGAATGCCCACTGCAGAGTATAAACATTGAACCGCAGGCTAGAACTATCTCTGCTGTCAATATACGTAACTATTTTGCAGCCTATTTCACGTCCCCTGCAGGATCTGTTCCGTGGCAGTACGATGGACTTTAATTTCACTGACTCAAGAACAATGAAACTTACTTATTCTATCCACACAACATTATTAAGATGTGTGATAAAATATTAATGTTAAAAATATGTCATGAGCTTTGTAAAATAAAAAACAACTTTGTAAAATAAAAACCTACCTGCTTGTTTTTTTTTCTCGGTAGAGAGTTGTCCCCAGATCGTAGACAACACATTTAAACACACTTCTTCCCATAGCTTGCTTTTCAAATTAGCGTCGGAATAATCCTTCAAAGTTTTATTAAACAATGCTGGCCTCTTTTCTACTTCATTTATGACCAATTCACTATCGATGTCTTCATCCCTCACAAGAGCCATTTTGTAAACTTCAAAGTTTCGAACTGCAGAAAACAAGGGAGATATTTGCACAAATGCCTGAGACGGCAACTAAAATGTCGTCCGTGTGCGCATGTACTAATAAACTATGGGAGGGGAGACAGTACGCAGACAGTTTCGTCACCCTCCTGTCGGCGGCCAGAGCAACTGAAAAGTTGCGTCGCTGTTACGCGGCTCCGTGTGCGCACGTATATATGATTGTACAGACTTTGTGGAAAAGACGAAATAGTTGCGCGACAAAAAGTCTCCCGTGTGCGCCCGGCCTCAGAGTGATGCTCGGGCACGTGTTGCCATCGGAGAGTCTGCCTGGAAACTCTTTGCGTCTTGTGCATGTGTTGCTAATGTTTCAAAGCCCAGCCAATCAGTCATTGTGATCTACCTGGCACATGATTGTGAAGCATTTTTAAGTAATAATTTGGTTTTTTGTAGTACCTAAACTTTTTTTTTATTAATTAGGTCTTTATTGGAAAAACTCATACATAAAAACAAACTCAAACATACTGGCCGATTAAAACAATAAATGTATTTAGCTGATCCATTTTCAAACCTTTTCCTTTTAGTTATTTACCTAAGTAAGAACGCATACGTCAAAATTTTAGAGACCGATAGAATATTTGTTAGCAAAATATTAATTTTTGATAATGAAAATATTAATTCAGATTACACTTTTACTAGCAATCACGGAAAAATTAAATGTTAATTCAGATTACACTTTTACTAGCAATCAAGTAAAAATTATTTGTTATTTTTTTGAAAAGTCAGAGAGTTCAACGAAAAGACCTCTGACATTTTTAAACATCCTTTGCTCTATTGTCGAAAAAATTAAAAAAAAAAAAATCAGCCGCTTTTTGAATAAAATATGTTTTTACTTCAAGCAAAAATTATGCCATAACTACTAGTTAAAAAATGTGCATGGCCTATTGTTAGACCTATAGACCTATTGTTAAAGAATATATTTCATTAGGGGAAAGAACTCTTCATATATTTTTTTAAAATGTTAATTTTTTTGCAATTTTCAAAAAAAAAAAAAAAAAAAAAAAAAACAGAATTTACCGGAAATGGAATCTGCGCCATTTTATAATTACACTTCATTCTATCGAAGAAAAAAATGCAAAGAAAAAATTTGAAGAACGTTCTTGAGAAAATAATTGTTTAAAATTGCCTATATTTGAAGCAAACTTGCGCGAATGGGAAAAGCATCGAGTATGTCTTTTTAAATTTTTCTTTAAAATGTATTATTCCAATCATTCCAACAATACACCATTCAAAATACAATAAATACAACATTCTCATAGTTGTTATTTTGCAAATATCTTTCCCTCATTCTTCCAACATTATAATTTAAACTAAATCAGGATTTTGTTTATATAATTCAATTTTACTCTAAATATGTAAGCGAAATGAGTAGTGTGTTAGTGAAAGTTAACACTTTCCTTCACAGCCAACGCCCTAAGTCCAGAGTGAGGAGGCGTCACTGGTAAGTACGTAAAGTTCCCCCCTCAAAAAGTGGCGGGTTAAATTCTATCTTCCCAACCGTCCAGACAAATTTCGATCAGAGCAAAATCAGAAGCTCAGTTCTGTAGGCTTGGTTGTGCAGCTAGTTCCAGGCGTTATCTTTGAGTTCGCACCGAGCAGCCGTGCCGTGAACATCGTAAGCCACAGCTCTCTCACAGCGTAGTGCGTTTAGATTGAGTGTCAAACTAGTTTCGCTTGCACAGCAATCTACGTGTCTATTTTAAATATTATATATTGTTACATCAAAAACAGTTTAATTTTGCAAATAGTATTATAAATATTTACCACAAGTGAGTGAAAACCAACCCGTGACCGCGAGTGGCGAAATGAACGTCCAAGGTAGCCCCGAGTCGGGGCTACACAGTACATCACAAGTGTTTGTGAACGCTATGGATACCTTATATGCAAGCAACAGCGATCAGTGCATTCTCCCAACAGCACAATTTCAACTTTTACAACAACAACAGCAACATCTGCAACTCCTTCATCAGCAACAACAGCAGCAACTACTGCTGCTTCAACAGAATCAACCCACAGCGCAGCAAGGGCAACCGTTAATGCAGCAGCAACCGCCCCAAACTACCCTGCCTCAAGAACACCAAAGCGAGGAGACGCACGCAACAACTTCCAACGAAACGCTTTCAAACGTAAGTAAACGAAAGAGAAATGATGATGAAAACTCTATGCCATTATACAATGTTCAAACTTCATCGCGTTTCGAAGTGCTTCAAAATCTTAAAGACAGTGATCTAAGTACTCCAGAACAAACATTAAAAATTCCGCCCATAATTATGCACAACGTACTTGACTACAACCAAATGATTTCCGACATTAAATCAGTCGTCAAATGTGATTTCAGAACCAAGACAGCCGGTGATCAACTAAAAATCATGCTCACTACAATAGAAGATTACCGTAATTTTAGACATCACTGTGTTGAGAAGAACAGACAATTCTGTTCTTTCCGCGACCCTTCTATTAAAACCTTTAATGCTGTGTTGAAGGGCATCCCCACATGTTACTCGGAAGCTGACATTTTAAAAGAACTTGAACTCAAATACCCTGTTACCAAAGTGACTAGATTATTTGAAAAAAAGAAAAATCCAATCGAAATTTGAGCTCTAGAAATAAAAGACAATAGAGACGGGAAGTCAATATTAACTTATAACCGCCTGATGCATTGCGTCATACAAGTTCAACCTAGAACAAATCGAAACTACCCAATACAATGTAAACGTTGTCAAAGGTATGGACACTCGCAAGCAAACTGCCGACTCACTCCGAGGTGCGTTAGATGTAAAGAGTCACACCACTATTCTCAATGCACAAAACCAAAAAGTGACAAACCGAATTGCGTAAACTGTGGCGAGGAGCACACGGCCAATTACAAAGGCTGTCGCATTTTCAAAGAAACTCAGCAAGCACGTTCAAACCTTCTAAATTAACGCAGGCCAGGGTCAGAGCAACAACCGCCGCCGCGCAACAATCCCTCTCGTAGCCCTCCAACATTTAGCCCTCGCGGATTTCCTCCCCTTCCCAAAACCAATACCCCGTGGTCACCGGTTCAATCTTTGCAAACCCAAATGCCAAGTGATGTATCTCAACTAATAACCACAATAGTATCACAAGTAATCTTAGCTATAATCCCGCAAATTCAAAATATTGTACAGTCAGTGCTAATAAATTTCCATAATGGCAAATAAAATCACTTTAATGAATTGGAATGCAAACGGAATTAAAAGACAACAATCACAAATAGAAATTTTTCTTCACGAACACAAAATCGATATTGCATGCATAACCGAAACCCACTTGGTTCTAAATGAGAAATTCAAAATTTCTGGTTATAAAATATATAGAAGTGACAGAATTTCAAATGTTGCAGCGGGGGGTGTTTTGATTGCTCTTTCAACCCGAGTCAAACATCAACGGTCACTTAGCCCTAACACTTCTAACCTGGAAACTGTGTCAGTCACCGTAACCATAGATAATAAAGATTACACAATAATAACAGCATATAAACCTCCGAATAAACAATTTCCAGTAAAAGAATACAAGGAAATATTTAATAACAACACCAACGTTATTCTACTAGGAGACCTAAACAGCAAAAACCAAGCCTGGGGATGCAATTGCACAACCCAGCAAGGCACTAAATTGCAATCTTTTGCAGTAAACAATAACTTAGATGTAATAGCACCTTGGCAGCCAACACACTACCCGTACAATAGTAATATTATCCCAGATATTTTAGACATAATGGTGTCTAAAAACTTCCACTTACCTACATCTCAAACCGTACTTCCTGAATTAGATTCAGATCATTGCCCAGTCATCATTGAACTAAAATCTTCAAACCTCTTGCAGTCTAACAATCCCTTCACAGTTTTGGGCACGAAAGGGCACGTCAACTGGAATAAATTTAGACACCTATTAGAAGTAAACCTTCACTACCCGGAACAGATACAAACAACAAATGAAATAGACAACCAGGTAACTAATATCACACAGAAAATCTACGTTGCATTGCTACAATCAACAACTCCTTTCGCAAGACCTTTCACTAACAATAGAAATCCGATTCCAAGGAATATTCTAAACCTAATTAAAAGTAAACGTAACTGTTAAATTAACTCTTGAGAACTACACTGCATTTCACTTTTATTTATAACAAAATACATATACATAAACTCTTATTGAACGTCTTTGACGGTCTTTTACAAACACTACATTGCTGCACAGTAAGACAAAAGGACGAAAGAATATGATCATGCGTTTACATACCAAAAACAGATGACGACAGTGTCGGCGCGTTCACAAACCTCAATCTCTCAATATAGAGTACATTTCCAATAATATACTAGACGCAGATGGCGACACTGTCGACATGTTCACAAACTTCAACCTTTCAATATAAATGTATATTTCCAACACGCCTCCTTACATTTATATACATACTATCTTAAATTCAGTTAATATTCATCATATTCCTAAAATACACAAACTTGTCTTTACACAAAGCTTTCGTGAAAATATCTGCCATGTTATCATCAGTATTTACTTTGACTATATCAATTAAACCATTCATATACAACTCGTTGACAAAATGATAATGGACTTCAATATGTTTTGAGTTTTTTTGTAAAGTTACCATATTTAGCGATACTCAATGCTCCTGAGTTGTCTTCGTACATTACAATCGGTTCATCAAAATTCAAATCAAAAATTTTCATTACATCTTTTAGAAATTTCACTTCACTCACAGCATCTGATAGCGCAACATACTCTGCATACGTCGAAGCTTTTGTTACACTTGATTGTTTGCGAGACTTCCAAAATACAACATTGTCAAACATACGGATCACATAACCTGTCGTAGATTTACGATCTATATTGTCACCTGCCCAATCTGAATCTACATAACAATCAAGAACTTTTGCATTTTCGTTTCTACAATAATTCAATTTCAGGTTTCTTGTCAAATACAGATATTTTAAGATTCTCAGACAATACTTATAGTGTGTGCCGTCATAACAATTCTGAAACCTGCTCAAATAATTAACAGAATAACTGATATCTGGCCTTGTTCCTGAACTAATATATAACAACGCACCAATCAAATTTCTATACTTTATATCATTACGCAATTCCTGAGTTGGTTCTAATTTCAAGTTAACTTCCATCGGTGTAGCATATAATTTTGAGTCTTTAATCTTGTATTTTTCGGCTAATGAATTAATATAATTTTCCTGACTCAAGCTCATTTTGTTTTTCTTGTATTCGTAATTTATATCAATTCCTAAATAACTTTTAACCTCACCTAAATCTTTCATACTAAATCTATTTGACAACAAATTTTTGATTTCTTTAATTCGACTTTTCTTTACACAACAAATGAGCAAGTCGTCAACAAAAATTATCAAGTAAATCAGGACATTACTTTTTCGCAAAACATAAAGGCAATAATCATATTCACTTCTTTGGAATCCTAAACTTTTCAAGAAAGTATCTAAACACTCATACCAAGCTCTCGGACTTTCTCGTAAACCGTACAGTGCTTTCATCAATTTGCACACTCGATTTGTGCCGTCTTTGTAGCCTTCAGGTTGTTTAACATAAACTTCTGACATGATTTCGCCATTTAAAAAGGCTGTTTCTACATCCATTTGTTCAATAATTAAACCAAAATGACAACAGTATGACAGTAAAATCTTCAAAGTTCGCATTTTAGCTACTGGTGCATATATATCATCAACACATTCCTTTTGTTGAAATCCCCTAACAACTAATCTTGCTTTGTACCTATTATCAAACTTTTTAGTAAAAACCCATTTAACATCTATAAGATCTTTGCCCTCTGGCTTACTAACTAACTCCCATGTGTCATTTTTCTTCAAACATTCAATTTCCCTATCCATAGCTTGACTCCAGCTTTTCGATTCATTGCTATTAATCGCCTCCTCAAAACTAACCGGGCTATCTGCACTACATACGTTAATATAAATAAAGTTACTTGTATTATCATCCCTATAGCGTTGTGGAGTTTTAACCACTCTACCCGACCTTGTTGTTTTTTCCTTTAGCGCTGCTTTTGGAGATTCGATTTCGACTAACCTTTCTTCGTCCTCGCTGTTATCTTCAGACCCAGTTTCCCAATTTTCACACCCAGATTCATCTAATCTTTTACTCACGGAACCATTATCCTTTAAACCTACACATCTAATATTTTCTTCAACAACCTCTACATGCCTGGCCACAACAATTTTATTATTTATGAGTACCCTATATCCAACGTCACTGTAACCTAACAGAACTCCCAAATCTGCTTTTCTATCCCATTTTGACTTTCTCAATTGTTCTGGCACCCTTACAAAGACTCTACTTCCATACAATTTTAAATGTGTGACATTAGGCTTTTCTCCAAAAAATATTTCATAAGGAGTTTTCAATTCTGCGGTATTTGCAAGACATCTATTTTTCAGATACGCGGCAGCACAAACTACTTCTGGCCAAAACCTATTGTTAACTTTTGCTTCGGCTAATAAACATCTTGACATGTCCATGATTGACCTATTGAACCTCTCAGCAGTTCCATTCAACTCATGCACATATGGCGGGCACGCATTTAAAACAATCCCCTTTTCCTTGATGTATTGATATATATTATTATTCATGTATTCTTTTCCATTATCACACCGCAATTTCTTAATCCTTTTCCCAGTAAGATTTTCAACCTCATTTACATACCCAACTAAACAATCATATAATTGGTCTTTAGTTTTAATTGTGTAAACGCGTGCAAGTTTACTATAATCATCAATAAAAGAAACAAAGTATCTTTCACCATGCATACCTACTGTTGAATGTGGCCCATTTAGATCTGTGTGAACAATTTCTAGGATTTCTTTAGCCTTATTTCTGTTGTTTTTAAAAGGAACATTATGCATTTTATTTTCTATGCACACTTTACATTTCATAGGTTCAGACTCGACGTTTTGAGGGATTCCATCTACTAATTGATGTTTGCAAATTTTATCTAAATAATTGAAATTTACGTGCCCCAGTATCCTATGCCACTTTTCCTTTATTGTCATATTTTCTTTATTGCAGAAGTTTACGTTAAATTCCCCTTTGTTGATCACACTTGTCACTTTATATAACCTATCTTGTTTCCATGCAACTGCAATTAAACCCCTATCTTTACTAAAAACTTTTGCGCTGATGCCTTTTGCAATAATATCATGTTTCTCTGTGACTCTTGAAAAACTAATTAAATTCCTATCTAGATCTTTAATGTAAAATACATTTTTCATTTCAACTCGTTCTAATCTGTCAAACACTAAAAAATCGCTAATTACATTACCAACTTTAGTTGCCTTTAAAATCTTTCCGTTCGCGATTTTTACATTAATCGGTTCTTTTAACGTTACGCATTTAGAAAAATATTCCTCGTTATTAATTATATGATCTGTACAACCGCTATCTAACAACCAATTAATTTCAATCTGACCTGAATCCTGTGTTACACTGTTTACTTCCTTGGCGAAGACCTCTGTCACGAAACTGCTTGCGCCACTTACATTCTGATAAAACTGTTGTTCTCCACGGTTCCTACCACCATGGTCGTCCTGTCGGTAATGTCGGTCTCCTTGCTCGTTCTGTCGGTAAGATCGGTCGTGACCATAGCGACCGCCTCTGGACCCACGTGGTCCTCCTCTGCCTCCGCGATGTCCATTTTCATAACTTTGGTTGACATAACCTCCATAGTTACCTCGTGCTCTTCCGCCACGTCCCCGGGAACCTCGATGATTCTCAGTTTGTCGACATTCCCTCTTGAAGTGTCCTGGTTTACCACATCCGTAGCACACTTTTTGGCCGCTCGCACTAGGTCTCTTCTCCGAGATGAATGCATTTGATTTTACGCCCTCACTGTCCTGGTTCTCCTTGATGCTCTTCATCCTTATTTTTGCCTTCACGTACTCCGCAGTCCGGTCTTCCTTCTTCAAAACATCCACTAGATCTCCGATATAACTTAGTGACTCGGGCAGCGTTTTGAGCATGTAATTTAGTTTCTCTTCTTCGCTTACCTTGGCCCCGGCTGACTTCAGTTCGTTTATGTATTTCTCAAACACAGTGAAGAATTCATTTATGTCGCTGTAATTCTTTAATCTGAGTCCATCTAGTTTGTTCCTGCAGACAATCTGCAACGCTGTTGACTCTTTGGAGTATAGCTCGTCAAACTTCTTCATAACCTCGAAAGCACTTACTTTATCATTCACGAACTCTAGCTGCTTGTTAGTAATTGCACTAAAAATGCAATGCATCGCCTTCAGGTTCTGTTCTTCCCATTCTACGTCCTTGTCTTCTTCTCGCTTCGACCTCGTGGTCACCTCATGGCATTTTTTTAATTTCAAATAGATAGTTAACCTCGTTTTCCAGTTTGCGTAGTCCTCTCCATCAAAAGCTGGAATGTTCAGGTCGTCCATGTCGCAAACTTCCTTGAATCGACGGACACTGGGCTGAACTCCAATATAACCTCTTCAGCAATTCATCTGCATCCGGAAACCACGCTCTGCTACCATGTTAAATTAACTCTTGAGAACTACACTGCATTTCACTTTTATTTAAAACAAAATACATATACATAAACTCTTATTGAACGTCTTTGACGGTCTTTTACAAACACTACATTGCTGCACAGTAAGACAAAAGGACGAAAGAATATGATCATGCGTTTACATACCAAAAACAGATGACGACAGTGTCGGCGCGTTCACAAACCTCAATCTCTCAATATAGAGTACATTTCCAATAATATACTAGACGCAGATGGCGACACTGTCGACATGTTCACAAACTTCAACCTTTCAATATAAATGTATATTTCCAACAGTAACCTTCGACGGCTCTGGCAAATCAACCGCAGACATGACCTTAAAGCAAAAATCAACAAATTAGGGAGAACAATCAAAAACAAATTAAATCAAATTCGAATAAGCAATTTTCAAAGATCCATAGCTCAAATACACCCTAATAGTAGACCACTCTGGTCAACCATAAAAAGACTATGTAAAGAAACTACTGACATTCCTATTCTGAAACACAACTCAAATGTAGCTTATACGGATCATATGAAAGCCAATATGTTAGGTAAATATCTGCAAAATAGTTTTACTCCAAACCCAAATACAAATTCTTCCTTTACTAATTATATTGCAAAAAACGTCCTGTTACCAGACTATAATGTCCCAGATAAAATAAAATTTATATCCCCATCCGAAACATCTAAAATTATTAAGCAATTGAAAACCCGAAAATCAGCAGGTCACGACCATGTTAACAACAGAGCTCTTAAAGAATTACCCAAAAGAGCTATAACTATTTTAACCGCCTTATTTAATTCCTGTCTAAGACTGGGCCACTTTCCAAAAGATTGGAAATTATCTATAATCTTACCCTTCTGTAAACCAGGCAAAGATCCTCGCTTTCCTACAAGCTACAGACCAATAAGCCTCCTACCCTCAATCGCAAAGGTATTTGAAAAATTAATTCACAGCAGATTATCTACTTACCTAACAAAAATTAGCGCTATCCCAGACTTTCAGTTCGGATTCAGATCTCAACATAGTACCACCCACCAATTGCTCCGTTGAACTGAATATATTGCAAATTCATTTCACAGCAAAAAATACACAATTGCAGTTTTCCTAGACATTGAGAAAGCCTTTGATAAACTCTGGCATGAAGGTCTTTTATACAAACTTCGCCAACTAGGAACTCCCAAGTATCTACTCCATCTAATCAGAAGTTTTCTAAAAGGTAAAGTTTTCTAAAAGGTTTTTTCCGTCCGTATTAACTCGTCTCTCAAACAGATTTGAAATTAATGCAGGAGTTCCTCAAGGTTCTTGCCTCTCTCCACTTCTCTTTACTGTTTACATGTCGGATTTACCACAGTCAGACTATACAGAAATTGCTCTTTACGCAGATGACACAGCACTTTTTACCTCTCATTCAGACATTAGCTGCGCCTTCGACAACATACAGATTGACCTAAATAACTACATTAAATGGGCCTCAAACTGGAAAATAAAGATTAACGCATCTAAAACTCAAGCAAAAATATTCACACTCCGCAAACTTCCTCAACCACCCCTCCTCAGCTTCCAAAACACAAATATAGAATGGATGAGTGGAAATACACCAGCAAAATACTTAGGAGTACTACTTGACACCAAACTAAACTGGAAACAACACATGAAATCTATAGCAGATAAAACTTATGCAAAAATATCCAAACTATATCCAATAATAAATAGAAATTCCGGTCTTAGCACTGACTGCGGCTTAATCATCTATAAAACAATAATAAGACCAACCCTCACATATGCCTGCCCGATCTGGAATAACGCCGCAAAAACAAACCTAAATAAAATAGAAATAATACAAAATAAATTTCTCAGAAAGATCATTAAAGCTCCTTGGTTCATAAGCAACATACAAATCCAAAATGAACTAAATATATCATCCATTAACGAATATATAAATCTTATGACTCATAAATTCTTCTCATCCCTTCCCCAATCGCGCAGTACAACAATATTCAAGCTAGGTAAAACGTATGGTTCATCAAAAAGAATAAGATCACGATTCCCTAAAGACTCCCTTCGTCCACCTTAAATCACCTACCCATCTTCCACTTTCCAAAAATTCCACCCACTGACACCCTTTCCTCAAAATTATCACATATAACTCCAAAAACTGTTATCCACAGTTTCTTCTCATAGAACGTTTTCATCAGACCCCTGAGAGAGGAGGTAACGCATGCGGATGTCCATCCCTAAAAGTTAATGTGTAAAATATTGTATAATGAACACTCCTGAAAGGCAGAAATGCCGAGCAGGTAGAAATAAATTTAAAAAAAGGCGTTATCTTTCGGGGCCCACCTTCAAGGCTGAAATAACGTCATAGATGAAAATTGCGATAACGACAGGCGGTCCGAAATAGAGTCGGCCTGAAATCCAGAATCGCAATGGCAGAAAATTTATACCTGATTCTTAAAGACATTACCACACTGAAGTAACTAGTGGCGCGTCAAAAGCACACACTTTCTGTGTTATTTATCTTGGGGATCGGGGAATTAGTTTAGTACGATGTATCGATTTTTTTAAAAAGTTTCCAACATTTGCCGAATTCGTTACTTCTTTCTGTCTTAAACCAGCACATTAAAATGTTAACTAATTACTTTTAAGGAATATAAAATAATTGATGTTACGATTTTCGAATACAAAATTTCGGATATTTGTGCGCAGAGAGAATGAAATGAATGGAAAAACTGGGGGGTGATTATGAGATGCTAAGTTCTTATAAACAATTAAATATCTCGAGAACGGAAGTTGATACCACTGATCGGATTGCGGCTTTTTATATTGCATTCAAAGGATTCAGAGGAGACAAAAATCGCCACATTTGCAAATTTATAAACAATTTCCAACTTTTGCAGACAAACGGGGGGAAGTCTCCCGATGTTCCAGAGCTGAAAACTCGAATTTACAATTTTGCAACAATTTTATAAACAAAATCGATTTATGAGCTAGAACGGACGGAAATGATCCACAAATTGTGCCTGAGATCAACATTTTAATATAGCAGTTTGACAGAGTTACAAATTTATTGCTAAAAGTTAGTATAATTGTTCATGAAATGCTAAAAATTTACTGGTCTATTGACAAACGAAAAACCCTATTCAGATACCTCGGGAACAGCGACTTTCCCACCCCTCGCTAGTTTGTGACAATCTTAAAGACACTTAAAATTCTGACTGTAGCGATTGATCAACGCGTCCCTCCCTCGGATCGAAGGGTGGCCAAGTTTGTCTGGTCGGTTGGGAAGGTAGAATTTCACCCGCCACGTTTTGTGGGGGGAACTTTACACACGTACAGTGAGACAGTAGTAGGATGAATTATCGCGAGGCGATTTGTTTTAAGATTAATTAATATCATTTAGTATTCTGAGGATGATGTGCACACGAATCACACATTCTTGTTTCGATATATTGTAAACACAGCGGGGGAGGGCGCCAGGTTCAGCTCCTGAAATATGACTGGATGGAAGTGTTGGGAGGTCATGAATTATAGCACAGAGTCATTTATAACAAATAACAGTTTATTCCTGGCACCATGAGCTGCCAGGGAAGTTACATGTCGCAAAGGGCGACGCAAGTTTCATGCTAACTCTACTCTGTGAGCTTATTGTCCTTATTACTAATTGCTAATTCCCTTAAGGCTAATACATTAGGTTTACTCTTTGATGAAACGTGCAATTCACCATTTAAGATTTGCTGGGCCTGAGCGCGGCCACTAACAATTTCTCGCCGTTAAAATTGTCCTGCGAGACGGCTTCGCCTCGGATCTTTCACCGGTGTTTGTGCTGTCTCCACAAGCGGGCCGGGCAGCAGTCCTCGGAGGCAGGGGCGGCGGCAGTCCCGGGTCGCTGACCTTCTGCGGCGCGTCCCCTCTCAGCTAGCAGCGGCAATCTCAGGTCGCCGACTCGAGCAGGCTCAGTCGGGCGAGTGGCCACGGGCGTTGACGTAATGGGGTGGGCTATCAATGGGCCCGACGCGAGAGGCGGCGAAGGCTGACGGGCCGATGCGGAAATAGCGCGGGATCCAGTGATCTCCCGCCCGAGTTTCCTCCGCGACAGTCCACTAGTCGCGTTCGAACTAACTAGACTCTGGGAAAGTCTTTCCCAACTCGCGTCCCGATCATAAGTTATTGAGTAAAATTAATGTAAGCAAGCAATCTGATTGAGTGCTCGAGTAACCAAGTAAACAAGAAGTATCAAGTCCAAGTAATCAAATGACCAAGTAACAAGTAACAAGTAACAAGTAACGTTCCGGTCAAAAGTACTTCTCCTCTCTGGGAGTGTTCCTCCTCCGTCGCACTCCGATCGAAAAAGTTCTCCTCTAGTTTCCTCTCTCATCTCGTATTTATGAAAACTCCCTTTCCCCTTCCCAAAATGTTTCTAACTCTGAATTTATCCCTTCCCTCATGGCAAAGCTTCCCATTGGCTGAGGGTAACTGCGTCGCAGGATTCTGATTTACCAATCATGTGGCAATTTTCCTGTAATTTTCCGTAAATCGTTCTCTGTCTAACACCGGCTTCTCTTCTCTCTCTCTTCTTTGTCAGATGTCCCGGGAGCTCCTCGCAGCTGTCTGGACACGTGCACATGCAAGAGCGCATTTCACGGGTCATAAACGGTCGGCTAAAAGGCTTATCGGCAGCCTGCAGTATTTAATTTATAAATAGCCCCCGTGGGTTCGGGTGCCTTACTCGAGGCACGTGCCAACGGGTGCGGGGGCGGCATTGTCCGAAAGGGGGGTCGGTTAACGGCTGAGAAAGGTTTCGTTCACGACGCGTCGTAAATGTGTCTTCCTCGCCTAATCGACACGCGTGCAAACTCCTTCGGGGCTCCGTGTTCTTCCCCGGTCGCGCGGCAGAAGAAAGGACGCGAGGGTGCGTATTGTCCGAGAGGGTTTCGGCCTGGGTCAGTATGTACTTTTATGAGGGGGGCAATAAACGGGTCCGCCTCTGAAAGGAGCCGGAATGCGGTCGGGGCGAGCCCAGCTGCGTAACAAAAGGAGCTTCGCGGCGGAGGCAGTGTCCCTCGACCCACTTCTGCCTCGACGGGAGCTATCATTAGATGCCATAATTATTTTATTATTGGCGACGCCACAATAAAATTATACTAATTAATTGGTGACGCCACAATATACGCGGATACATTGGCTCTCACCTCCTATGTGAGCGATGGTTATAGCGCAATCACTTCTTTGTTGCATCTTTGTCTTTTTGGAGAGGCGCCTAGCCATTTTGAGCGTATCTCCTGAATCTCGTTTGTCCTTATTTTTTCAAAAACATATATGGAATCTCTCACAATCGACAAGTAGAGAATTGTACTTCTCGCAAAAAAAAAAGGTTCTTCATATAATGAAGTGTTCAAAATATGTCCTTCATTGAAACCTTGTAAGGAGATTACACGGTGTCCTTTATTGAAAAATTATATTTAGCCAATTTTTGAAATTCGTTGAATGTGCGATTTATAGTAGTTGGCACTTAGATTGAACATAAGGGACATTAATTCATGAGTTAAAATGCGAATTTGAGAAAAAAAAGAACGGGTGAGTGGAAAAACTGTATTAGTTCAAAATTTGTCATTTTTGATCTTTTACTGAAATTGATGCAGAAGGCATGGAACTACACGTTGAGACTGAAAGAAGTTTAATTTGAGTTCATATGACTTAAAATCAGGCAGCCCTTTCTCATTGATGAGTGAAAGAACAGTCTCTATCCTGGAGATGTACTGCTCTTCAACACAAAATTTCAGTTGTCTGGCGACTCGGGCTGCTCGCAGCGGATGGTTGATATTTGTTATTTACCAGTGGAAGGGAGCTGATGTTTTCTTGGTTTGTTATTGATCGAGAATGTGCCTACAACGAATTCGTTATTTTCGTTATTTTGCGTTGAAATAATGCGTTCACAGTCAAGCTGGCAAACAAGCATTCACGAGGTTAAATGGAATATCAAATGGAATATATTCAGGTTCAACAACTGACAGGAATTCTTTGGTCAGACCTGTTTCCAGAAGATGGAAGAAAAAAGCATAATAACAGACCTCATGCTATCAAGTACGAAAATTTTGTTAAGATAAAAGTACAACCAGAATCCTTCCAAACTAAAATTGCACTCTACTCATCAGAATTTGTGAAGTTTATGTCGAGTGAATTGAAATTTAAAACCAGCCTGATCACAAAAAATATCTACAAAAGGAATATTTTATAATATATCAGCTCTATTTTAAGTCACAACTTTAAATTTGGACGACCTCAAGTTACAGTACGACCTCAAGTTACGACCTCAAGTTAAATAAGTTATATTGGTGCACTCTTATACAATAAAATGTGGTATTTTGTGGTACATTGTTATTTTGCAAGAAATTTGGTCGATAAATATTCGTTTAGGTGAAAAACAGTACAAGTTCACAGTTTTTGTTTAAATTATGAAACATCAATAATGAATTTTATCGCAATTATTCCTCAGAACATATTCGTATGGTATGGTACAACATTTTTGAAATAACATTGCCTCAACATTTTTTGTCGTATCTAATCAAAAGTTATAACTTGACTTATCTCAGAATAAATTTTCTGGACTAGTACCGGTTCTGTTTTTCCACTCATCCATTCAATTACTGTGTTTTCGAAAAATTCTAATTGAGAAATACCATCGTAGTAATTTTATGTGCTACCGTAGAGCTTCCAGTAGTTTCGATGTAATCACATGAACCGTATGAAACAAGTACAGTAGTATAATATTTAAGTTTAAGGCTAGTAGTGTGGGAATATCAGAAGCATATCAGGGTGGAGCCTAAACAATGCGTCTTGATACTACTTTTGAGGCCTGGAAACGACGGGAGTTCGGAATTTGATTTCGTAAAACCAGTGGATACAAGTTCGTCCTGTCAGTATTGGATACTCTATTTCTTGATAACCTTTTTTAAACACATTCGATCTGGTAGAATGTATATTGGTATTTAAGAGTTAAGAGTTTACAATCTTCTAGGCTTTGGGAGTGTTGAGAGGATAACAATAGGTCGCAAAAGAGCATTGAAAAATGTAAGAAAAAACACCCCCTTTCTTTGAAATATTTCTCCTTATATAATGATCTTAAACTGGTGTTTTCTTTAGGCTAATACAATATTCTCTTTCATCTGAAGTTGTAAATGCATTTACAAGAGAGACGAAAATGGATTTGAAGTAATTCGACAATATTCTTATTTTTTCGTCAAGTTGAAGAAAACTGTTGGAAACTATTGCTTTGGTATTCTGCATATGAATCAACTACCTATCTCTTTAACGACCAACAAATTACACCCAAATGTTTGAAGAGAAAAAATAGCTGTACTGAAAAAAAGTAATGTATATTATTTTTCAATTTGACTGAAAGACGCTTGAATATTAAAATATTAATTATTTATTTTAATTAATTCTCTTTTCTCATGACTTCTCTCTACATAAAGATTTCTATTAATTAAGGCGTACTACTGAAATAACTAAATAAACATATTTTTATTTATTTATTTACGTCAAAAACAGTAAAAAAACTGTGTGTAACGTGTTTTTATATTAGTATATCTCATTGAGAATTGTTTTGAGTATAGATTTTATTAAGGATAGAGTGAAATAATATTCCTAAGAAAATTGAGAACGAAGAAAATGGGGAAAATTCGTTCGTCACAAAAATCGTCAGTTGTTGATTTTTCAGATTCGATACATCGATTTTTCATTAATTTCATTGTTAGTATCAAGAAACGCATGTAACCTATTCAGTTTTCAATCTTGAATTACACGATGTGATGAACATATTTTCGAAATAGCTCATGTTTCGGGAACTAAAGTTTCCTATTTCATTGAATTATCGACTAATGTTGCGGAAGTATGGAATACTTTTGATAGCAGTGTCTTTGACACAAGTTGTCAAGACTTCATATGTAACAAGTATGCGTATACAGAGGCATAAAGATCTCATGAGACCATATAGAATTAGGAGACTTTACACTACTGAAGGTTGCTATTTGGATCCTGACGAATATATTCAGCATCACATTTATGGAGCTCAAAAATTAAGCACAGAATTGCAGCAAGCATCTCACGCATTACAGGGTAGTTACACGTATCCTTATTCACCATTTACACCAGTGTGCTTTCGATGTGCGATATGCTTATCTATCGTCGAACAGGTAAAGGAATTAATGAATTTCGTAATTACGTTCAACATGTGTGGTGGTGGTATATCATATGGGTTGTTTCAGCTGAATCAAACGATAAATTTAGCTCATGAAATGTTGTATTACAAGAAGAGATTAGAAAACGTTCCCGAAACACTAAGATCTTTGTGTAGGACTGGTTTTGAGAAGTAAGTAGTGATATTTTGAAAGCCTGTATGTATTGTTAAGTTTATATTAACACTCAGTTTTATTTCAGCTTTGAATTACGAAATCTCAATAATTTTCATTTAGTTACTGACATAACAAAGGGTACAACTCATATACCGTGTTACCTCGATGGAAAGTGGAAAGACAGGTAACAAACTTACTAAATCTGCAGAATGAATATTTTATTAACAAGTGTCATGCTATGACTGAACTATTTAATCAACAACTTCTCTTCGCAAATTATGCTTGAAAGTTAGGTCATAACCATCTATCCGCTCATATGATGCAGAAAAATCCGAACGATTCATGTGATTTTTTGCAAAAAGGATTCTCAATATGAACAAAAAATAAGCGTATTCAAATCTTGGAAAGCATTTAAAAACTTAATTTTGTTGATAACTGAATCAAATTGTCAATTATAAATACAGCTTTTTATTAAGGGATTTTATTAAATTATTCTGTTGAGAATACAGAAGACACATGTGCTGCTACAGAATGGCACAGACCTTTTCATAGTAAAGTTTTCTAATTTTTTTGGTGTAAGCTAGCTTTAACGTCTTGCCCCATCCTCTTGCCAGCTGCCATCTATCGCCGCCCAAAAAATTAAAAAAAAATACTTTTTCAAATTTCCGGTTTCCTAATGATAGAACTGATGTACTACTTAAAGATTATTAAAGAAGAGTAAAACCTAGTTCTATGTGGCAATTTCCATCGAAAATCTGGAGTCGGTTTTAAGAAAGTGGCATTTTTTACAAAAAACTTTTGAATTTTCGAAAAAATTAATTGAGAGTCACATAAAGCACTTTAACTCACAAATGCAAACATGTTTAAAAATGGCTGAAAATGTGCATATTCAACAAAGAGAGAAATATTTAACAAAATACATTTGTAAATTTTTTGAAAAACAAAAGAATTAAGCAAAATTGCATTTTATGGGCCGGTTTGAAAAGGTTGAAGAACAAATTTGGAGCCGTTTTTGAGAAAATGGAGTTTACACATTTCTGAAAATGCCGAAATTTGAGCTCGTATTCATAGAAAAGTTTTGAGTTTTCGACAAACTTTGTAAGACATTTAAAGGACGTGTACTTGTAAAAGCAATAATGAGGACAATGACCCGTTAATGTAAATATTAATGAAGTGAAAGGTTAAAAATTACACTTTTGTAATTTTTGAAAAAAACAACCAAACAAAAGAAGTTGGCCCTGAGATTGAACCAAACAAGTAACATCAGAAAATACCCATGGTATACGTACTATCAACATAAGTACGATCAAATATCATGCACAGGACGAAGAATAAAATTTAAATAAGAATTATAGTTCACTTCAATTTTGACAAATTGCGTCTAACGTTCTACGATATTCAAATGATAACATTATATTACAATATTCGATTGGTGATCAATTGAGGTTGAAAAGTCTCGTTTGATGATTCTCCAATTTCGTATCGTAATAAGTAGGGGCGTATTTTGATGACGTAAAAATTCGCCAAAAATGATCAATAAAATTTTCGTAAAATGTTTTTTAAGTGACCTCAAAGCAAAGAAAAATGACGTAACAAATGTGATGAAGCCAAGTTCGGATGAACATCTCAAGCTGTTGTATCTGATATTGATGTAATCGAAGCTTCTTCCATTCGTTCAAGTGAACACAGCTCGCAAACTTTTGGTTTGGACAGGATTTACTTAACAGGAAACATTTTTCTTGAGTTATCCCGGCGTTGACAGGGGTTACAGGACCCTTAGATTACATACAACGCCTGACATTACTTTTTTCTGAGCGATGAAATCAAAAAGGCTACTCAGGAATTTTGTGGTGAACACTTGTATCTTGTAAATATTATTTGAGGCAAGTACTATTCCTGAATTCTGGATACAATACGTAATTATAGTAAGTAATTTACTATATGGAGGAAGAGGATATGTCAATTTTTCGTTACCAGGACCCGACACTAAGAGCTTTCCTTGAAAATTCGCCGTTTTCCGACGCAGGTTACATCACCTTTTCTTCTTACATACGTATGGATGAGAAAGTAAAAACAATATGATGGACATCATAGGAAAGGAAATAATTTGCTCAAAATTATCATTGTAACTGCCCTACAGGGCCAGTAACAAACTTTAAATATCCATTTTCAAACTTCTTCCTTTTAGTTATTTACCTAAGTGAGAACGCATACGTCAAAATTATAGAGACCGATGAAATATTTGTTAGCAAAATATTAATTTTTGATAATGAAAATATTAATTCAGATTACACTTTTACTAGCAATCACGGAAAAATTAAATACAAAATATTTATTATTTTTTTGAAAAGCCAGAGAGTTCAACGAAAAGACCTCTGACATTTTTAAACATCTCTATTGTCGAAAAAATTTTAAAAAAATCAGCCGCTTTTTGAATAAAATGTTTTTATTTCAAGCAAAAATTATTCCAGAACTACTAGTTAAAAAAAATGTGCATGGCCTTTATTAAAGAGTTGTGTTGAGAGTACAGAAGACACAAGTGCTGCTACAGAGTGGCACAGACCTTTTCATAGTAAAGTTTTCTAATTTTTTTGGTGTAAGCTAGCTTCCTAATGATAGAACTGATGTACCAATTAAAGAGTATTAAAGAAGAGTAAAACCTAGTTTTATGTGGTAATTTCCATCGAAAATTTGGAGGCTGAAAATCTTGGGGGTATTATACCGGCCTTAAACAGAATGATATGCAAAGAAAATAGAAGGTTTATATATTTATTAAAAATTAACTATTTGATTTTGTTTCAATTTTTGATTTGGAAATTGAAGCCGCATAAACAAGAAATTTATTAATATAATTATTAATTTAATGCCTGCCTAGCATTTGCAAGTACAAAGGGGGTTCATTTACCTTTTCTTTAATTAATTAAACGATCTTCTTTTTAATTAAACAAAGTGAGCACATTTTTTTAAATAATTCAACTTAATCACTCACACGTAGTTTCTTTAATTTATCAGCATACTATTTTTAAAATCTCAAACTTCTGGAGGCGTCATGAATTAATTGCATCCTGTATATGTTATTGCATCACCAATAATTAAACATTTACATTTATTGAAATGTCAACATAATAGCCCGGAAATATGTGAGTTTTAAGGCGTTTTGTCGATATTTAAAGTGTTTAAATGGTAAAAGCAATGTTATTTGGTTAGATTCACGTTCGTGTATTGGGATTCGTCCTTTTGGTAGAAAATATTAATTTGTCACAAGTTTAATTTATAATGTCATTTTTGAATGTGTTTCTTTGCTTGCACTATTAATATCCTGCCAACGATACCTTTATAAGGGGGTGGATTTATAAGGGGTAACAAAATTTGAAGTTTTTACCAAAATTTTGATAAATCGCAATTTCGTGTCACGCAGTTTGCTTGAGATACGCGAATACGAAATTTTAAAAGAAATTCTCCTTAATCCCGACATCAGAGAGTTGTCTACGTATCTGAAAGGTGTTCTTTTTTAAAATTTATTTTCATTTGGTTAGGACAATACAAAGATTAGTGTTTAATACACTCTACATTTGTTATAATTGCTTATATCTAGTTATAATTAACTTAATGTATTAATCTTACTAATAATCTTAATGTACAACTTACATTACTACTAGGGTGGTAGAGGTATCTTTATATAATATCTCTACTTTGGTTCGAGATCTGAGAATTTATTTAGGAATGTTTGGAAAGGAAATTTATTCTTGATACGGATTCTGTGTATTGGATTTTGGCAGTCTTTGCTGGGTTAGGTTGGGTATATTTGGGATGTTCTGGAAGAAGGGGGTGGATACAAAAATGATATGGTTGTTTATCGATTCTACTTGGAATTCGTTGTGGAGTTGAACATTGGAGATGTACCATGGGGCATTCGTGATGGTGTGGAGGAACTGATTTTGGATTACTTGGAGTTTATTTGTATTAGATTCGGTTGCGCTGATCCAAATTGGGCATGCATATAATAGTAGTGGTCGTTTGATAGTTTTATACAGCAATAAGACAGAATTGTATGGAAGTTTAGCTGATTTATTTATTAATGGTTTTAGTTGGTGTAGTTTTATTGTTGCTTGAATAACTTTATTGTCGATATGGGTTTTTCAATTGAGTCGGGTGTCTAAGAAAAGGCCTAGATATTTTATGGGTTTATTATGAGGATGCCACTTGGAATGTCAGAGGGTTAGGAATAAAAGAACAGGAATTAGAAAACATTTTAAAAGAAAAGAATATAAATATATTAGTAGCCACTGAAACAAAGAAAAAGTTAAAAGGAACTAAAGATTTAGATACCTACTGCATGCTGTACAGTGGAGTACCCCAAAATGTCAGAGCAAAAGCTGGAGTAGCCTTGTTTATAGATAAGAAATGGAAAAATAAGATAGAAAGTTACACCTTTGTAAATGAAAGAATAATAAAAGCTCGAATAAAAATATGTAGAGGATATCTAAAAATCATAGGAGTATATGCTCCGGAAGAAGGCAAGAGAGAAGACACAGAAACATTTTATGAACAACTACAACAGGAAGTACACAAAACTAATAAAAACGATCACTTAATAGTATATGGAGATCTAAATTCTAGAGTGGGAAACTCACCAATCCCCCAGATATTGTAGGAAATTGTGGAGAATATTATATAAACATGAACGGTCGGGAGCTGAGACAATTTGCCAGCATGAATCATCTTAAAGTGACAAATACCTTCTTTCGAAAGAAATATATTCACAAATACACATGGACAGCTGGATAGATCGATAATAGACTACTTTTTAATAAATGATAAACTAAGACCTCAGTTGAATGATGTGAGAGTATTTAGAGGATGCGATATAGGCTCAGATCACTATATTCTAATAGCTGATTTTAGGATATGGGCAAAACGGAGAAAGATTAGAACCAGACAAAAAATACCTCAAGAAGAAGTATATAAAATACATTTACTTCAAGAAGAAAGTGTAAGAAATCTCTACCAAGGCAGACTCCAGAAGTACCTTCTGGAAAAACCAGCTGAAGACAACCTAGACTTAGAATGGGAAAACGTACGAGAATGTATTCAAAGAGCTGCAATGGAAGCCCTAGGGAAGAAAAATAAAATCAGAAGTAGAAAGGGCCTACGGATCTGGAATGAAGAAATAGCGCAAGCAGTAAAGGATAAACAGAAAGCATATTTACAATGGATCCAAAAAAAAAAGATGAGGAATCAAGAAAAACATATAAAGAAAAAAGAAATGCAGCTAACACAATCGTGAGAAGAGCACATCAAAAGTCTTGGGATAAATTTATAAGCCAAGTACAACATGGCGTACACGGAAGACAAAATATTGCTTACAAAGTCCTAAAACATATAAATAAAGAACAAAAAGATGTAGCAAAAATATGTATGATAAATAAAGATTTATGAATAAAGCATTATAGAGAACTTTGGTGCAGGAAAATAAGCAAAAATGAAGAACAACAAAGAGATTGCCAAGAAAAGGATGAGACAGTCGATTTGATTGACGTACATGAATTGAAAGAGGAATTGAAAACAATGAAAAACAGGAAAGCTTCAGGAAGAGATAAGTTAAATACAGAACTGTTCAAATATGGTGGAATGGTGTTGTTATGGAGACTGTTACACATAATAAACGAATGCTGGCAAAAAGGTAAAATACCAGAGGAGTGGAAAATAGCAGAAGTTATATCGATATTTAAAAAAGGCGACCGAAACGAATGTAAAAACTATAGAGGGATAAGCTTGCTCAATTGCATATATAAATTGTATGCCAGAATAGTAAATAAGAGACTGAAAAGTATTGCAGAAGTACTGATGGGAGAAGAGCAAAATGGTTTCAGGAAAGGAAGATCGACCACAGATAACATCTTCATAGTACAACAAATTGGAGAAACGAAGGGAATATAACCTGCAAACTCATCTAGCATTTATAGATTTCGAAAAAGCCTTCGACAGTGTAAATAAAGATAAACTTTGGTACATAATGAAAAAACAAGGCTATCCACGACATCTAATAAAGGTGGTCAAAAGCCTGTATGAAAATACAAAAATAGTAATAAGAATAGGAAACACAGTATCTGAAGAGATAATAAGAAATAAAGGGGTAAAGCAAGGTTGTCCTATATCACCTACATTATTTAATATCTATGTACAGGACATAAGTATATCTTTAAAACAGAAAGTTGACACTGGTATAAGAATGACCAAAGAAGAGATATTAACGATTTTATTCTATGCTGATGACGCAGTTTTTATCCAGGAAACAGAAGACGAACTACAGAGAGTAGTACACCACCTTAATAAAATTTGCAAAAGCTATGACATTAATATATCAAGAGAAAGAAAACAAAAGTGATGGCATTCAGGGGGAAGGACACAGTAAGGTCAAAAATTGTCATTGAAAACAAAATTATAGAGCAATTCTCTCCTTTAATTATTTAGGGTGTAAAATAAGTTATGAAAAAGATAAAGATATTGACAATAAATTAACGAAATATCAAGAAATATGTGGAACGATACACAACACTTTAAAAAATAAGACAAGACCGGAAACAAGAATTAAATTTTACAATACCATGGCAGTTCCCACATTATTCTACGGCTGCGAAAGCTGGGTATTAACACAAAAAACACTGACTACAATACAAAGTAGCGAAATTAAATTTCTTGGAAGAATAAAAGGATGCACAAGAGAAGACCGAATAAGAAATGAAGAAATAAGAAAAGAGTTACAAGTGACATCAATTAATTCTAGAATGCAAGAATATAGACAAAGATGGGTAGAACATGTGGAAAGGATGAGTGATAGCAGAATTCCCAAAGCAGCTTTGTTATACGCGCCGAGAGGAAGAAGAGACGTGGGAAGGCCACGAAAACGATGGAGAGAAACTGTGAGGACGGAACAGGCAGTAGCCTAATCCATGAAGTGAAGAAGAAGAAGATTATGAGGATGCCATTGTACAGGTTCTTGATTCAATTGTAAGGGGGTGGGGGGACGTAAGGTCTTAAGGAAAATATTTTTGCTGCTTTTGACGGGTTTATTTTAATTTAATTTTTGTCTGCCCAGCTGTCAATCTGGTGTAGGTATAATGAAGATCGATTTTTATTGAGTTTATAGTGGGACCTGATGAATATACAGCCGCGTCATCTGCAAATTGGGCGGTTTTTATTTTACTATGTCTCGGTAGGTCGATCTTTACAAGTTGTAAAGAGCGGGAGAAAACGGGGAGCCGTGTGGAAGGCTTGCTTCAACCACTTTTGGGTTAGAGTGATGGTTTTCAACTGTAACGGCAAAAGTTCGATTGTCAAGGAAGTTGGAAATGATTTGTGTAAGATAATGTGAAGGGCCTATTTCTTTTATTTTATAGTTTGGAGCTTGGTGCCATGTTCTATCGAAGGATTGGGAAATGTTGAGAAAAATTGCTATTGAACGATGATGGTGTTTTTGAAATGCCGTATGGATGTTTTAAGTGATTCTGAGTAGTTGATGTGTGCACACTTTTTCTGTGGATATGGCCTTATATAATTTAGATAGCGTTGGAAGCAGACTGATTGGTCGGTAACTTGTTGGTTAGAGATGCATTCTTGTTTGGTTTTTGTATTGGAAGAATGGTTGCATGTTTCCATACTTGTGGAAAGTAACCACGTCTGAGGCATGAATTGAAGATACTGGTCAAATACACAATGGCTGTTTGGGAAAGGTTTTTCAATATTAAATTGTTAATTTTATCATGTCCAGGGGCTTTCTTGACAGGTAGTGATTTGATGATTTTATTTATTTCTTTAGGTGATGTGTAGTGTATTTTATAGTGCGGGCCATACGTCTGTTCGTTTACTGTGGTGTAGATTGTGAGATGACTAGGGTGCTGTTTAGTATTATTCAGTGTGAATGTGGATGCAAAGTAGTTAGCTCTTCCGCTTTCTGAACATGTGTGTACATTTTTCCTGTGGGAGTGTCTAGTGGGGGGTGGTATTCCTTTTTCTTAATATGTTGTTTGTAAATTGCCAAATGGATTTGTTGTTAGTTAGTGATTGAATTAGTGTTCGAAAATGCTAATTATTGAAGTTTTTGATTGATTTGCGAAGTATATTAGTATGTTAAGTTCTAGTTTTAGCCCTGGTGTTCTTAGTTGTGAGCATAGTCTGGGGGGTTTTGTTTGTGATTTGTATTAGATTTACTATTTATGGCGGAAGTTCATATTGTTTATCTTTGTTTGTATTCTTTGATTTTAATTCGGTCTCTTTAATTGTGATGTGTATTATTATTATGTAGTTTGTTGATTGATTGCTCTATTTGTAATGGGTTGGAGTGAATTTTAAATTTAGGTATTGTTGAGCTCGTTAAATTTTGGAATTTTTTCCAATCAACTTTTAACGTATTTGGATTCGGTACTCGGGCTTGCGGTGGGGGTATTAGATGTGTGGTTATTAAGACCGGTATGTGATCAGAGTCTAGTTTGAATAATGTAGTAGCGTGTAGTTTAATTTTAGCGTTAGTAATTCCGATATCGAGAATATCGAGATCTCTTAAGCGATCATGTGGGTAATATGTGGGACCTGGAGGTGAAATTAATTTGAGATTAATACAATTGAGTATTTGAGATAATATTTCCCCATTAGCGTTGGTGCTCGAACAACCACAGTTTGTATTTTTGGCATTTAGGTTCCCTAGAAGTATGGTGTTATTTACTTTAAACAGTTTACTGAAGTTATCGAGGTCTAGTTTATGATTCGGAGGATTGTATGTTGCAATTATAGTCCATATGTCATTTTTCATTTCTAATTTAATGGCAACAGTTTCTATATTACGAGTAAAAGGGAGAATTATTGGGTAATGTTGTATACTTTTATTGATGGCTATTAGCACTCCCCCTCCTTTGTTTAGGTTTCTGTCGACTCTGTAAATTGAGTAGTTTGGGTAGAATTTATTTTTTCCTTTAAGTGAGTTTCTGTGATGCAAATTATATCGACAGGATGTGAATTTAAGAAGTTTATTAGTTGTGTTTTTTTGTTTGTTAAGCAGTTAGCATTCCAATTAGCGAGAGTAAAACATTTAAGGCGTTGAGTTGCCATTATTTCCGTAAATGTAGGCGGAAAATGAATTTTGAATTGAATTGATTATGGTGGGTATAAGGGTGTTTATGGCATTGATTATATAGGAAGTAATTGCATTAATTATTGTATTTATAATGGGATAGTTGTGGTGTGATTCTTGAGGAATCTTGGTTGAATTTGAATTGTTGATAGGATTTGGGCAGGCCTTGTATATGGTACTACTAATATGGGTGAACTTGTTGAGAATTGGTGTTTGCGGAAGAAGAGGGAAATCGGTGTTAGATCGTAATGGTGGGTTGGTGGGAATATCTTTAATTCCTGTTTTGGGGGTTGTTTTTGTTGCCAGTTTTTCTTTTTTCAATATATTCAATATATTTCAATATATTTCAATATTTGGGTAAGAGCAGCTGGAGTCTCGATTATTGGCCTCGTGACTGCCTTGGCAGTTACAACACTTTGGTATTTGATTACGATTAGGACAAGTTACCAAGTCCCAAACAAAAAGCGCAGCTAATTGAGTGGTTGCAATTATTCTTTGAATGATCATAATCTATACACCGCTGGCATTGTATAGGGCCTTGAGCTTTTTCCTTGCTTCCGCGTTTAATCTATGATCACAAATTTGCTTAATTGCTAGAATATTGTCTATTGGATCTTGTCCTGAAAAAACAGCTGCAACTACTGGGATATGTTTGTTTTCTTTGTGAAGTCTGGTGATTTTTATCAGCGAAGAAAGCGTTGTTTTAGGTCTTCATATATTTCTTGGTCAGTAATGAATTGATTGACATTCTTGAACACTACAGATATATTTTTATTTAGTGGGTCTCTAAAGGAATGAAAACTTCGACGAGTGTTAATTAAATACTTGATTAAGTTTCCAAAGTCCGTGGGCGAGTTTGCACTTATTTTTATTTTATTGTTTTTTGATCTGCAATGAAGTTTGTGGTGACTTTAGATTTAAGTTCTTTGATAAATGCATTTATATTGGTGATGTCTGCTACTATGATTGGTGGTATTTTATTGGGGGTTTCACTTTGATTACTAGGAAGGTCGTTGATATGAGCGAATCTATTTTCGGTTACTTGCTTATCAAGTTCACTTAGAGGTCTGAACCTGTTTTTCACTGGCACATTAAATAATAGACAGTTAGATTTTGTGATTTGATCACTGTAACTGAATTTTTTGGGTTCACGCTCTGTATCATTGTGTCACTGACCTTTTTCTCGAGTCTGTCGAGTCTTTCTGGTAGTTGAACGGTTGGGGGTTGGCTGCGTTGAATCGGTTCCTTGCCATTGGCGCCGGGGGTGTTATGTTGATTTATGCTCTCCAGTGTCACCTCCAGTTCGTCTTCGGTGATTTGATTTGGGTTATCTAGGATGAAACGTTCCATTGTAGCTGGCTGGTTCTCACTGTTGTTAAGAACAAGCAAAGCAGCACTTACGACTTCACTTGTTGGAGGGTCATAGCTGCATGTCATTCACAATACTAATTTGCATTGAGTCGTACTTCAACGGAATTATTTCGATACACTGTTTATCAGAAGCACTTGTAGGGTTCACTTCACTCGTTAATAATTTAGTTTTGTCGCGATGCGACGCGTGGCTCCCTTACTGGAGTGGCGAACTACGAAGTAACGGTTTTATCGCAACAGATCTGACAGGGTTGCACAGCAGAGCTCTAGACTACCTCTCGTCGCCACTGTCGGACGAAGAATCGAAAGGCGTTCTAGAGTGAAAACCTATTTATGATTTGTGCGGCATCAATTAAATAGGAATACCTTTTGCGGCAAGCGATTAGTTTCATGGACAATTAGTTTTCACATTTATCAGTAAATGAAATTTAACTTTCCTGTGAAGTTACGCGAGCCATGGTCGTCGAAAAGTTCCAGAATACTGAACCCTTCCCCCAAAATACCGAATAGTTCAACATGTACTTGAGAGAAAATATCATTGGCACTATTGCTTCTTGAGCCAGCCTTTCGACATAATGAACTTTGCAATATATCTTTATAAACAGTTTCTTTGTTAGTCGATAAATATATATCAATGCAAGTCGTACTGTTGTATAGAGAAGATAAAAATACATTATATAGATTCTGTTCATATTCGTCATGAAACTGCTTCCCCGGCGTTATTAAAAGTACCAGATAATTTATGTACTAATAACACTTAAGCGAATAAACATATTGGAACGGGAGTTTTAATGCCTGTTTAAAATAAAAAGGAAAGGTTGAATCTTTAAATGACAGTCATAGTTGCCGTAAGACAGAAATAGTTACTGCAATGCTCCCATGAAACTACCAATAAACGTTACAGATTGTTTTTTGTTTCGCTTTGTTAATTCTTCGAAGAAATTGTAAAGACAATCGTTTTGCTCTGTTACACCGTTTATCGTCTTGAGCCGCTACCGAGGCCGCGATATGACCTCTGCCCTCGGCATTAAGCGTATGAAGCGAACAATACAAACCAGACATTGCAAACCTCTTTTCAGTATACTTGTGTGCGGAGAGCGAATGGAATGAGTGCAAAAAGTGGGGGTGATTATGAGATATTAAGTTAAAATAAACAATTAAGTATCTCGATACCAGAAGTTAATAGCTCCGATCACATTGCGGAATTTTGTATTGCGTTTAAAGGGGATTCAGAGGAGGCAATAAAATTGCAACATTTGCAAATTTATAAATAATTTCCAACTTTTGCAGATACAAAAGGGGAACAGTTTCCCGATGTCGCAGAGCCGAAAACTCGAATTCACAATTTTGAAACAATTTACAATTTTATAAACAATATCGAAATATGAGCTAGAACGGCCGGAAAAGATCTGCAACATGTGCCTGAGATTAACATTTTAATATAACAGTTTGACAGAGTTACAAATTGATTGCTAAAAGTTAGTATATCCCTACTCAATAACACAAGAGTATCGGGCACAGCCACGACGAAGGCAAAAGACAACGTGGACCAAGGTTCAGGTGACTCGGGGTCCCAACCCGTTTCCTCACTGCATCCACCTAGTCGCTAACGACGTATCGACCGGATCTAGAGAAATCAAGAATTCAAGAACTCCAGTTGCTCGTCGGACTTCTTTATGCGCGTTTGGAATCAAGTCCCGACCACAATCTTGCTTCAAAGATCGGCGAGAAGGGGCTTAACTAGTGGGTTACCGGACAGCCCCGAATAACCAGGATCTTAGCACTGTGTCCGTCAGGTGCTCACTGCACCCACCTTGCCGCTAACGACGCGAGTACCGCCGAGAAACTGGGGTCCGGGTGGACGATTCCAGCCTCCACCAAGAAGCTGAGCCTCCGGCCGTCGGTTCCCCGGCAGGGAGGACGGTCACATAGACGGACGGACGTTTTGAAGAAATTATTCCGTATCAGGGGACCTCAAGCATGTATTCCCTTTGAAATTTCGAAATCGATTTTCCGCATCATCACCTAAGTTTTTCTATTCTACGTATATTGCTCCGAATATACGTATGTGTACGAGAAAGTAACTAATGGTATCTCCAAAATGTAAATAATTCTTTTCAAAATCGTAAGGTTTTATAAATCGGGGCAAATTGACAGGGGAATACATATTTTAGCAAAAATCATATGAATAGTTTAGGGGCTAATGTTGTTCACAGACGGTCGGACAGATAGAAAGATGTTAAAAACTAGAGGTATTATAATAGCACATACTTTCTCGCAATATTATATTATCGTTATGTAATATTATGACGTCATAATTTCTGTCTTTCTTACATTCCAAATATCACTTGATCTTGTAAATTAACGAAGTTAGAAAATAAAGTTTCAATTCAAAAGGTTAAATGAAAACATATTCCTACTGTTCAATTTAGTGTATTAAGGTAATTAGTGTATTAAAAAATATGTACGATGCGTATTTTATTCTTCGGGCTAGTCCCGGAAAGTGCTTAAGCACTATGTGAGAAAGTAAATTACGGTGCTACATCACATATTTTCTCTCAATATTAAAATGATACAATTATGTTTAATGTCACAATTTGTGCCTTTCTTATAACTCAAATATCACTTGATCTCGCAAATAAACAAAGCGTGAGAAAAGAACTATGGTGGCACATACTTCCTCTCATTGTCGTAACTTTTGCCATTTTCGATAATTCAAGTTTGATAAACGGAAATGAAACAAGAGCAAATTTTATAAGCGTACTTGTAAAGTTGATTTGTACTAAAAAATAGTCAAAACATTTGTATCCGCTTATGAGAAAATAATAATTTAATAATTGCGTATTTTTCACGCAAATTTTCTTGAAAATATCTCACATTTTGGAAAAATTGTACGTGGGCTTATTTAAAGAGTTGTGTTTGAAGAACGGGTTTCATTGAGAAAAGTCAGTTCAGTTGTCAGTTCAAAAGTCAGTCACTTCAGTATTGTTGTAGGAAAACGCCGAAATGTTTTTAAACCTTTGCAGGGTCCAAAAATTTGGAGCAATTTTTCAGAAAAAATGACAATGTCCTTGAGGCTTAATATAAAATATATGTAAAAATTAAAATATGCGTTTCAAATTTAAGGGGCCGCAACATCAGCCAGATTGATTGGGTTAATCAATTTTGGTGAAAATCCGTTGTTTCGGACGGACCCACAGATGTTTTGCTGAAAACCAATTTTTTAGTGTCAAGGACCCACAAAACGTGAATTATGACTACATAGCACGTTAGAGGAAGTAATTTAATACATTTAGGAACAAGTATTATCCACATATTCAATATCAGGGACCGATAACACGAATTTTTCAGCCAAAAAATTGCCGTTTTCGGTAATAAAAATAATAATGATAAAAACTGTCTAATTCATAAAACATTTAAAATTACCTTAAAGTAAGAAACATCATAATCAAACTCCGCACTGAATTGTTGTTCAACTGCACTTCACTACACTTCACTATGAGCCTTTAATCACTTCCTACATTATTTCTCTGTTCTACACTGCACGACAACTCACTTCACAATATATTACTGACGCTTAGCTCTATAACCTATTACTATCAGCTAATTCCCTCATTTATTTAGTAGTACCCTAAATTAATTTACTAAACTGTTGTACGCTACGAGGAAAGGGTTCAAAGGTTTATGCAGGCATTCCATTCTTTTATCGTTCGATTTGTAAAAGAAAATTTCCCCACATCTGTTCTCTGCTGTCGTGGGGATCGTGGGGAACGACATCAAACGCTTTGGCAAAATCTATAACTATTGCGTCTACTCTCCCGCCCGCGTCAATTTCATCTCGCGCCCGCGTCATTATATGCGTACGTGTATAGGAAGTAATATACGTAGCATAGAGAAAGATATATAATGCTGCGGAAATTCAATTTCGATATTTCAACGGAATTTACCGGGTTTTCCCGATTGGTATCAAAATTTTCTGTCCGTCTGTCTGTCGGCCTGTCTGGTTGTATGTGAACAACACTAGCGCCTAAACCATGTGTAGGATATTTTACAGATTTGGCCTGAGTCGAAGCAATGCTCTTTTGAAGAACGTTCATTAATTTTTGGAGGTATTTTACATAAAGACATTGGGACATTTTCAAAATTACGGTAATACACGTTTTGTTGCTTTATATTAGAAAACAGTTCAATTCATTAATTTTTCAATGTGACCAATGGAATATTGATTATACTAATAAGGCGCCAAGGAGGCATAATTCGGCTTTTGACTCCGAGTCGACCACTTGACCATCATTGGCACACTTCAAAATTTCATGAACCCCCAGAGGGTCTATACCGACCTCTTTGAAAACATCTAATCTAAATGAAGAATACTTATCTCGTTCTTCATTACCAGGGCCCTAAATAAGTTTTTTTCAGTGAAAAATACGTCATTTTCTGATGCACGATTACAATACGTTTTTTTTATATATTCGAAATAAGGGAGAGAAAGGGGAGTGTCAATCTGACACAAATTTTTGAAAAAGGGCTCAATTGTTTCAAGTTAATACGAATATTTAGTATTCATATATTACTAATTTGTTACAGTTGCCGTTTATTTGTTAAAAACGGCATTGTTACGCAACTACGCACGACATTTGAGTATTAAATTAGAGAGCACGAAGAGCACAAACAAGAAAAACGTACTAAATAAATGAACACAATTTAAAACTAATTTATTAGCCTAAAGGGAAATATAATACTGTTGCCATTTATGAAATAATGTTAAAAATAAATCATATTTATCTACCCATGGCAGACCTTCAAACACGATATTAGAGAGAACCAACGCGCGCAATCAAATAAAATCCAATTAATAATTAAATACGCATTTAATACTATTTTATTACCCCAAGCAGACTTTTAACAGTAATTTATTACTGTTGCAGATTAATAACTAAATATTGTTATAACGGCATAGTTATACAACCACGTACGATATTCGAGAAATGTATTGAGATAACGGACGGGCAAAATCAAATAAAACTACGTAGATAATTAAATACAAAATCAATACTAATTTCTTAAGTTGAAGAGAAATTCATTGGTGTTGCCATTTATTAAATACGTGGTTGTACGTTAAGTAAGTTAAGTAAGCCGTTATCAAGAATATTTATCAACGGTAATAGTAATAAATTTCGATTTAGGTTAATAAATTACTATTGAATGTTTGTTGAATTATCTATGTAGTTTTAGTTGTTTGTGCCCATCCTACTCTCTAAATTAATATTCGACTGTCGTGCGCGATTGCATAACTATGCTGTTTTCATCATTTATTATTTCATAAACGGCAACCGTAGTAAATTTCTATTTAGATTAATAAATTAATAATAAATGGGTACTAAATATTCCATTTGGATTGATGTGTTTTTAATAGAGTAGACACACTCGAGAGAAAGTAAAAAATTGTAATTTCCTTTCTCTGTCACATCTGATAACCATAAACCGTGGTAATAGAATTCAGTATTTCCTGTAAACAGAAAAATGAATAAACCAACTTTTAATTAAAAAATACCGTTATCAATATTTGAATGTTATAATTAATTTCAATCATAATCATCAGAATTATGGAAATGGTACGACACATTTGTTACAAATCACATTTTTACATGTAGTATATGCTCATATAACGGCCAATATGAAAGAATAGTTTTCATTTTCTCGTATACATAGAGTATGTACATAGTATATACAGAGTAATATACGTAGTAAAAATAAATTTATGTAATGCGGAAAATTGGCTTTGAGGTTTCAACAAAAATAAACTTTTGCCCCCCTCCCCTAATCCCGAAAAAGTGGTTGATTTCAAAGCATCCGTCCGTTCGTCTGTCCGTCCGTCTGTCCGTTCGTCCGACCGTCTGTCGGTCCTTTCGTCATTGAATAACGCTGGCGCCTTACTATTTGTAGGATATTTTCCAAAATTAACATTGCCGGTCGATCTAGCTCGACTTCAAGCACTGCGATTTTGAAAAAAGTATCATCAAATTTTGGGGTTACTTAACATGAAGACACTGGGATATTTTCAAAATTTTCTCATTATCATACACTGATAAACACAACATGTTTATAATTGCTAAAGAGTCCTGTGGTTCTTAGAATTTATTTTCGAATGCAGTTTATTTCTAGAGCCAATTTAACGTAATGTAAGACACATGTATCACTTGCCCACGTTAAGTGAATATATAATTTGATACACAAAGATATAGAATACTCATACCAATATTTTGTTAGAAAACAGATCTAGATTAAGGCAACGATTCGGGTTAAGGCACTGGAGAAGATGAGCAATTTTAATAGTGCCAAAACCTTGACGATTCTTAACCAGTCTGTGGTTATTGCTACACAAGCACATCTGAAAAATGTTAGTCCTACGTAATATATAATAACAAAATTACTCACCAATTCAGATGCGTAGTTGATACACGCAGAACCGTACTGAACTGCATAATCTAATGCTGCGCACGGATGATGCTCTGTGATTTCGCTTCCATATTTCCACTAGATCTGGTTGTCGTTTCCGCCAAGTTGTGATTGATATCGATATTTAAAAAAAATGTTTTTTCAGTATTATTGTTCAAAGAACAGAAACAAAAAAGGTAAATTACACGTACAGTCATCGGGGACTTCCAGCTTTCAAACAAAATTTTATTTGCTGATATTCACTGAGTAGTTCGTTCCTAAAAGGGATGTTTACGAGGTCGACGAATTGTGGTGGACCACTAACAGTAAAACGTTAGCTCTGATTTGATTTTTACAACTTGAAATATTAAATGTAGCTACACGTAATACATTTCTTTACAAATTATATCTGCATTAAAATTATTCGAATTTATATCTGTAAACTGTAGACTTCATTTGTGACATTAAAATTAACTTTCAAATTGTTTTCTCCTTTTTTCTCAGGTTGCGATCTATATGCCACGATTATCTGGATTGGTACGGTGAAGACCATTTCTATAAGACATGGTTAGATGATTCTGACAGCCTGGTAGATGAAATATGCAGGTATATTTAATTTATGTTTATAATTTCAAGATTAGTGTAGGATTTATTGTAGGTCGTAGTTTGATACTACATCAAAAAAGTCAAAGTATATTCAACATGCCGACACACCTAATAAACGGAATTTCTTGAATACGTCTTATTGCTGAAAATTACACTGCAAAGCCTGTTCTATGAATTCTGATCGTTTCTAAACTTTTGCAGAACTACTAAAGCTACGCGACACTCAACCCAACAATTTTAAAGTAAAAATAACGGCAATTATAGCCGTTACACAATAGGGATTCCCTTTACCAAGGGTCGAGTTATCTTACTCCTCGGATACTGGACAATATGGTTAATAGAAACTGGGTAGATTACCTCTTGAACTCACAAAAATCTTCAGATTTTAGAACTGTACTTGGACAAAACTCAAAGGAAAAAAAACGAATTTTATTGTATTCTTTTACTGTATTTATTGTATTGATTTATTGTATTAGAGCCGTAATTTATGAATTTTAATATAGACGAATAGTATATATTAAAATTCATAAATTACGGCTCTTCATCAGTCCAATGTTCTTTTTATCTAATCCGAGCGGGAAAAACTTCCTTCGATTAATAGACATCTCGTATAATTTACTCATTTTGCGGTGACGTTAAATATATTTCGATTTAAGCCACGCTAGGTGACAGTGCCGATGTTGCCTTCAGGGCCAATGGCCAACCTTCGTGACAAGGTCACACTGTGCAGTATCAAGAGTTTCGTACATCGCATGAGGAATAGGTAGCGCCCTAAGCTTTGACGCACATTGACTTCTCGTTGGTTTTTCAGATGGTCACTGACGCAACTATAGATAATGCATTATCTACTCAGTGAAATCAGTTGTGTTGAGTATTGGCTAAGACCATACCTACAATTATCTCAATGTTATCTCATATACACTCGTTGCTTCTGGTTCACTCCATGCAGTCTAATTTTGTAGTTGCGCCAATGTTCTGGAAAAGCGATATCCAAACTCAGGGCCACGGTGTAATAGAACCTCGCTTCTCCTTGCGATCCGCTGGACTCAACTTTTATGATTGCGTCATTCAATATTTACTTTTTACACGTAAATTCCGCAAGTATTAAAATATTAATTTATATTTATTTAAATAGAAATTACTATAAGGTACAATGATAAATTAGCCTTAACAATAAATATTATCCTTTTAATACTTTTTTTAGTTATAAAATTTAATTCTTGGACAATTTTCTTTTTTTCTAATTTATGTGTGTATGTGATGAATACTTCGATTGGTAAAATTTCACAATATTAATAGGATTTCACACATTACGTGAATAAGAGAGCTAAGAATAATTTTTAGTAGGTTTATGTTCTTATCACATTTCTCATTTTAATAATCTGCTGAAGTTGTTTTTCGCAAATAGAATCTTTGCATTTGCATTTCTTCTTTACTTGTGGCACAATTTGCCATTATGTTTGTCTATCTTTACGCTTCGGAATAGAAAACAAAGTTACTTGATAACATATACATGAATCACTGTGACTATTGCAAATTGTAACAAAACCCTTTCGACTCATTTTACTATCTTCTGTATTTATTTGCCACTCCGATTATAACGTGGTCCACGTTTACGTCATAGAGTCCACGTATACTCCGTGTTTAGAACGAATCAACACGAATCAACTGCTCACGTTGCCCGCCATCATGGCCCAAAAGACTCGAGCCGTTCGCAGCGCTGCGCTGTGTGGGAGAACTGCGAGAACTAGCTTCATTAAGTTCAGTTTTAGACGTGGGAAGTTGGCACACCTATTCTCCTTGCGTGGTGCACAGGGTTGCGCAGCTCAGGTGCCTCGTGTCTCGTATCTTTGTGTGTGCGAGAGAGAGAGAGAGAGAGAGAGCGAGTGCGCGGGTGCGCGCGTGCGCAGGGGCGGTGGACTGCTGCGCGACTGCGCCAACGTGCCCGTGGAGCGCGTGGCGCTGGTGAGCGGCGCGCTGTCGTGGCCTTGGACGCGGCCGCAGGACCTCGTGCAGCACTTCCGCACCGCCTGCCCCTGACCGCACGGCCGCCCGCCGCGCCGCTCGTGCCCCTGTGCCCCTGTGCCCCCTGGCGAATAAACCACGCGCCGCTGGGCCCACGCACTATGCAGCGTTTTTCTCGTCGGGAGGGTTCCCTCTTTAGGTCGCACTGGGGATTCGAAATCACTTTAGTAGACATGCACCTAGAGTGACAACCATTTTGCCTCAGAGCGGGGGTTCGAGTCCCTCGGAATTCATTGATCTTCTCGCCCAGTGATTGTATCGAGCCCAAGGTTCACGCTCTCATTGAATTATCTAAATCAATATACAACGTGTATCCAGTTTTGGTGCTTGGTCGTCACACATTCCATTGGAGATATCTCACAAAAACTGTTATAAAAAATCGCCGCTTTCGGGCGCACGGTTGCATAACTTTCTATTCTTACGAAGTACTTCTTAAGGCGAGAAACTAAAAATTAGTGGTGCTACAAAATCACATAATTTCTTCTAAAATTGATAACTGTTACCTGAAATAATAATATAGCATCAAAATACGCAAATAATATACTAACTCGCGAAAGTATTTGCACTTTTCAATTTAACATCTAATATTTAAAAAAGTGTTGAGGTGTCTACGTTCAAAACTGAAGGTTCAAAAACGTTTTGAACGTTGCCAGCATGTATCTCAAAATTAAAAAAGCAAAAACTTAAAATTTCAAATGAAATGCGTGATGTTAATTAAATATGTAATATCGAGGAAACGATTGCTCAGTTTGAACAAAAAATATTTTTGCATCAGCTTGCTTTGATTACTTCAAAAAGATTTCTGAACTTTCGAGGAGTTATCCCATCATCAGCGATCAAACTTTTTAAAGTAAAATTAAACATGCGGGGCTGAAACACCATCCAATATTCCTGATTATGAATCCATAAAAGTTGGGTTCCAAACCTAACGTGTTTTATAATTTCAATATTATATCTTGTACATACCAGGCATTTGTGTAGAAAACTCAATCTTATAATGCGATACACAACAAATTCAACAATCAGAACCTGCGCTCTACAACGAAAATAATCGCTTCTTACTTCTCGTAATAATGTTCCTTCTTGAAATCACGATTCAAACGTTGCAGCGTAGCCATATAGGTAGCGTATGTCCTGATATTAAGTCAGCCACGATTATTCGTTACAATTATGCAAAAACTACTAATACAGGTTACGCAGAAAGAATAGTAAGATTTCAACAAACTACCATATGGTAAGTAGTACAATCATTTATTTGAAAATACCTTGCGAACATAGGTAAATATGTCATTTAGTCATTATCATTATTGACAACAGTCACTGTTTCTTGAATATTATACCGGGTAAGTGACCACATTGAACACATTGCTCCAAGCGGCGAACGAAAGCCTGTACCACACGATGTAGTCTGTTCAAGGGGATTTTTTGAAAAGTTTCTCGTATTTGTCGCTCAAGATCTGCCAGTCCTGAGGGCGTGTAGTGTAGACTTCATTCTCCAGTTATTGCCATAGGAAGAAATCAGTGGTGGTTAAATCTGTCGACCGCGCTGACCAGTTGATGTCTACAATTCTGGAAATGAATAAACCTCGTAAAGCTGGCCGCAAGATGTCCATGGATTGTCGAGCCGAATGGGACGTTGCCCTCTCCTGTTGGACCCATTCCAGAGACAGGTTGCGGTCGGCAAGCGCTGGAAGAACGGTCTTTACCATATTAACATATCGATTACTGTAACTATAACAGCACGGACATTTTGGTTCTCGAAGAAATAAGGGCCCAAGGGCCAAACGAAGCAACGGCACGCCATTCTGTCATACGTTCAGTAAGCGGTTTCTAATTAAGCTCACGCAGGTTATGGGTTATCTGGTGCGTAGAACTGAAAATGTTACTTGATCACTTCTCCGCTAAGTTGAAAATGAGCCTCATCAGACATCACAAAGTTGTTCAAGATCTTTGCTACCTACTATGCAAACAAAGAAATCCATTACAAACGTCCTTCGTTCAACTTTATCCTTTTCTTTCAACAGTTGCACAACCTGTATTTGAAAGGGGCGAAACTGTAGATCATAATGGATGATACGTTGCAAGGAATGAGGCGACGTCTTTTGCGCTAAGGGATGTCGGACAAAGTAACGACGAGAACTTCAGATTAATGTTTGACGGGCTTTATCTACCCGCGCAGGGCTCTGTTGTGACCTAGGGCATTCTGGACTATTCATTTCAAGACTAGAAGCACTGATGCAAAATTGCTTTACCCACCTCACAATCGGTTGTTGTAATTTATATATGAACCACGATTCTTGAGTTAGAAATCTTGGTAATAGAAACTATTTAGTGCGCTCGGAATGAACATCTCATGTCGTTCAGAGATCTTCAATACTTCTCAGCGATTATCAAATGGCGATGTGGCAGGAAAAATAGTGTTTATTTTTTAATTTCACCTGTTAAAATGTGAAATACATACTATAAAAATATCTAAAAATAAATTAGAAATTTTACAGTAACAATATTAATACCAAAGTCATTCGATCAGTAATTCTGTCTTAAACTGTGCTTTGAAATGACAAGATGTGGCGAATATTTAGCAGGATGTTCAAAGAGAATATTGTCCGCGCAACGACTTGTAATATCTGATACCATCCATGTTATCTCACCCTTAAGTATTCCCTTCATTTTACATAAAAATATATGTGCGAGTAAATTAGACCTGTAAAATGTCTTGAGACTGAAATTATAAACATTGATCTTGATATCGTTGTCGTCAATTGTGCAAAATAACAATTCAAGTTTCATTTATGTTCGATGGATAAAAAATCTGTTTCACCTGGGGTTGGACTTGTTTTGCTATTGATATTTGTATTCTCATTTAACGGTCTGTTTTCTACAAATAATAATTTAATATATATTTTTTATAAAAAAGTCTAATTTTTAATAATAAATTTCGAGCACTCGCACCTATTTTTGAGACACGATGATTGGCGCATTGCATTTTTTACATTTCTATTTAAAAAAATATTTTTGCATTCTAATAACATTTATTTGAGTGTTTTACGTAACTTCGAATAACAATGAAAAACATAAACAATGAAAATATTTCCTTATTTCAAAATCTTTCAGGAACAGGTTTCATTAAGGGAAAAATCTTTAACTGCGTAATTATTGTAGTGATAGGAAAACGCTGAAAAACTGTTTACAGTTTTCGAAAAATCAGGGTTCTCAACGAAAATGAAATCTGCAACATTCTCTTAATCGTCCTACACACTATCCAACAAAAAAATTAAGCAAAAACGACGGAGCCATTTTTTGAAAGTTTTGAAAATCTCCCAAGAGATTAATGTAAAATGCTGCACAAAATTGAAATATCGGTTTCAAATTCAAGGGGCTGCCACATCATTGATCGATTGGGGTATATGAATTTTGGAGAAAATCGGCTGAACGGTTTAGCCGGTAGCGTTGTTCACACACGGACAGACTGACACGTTTTGTCGTCATTCGATTTTTCGGTATTAAGGGCCCACACAACATGGATTCTGGCTACAACACGGGCTGCAAATTTACTAAGAGGATTTATAAAACTTTTCGTTACTTTTTCGAACTTAAAGACCAGTTGGAATAATTAACACCAGAACTCGCGCGTTGTAAAATGTACAACAGACACCTTTACTCTCACATTTCTCTCTCAGAACTCAACAAACGTTCAAGGTAATCTCTGTTTCTGCTATAACAATGAAAAAGTATCAATAAACAAATAACTAGAAGGAAGTCACTACTAAAGCTCAATATTTCATGTAACTATGGAAAATGTTCCACTGTTGTACCTTTTACAACAGCGCAAGTGCTCAAAGTTTAAGCCATCTTTTAAAAATGTTTTGAGGTGATTTTCCTTCAAATGATATGCTGATTTTCTCTTGGCTTGTAGGTGGTACGTAAGATCTGAAGAAAGGTTGAGACCCCCTGCCGAAATCCCGTCTTGCTTATTAATACAAAAGTAGGAAACAATAATTTTCTTCCTCCGTGAACGTCACACTCAGACGACTGGCGACACCCTGAGATGTCGATGCCAGTCGTTCGTGGAAGACAGCTGCCTTTGGCGGGGCGTCCGGTGTTGGCAGCAGTGTACCGAACAGTCTCGACATTCCGTCGGCTGGTAGAACGCCCTGCAAAACCCACATTCTCTTCAAATTTTGAAGTGCTGTGGAGTATTATAGTGTTTTAGAGACGTTTTGCGTCGCGACCTTCCGTGACCTCCGCGCTTCCCACAGCGAGGAAAGTTGCATCGGCGCCGCCAGAAACGTCTATCAACCGGTGTCAGCCAGGGCCGGATTTATGCATGTGCTGACAGTGCTGCAGCACAGGGCACTCCACCAAAAAGGGGCCTCCACCAAATAAAAAATTAAAAACTTTTTATTTTGGTCTATTTTTCTGCAAAAACTTTTTAATTTCATTGTTATGTAGTAATTTGTATTTTTTAAAATTTAGATTTCATGATGCATTTTTAGTCTCAAGAATATCTACTTATTTAGTATGTATTCAAAGTTATTTATGATTTATTCAGCATTAAACGCACATAATCTAACCGAATATCGTGTTTCAAACATGATCACCGGTTTCGACTTGCTCTTTTGGCTAAGCCGATCTGATTTTATACTATGATTATAAATAAAATATTGTACGCAAAAATTATTTGCAAATTTTTTTTTTTAATTAAACATATTTGACACATAGATTTTATTTTGTCAGCCGCCAACTGCATATAATATATATGGGGGGGCCTCCACCAAAAGTCAGCACATGGGCACCTACCAAGTTAAATCCGGCCCTGGTGTCAGCTTTCTAACGCGTTCGTTCTTTGTCAACTGATGGCAAAGGTCATATGCGTCGGTCTCTTTTTTGTCACAAGGACGCAGTAATACGCGTTATTAATAATTTTATAGAAGTCAGTTATAAGGATATCGTAAGATAATGCTATTTTTAAGAAAACTGAAAAATAAAGTTACATTCAGTGCACTTGATGACATTGTTACACTTCGTTTATTTTATTAGATCCTTTCATTGTAAAAAATTGTTTATAAGCAAAAGTGAAATGTATTTATTTGTTTGTATCATATCGAAATGACATTTTCAAAAACTCGCGTATTTGCAATAATTATATTTGGATTATTCTTACGTGTATTCGACCTTCTCGTCTTTCCTGCCCTCTAAACACCCATTTTTAACATCCTGCATGACGTCCTCCGAGACAGCTGACATCCTGAAGACAGGCAGAGAGCGGCGGCGCGCGGTCATTAGCGCTTTGACAGACAGCAGGTCATGAAAGGTCTGAATACTAATTGTCGCAAAATCACTACTTGTAATGCTGCGTAGCACTTACAAATTTACATTTATGGACTCTGTTAGGTGCTGAACAAGTTCGTAAAATTTCATGCAAATCCGAGTATCCAGCACGGCGAGTGGTGCGTGTAAACGCTGCTGAGAAGTGGCAACGCTGTTCTCCAAAACCGCTGTATTGCTATCAAATGCTTGGATGCACTATAGTTTACAAAGTCTTTGGAATATAATACTAGACCTACCCTCCTGCCCTTCGGAACGCTGCATAGTGACCACTGCGCGGTCTGCCATGTGGAAGGCAAGTGTGTGAAGGGTATGACGGAGACCCATCAGTGTTTACGTGCGTTTACTTTACAATACAAAGCTTTTAGTGAAACATTCTGGTAAGTTCCTGTATATCATCGGTTGTGCGAACTGAAAACAAAAAACATCTTTTCACAAGTAAGTATATGTGAGATGCGTAACTTATATAAGACAAGTTTTCTTATAAGAATGCGAACTCATTCACCGAATGTATTGAAAATATTATTTGAATGTACATTTTGAGAATTATATGTAAAAACGATATTATGCATTTACAGATTGCCGCTAAAGAATAATCCTTATAACAAAAGTGGTTAAATGCTGTGAAAAGAGAGGGGTACCTCCCCCCGGATTACTAACGACAGTGTTCTGATCATTTCACTCCAACTGATTATTGAATTGGTGATAAAAGGAGACATTTAAAACCTAATGCTGTACCTTCTGTTTGTTACTTCCCTAAACATTTACAAGCTAAGGTAAGTACATTCCGTAAGTATTAACACAAACGGTATCAAATATGCACTTAAAAACTAGAATCTTCAGTTTAGGTTTGGAAGTTATGAATTAAATGGTTAGTTAGTAAACTTATTTTTTATGTATACAATTTCAGGAAAAGGTGCCTCGCTGGGAACTACTGAAAAAAATTGTAGAGAGTATCAGTAGTGCACCACAAACGTTCGATTTACCCTCTTCTGATATCGTGGAATTGAGATCAAATTGTACATGAAGCGCTCCTATTCTTAAAAAAACATTATTATTTCAAATAGATTCATTCTCCAATAGAACTGTCAATGAAATAAAATGAAATTGCAGTTATTATTCTTATTCATTTAATAGTAGTCCATCAAAGGTCAAAGATAATTTGGAGGAATATTAGAAAGAAAGCAAACTATCGGGGATGGAATTAGGACTAATTTAGTATGTAAAATTTCCAAATGCAACAGAAAAACATAGAAGATTGAAGAATTATCAGATGTATTAAAGAGATTAAAGGATGAAAATCTTGTGAATGAATGGACTGGCATTCTGCGGAGCAACTTCGGGGTAGTGTTCATCGAAATGCTGACCATTCTCTTTCGTCTTTCATCAAGACCGCATACTGTGAAACATTTAAAAAGGTTGCCATCACACATTTTTATACCCCTGCGGCATACAATTATGTAAGAGAAACTTTTAATTTTGCATTACCACACGAAAACACTGCGTAAGTCGTATAACTCAGCAGAAGGCAACCCGGGCTTCACTTCTGAAGAACTAGCAGCTCTTAGAAAAAGGTCAGAATTAAGTAAACATCAACTATATGTTTACAGTGTCTTTGATGAAATGTGTATAAGAATAAGGATTGACTGGGATGGAAGTACATTTATAGGATTTCTAGTACGGCTGACGGAATATGTTGAAGCGAGAGAAATGTTTTGGTCATGGTTGTGGGTATTATTTGCTCATGGAAAGTTCCCATAGCTTACTTTTTGTTAAGTGGCATTGAGGCAACTGTATAGGCTTCAATGGTGAAACAAAGCATGGTAGTGTTGCATGAGTGTAATGTTTCTGTTCTTGGTGTTACATTTGAAGGTCTACCAAATAATGTTACAATGGATGCACATTTGAGTGCCAAAATATCAATTATCGACTTGAAGCCTTGGTTTCTACGCGTAACAGGTCAAAAAGAATATATTTCATATGAGGCCTATCACACGATGAAATTATCTAGACATATATTCGTTGATCAGAAAGTTTTGTGTGATCATATGGGCAGAGTTATTGTGTGGCAGTACATATCACAGTTGAACAAAATTCATTATGAAAAAAAAATTAAGTTTGGCAAACAAATTGAAAAACCAGCACCTTAAATATGAAAATGAAAAAAGAAAGTGCACTTGGCTATTCAAGCCTTTAGTTCATTTGGGACATCATTAAATTTCAATAAAATTCATTTCTAATAAGGCACCATAAGAAATTTCACGCTAGTTGCGGCTATATTTCCGTTTTCCCGAAAATTGGAAAATGTTAACATTTCAAAACTACAAAATTGAAGATAGAGATTTTTGCCCTCGACGAAGACTGTTGTAAATTTTTTTTTAAAAAAAAGTCATGTAAAATTGTTTAAAAAAAGAGTAGTTTTCGCACATTTTGCACTTAAAATTTATGTAATTTCTAAAAAACTTAATTTCTCAAAATCCGTTCAATTTTTTCTTTAATTTTTTTCCACGAATAGAAGAAGGGACGCTTAAAATAATAGCGCTGGTATAATTTTCGTTGAATTCTCAGGGGTTTCGAAAATAGCAAATTTAGAAATAATCCGAGAAAGTGTGTGCTGTGGTATTACCACTAGTTTATTTCATTGTGTAATAAGTTCTCAATGTACTTAATTATTCAATTTTTATTGTTTTCCCTCAAGTTTCCAATTCCTAACTTCCGGGGTTTAAAAATAATCGATTCAACAATGCTAAACGCTACACCATTTGACCGGTTTTCTCCAAAATTGATATTCCTCAAGCCATCTGGCTGATGTCACGGCCTCTTGAATTTGAAAACAATATTTCAATTTTGGGGGTACGTTTCTTAAAGCTTCTGGAACATTTTCCAAATTAAAAAATCATTATTTTTGTTTAAATTTTGTTGTTGGATAGTGTGAAGGACGTTTAAGAGAAAGGTGCAGGTTTCATGTGCGTTGAAAAACTCTGATTGTTTGAAAACTGCAAAAGTTTATAATTGTTTATGGGTCTTCGTACAACTAAAATATTAAAGATAGAGATTCTTCCCCTGAATGAAATATGTTCCTTAAAGATAGATTTGAAATAAGGCTCTGTAAAAGAAAAGCGCTCAAATTGTCAAAACATTTGTACATGATCTTACACCCCACAAATCATGGATTCTGGCTACACCACGTGATAGAGAATTTGTTTCCAAATTTGGTAACTGGATTTATCTACTTTTTCGTTATCGGGGCCCTGCAATAAGAGTTTTTCTGCCGAAAATTTGCCGTTTTCTTTCGCGCAGCATTACATATCTTTCTTCTTACTCCAAAGAGAGAAAGTAAAAACAACATTTGTCTACAGTCTTGCCTTGACAATTCAGAAACCATCAAATCCATTTTCCATCCATTCCATTTTCAAACTTCAGTGATGGATTGCACTGAGAGAAAGAAATCTCTAGCATTAATGTGAAAAGTGTATGAGAGGTTCAAAAAGCATTTAAACTATTTAACCATGTACATCAAAATTAAACAAAAATGACTGATTTAAAAAAATGAAGTATATAAAGATCTAATATTTAGGAATACATTTCATTATCAAGAAATCTGCAGTTCAATATTTAAGTTGTAAAAGGAGTATGAAAAAATGACATTTTGCAATTTTCAAAATTTCTGTTGTAAAGCAAATTGAGCCTAGGCCATATTACGATAGGTATAAACGTGTCTCTATTTGAACAAAATCAATTGAAAGAAACACTTTCAGAATTATTTCCGAGAAAATTTAGTTAGTGTGTTTTTTAAAATTCGCCCCTATTCCACTAAAAAATATGCAAAAACTATTCATATTTAGAAAAAAGTGCACACAACATATTTTAAAGATCTAATTTTGGACAAAAAGTTGAGAAAACTTCTCTTCAAAAATGTCGTGTAAGTTTGTCGAAAAAATTAACTTTAAAAATTGTTGAAAATGCCTACTTTCGAGCAAACGTAATGCAGAAAAAAGTGGAGTTATATTTTTGAGAACATTTTGAAAATGCCCCAGGGGCGTCATGATCCCAAAGCAGCGCAATGTCGCAAACTTTTTGAAAATTTCCGTGCCATTCCACGTAAACACCAATGAACTACGTATGAATGGTCTCTTAATATGTTATTATTTGTACGTATGACAGGTGGGATTTAAACAAAATGCAACAATTTAAAAATACGTTTTTTAGAATTTGAAGTGAGGGATACTTTTTGTTTCATTTTCTACTAAAATAGTAACTTTTGCAACACTTTATTTCAAATTTGGAAACGACGAGTCTTCGTATTTTTCTTTATAGCTGATAGAGAATTCGAATATAAAAATCTTTATATTTTTAAAACAATTAAATTTAAAATGAACCATCCTCAAAGTAAATATTTGAATAACATTTTCATTTTATAAAATTATCTTCACAATTTTCTACAGTAAATATAAAAATCCAATCCAAATCATTCAAAAGACTGGAAAGTGCTTGTCATCGCGTAACTGATAACAACTTATATTTTGTACCATTTTTCTAGAGGAATCCAGTCAGTTGATCAGCTCCTTAGGAAATAGATCTTAACATGGTGTAGATTTTGTCTTTAACCGGCACCTAAGGTCTTTAAAAGACAAGTTAGGAGATAATAATAGATATGCATCAAAATAAGGAAGACTAAGAGTACCAACAACAACAGTTTAATTCTGCTTTACAAAATTCCACAATTAAAATCATTCTGTTGAACAATGCCAGTTTACACCAATTCGCCAGAAGAAAAATACCAAGTCAGTCGTTCATCGTCACCAAGTCAGCCGTTCACCGTAACCCGTTCACAGTATCACTAGTAGATGCCCAAATTCGGTGTCTAACCACCGAAAATTCCTCAACCATAAACCAAATACTCAGGGTAGTCGGCGTAGCAGATTCAATGACAAAACGATGTCGCCCTCGTTCACAGTCCAAATCTAGTCCCCCTCTGATCTGCCGGTCGGGCGCTGGGCCGTCCGTTGCAAAGACGTCGCCTCTGTCGGCCTAGATTCGCGCGGACGCGACGGCTTGATGCTTGTTGGAGCGATTATTGCTGTGCCGACTTTCCAGCTTCAATACAGAGCCCGCGTCTTGCGCGCGCGAACTTGAAAGTTCGCCATGTTTACAGTAATAATAATACAGTTCGCCAGGAAAGTCGTTCCGCTGTGACGCCTCTTTGGTGTGCTGTGCCAACAGTAAAAAGCGCAAATTGCGTACTCACTACAACCATAACAGATTCTGGAAGTGTCTCCTCTCTTGTTTCCTAGTGATCTGGTTGTTACAAACATGAATAGTAGGCTCTGGCTCGGCACGATGTGGAAATACTTTCCTTGCGCACGTAAATAATAACAATAATAATAATGATAATAATAATAATAATAATAATAATAAGTCTTTCTAAGCTTTCGTTATAACAGTATTGTCTTGGGAGATACCCACACACAGCGTTCCATGCTATGGTGCATCGATTCATTTCAATACCCATGTCTCCAGAAAACACAAGAAAGGATATAAACACCATAAAACATATAGCCAGGATGAATGGATACGACTGTAATATCATTGACAAATTAATAATAAAAAAAACTAACACACTCAATATTTGAAAACACACCACCCTCTCACCAATTGGCAAGAACACTACAGCTATGTACCTTAGAATCCCTTATGCATCCTTTTCTCTTAAAATAGATATCACACTCAATAAATTCGGTCTCAAAACTACTTCTAAATGCTAGCCAATACTAAACATCAAATCCTACCAACCACCTTATGCGGGGTCTATGCTCTCAATTGCAACAAATGCAATACCATATACATAGGACAAACAAGCTAAAAATTTACACAGAGAATCAAAGAACACGAACAAGTATGCAAAAACAACACTATCACAGTCTCACACTTTGCGGATCATTTAAATTTAATCAAACAATAATCGACAAACATTAATTTCCGTATTCTAGAAATTGAAAACAGGTACTGGCACAGAATAAAATTAAAATCCCTTCATATACACAACAACCTCCAAAAAACAGAACATGACTTGTCTTATCAGCAAATCTCTGAACTCTCGTCACCTCTGCTAAAACTAACGCAAATTGTATACCCCTTACTCTACTCGCCTTCGCTCGCCTCCTCCAGCACCCCGGCCTCTCACGACCCTTCGCCCGCACGTCCCCCTCTTCCCACCACCACACTCTGCCGACTGACGCTGTTCTTAATCAAGACACACTCTAAAAACCGCACTACTTTGTTTTCTGCCCGAAAGCTGCAAGGTATGTACGATCCAGTTTGCTTTTTTCCCCTGAATGTTTGATTGTCCAATACTAAGGTTGTTAAAATTAATCAAGTTAAGATGCGCCACCACCCTCTAATTTTAAATAACAAAAAAAAATTATCGTGACATTGTATTCATTGTTTTTGGAGTGTTGTCAAGCCCCAAGACTTGACACATGTTTCTCTATGTATGTCGACGCGCTGAAGTTGAAGCTTACTCGTGATGCAGTGTTGCCTATGTCGGCGGCGGTGTGGGGTCAGACAAGGGGCGTGGTAAGCGCTACTGCCGCCGCAGCTCCTCGCGGTGAACGTGGGGATATTGTGCTATTTTCAATCAACATTCTTCACTTTGATTTACGTCATATGCCTAGGTGTCACATATTGATAATATCTCTTGAATATTTATACACAAACTGCCTCACTAATGAGAATGAAATAGGCAAATATGCTGGTCTACTATACAAGGTCTGTCCCAAAAGTAAGTTGAATAAGTCCAAGAAAAAAGATTTATTGCAGATAAATATACAAGTAACTAACCTTCCGCTTCGGAACACCTGCGCCAGCATTTTTCCCAGTCGCTGAACGCTCCCTGGAAGGCGTCGACGGAGACCTCCTTTAAGCACCTCGTCGTTGCTTCTTTGCCGGCTTCCAAAGTCGCGAAATGGTGGCCCTTGAGTTCCTTCTTGATCCTCGGGAACAAAAAGAAGTCCAGTGGTGCCAAGTGGGGCTGTACGGCGGCTGGGGCAATGTTGCTACACCGCGTTTGGCTAAGTACTCTGTAGGAGGTGTGCGACTCTAATCTCTCAACTCTAATGTAGGAGGTGTGCGACGGCGCGTTGTCATGGTGAAGACGCCAAGTGCTGGCGATCTCCTTCCTGACGCGTTTGACTCTGCTTTGGAGCCTTTTCAGGACTTGCAAGTAAAAATGACTGATCACTGCTTGTCCTTGTGGCACAACCACTGAGTGGACAATGCCTCTTTTGTCGAAAAACACGATGAGCATGGCCTTTACACGGGACTTGCTCATTCTCGCCTTTTTCGGGCGCGGGGAAATCTGGCGTGTGCCACTCAGCACTTTGTCTTTTGGTCTCCGGGTCATACTCGAAAACTCATGTTTCTTCACCCGTAATCACATTATACAAAAAATTCGGATCATTTTCACACTGCTCCAGGAGGTCACGCGAAATCCTTGCACGAGCAGCCTTCTGTTCATCGGAAAGCACCTTGGGGACCATCTTCGCACAGATCTTCCGCATGCCCAAATCTGCGGTAACAATGCGATACACAGTACTTTTAGGGATATTACACTCATCTGCCAGCATTCTAATACTCAGGCGTCGATTTGAGTTCAGCATGTCCCTCACTTTCTTCACATTTTGATCGGAATGTGACGTTGACGGGCGTCCAGAGCGGTCTTCATCCTCGGCGTCCTCTCTGCCTTCTCGAAACACCTTCTGCCAGCGGTAAATCATATTGTTGGACATGGTGCTATCGCCATAGCATGGCAACATTCTCAGCGCCCGTCTTCTTGAGCACAACACAAAATTTTATTGCGTAACGCTGGTCCTTGAAACGTGGCATCTTAAAATTCCGACGCGTCACTAATACAAGGGTTCAAACTAGCAGTGATGCAAACTGTGAAAGAGCCTGCAGACAACTGACGTGCTTGTCCTTAGCTTCCCTAAACCCCACACAACCATTCACGTCACTTGGCGCGCCTTGCTAGTGGCTTGCTTCGGGGGCGTAAGGTCGTTCAACTTACTTTTGGGACAGACCTTGTAAGTTGTGTCGTTTTTTAAATGCATCGCGTGTTAAATTGAAGCATATTCAATATCGTCCCACTTATGCTTCGAGAACACTTTGTATTACATATTATTTTCTTATTTTCAATTTTATTTTCTCGTCTAATTTTTTTTCTTTCTCGTATATACTTCAGAAAAGGTTATGAAATGCTGTAAAATATCGATGACTATACATATTATTGGCGGAAATAAAGGTCTTCCATAAGTGGGTTTTTCTTTTTTCGATTACTTTGTACTTGTTTAATATAGAGAAAATATTGTAGTACTGTAGCGAAAATTGGAAATCTTATGACAGAAAAACTCATTCTCCGGTCCCTAGTAATGAAATAGTGGATAATTCTTGCTCTTCCTATTTGCGGTAAATTACTACCACTAATACGTCGTAAGAATTTATGTTTTGTTGGTACTTAATATCGAAAAAATTCTTTGCGGTAAAACGTCTGTCCGTCCGTCTGCCCGTTTCTTTGTGAACAACATTAGCGCTTAAAACACTCTCAGATGTTTCAACAAAATTGATATTCCCAATGAAAGTGGATTTAGTTGATGACTGGGGTCATTAAATTTGAATCGGATAGTTTGATTTCCGTGGGGTTCTCTCGGGTGGCTCGTAGCACGATCGCTTTCCCAGGTGGAACTTCGGTTTCGATTCCAGGTTCGAGACAGATTATAACTGTGCGATTTCTTCATAAATATCCCAGTATCTATTGCTGTGTGACGATGAGAAAGCTCACACTAAGGTTAGGAAGACCAGTATGTACGGTGAAGGGATATCTTCGTGTTAGTACACGAACACCTTATCCCATGGTCGAGAGGCTGGTCACCGCCGGCCGGCCAAGATCAGTCTAGCTAAGAACAGAACAGGACTTTAGGTTAAGCCTCAGTGATATTCTCAAAACTTTCTAAAAAATGGTTCCAGTTTTTACTTTCTCCTCACAGAGTAGAGAAATAGTTATGTGATGCTGCGCGAAAACGGATACTTTTCGGCAGAAAAAACTCTTTTTACAGGGCCCCGATAACGAAAGAGTGGATAAATGCAGATGCTAAATTTAGAGAAAAAACCTCGATCACGTGGTGTCGCCAGAATCCATGGGTCCTTGATACCAAAAAAATAAAATGACAGCGAAACATGTGTCTGTGAATAATGCTAGCGGCTAAACCGTACAGACGATTTTCTCCAAAATTGATATTCCCCAAGCGATGTGACTGATGTCGCGTTCCCTTAAATTTGAAACCGATATTTCAATTTTTTGGGGCGACTTAACATGAAGCCCTTGAGACATTTTCAAAATTTTCAAAAAATGGCTCCATCGCTATTGATTAGATATTGTTGTTGGATAGTGTGAAATGTGTTTAAGAGAATGCTTCAGGTTTAATGCTCGATGAAAACCCTAATTCTTCGAAAATGGCAAAAGTTAAAAAGTTTAGGAGTCTTCCTACAACTAAAATATTAAAGATAGAGGCTTTTCCCTTCTCCTTATTTAACATAATACTAATTAACTTAATATTACAAATAGGGGTCCAAAAGGCTGACTTGTGTCTGGCAGGGGTTTACCTACGCCCGCAGGTAAACACCATTAGAATATCAGTATTACCCTCCTGTAATGGGAATACCAGATTTGGGTCAAAAGTTAGCAAGTCCTGCTCTTTCCTCCTCGTGGCGGCCCCTAGATGCTCTCTAAGGTGAGAGCTTGGCGAGCAGCTAATGAGAGCAGAAAGAGGGTGAGTCTTCGGTGCCTGAAAACGGGAGCATTGGGATAGGGAAGGAAATCTGACAGAAAACCAACCTGCTGTCTTGCAGGGAGGAGAGGGATATCCAAAGATTAGGGGAACCAAAACACTCAGGCCCAAAGGCGGAGAGGGGATATTGCCCGCTGTGCAGTGTGGCAAAGGGCTAATCACCCATCTTAAAACTCTTTAAACGGATACAGAGTAATTTAAAAAGCCTCGGATCCTAACGCTGAAAGACACAAAGGGAAAGAAGAAGAATATTACAAACATTAGGTGCGAACATTTGTATTTATGCAATGTAAATTCACATTACATAAGCGTTACAAATATTGTGACAAAGAACATGCTTTCTCGCAATCATTTGCTTGAAGAGCAAAGTAATATCGAGGTGATTAATTTGGAATATTTATTGCTTTAAGCGATTCATTTAGAGCCAAGGGACCATTCCAATTTCAAAGATTTCTAAGATATTTATCTTGATGGATACGCATGTGGTATTGCTGACTTTTTTGTTAAATTAAATTTATTCTAAAAAGTAAGTTTTTTAAAACGGTATGTACATTTTTTTTAAAATTTGAGTAGTTTGAAGTCATTCTGAATATTTTATTTTCTTGTGCTTCATTTACTGGCGTTAAGGAAATAACAGATTAGAATGGGATAGTGGCATTCCGCCTCCCGTGACATCTGTATTTCTGTGAATTCCGCCTCATCGTTGAGTAGGGTTGCCACCTTGCCAATTCCAGAAAACCGGAGACCGCTGCGACCGGGGGGGGAGGGGTAATTACTGAAATCTAAAAAGAAATTGACGCAGACTTTTATTTATTTCTTTAAAATATATTTACATATCTTTGGTTTCTAGTGATCTATAAATAATTAACATTTATTCAAAATAGTGTTACACTTTGCTAACATTCTACTTTTTCCAGCTATACTTTTCGTTGCTCAGAGTTTTTTTAGCAGAGATATTTGCTCAGGTTTTTTAAGAAAATCAATGAATTGATCACAAGTCAAGTCGTAGTTCAATTTTACAAATAACTCAGATTTTACGACGCTTAGATTTAATTTGTTTCGATTATCGGTCCAAACATTAAACATTATCGAAAAAATCGTCTCAACAGGAGCGTTGCTTACTGGGATAGATAAAATTTTTCCGACAAGTTTAGGCAACTCTGTAAATATTTTATCACCTGATGCAAACACCTTCATCCATTTTTTATCTGTCGGCTCGTCAAGATCTTTGATTGCAGGCACTATTTTGGAGAGTAGCTGAATTTCGTCGTATAAAGCATCTTCATCGATATGGAGACCCAAAATCTTTGCAGAATCAATAAAATCATTGTACGATGGTTTCTTTTTAAAATTGATGATAGAGAAGTACTGAAACGGACTTTTTTCAAAATCGTACCATTTTTCAAGATATGCGATTGCTTTCGCATAAACTTGTAAAGCTTCTTTTTCGAATTTTACCATTTTCTCTGGACCCAAGTTTTTTAAAGCGGATGCAACTTTGCTGCCAAAAAACTTATCCCTGTGTCTGCATTCCAATTTTTCTTTTAAGCTGACCATTATATCATGAACTTCACAACTAGTGACAGATTTTTTTTCCAGGACTAAAATGCTTTGTGTCATGATGAAAATAAAATGATGTATGAAATACAAATAACATTCTGGTAAAGACAAAGTGGAACTCAAATCATCTTGAAGTTCATCCTCTTGATCACAAACAAAACTCCAAACTACTTTATTCGTTTCATCCTCACCTTGTTCTATAAAATACAATTTAACTGCGGGCCAACATTCTAATAGGCGTTCAAGTGCGTGAAATAAAGAGAGCCATCTTGTTACTACGTGTCTTAAAACATTATTGTATTCCATTTCCAGATACTCGAAGCATTTCCTTAATTTTCTTACATTTATCGTACTGTTTGCAAAGTCAGCATAAACTTTTAATATGAAATTCTCAACATCATACGACAGTGATTTACACGCATTTCTCGCAGCGTTGTGAATTACATGGCAGTTACAATTGCTTTTAATGATGTTAGTGTTTAAATCAGTAAGTTTCTTGAAAACAGAGTTGTTTTTCCCGAAATTCACTGGTGCATTGTCCGCAGAAAATGAACTCACGTCTTCTAATTTTAATCCGCAATTCTTCAAGGTTGATGTTAACAGAGTGGTGATAGCTTCTGCAGTTTCGAAACTGTCTTCATAAAACTCAATTATGCGATCTTTGATTCCCACATTTACATCAAAATATCTTACAACGACTGGAAAAAGTTTTACATTTCCTTTGTTGGAAGCATCAGTTGCGATTGAGAAATTAACGGCAGATTCGTTTCCAGCATTCATTTCAGCCAGTACCATTTCAATAGACTTCGGTGCTAGAACATTTTCAACTAGAGCCACGGCTTTCGTCATTCCCCAATGCACTTTCTTTCCAAGGTTGGAATGCGAGTACAATTTTGAATTGATCTTCATACCGCAGTCCATACTTAAGTAACTGTGGTGATGAGATACACCATGAAATACTTGTGCCAATTCTATTATAGCAACAGTTAATTCTTCGGTGGTTCCTTTTTTCGTTAGAAATGTAGTTAAAACTTGATTACTTTTCATACTCTTAACTGCTGCTTTATGTTTCTATGTTTTTTCGTGATCTTCAATAGCATTGACGCCATCATGCCTAATAGTGAACGAAGAACTGCATAAAGAGCATTTACCTACTGTTTGGTTGACCTTTATTAACCAAGAATAGTCTGTCAGCCATTTATCTTGAAACGAACAGTCATAATTATCTTTTTTCTTTTTTATAGGTGAAGATTCTTTTAGGCTTGACTTTCGCTTCTTATTAGAATCCATCCAAAATCTAAAGATAGAAGGAACGATTTTTCATTAAAATGAGGTTTTGAATATTTTATGACAAATATATTTTTTTTCTAAGTTAATAATATTTATCTTGATGTAACAGCAAAAAATATTTAATTGCTAAATAAAGTGTGTATGTGAGTGAGAGTGTTAATTTATAAATTAACTTACTTCATCTATTTATGTAATTCAAATATAAATAAAAAAATAAATGAGAAAGAATATTTGCTAAACATTTTATACTAAATTATCTATTATGTAGTGCTTTAACATACCTTTCTATTAATTCGTTTTTATATACTGAAACGCGGAGCGTTTCTTCAATTAATTAGAGACACAAGCGTGTTATTCTAATTACGACCGTTTTGAACTGCGCGGCAATAGCGGCGAGCAGCGACACGGGACAAGGGAACGAATCAGGCGCGAAGGCGGCGAGAGCGGACGAGACAACGGCAGTTGGGCAGTGTGAGATAGAACTCGGGAGAGGTCGGCACGATATTGGTGTGCGTGGTAAAGAGGACAAAATCAAGTTGATTAGTGCAAGGAAAACTATCAGGAAGTTAGTGAAACGTGATAGTGGCAAATGCTGAACAGTGCAAGCTAATGATCGTGTTCATAGGGCCAGAAACAGTGAAGAAAAGGGGCAAAATTATAAATCGCGTGACTGGTACCTGCGCGGGTGGTGGACACGTGCTCACATTGTGGTAATTAGGAAAGCGGAGGAGGATCAACGAACTGTGTTACAAAAGAGCAGCGAGATATACGGCAAGGCCCAGACGAACAGTAATCTAGAGGCAGTGCATACTTCAGTGGAACGACACGTGCAACGGTTGGCGTCAAAGCAGAAGGATTTGCGTAACCGCCGCCGTGGGCCGGCGACGTGGGAGCCCGCGCTGCCGACCGCCCGAGAGAGCGCCGAGCCGTACCGAAGGCCACCGATCGTCGCAGCCGTTAGAAATCATCAGAGAACAAACGACATATTCTCGGTGCCCGAGGTATTGTAAAATCTAAAATCGTAAACTGAGTTTTGGTACCAAAACAGGGAATAATTGTATTTAAGGCAATGTACTGAAGGTGTGATTCTAGAAATAAATCGTGTTTTTGTTCAGACAAAATTATAACTTTCCCTAAGAGACCCATTCACGAGACAAGACACCCGTCCTTTCCAAATTTTAATGCAGTGGAAAGTTCCGCCAACCAGGTACGTCACAATACGAATTACACAACTTTTCGGAATTTCTTAAAATGTTGTTTCGTTCAATAAATATAGTCTTAACTTCAGTTATTTCTAAACAAAGAATTATGATTAATTATTTTTAGGTTATAAAGATATGTAAAACAAATTTGTATGTAAAAATTACCTGTATAATTATTCGTTTTTAACATTTATTTCAAATTGTTATTGTGTATCTAAATATTCAGCCTTTGATACGAAATGTTGCATATATATATATATATATATATATATATATATATATATATATATATATATATTATTACCCATCGTAAAAGCCGGCCGGGCCGTCGGCCAAAACCCCATCGAACAATACCCGCCCCCGCACCCCTTTTCCCTGCCACGCGCTGACACGGGTGTCTGCTAAGAAAAGGACACGTTTATGACACTTCGTGAACGAGACCATTCTAGCCATCAGCCAAAACCCCCTTCGAACAATACCCACCCCCGCACCCGTTTGCCGTTCGCGGAGCGGAACTTGCTATCAGAACGCGACTAAGGGAAAGACAGGATCAGAGAGAACTTTATTCTGATTAGGCCGGCATTAGCGCCTCGGGTAAGGCGCCCGGATCCCCAGAGGGGCTATTTAGAAATTAACCGTCGCAGGCTGCCGATTAGCCTCCGCCGACCATTTATGGCCCATGAGAATACGCTACCGCGTGAACACGTGTCCGGACAGCTGCAAGAAGCTTCTGGGACCACATACAAAGGAAGAGAGAGAGAGAGGAGGGAAGCCGGAGATAGAAAGAGAGCGATCTCTGGAAAATTCCACGAAAACTGCTAGTTGATTGGTAAATTAGAATGCTGAAACGCAGTTACCCTCAGCCAATGGGAAGTTTACTATGAAGGAAGGGGTAAATTTACAGAGTTAGAAACGTTTTGGGAGGGGGGAAGGGAGCTTTCTTGAACACGAGATGCGCAGAGAAAACTTATGATCGGAACGCGATTAGGGGAAAGACGTTCCCAGAGTGGAGAGACATGATCGGAACGCGATTAGGGGAAGGACATTCCCAGAGAGTAGAACTTACGATCAGAGCGCGACTAGGGGAAAGACATTCCCAGAGAGAAGTTTATTTTTATTTGGACGCGAGTAATGGAAGATGTTCGCGGAGCGGAACTTGCTATCAGAACGCGACTAAGGGAAAGACAGGATCAGAGAGAACTTTATTCTGATTAGGCCGGCATTAGTGCAAAGACATTCTTAAAACGGCACCGTGGATTTGCCGCGGAGGAAACTCGGGCGGGAGATCGCAGGATCCCGCGCTACTTCCGCGTAGGCCCGTCTGCCTCTGCCGCCTTTCACGTCGGGCCCATTCCTAGCCCGCACTGCATTTCGGCCAGCGCCCGTGGCCCCTCGACCGACTGAGCCTGCACGATTCGGCGACTCCGCCGCCGCGCCCCGCCGCCAGCTGAGGAGGGACGCACCGCGGGAGGTCGGCGACCTGGGACTGCCCGCCGCCTCTGCATCCGAGGGCCGCCGCACGGCCAGCCCGTGGATCCAACACAGCCAGCGGTGAAAGTTATGACGCGAGACACCTCGCAGGACATTTTGGGCGAGAGATTAATAGTGGCCGCGCTCAGGCCCTGCAGATTGTAGATGGTAGATAGAATGTTGCATGCATTATTAGAAATTAAGTCTTATTTTGTTAGCTTTAAGAGAATTAGTTATTAGTGATCAAAGTAATGAGCTCGCAGAATAGATATGAGGAAACCTGTGTCGCCCTTAGCGACCTGTAACTTCCCTGGCAGCTCATGGTGCCAGGAATAAACCTCAATTTATTATAAAATGACTCAGTGTGTTAATTTATGACCTCCCAACACTTCCATCCAGCCACATTACAGGAGCTGAATCTGGCGCCCTCCCCCGTTAGCCATACGTTATATATATATATATATATATATATATATATATATATATATATATATATATATATATATATATATATATATCTGTGTGTTTTCAATCATTCAAAACCGTTTTCTTTGTTTTCGCACAAGTAATTCATGACGTGCAGTTCCCACGAATCACAAATGTACCTTTATCTTAATGTTTCCAAGAAATAATTTTCTAAGAAAAAACGAACGAAAATTCGATCTTGTTCAAAATGAAGATATCGAATAGCATTCCCGGGGGATTATTCTTGAAACTGTTGCGCGATGCGATTCTCGCATAATCGCTAGATGCTGTCTCTGTCTGATATGCGTAGAGAGAAAGAGACAGCGGATGGCGATAACACGAGAATCGCAAGACCAATTTTCATGTTCTGCTCTTTATCTTTCTAATGAAGAAGGAAAGGTCAGATTTCTGATGAAATAGAAAAAGCTTTAAATTTTAAGTTGAAAAATCTATTTATTTTGTAAAAAATTTGAAAATGTATTGAAATTGAAAAAAAAAACGGAGATAATTTTTCAAAAACCGGAGACCGGAGATGAAGCTCAAAAACCGGAGTCTCCGGTCTAAAACCGGAGAGGTGGCAACCGGGACATGATTTAGCTGTATGAAACGCAGTTTAAATTGTCGAATTTCTCTTGATAATATTATAAATTGTTGATATTGTCTTGAAAATATTTATTTTTTGCACCGAATGTTCTACGATTTTTAATGAGTTTAAAACAAATGATGATTGCGATGTGTTAATTCGGATAGAAATTACGGTGTAAATGGAAATACGTACCAAGATCTATATATACATATATGGATCTTGTGTATCTATGGATATCATATACATGGATCTCAGTGTATGTGGATATTGTTACCTACTATAACTAAGGGCGAGAAAGTCTGAGCTGTTTTAGCACCACTATTGTGTGTTGCTATTGTTGTGTTATTAAACTCACAACTATAGTCAATCTTACATTTCTTCTTAGAAATCAATAAAGGGATACTGTTATCCAACTGGGTTGGAAATGAAGTAAATAATCTTTGAAATAAATGATAAAACGATGTCTGTATTCAAAAGTTATTCCTTTACATCATTTGCGTTTTAATAAATTACTCCTGAAATCAAATGAAATCTACGAAATGTAAACAATAACCAGATATGCTAAAGCAGCACATACTTTCTCGCGTTACTGAAAACAGATAATATTGAAGTATTGCACTTTCTGCATCACTATCACCTTAGCCAATACTTGGAATGTTCAATTAAAAAAACAAAGCGCCTGTGACGCATATCTGCATTTATTTCAATAGTCAAGAGCAGCAATCATTTCTTACTTTGACAAATGAAAAAAAGAGGAATACATTTGACAGATACAGTATTCGCAGCAAATTATTCAGAAGAGACCAACAACAACCAACAATCTGATGGACATCCAGCACTGAAGAGCAACTGACATGACTACATTCAACATGCGTTTCCGAACAGAATACCCATAATAATGAACCAATATAATCCCAAAAGAAGAAATGTCTACCGCACGTTAACTCATTCTCTTGATACGGAAACAGGCCTTAAAGCCAAAAGCCATGAAGCAGAAGTAGAAGAAGCAGAAAATGAACAACGGATTCAGTGATGGTCATTACATATCAGGACGGTGAGATGGTGAAGTGGAAATGGAAAAAGAACTTACTATCTAAATTGTATATGAAATATACAAATAGTTAAATACATATTTATATACCTATTTAAACAGAGACGACATACAGACTTGTATTCATTATAGTCCTTGACCGCTTGAACTTCCTATTCACAATCGAACTAAATACACAGCACATAACACAATTTTGCTTGCATGTCAGTATTGCCCGAATACTATTTCTGTCTACTTGACAGCTAGCGGCTGACAGCGTCCGAGGACGGGCATCCAGCTATTCGTCCGCGTCGTGTGACCATTTCACTTCCTCTGTTCTTCCTGTCTCTATTTTCTTTGTACACGTTTCGCTACATCAGCGATCTTTGAATTTTCCAAGAAAATCAATAACTTTGTTTGGAATGATTGTTGTCTCTTTGCAATTACTATTGTCTTAGACATTTGATAATTTGCTTGTATATTTATTAGTTATTTATTATGATTTTTGTATTTACATATAAATTCTGGTCTTTTGTTTCTAATAAGTGGATAAAATTTTAAAGAAAAGGAAAATTAGCTATATCGTAAATAGTGTCGATTAGCATTGCTTTGGCCGAAAATACCTTCTCATGACTGCAAGACCATACCTCGTCAGTTTTATCAGAATTACAAAAGACGTTTTTGAAAATAGCAAAGTAAAATAAGTGGGTAGCTATCATGACATTTTTTACTGTCTTAAAGTGCAAGTTTACTAGAAGCGGGGTAATCTATTACTGATATTAACATCTTGCATTTTAATCAAAATTTAATGATTTTACATAAAACTAATATGTATGCATTTTGTAAACATGTTATGTTCGTGAGTGGAACATTAGTTTTCTGAAAGATAATCCCTGAGAACGTTGTCCTCACGCCACCGGCTTAACAAAATGGCGTGACATCCCCAGTGTAAATTTTGAGCTCTTACCTACTTTGATTTTTTACTTGCTTTAGTTCTTTAACACTTAGTTTTTATTACTAATCAAATTTATGTTAAATGCTAGGCGACTTCTCTAATCTTACCATTAAATTTCAAACATTTTTTGACTGTATTAACATTAGATTGATCTTTCTGATCCTTTTACTAATTGTTTCATGATGATATAAGTGCATAGCTGGCATCTAATTCCGATGATCTATCGTTTGCAAGAATTGCGAATATTGTATCTTTTTTCTTTGGGGAATTAGAGAAAGTCCCATTTTTGCAAAAATACACATTTTGCTTTATTTTTTATCGAAATGTGAAAACAAAATACACGTGAATAATTCTAATGCACAACCAATTGTGTTTGGGGACAGATACATGGGTAGCATATAAAGGATAAATCATTGGCCTTCCGAAGGGTAGATCGTTAGCCATTTGCTTTTGTAAAAATCGTGAATTTCTTTGCACCAATTTCTCTTTCATATCTATTTGTAGTTCACTAGTTGTGATGTCCCCGAAAAATGTTTTTGCTCTATTTCGTTAAGATGTTCGCCTTCTTTTTCAAGCACTAAAAATACATCTCACTACTTCCTACAAACTTTATATCCAAGCAAGTATTTGTGTGCTCTAGATTTCCTAGTGAAAGTAGTAATTAGTACTGCACGAAATTAGTATTGCACGAAAGTAGTGATTAGTTATTTTATTCTCAGTAATATTAAGCTTGAGCATTTCCATTGGCAGATGAAATACGATTTCATTTAATCATGTGCCGATGGGAAGGATTTCTTTAAACCGTAGAACATTTTTTGTTATAGAATTTTACCAAATAATCTCGTAGCTATCTCTATTTCAAAATACAAATATACATGGTAAAAGAGAGGAGGTAGTATTACGGAGCTACAAGAAAACGTGCGCCAGAAAAGTACTATACATTTCGTGTATTAATTCAACTCACTTGAATTGACAGCTATGACCTCTCACCGCCACAAGAACTCACAGGCGCTGGCGAGGCGCGGGTCTCTCGCTGGAGCAAGTAGAGGTCTCGACTCAGTGTTTTTTCTCTTCGCTAAATTTTTCTCCTCTAACTTCAAAATTTAATTTAGGCCGTAATGGTATTATCCCTTGCAGAATAAAATTCAAATTTCCAAAAGATAAATTGCGTAAAAGAACAATTTAATTAAAATGAAAATCTTTCAAATTAAACAATTATTTTAAACTACCAAAAATAGTGATCGTTAAATGTGTTTAATTAATATTCACTATATGTTTTGGCACCATCGCTAATTGTAAATTGTACTCAAGCTCTTCAAAGGCCGAACAAGAAATAGGGAAAGAAGACTTTTCTCGAATTTATGCGATCGTAGCGCCACGAAATGGCAAGCGATGGAACGCGATGAAACTACCCGTTTTTCTTTTTAATCAAGCAATGGACAGTGGACAATAGAGAACATAAAATACTTTGTTTCAAAGGTGTAATGAACTTCAAGGTTTTTTTCTTTTTACTTTCTCGCTTCTGCTTACGCAGTATAGAGAAAGTGAAGTAATGCAGCGGGGAAAAGCGGTGAGTTTTCGGCAGAAAATTCTTAATTTCAGGCCCTGATAAGCGGATACTTCCAGTTGCTAAATATATTCTCTAGCACGTGATGTAGCGAAAATTCAGTTTTGTAAGTTGTTGATAATTGAATATCAGTACTTTCACAGTGCGTGGAGAGTGGAATAGTGGATATTCACTCGAGTTTCAATGCCGAAACGCGCTTTCTACCGTCGGCAAAGGGCCGTGTGCGTCCACCCTCCGCAGTTTGGCGCTCTGCGTACTCGCTGCAGCAGGCTCTTCGCGCAGGCACTGTGCACCGCGCCCCGCCCACCCCGCGCGCACGGGCTGCGGAGAGCTCGCCTGCAATCAATGAGCGCGGCTGCCGATTGGCACGCGGCCAAGCCGCAGCCCCGTGCGGAGGCGATGCCTGCGCGCACGGCTTCTCCGCCAGGAGATGCAGCCACGGGACCATGGGGGAAATGCTTCGTTGTGCGATTTCCGATGTGGTATTGTTGACGTAATTACGTGGAGAAATAATGAAAGTCATCTCCATCAATTTAATAGTTTTATTTAGAGAGACGGCTTGCCGCTTTGCCGTCATTACCAGTTTCAGTGTGTGTGCCTCTGCGTTTTGGCACAGCCTCCCGACTTTTGCCACACATAGCGAGACTGATGATGAAGGCAAAGCCGCCGAGACCCGGCTCTCTAAATAAATGTAGTAAGTTGACGGATATGACTTCCATTATTTCTTTATGGAAATAATTAGATGATGTGTTACGTGTGGTCGAGGATCGAGAGGGGTGAAAGATTGTTGGACAAAGTTAATTTGTAATTGAAGAACCATAGTAATAAATAAATGTATACCGTTCATAAGATTGAAAATTAATATTTATTTATTTATTTATTTATTTATTTATTTATTTATTTATTTATTTATTTATTTATTTATTTATTTATTTATTTATTTATTTATTTATTTATTTATTTATTTATTTATTTATTTATTTATTTATTTATTTATTTATTTATTTATTTATTTATTTATTTATTTATTTATTTATTTATTTATTTATTTATTTATTTATTTATTTATTTATTTATTTATTTATTTATTTATTTATTATTTCAATAATAAATTAAAACTGTGTACGTATTTAATAAATTTATTTTATATATTATTTTAACGATTTCGTAGCCGTCCTACGCAATAAACGGTCCGTGAGCGAGTCGACCAATGTCCTGTCGACTCCGGTGAATTCGTATAGGAAACTTTCTCCCCAACTCACTATGTCCCCATCCATGGCTATATTGCATACCCCCTCAACAAAAGAAATGGATTGCCCTCTCCCTGAAAAAAATCTCCAAATATACGACAAAACAAAATTATTTATAAAACAACATATTAGTACAAACATATTTTATGATATTTTTTTCGAATACATTATGAATTATTTTCTGGATGGAGGACTTCTCATGGTAGGTTATTAGCGATTCCGGGCGCGCCAACTAGTAAGGTCATTAGTCCCATAAGTGTAGTTCATGTTCCTCCTCGGGAGGTTGTAGTGATCTTCCCCCGCTAAATGGGGAGATTCGGCGCCGATCCACCGTCGGCTAGCAGGTTTCCTAATTAGGTTTCTCCCACCAGCGGGGCACCGCCCCAGATGGAACAAGCTCTAAGCTCTCGACCGGTTTCCCGGCATGTGTGATAGTGTAGTGCATGTTAGTGTAAGTGTGTGTAAGAGGTGAGGATAGAACAAAGAAGACGCAGAAAAGATCGCGCGTGGTCCGTGGCCCGTTTGTTAGGGTACTGCTCCGACATTTGTCTGGTGTCGATCGGAAAACTACCGATCAGAACAGCTGGCAGCTAGAATTCTCCTCCAGGTAGCGACTGGTTTCGCCCTAGCTGACAAGCTAGTGTCGAAAATCTTGCCACTGCCGGCACTTCAGCCTAGGACCTCCCGAACAGAGGCACTGCAGTGATATCATTTGATGCAATGAGCCACCTCTCTCTGTGCATGGTAGGTGTCCCCAAGCATCTACCATGATTTTTACCTTATTTTAAGCTATAATTACCTTATTTTGATTATAGGTAAATATGGCTCTGTCCCAACCCACGTACATTACAAATAGACTCTAGTAGATTCTTCGATTATAGTGAACTCACCACATCAGATATATTTTACCAAGACAGTCTAAAATAACAGGTACTGGGCCTGACCACGTGATGCATCAGTGATGTCAACTTTCGGGCCGGAGTGTTGGTCGCTGTGCAGTCAGAGAATGTTATATTGGTCTCCGTTTTTTTTCTCAAAATCGTTAAGTGTTAACACTGGTTTGTGTTTTGATGTTTCTAGATATTAATGTTGAATAAGGTGTGTGATTAATTAATCAGTGCTTACTATCGTTGACAACTTGAGCATCATTTTAAAAAATATGCTTCACCTTAATTTTCAGAGATTCAAAGAAGGTGCAGTGTTCCAAGCTGCAAAAACAATTATTTATTACGGTGGTAGCAATGCTAATACGTTTCGTTTTTCAAAAGATCCAGTGAAAAGGAAACCATGGGTGTCTTCGATTAATAGGAGTGTATTTATAATTACTCAAAATTCAGTTGTATGCATAGAAGTTTTCAACGCACTATGTCATTACAGTAGATCGTATGAAACAAGATGATGCATTTTAGCTAGTTGAACCCAGGAAACGTCCTTTATTGACTGATGACGCAGATTCAATATTTTTTTCCAAATTAAGCACCTTACCTTACAAACGTACTTCCACCTAAACGAAAACCTATTGCTGAACGAAGGGCTGAGATAGAACATCGAAAAGACTCAAGTGTAGCGCATGATGCGAGAAAAATAGCATTCCAACTTTAGAGGCTTTTATTAATAATTTGAAAATCAAAGATTTAGGAAAGATTTTTTTTATTATGTAGTTTTGGAGAAAATGGGTTCGATCTGTTTTGGCGAAGAGAGTCGGACTGGGAGTAGTTTTGCTGTCAATGCTGTCAATTTCGGGATCAAGGACCCACAACACATAGATTCTGAGAACACAATGTGTTAGGTAATTTTTGTATATTGAGGCACAAGATTTATCCACTTTTTCGTAACCAGGGCCTGGCAAGAAGAGATTTTCTGTCCATAATTCACTGTTTTCCAGCGCATGAAAAACATATTTTCTCTTCTTACGAAGTAAGGGCGATAAAGTAAAAATTGATGTTCGTTTTTGACCTAAACTCAATAGGATATTCCCCATTAAATTACGAAGTCAAAAAAATTAGCATGTGTTAATTGCTTTTCTAATATATGACTGGTAAAAACATCGACCTCTGAATGCAATGAAATCAACATGTATTCTATGTTTTGCTGCATTAAATAGCTTACAATATTATCTATCACGAACTCTCCCAACTATTATAACATAAAAACTCAGTGACATGTTAAGCTCAGGCGTTTCGAATTTTTGACAGCTACCAGAATTCAATGAAACAGAGTAGTCTGATTACTACGTAACAAATTATATGCATGTATCATTCTTTTTTTCACATCAAATGAAAGAGAAAAGCATTCCGGAGAGGTAGGTTACCCATATTATCTCCATATTCTCAAAAATTGAATTATAATGATGCTACGTGGGACCATCGATATGCTCATTATATACAGCAGTAAAAGACTTGTTTTGGCAGGTTTGATTATCTCATCAGCGTCAAGTTAACGACAGAGAATTAGGAAAGTTCACGGTTTTAATAGGATTGGTTTTGCCTATAATGTAATCAAATGTTATGGTCAACACGCTCGCTTTCCATCTTTAGGTAGCAATATTAAAATGTCGATCGCTTCGTATGAAGTAAGCAATTGACAAAATGATTTCAAAAACAACTGAAACGAAAAAAGTATAAAGAACGGCCGTAGCACATTAGGAAATATAAAATATGTAAACGAATTATCTGAGATCCCGAGAAGCGTCCAAGGAGAGGGAATCGCCACCCACACACCTCGTCAAAAAAGTTGGGCAAGGCCATTGTGAAAAATTTTCTTACAATTCCACAATACGCTTACAATTCTACAGGCGCTCTATTTAAAGCGCCACACAGACAGTATCATTCTGAATAATGTTGAATTTCCATGTGTACGAACTGTCTAAATGTGAACTCCAAAGAGCTGTGTTTGCTGGAAGAAGTTACTCTGTACAAATTAAGAAAGGAAAACGTTTGTTTCAAAAACAAATGAGAGATACTGAAGTTTGTGAACTAATTAATATTGATCATTGTGAACAGAATAATTTTCTTAAGAATAAAGTATACTTACCCTGAAATTATGAATTATATTTTAATTTCACTTCTTCTCTGCTGTTCTCTAACAGAAAATATCTATGCCTACTTCATTTCTTTTATTCATGTTTACTCTTCAATTCATATGTCCTCAAAACCCTCATTCTTAAGCACTTTGGCTCTATTATGCCGAACATAGCAACTTAAAATAATTGATAAGATCTTGTTAGTTTGCATGCTCATGAGTGTTTGAAGAATACGAAATCTTTGCGTAATTTCCTCAAATATTAATTCCTTCCTTAAAACTTTTGTTATAAGTTTAATCTTCTGGAGAATTAGATTCTGAATGTATGGTAAGCAACCGTGGTGCTATTCCATATCCTGAACCTCCAATCAGTATTTTTTTTCGTTTCCTGTCATTATTCTACAAATTTCAGATTTTCCCCATATTCTCGAGTCATGAACAGAACCCGGTCAGGATACGTCAACGCTAGTAAACATTTCTGTAGCATTATATGTGGTTGCACGCTAAAACTATGAATTCTCTTTCTATTTATTTACTCATCGTTGTGAAAATGCGGTGTCTTTATGATTCAGAGCTCCTATTGCACTGGGGAAATTAAATTTTACCTGCCAATCTGCGCTCTGCATAGGCTCAGAGCTGATAGGAAATTGAATCCAGTTATTTACCTGTGAAACAATGCATACAAACATATTATTGAATGTCTAAAAATCATTTTTTTGATGGACTGCAGTGTGTTCTGCCCCACCGTTCTGAAATCCAGGATCTTCTATTTCAGAAAAATTGCATTTTTGAAACAATGCTAAAGAACCACATCTTGCTTCATTATTTTCATTCAAAAATTTGTTGTTCAGCCACTGTCACTTTTCTCTTCAGACCTGAGGAAACTTTAGAAGTTCCCCGGATCAGACTGTAGTCTCTCTTTATATATTTTCTTGATTGGAATTTGCATTTCACTCATTTAAAACGTTTTTAAAACACATATGCGCACAACACCTTTTCATCAGTCAGGAGAAATCATTGCACCATACCACGCCTTGACGTTTAAAAATATTTTGTAATAATAATAAAAACAATTAAGTGTTTTAATTTTCAGATTATAAACCACCAAGATGCGTTGAACGTGAAAGGAAAATTTGAGAAAACATTTGAGGGAACATTCGTGAGAAAATTTGCGGCAACATTTGGGAAAACACTTGGTGCACATTCCGGGAAACATTTGGAGGTATATTTAGACGTTCACTTGGGAGAAAATTTGGGGGAACAATATTAAGAATAACTGAGAGAACATGTTGGCTGGGCTATCCGGGACGAGTCGCGTCACAGTCATGGTGGCTGACGTTTCGGCCAGCGTGTTGTGGCCTTCTTCAGAGCGTACTGCTGAAGAAGGCCACAACACGCTGGCCGAAACGTCAGCCACCATGACTGTGACGCGACTCGTCCCGGATAGCCCAGCCAACATAAACTCCGGCCGCGGAAGCCTACGCAACCAACTGAGAGAATATGTTTAAGAATATTTGGGATAACACGGGAAATCGTCTGAGGAAACTTGTGATGAACATGCGAGGAAACATGTAACGGATCGTACGGAAAGCGTGCGGATAGAACGTTCCCCTACAAAAGTGACGGCAAAATTCTATCTTCTCAACCGTCCAGGCAAACTTGGACACCCTTCAAGGGGCCAATCGCATTGACCAATCGCTACAGTCAGAACTTTTGTGATTATTTAATTGGCGCAAACTAGCATGGGGCAGAAACTACGCTGTTCCCGGTGGGCGGGGGCCTCGATTGTTTACGTATGAGGCGGAAATGTCGTCATCTCTCCCTGCCGAAGGAGAGATCTTGCCTGCGCGTACACCGTGACGAAAAAGTATTTTTGAGCGGGGGTTTTCCGTCCAGAATTACTGTCAATAGACCAATAAATATTTAGCATTTTAGCAACAATTATACTATCTTTTAACAATACATTTGTAACTCTATCAAACTTATATTAAAATGTACTTCTCAGACACAATTTGCGTATATTTTCTGGCGCATATTTCGAATTTGTTTATAAAATTGTAAATTGTTGCAAAGCTGTTTATTCGCGGATTTCGACTCTGGTACATCAGGAGGATCTCCCCTCTAGTTCATCTGCAAAAGTTAGAAATTGTTTATAAATTTGCAAATGTTGCACTTTTTTTCTTGTCTTCTCTAAATCCCCTTTAAACGCGACACAAAATTCTGCAATCCGCTTTTGCTGCCAAAAGTATTGCCAGCGAATGAATGCCGTCCACGTTGGTTTCTCACTCTAGAATACCCGGAAATTTCAGGCACGTAGAGTACACTTTGAGGTCAGGGTTAAGGAATATTTTATTTTCATATTTAGTATTTACGAATCTCAAATTGAGTGAGACGAAATTGCGATTTAACAAAATTCTGATAAAAATTTCAAATGTTATTACTCTCTTATGAAGGTATCGTTGTAGTGCACGATATTAATAGTTCAAGCAAAACAAAAACCTATTAAAAATAATATTATACATTAAATCCGTGACGAATTAATATTTTCTGATAAGAAGACAAATTTCAAATACACGAAATTCAAATACACGAATCTAACCTAATAACATTGCTAACAAAAAATAGTTAATTTTTAATAAATAAATAAATAAAGCTTCCTATTTTCTTTTGCATATCATTCGGTTGAAGGCCGGTTTAACATCCATGATATTTAAAGTTTGTTACTTGTCCTATAGAGCAGTTTTCAATGATTATTTTGAGCGAATCATTTCCATTCCTCTGATTTCCATCATATTAGTTTTTTACTTTATCATCTCTACGTATGTAAGAATAAAAGGTGTGTGTAATCGTGCGCCGGAAAATGGCGAATTTTGGAGAAAATCCTTTATTGTCGGCCCCTGGTAATGAAAAAATAGATAATTCGTCTTCCTATATGTAGTAAATTATTTCCTCTAATCACATGTTGTAGCCAGAATCTATGTTTCGTGGACCCTTGTTACCGAAAAATCGATTAACGGCGAAACATCCGTCAGCGTGTCCTCATGTGGTAAACGCTAGCCAGTGAAACGTACAGCCATTTTTTTCTAAAATAGGTATTCCTCCTTCCATCTGAATGAGCTTGAGGTTTTGGGACTTTCATATGGATAATATGATTTTTCAGGGCACTTTACATGGAATCTCAACACGTTGAGCTTTGGCAGAAAAAGCATTTCTCCCTGCATACGTCCTTCTCTCGGCAGTTCCTGAATCCAAAACAGAACACCTAAATCTCTTTCCACGAAATAATCTACTCAGTGTGGCACATCTCAAATTATCAAAATCATGTTTAAGATCGTGTTTGTCATAATAATACCATATAATTCCCACTATACACTAAAATTAATGGTATCCCGCTAACTACTAAAATTAATAGTTGTGAAATAGATATTTACGAAATGAGGATTGTAAGAATTCATGAACTACATTACGATATAATTCAGTAAAGAAAAATATCTAATTTTAGATCACACCCCTCAATGGTATCATTGACTGCGTAACTTCTCACAATGGCTTTAGAAATTTCGAACACATTCGAGGACTTTTCGAACCATTTATTTAACCAATTGCAAAATATCTGGTTTGAAAGATGGAAATCAATGAAGGCTAGAGAAACACACAAAAACGTCTCCAAAACGATGTCTTTCAAACTATACAAAGAATTCTCACGGAAAGTCAGGTTACCATTTCAACATTGAGAACGCAATATTTTAAATTAACGCCCACTTGCGTAATAACTGGGGAAAAAACCTAAATGTGTCCATTGTAAAGTTCTTCTCAATTTAAAACACTAAATGTAAAACACACTGAGGCAGCAGATAAAACGCCAATTAGAAGGCAAACATGATAACATTCTTAACTCGAAATAAAAGAGAACACAATTACACAGTTTTACAAGAGCATTTAGAAGAACTACTTATTATACTAATGTTATTTGTATTGCCTTGTATGTATTGTATTCAATGAATTCCATGTATTGAATTGTATGTATCATATTTCTGCACTGTTTTCGATAATTAACATGTTTCTAAATTTCATATTGTAATTGTTAAAAGTATTTATCTGTTTAGTCGCTAATGGCATTGATGTTGATGCGACGATTCTTAAATTTAATAAAAAATTGAACAGAATAATTTTTTATTCTGAAATACCGTGAAACTTAAATACAGTTTTAAATAAAAACAACAAATAATAAGACAAGCCACAATTTTGCTAAGCATTCTACGTACGCTATGACTCAATTTGGATGCTTACTTTTGACAACCAAGTCTAGAGTTTTAGGGATGCTGCGCAATGTCAATATCACTTCGTGGGAAAGCCACACTATCCATAATCTCGCTCCCTAAAACTCTGAATCGTTCGTCGAGAGGAAGTACAGCTCAGTTGAGCCACTGGACCGTGGGCCTCCTGACCCAGCGGCGAGAGGCGTGGCGCGTGGCGAGGTCGTGGGCGTGGAGGGGAGCTCGGGCGGGTGCGTGGGCGGGGTCGCCTGGGGGGCGCGAGCGGCGCAGCCCCAGGCGATGCGCGACGGCGGCGCCGATGGCGTCGCGGTGCCGCCACAGGGCCTCCACCAGCGCCGCCGTCGCCGCCAGCGCCAGCCCGGCCACCAGCAGCACGAAGGCCGAGTACACGTCGGAGAGGCGCGCGCTGTTGAAGGTGCTGAAGCCCTCGCAGCGAGGCATCGACGGCAGCATCAGCTCGCGCATGCGCGCCAGCACGCCCGTCTCGCGCATGCGCATCAGGCTGCGGCCCAAACCACAAACAAGCACTATGAAGCACTGTGAGTTGGTGAACAGGCAGCCAACTCAAATGTACAAGAAAAGGACGGGAATTTTTTACAAATAAAGTGGTCCTGCCTTTGAATTTTATTCTTGTTTTTTTTTATGGCAACTAGAGATACTAATTGTCGATGAGTATAGGGGTACTGCGCTCCTCGATTGGTTAGGGGTTAGCTGGAGCGCGGGTTTGATCCCGGCCAAGGTGCGTAGATTTTCAAAGGGTGGAAAATCCACAGTAGCCATGCCACTCTCGTGGCAAGTAAAAGAATCCTGGCGGATGCCCTGCAAAATTAAATTCCACCGACAATACGCCGCCCTAAAGAGATATCACTTTCTTCTAAACGGATATTTCTAGTTAACTGCGAATGACATCTGGAGGAGAATGTGAGAGTCACGCCCCAGGCGTGTTAGGGGACCGCCTGCAGGCGCGCCTGCTCGAAAGGTCCCCAGACCCGCGTCGGAGGCGGGCTTCCAAGGAAGCCTGGGTGGAAAAAGAGGCTGGCATTCAACTGCTTTGAATATCTGCTTAAGGGAATCAACAAGGATAGCATGCGATGTATGTATTACTAATATAGGGGTCCTACTACTGTATGGGTACAAGCGTGACATCACTGTAATCATATACAGAATGATAAAAAATTACAGAATGATTCAGAAATATCAAGTTTAAAATATTATGTAGAGCGTAATGAACATGACACTGTTTTCGCTATTTCTTTGTGTCAATAAGTCAGCACACAATCGAACATTAAATATCAGGACTACGTAACTTTTGAGTAGACTTGTTTTCCCGTGAGTTGAGCTCAGAGCGATCGTTGGTCAAGTCACACGAACCTCCAAGGTTGTTTTGCTGCGGAGTTACATTAACAAGAAAATTAATGTAAGCTGCTTAGATTTGAAAAAAACTGGGGGAGGAAATGGAAAACATTCGTTACAATTCTGACAAATAGCCTAAAACTTAAACAAGTCTTAAACTCATGCTTATCAAGTATACAAACATTTTAAATCAAATTTATCAAGGCTCAAATTGACATAATAAATATAACGAAATAATAAGTGAGAAGATAAGTAAATAAAAAAAACAATAAAGTGGAAATTTCTACAGCGTTTTCATGAAAATATTTGAAATGAAGATCACGCCGTGGAAGGCAGTTTCCACTTTTTTCATCAATAATAATTGCATGCGCTCCAGCATATTTGTACCATTGTGAAAATTTGTAGATTAACCCTTGCGTCTCACAATCAGTTCCAAGTCGTCTGATACCTCGTACGCATAAACAATAGTTTTTCTACTTTCATTGTATAATTCTGTCATTTGATGGCTGCAACCCGCTGCATAATGATAGTCATTGAGATACAGATTTCATTATGATACAGGTTCTGGACCAGTCACAGAGAAGTTTACAAACCAAGTATTGTTACTGAATTAATGGTTCTGAATTGAGAATCGTTCTAGTAAATATTTTGTTCAATAGTGTACATTAAAATTGCATTTAGGATTATAACATGCTTGTCAGTTTTAATTAAATTTATTATTAATTATTTTTCTCTGAAATATTATTTAATATAAATTAGAACGAAATTTCACTTTGATTCTATTTGATTAGCGCATTTGAAAACACAAGCCACCTCCGGCAGAGTGGGTAAGGAGCGCTTCTCTAGGTGAGCACGTCAATTGCCATGCCATAATCCTGCACGTCAATTGCCATGAAATTTTTGTAATAATGTAAATGTTTAACTTATAAAGGTTACCATAAATCGTAGATCAAGTGCAGTATGAAACTTGATGTGATGGGTTTTAATTTATGATCGTTTCATAATGTACTATTATTTGACCTAACAAAAATCAAGAAGATAAAAGTCAAATGATCTAGGCGTCGGGATAATCTTCTTTGCTGAAAATTCCCATACGCAACACATAAGGACAACGTGCCTCAGTACTCAAAGCTCAAGAGCACTGTTAAACTGTAAGAGTAAAGATGACTGGACTGAACTCGGAAAGGCATTTCCGTCGCCAGTCATTAACCGCTGCGCCGTCTCCGCTCCATATGAAACGAGAAATTGCAGATATCACTCGAATATGTAAATTTTAAAATCTGAAATTGGTAGTAAAGTCTGTTGAATTGTTCAATGCCTCTAATCTGCCACAAACTCGAAATCTTCCAATCATGGGGTTACCCTGTACAAATGTTTAGTAATATTTCAGTTCAATAGTTGCTTCAGATAATAAGAGATAACAATTTTGAATCGGTTGTATAAAAATGTTTAATATTGTTGTAATCTTTCCTTGATTTTTGACTGACCTGTCAGCCTCACCTATTAACATACTAGCATTTACTGACAATTCAAAATTGCCTTCGGATCTTAAATGTCAGCTGTGCTCCGATACGAGAAGTCATGACAGATAACCTGTTCTTGAGAAACCATACGCGTTTCCCTACCAGCGAAAACAAAAATGACGCGCCATATGGTGATAAAACTTTCAATACTCACGGCCTACAGGCCGACAATTCTGCGCAATCTAGGGGAAACGTTTCCTACAACAGAGCAATGACCGTAGGAACACGGCAAATGTGCCGAACTTAGCATCGGCCGCGCTACACTCTAATTTCATAATTCCGTCCGCATTATCATGGACTTAGCGTCTAAAGTGTCACACGTGCCTTATGCATACAAAATTGTCCATATGCGTACAGAACACATTTTCAGCACGTTCATGTAGAAAATGTTTTCTATCGTTCGTCTCTGACTCAACTTGTTGCCAGAATGATCTCTCTTTTATAATTCCGGGGAGATGGGATTTCTTAACTCTCATTTACTCGCGCTGGCGCACGTTTTTTAACTTTACTGGAACTCTTATCGCTTCAGGTGTTTTCTAACATCCGTGCGCTTTATTACATTTGACCTAACCTCTTCGAAAGCACTCAGTTGTATCCTTCTGATGAAGGTCATTTATTACTCACGTGTGTAGTGAATAGACACTTTTTTTTTTACTTTCAGAGTATATACAGAGTAATATACCTATTGCAGAGAAAGCTGTGTACGAGTGAAGCAGCGGAGAAAAGTGCCATTTTTTCGGCAGAATAATGCGTTTTGTGGATCCCTGTTATTGTAACTTCCGAGCACTTTTTCTTCCGCGAGTATTAAATTACTTTACCTAATAGAGAGTCGTCAAGTAGGGAGCGAATTTATATAATTTTATATATTTTTGTTCGTTGCTTCAGGGCACAGCTAAGTGAAGTTTCTTGACATTTGGTTAGTATTGGATGCTATGTAGACTAACATGTTAGTGCATATTTGTGTATGTTTCGCCGATTTTTCCTGTTGGTGAATATTCATGTAATTATATCCGCATATTTTGCATTTTTTTATTAAAATAGAGACTTATCTCAAAAATGCGTTATCTTTTCATAGAATCTACTATTTATTTGTGAGTGTTCATTGATTATAATGAGTGTGTCACCGTTTCCTTTTTCTTTTCGATAGATAATAAAATACTTGTGCAAATGTAGGATATTTTTTGACATCATATTTTTTTTAAACCAGGCAGAACAAATGCAACAATATATAGAATGTACTTCACTAAGGTGAATATTTACTTCAATTACTTCTCCTGCGAAGTAAGGTAGATTGTGTTATGTTAGCAAAAAATATATATTTTCGTTCCATGTCTGCTTCTCTTGAATTTTATCAAGAAAGGTTTACACAGGAAATAAAATATTGTTAATCTATTTTGCATATTAAAGTGCATTATTCAGAATTTTTAGATTCTAAATGCATATTTTTAATTGCATATTTCACGATTTTTTAGGTCATAAAAATCCTCTCTCTAGTCGTCAGAATATAAGTTTGTAATTCCTTAATAGCTAAAAAGCTAAAACCTTAATATTTTTTTTTAAAACGTCTGTTCATTTGTGTCTGCCTGTACGTCCGTGAACAACACTAGTACCTATTCGTAAAATTATTCCCAAAATGAACATTCCCCGCCCGATCTGACCTGACTTGAAGTCTTATTGTTGATAAAGTTTTTTCTTCAAATGAAATTTGGTCTCCACAAATAGTTCTTTCTTTAATATCACGGTCATATTTTAAAAATAGTAGTTTCCGCGTAATTTTGAGTAAAATATGGAAATTTTGAAAAAAGTATAAAAAAAATATTTTTTTCAAAAACGGCTCTAAATATTTTCTTTACATTTTTTGAACGGTTAGGGCTTAATGCACTGGATAAAATTAAAGATACGTCATTTTGATGGATTCTTTTGATTTTTCAAAAATTACACAAATATAAATTTGTTGAAATATCTCTTATGTTAAAATTTACATAATAGATGTATTTCATTGCTTAATACGTTTATTACACAGAAATTTTTAAGTATCTATAATGATGCTTTTTCAAATATCTATGTTTTTTAGTACCGGCAAACTAAAAATTGGCTCATTTTTGGAAACATTGAGAGCACATTTTCGCAAAAAGAACTTCATTTTTCTCTTAGAAATGTCTGTATTAGAAAAGAGTTCAATTCTCTACGATATTTAGAAAGATTTATTGCAATAAATATATTATGGATCTCACAATTTAAAAATACTGAAAAAGGTGGGTGTTTTTTAAACAAACGCGATTTAAAAAAGGGGCGAATGTACAGAAATGAAAAGTAACCGAAGCGATAATTGAAATATTCTCTACTGTGACCTATAACATTTTCTCTGAAGTTATAAAACATTCTCAAAACTAAATATTAAGGAGAATATGAATTTTGTGTGTTCGCGCGCTTATGAAGTGACAACTGATAAGGGCTAGAAATCGGTAACCACTGTAAGTCGTCTGGATGAACAAAAGTGGTTTAGTGGTTTATTGTGAAATATTGTGAGAACAATATAATATGGTATATTTGTCCTCGTAGTTTAATATTTACGAAGTGACTATTTCAAATGCATTATATATATATATATATATATATATATATATATATATATATATATATATATATATATATATACCTGCAGGTAGGTTTATGCAACCTGGAGGCAGAACACTACAATTTACATACAATTAGGAGGTTATAATACAATGTAACTTTAAATCATTTTAAGATAATAATAATATAATAATAATAATAATAATAATAATAATAATAATAATAATAACATAAACTGAACAGATATTTCAAACTAATAAATACACGATATTTTTTATCACACTGCGCTCCACTTCACAACACCTCATCACACTTCTATACAAATTCTACTTCGAATATAATTATCTATTGAATAAAGCTTTGCATTTAATAGTAATTATCACAATACTCCAAGTAATAATAATGATAATAATAATAATAATAATAATAATACCATGCCTATTTTAATAAGCCTAACTTAATAATTAATAATGTTTAAAAATATAATTAGTTAATTTACTTTCAAATCTTTGAACGTCTAGAGGAAAGAGTTCCAAGGCTATAGCAGGCAACTTATTCCCGTCCGTTATTGTTATATTTGTTATATAACAAAAGAAAACTTTTCCAACATCTCTTCTCTGTAGCCTGAACCGAATTTTATGCTTGTGATCCCCTCTACTAAAGTGGTGGGATTACTGAGTCGGATGTAGATATCTTTCCAAAGTGAATAACCGGTATTCGCTTTGTATATTTTTTTTTAATTTTTTTTTTAATTTTATTTTCTGCATAATTTACAATCTGTTCCTATCGGAACAATAAGCAAATGGTGTCAACGGATACATTTCAGACGTGAACATTTTATGACATTGAAAAATTTCATTTACAAAATCGGTATGGCAAATCTAAAATACTCTCTCTCCTCTGTCTATACACATGCTCACTGTTATCTAGAAGGCTTGTTGAGAGGTGATTTGGGTGGTTGTACAATCTTCTCTGGTATGCTAAGCTCTTCGTGGCGATTACTTCCTCCAGTGGGATGATGTCGTGGTCTCTGTATATCGTCTTGTTTGTCACGTACCATGGTGCGTTGCATAGTTTTCTTAGTGTTTTAGATTCGAATCTTTTTAGAATTTCTAGATTCGATTTACTGGAAGAGCCCCACAATTCAATACCATAGGTCCATGTTGGTTTGATTATAGTTTTATAAATCTGTACTTTGTTATGCAAGGACAGCTTTGATTGTCTGTTTATTAGCCATGACAATTTGAGGACTTTAAGTTGCACTTCTTTTCTCTTAGTTTTGATGTGGGTTTTCCAAGTCAGGCGTCTATCCAAATGCAGTCCAAGATATTTGATTGTATCAGCTTCGTGGAGTTCTGTGTTGTTTAGTTTTACTTTTGGGCAGTTTTCTTTTCTTGGTGAAAATGTTATATGTTTTGATTTTGTTTCATTGACGGTGACTCGCCAACGATGACTCCAATCTTCGATTTTGTTTAGTTGTTCTTGAAGATGTTGTGATGCGCAGGAGGGGTCTTCATTTGCAGAAAGAATAGCTGTGTCGTCTGCAAAGGTGGCTATTGTAGTTCTTTCTGTAGTTGGTAAGTCTGAAGTTGATATGAGATATAAAAAAGGTCCAAGAATACTTCCTTGTGGCACTCCTGCAGAAATAGGTTGGAATTCCGATAGAGCGTTCTGATATTTCACTTGAAATAGGCGATCGCAAAGATATGATTTGAGAAGTAAATAGTAGGAGTGCGGGAGAAGTTTTTTTATTTTAAATAGAATTCCTTCATACCATACCTTGTCGAATGCTTGCTGTATATCTAGGAATGCTGCAGAACAATATAGCTTTTTTTCCAGGCTTTGAAAAATTGTGTTTACAATACGATGGGTCTGTTCTATTGTTGAGTGTCCCTCTCGAAAGCCGAATTGAAAGTCAGGGATCACTTCTTTAATTATAGGCTTGAGGCGCTGTAAGAGAAGTTTTTCAAATACTTTTGATAGGACTGGTAGCAGGCTAATAGGTCGGTACGATTTAACGTCCGTGGCAATCTTTCCTGGTTTCACGATCGCAATTATTTGAGCGTATTTCCATTGACAAGGATAATGGCTATTTCGAAGTATCGCGTTGAATATGCTTGTTACGAGTTCATATCCTTTACTTGGCATTTCCTGCAACATCTTGCCAGTAATAAGGTCAAACCCTGGACTCTTTGCAGGATGCGTGTGTTTTTTGATTGTTTGTTCGACTTCTCGTGAGTTGAAATGCTCTATGGGCAGAGATAACTGTAAAGGCACGTCCAAATATTCTAGCACTTTATTTTCAATAGTACTTACATTTTCTGCTGGTTTGAAAACTGAAGCAAAGTGTTTTGCTAAGCATTCGACCTTTCCTTCTGCGCTTCTTGCCCACGTGCCATCTTCTTTTCGAATTGGTGAGATGTGCTGTTGGGGTCGCTTTAGTTTTCTAGTTGCTTTCCAAAGCGAATAATTAGTTTCAGCAGTAGGTGATAGTGCTTGAATGTAATTAGAGAAAGATTTGTTTTCATATTCCTTAATTTGTCGTGTTAGTTGTCTGACCGCTGTGTTATATTTTCTTTTGTCATCTGGTTGTCGTGTCGTCATGAATATTCGTCGGAGTCGACGTTTTTCTACCACTTTTTGTCTTATTTCTGCGGGATACGTTGACGATTTATTTATTGTTTCTCTTGGTGTTGCGGCCCAGGCAGCGTCTTGTAATGTATCAGATAGGTGCTGTATTGCGTCTTCGATGTTTTCTTCAGTTGTTTGCAGTGCGTTTGCAGATAGTTTATTGTTCACGTAATCGCGGTACTTGTTCCAGTTTGTCTTGTTACTTGTTAGTTTTAGAGGATAGTTTCTTTCAGATATATTTGAACTGATGGTCATTTCTACTGGGGTGTGGTCTGAAGAAAGGTCGTAGCAAGATTTTACTTCTACTGTACCAAGATGCACACCTTTTGCTAAGTAGAAGTCCAGGAGGTCAGGAAGCTTATTGACGTCAGTGGGCCAGTACGTAGGTTTACCAGTCGATATAGTAGAAACATTAAGCCTGTTTGTTACTTTAAGAAGATTTTTTCCTCGTAGTGTGTTGAGTCTTGAGCCCCAATGCTGATTTTTTGCATTGAAGTCGCCTCCAGCTATGAATCTTGTTCCTAGTGTGTTTATAAAGTCTTCAAATTTTTGTTCTGTTATTCTATGTTTGGGCGGGCAGTATACAGATGTTATCGTCAGTAAAGCTTGACCTTCTGTCACCATTACAGATGTTGCTTGTATTTCTTCAGTTTTATACTTGTTCATTTCGTAATGTTTGATTGTGTTTCGAATTATTATAGCGGTTCCTCCATGCGCTGTACCGTCCGGGTGCTTGGTATTATATATATCATATCCCGGTATCTTTAAGTAGGATTTTTCAGTGAAGTGAGTTTCGGATATTAGCATAATATCTATATATTTTTCTTTGAGAATAGTTACGAGCTCTCTTCGATGTTGGATTAAACCGTTTGCGTTCCAAAGAATAATTTTAATTCTTGGTGCCATTTAATGCATCTTGGATATTAATGACGTCAGTAGGTTGAGCAAAGCCCCAATTTGTTCAGATTGTTGTTTAAGGATGCTTTCGAACTTTTGGAATGAGGTTTCTATTATTTTGCAGAGATCTGTTTGGTTTTGATTGTAGGGTACAGCGTATGTTGAGTTTTGGGAAGATGCTGTACGAGAGAAGGGATTGGGTTGAAAGTGGCGAACTGGGAGGGGAGGGAAATCTGAGGCGTTTGGCACTTTTTGTTTCTGCTTGTCGATGGTGACTGTTTCTTTTCTGTGCTTGTTACGTTTATTAACGTAATCTTGATACACCTGGCAGCCTTTATAGTTAGCTGGATGGCTTCGCGAACATAGCGCGCATGTTGCCGGCTGCCTTCCATCTTTTTTGCATTCATCTGTGAAGTGTTCTTCACCGCATTTCACGCACCTTGGAGTTGCTTTACAGTATTTCTTTGTGTGACCATACTCTTGACAGCGATGGCATTGCACTGGAATTTTCTTTTTGTACGGTGCTTCAAATTCTATTTCTGCATTTACAAGTGTGTTGATATTGTAGATTTCTGCATTGTTTGCACTTGGTTCTAAGTCTATAAAAAAGAGCGATAGCGGCTTTTTGCTTGCTCGATGAAGTACATTGTGCATGTTACGAACGGTGTGACCCTTGGATTTGAGTTCAGCTTTTACTTCTTCTATGTTTGCTGACGGATGCAGGTATCGAAGCACTACACGAAATGCTCTATCTTTCTTTGGTTGATAAGTGTGGTATTTGGCCTCGGATTCGTCAAGTTGCTTAATTATTGCTCTGTAAGCTTCAATGGTTTTCGGTAGCACTTTTACATCCTCGCTGTACATTTTGTACGTAAAATCCTCGTCTTTTACTTGTAGTTTAAGAAATTCTATTAATTTCGATACATTGGTAACACTTTGCACGAATATTGGCGGTATGTTATGATCTGTGGGGGGCTTTTTAGGAGTTTCAACTTCTGATTTGTCTTCTAATACTGCATATTGATTTTTATGCGTAAACACTGGCGCACTAACATTCGAGGGAGTTGGTATGGGCTGGTCACTGTAGGCGTGCTTTTTTCTTTTTCGAGGTTGTTGCCACTCTAGGGTACTCACGGTTTTATTTGAGGTTGTTTCAGACGACCCCGGACCTTGTAGTTGTTGAGTCCATTGCTGTGGTTGCGTTCCATGAAGTTCCCAGGGCTGGCCCTGGTGATGTGCTGTATAGAAGCCTGTTTGATCTCTCATAAGTAGTTGTTGTTGATATATCTGCGTCAATTGTAAATCCTGATTCATTAAATATTGATGTTGCTCTAAGTTTTGCTGCGCATTTTGTTGTATTTGTAAGTTAATTATATCACTGTTTTGCCCCACGGGGCCACTTGCACCTTGACCATTCATTGGTGTTGAATTAATATCACTGAATTCACTGTGATGATTTAATGCTTCCACTGCTCTAGCGATGTGCTGCCCCGTATCAGGGGAGCCACTTGAAAACATTGTCACTACACACTGTACACTGAACTCGTAGAGTTGTACTCTGCTAAACTTATCTCACTGAAGTCGCCCGTGAAGGAGAGCGCTCGGCGCACGTCCGCTCGCTACCGTGTTCGGGCGAGAACTCGCTTTGTATATGGCACGAGACTTGCCTGGACCCTCCTGATATCTAAGTCTCCCATTTTACTTTCTTCCTAATGCTTCGGAAAGGTAGTTGATACTCTCTTTTCTGTACTCTATTCAAATATTATTTTTGTGATTTTCTATTAAGGTGCCAACAAACCGCTCGTATTCCATTAATGGACGAACTAGAGAAAAGTAAGCTAATTCTCTCACTGTACTCTTTTTTAGAATCCGCATAGTAAAATGCAAAGACCTCCAGGCTTTCCCTACGACAACGTTTACCTGATTTTCTCAACTCAATTTGCTATCAATTATTATTCCCAGGTACTTACAAAACAAGACTCTTGGAATGTTTTCAATTCCTAAACGGTATTGCGTTTCACTGTAGTTGCGGTCCCAACCAAACGTGAAAGTTTCGATTTTTGAAGTATTGTCATGGTATATTTTTTCCGCGAAGAATGTCTATCTAGATCACCCTGCAAAATATCGTATTCTACTTTTGATTGAATAACTAGGTATATTATACAATCATCTGCAAATAGTACTTTTGAAAATAAATTATCTGGCGGTACATTCACAAACGCGAGAAACAACAGAGGTCCAATAACGCTTCATTGTGGGATCCCTGAAGTTACCTTTGCTAGAGTTGAAAATTAATGTCCAACTCGAACTTTCTCTTTCCTATCTCGAAGAAGCTCATCAATGCACGCCACAACTCTGATGGCAGTTCCATTGCGGCAGCCGACCGAGACACATCGTGCTCCGATCGCGTGCAGTGAAACAGTTGTTATCACATTGCCATTTAGTTTGTGAACTTAATGACGTTTACTTACGGGTAATCTCTTGTCCCACGAGTTGTGAGTGTCTGAAATCAACTGTATGGTCAGCCGGTGCAGCGGCTAACCTGCAAGGATGGAGCCTCCGGACATCAGGGCTCCTATAACCTCAACACCGTCACCTCAGGTATCAACTCACTCAAATATGAAAACTTACGCAAATGTCATGTCAACTGAAGTGTTTCCCACCAAGGACCAGGCCATAATTATCGACTCGCAAGAAGGTCTCACTATTAAAGATTACATAAACAGTCTATCCGATATTATTGACGCCAGTGAAATAAGGTTCATATCAAAAATTGCTAATAACAGAGTGTGTATCTTTCTAAGCTCTCAAACTATAGCCGACAGCCTTACGAACAACCATACAGTTATTAAAATAAAAAACTATGAACTGAAGTTGAGACCACTTGTAACAAAGGCCAAAAGAATTATTATATCTAACGTTTGTCCCATAATCCCACATTCAGTAATAGAGAATGTACTCACCACAAAGAATATCAAATTGGCATCTAAAATTTCATTTGTAAAAGCTGGTATTCCAGGACAGGGTTTCTCCCATATTATGAGTTTCCGTAGACAAGTGTACATTGCCCCTGAAGATGTGAGTCTACTAACAGATTCTACTACTGTGCATTATGATGGCTCAACATATAGGATATTTTTTACAACATATGAAATGTCTAGCTTTAACTGTCACCAAAAAGGGCACTTGGCTGGACAATGCCCTTCACATAACACCTCTAATCAACACAAGACTACCAACTTAAGCAAGTGCTCCCATGATATCTGAACAAATCAGGGGAAAATCTTGTGACATACCAGACTCTGCCATCAATGGAGAAAACACTGGAGATGTAGATATTCAAAGTCACAATGATCTTACAAAAGAAATACCCACAACTGGTCCCTCACCACCTTCTAAATCTGTATTTCCTACTAATGAAGCTAAAAACAATGAAGAAATCCCAACTAAAGACAACATAGCTTCCCTTAATAATAATAAAAGATGCCTCCAGACTGACTCCTCCTTACCCTCCACTGTAAGCAACACAACTGAAACAAAGAATATGGAAGAAGTCTCAAAACAACCAAAAAAGAAAAAAAAAGAAGAAAGAGCAGAATATGGAAGAGTTTATTACCCCTATCAAACACATCATTGAAGACACTCAAAATAACTTCCCCCTTAATTACATCCAGTTTAAATCCTTTTTAGAGAACTCTTTCAGTTCTAATGATCCTATACTTATAGCTGCTGATTACTCACAGGACATATCATCCATCACCAAAATGATGCATAATTTGTATCCTCATCTCACCAACAAAACCATAAAAGGCAGATTCACCAGAATTATCAAGAAAATCAACACAGTAATTAATACTGCAGATGAATCAAGTACTGAAACAGATTCCAGTATAGAAATCAACACCAGTTAATGTAACCACCCCATAGAATTTAAACCATGCTGACACATCTGAAAGTAGAGTATAATATAAAGAAGAAGTAATGATAGTTCTGTAATGGAATTTAAATGGCTTTTATAGCTAGAAAACTTACAATATTTATGCAAACTACATAGCCCTGATATAATCTGTATACAAGAAACAAACTTTAAAGGAAAATCACATGGGAAAATAACTGGATATACTTGTACCTTTAAAAATAGAAGTAATCCTGAATATGCATGTGGTGGTGTGGCAATATATTCCAAAAAAACGATTCCCATCGAAATTCTAAAAATTCAAACTGACATGGAATTCGTGGCAATTAAAATTAATTCAACTAACCCCATATGTATCGGAAATGTCTATATCCCTAATAGGTATCCACTAATCGAAATGCATGATATTATAAACCAGATAAAAGAGCCCTTCATAATTCTTGGAGACTTTAACTGCCATCACTCCTTATGGGGATCGTACAAAATTGATAAAAGAGGCCGATTATTGGAAAAAGTAATTGACGATCATGACAGCATCATCCTCAACTCTGGTGATCCCACACATATTAATATCAGTAACAGCAGGCTAAGTGCGATTGATCTTTCAATAGCTTCTCCCATAATAGCACAGATATGTACCTGGAATGATATGGACTTCCCTTACGATAGTGATCATTTTCCAATACTGATTGATATCCACGAACCAAGTGTGTCCATTAGTTATGAATGGCGCAACCCAATCCCCAATTATAAGAGCATTAATTGGCTGGATTATCAGAAAAAAATTGATGAGCACCTCAACGAAGAATACATTTTCAGGGACGATAATAACATTGACCAGATAGTAGAATCATTCTGTAATATTATATCCAATTCTGCTAACTCATTGACACAAATGCACCATTTAAGTTCAAAAGCGTTCCCTGGTGGAATTCTGAATGCAAAGTCGCTATTAGAAACGCTAAAAAAGCATTTAACCGGTATAAAAAAGAAGAGATAATGATAGCCGAATCAACTATAAGAGAACTAGAGCTATTGCCCGCAGAACTGTAAAAATAAACAAAGCTAGATCATGGACTGAATATATCTCCTCAATAAACTGCCAATCGAACTCAACAGAGAGCTGAAAAAAAATCAAATCCATACGTGGTATGAATACTAATAGTACTATACATTTCTTGCGTTGCAATGACCAGATAATTAGCGACCCCAAAATTATTGCTGAGGAATTTGCTGAAACTTTCATGAAAAATTCCAGCACTTCCAATTACCATACGGAATTCATAACTTATAAAGAAAAAGCTGAAAGTGAACCAAATATGACACCTATTGATGACAGCATCTATGATAATGACATGAATTCTCCAATTTTCATGCACGAACTACAACAAGTTTTAAAAAAGATCAACAACTCAGCTCCTGGCCCAGACAAAATTCCAAACTGCCTAATAAAAAATCTCTCAAAGAGAGGTATTAACATTTTATTAAAAATATGTAACCATATATGGCGAAATAATGTTTTTCCTGAACTCTGGAAGACTGCCACAGTCATTCCGATTCCCAAACCTGGCAAGGACCAGTCAAATAGCTATAATTACCGACCAATCTCACTGACCTGCAACCTATGCAAAATATTAGAAAAAATCGTTAACAAAAGAATAAGGTGGTTCCTTGAATCTCAACATTTAATAAAAGACAACCAATTTGGATTCAGAACTGGACACTCCACCACCTCACATCTTATCAGCACGACAACGATAATCCAAGAAGCCTTTCTTCAAGGACAGCATGTTATCTTAGTAAATCTAGACATCGAAAAAGCATACGATATGGTATGGACACACCGCATAGCTGCTAAATTACTTAGTATTGGTATCAAGGGCAATATGTTTAAGTTCCTTACCAACTTTATTAGCAACAGATGTATTCAAGTACGTATAGGTAATAATTTATCAACAATTAAGAAACTTAATAATGGGCTACCGCAAGGTTCAGTGCTCAGTGTGACTATTTTTAATCGCCATAAATGATGCTGATGATGATATTGTAAGCCCAGTTGTCGTGCGGAAATACGCCGATGATATGGTGTTACTATGCAAAGGAAGGAACTTCGATTCAACCAATGAATTAATGCAAACTGCTGTAAACTGTATTTACAAATGGTCAATGAAAAACGGTTTCAAATTCTCGACTGATAAATCTGAATGTATGATTTTTTCTAAAAAATTAAGCCCCGTCCACCCGAAACTATTCCTGGGCAACAAAGCCATTAAGACTGTCACACATACAAAAATCTTGGGACTTATATTTGACCACAGGCTCACATGGCAAGAACATATCTCTAAAACATACGCAGAATGCAAAAATCGACTTAACATCCTGAATTGTCTAAATCATAACAACTGGGGATCAGACAAAAATACCTTACTACTTACATACAAAGCCTTAATAAGAAGTAAGATAGATTACGGATCTATTGTGTATAATTCAGCGTGCAATTCAACTCTCAAGAAACTGGGCACACTGCACAATTGCGGACTCAGAATAAGCACTGGTTGCTTTCACACGAGTCCAATTGGTAGTATTCTCATCGAAGCGGCTGAAACTAACCTCACATTTCGAAGACAAACCCTGTCAATCAAATACGCAATTAAAGCCAAAACATCCTTAAATAAGATAATACGTAATGATGTATCTCCTGGAATTAGAAGTGGAAATCCACAGTGTTCTACACCTTTCTATAATAAAGTAGCTACGCTATTCAGCTCCCTCAACATTTCGAGGCTTCCTATAGAAAGTCAAAAGATCCCCGCTGTAAATCCCTGGACCGTCAACATCATTGAAGTCGATAAATCCCTGGTTGAAGTTCAGCAGAACAACCTTGACTTAGACGAATGGAAACTTAAATACTGCGAAGCGTATGATAAATACAAAAATAACTACAATATCTTCATTGACGGACGCAATAATACATCATTTTCTGAGGCCATTGTGAAGGATCCCAAATCTTTGGTGAAATTCCGGTTTATGAACATTGCTAGTCAGGAAAACATGTTCAACCATTCAATTCTGGAAGCGCTTAAAAAGATAACCCATAACAGTACCGATGCCACTATCATCACTAATAAAATTTCTAAAGATATCTTCAAAATATATAATGAAACACAATCCAAAACGACGGCTCGAATTAAAGAACTTCATTTGATTAAACTTCAAGGCTTATCAGTAATTTTTCTTCTTTTACCTAATCAGCTGTATCCAATTATTATGACCGAAATACATAACAATGAAAGTAACACAAAGATAATAATTGATCTCCAAGGAAACAATGTAAGACCTAACCCTGGATACTCCAAGCAAGGTGTCATAAGATTCGTACATAGGAAGATGCTCCAGCAATGGGAACCGATATGGCGATGTCATAAGTCTAGTAATACCCATAAATCAATCGATTTATTCCTATCACTACAATCGGACCCCAAGATGACTAGACGCGAGCAAGTTTTAATTACACGAATCAGAACTGGTCATTCTAAAATTACACACAGGTACTTGCTGGAGAATACCTCACCACCACTATGTGATATGTGCCAAGTAATACTATCAATCGAACATATTATTATGTCCTGTCGTAAATATGATCACATTAGAACTATGTATTTTAATCCAAATGAAATGGAGAAAATCCTGTACTCTGTCCCCTTTCAGAACCAGATTGTCAAATTTTGCAAAAACACAAATGTCATGCTTGAAATATAACGTTATGGTAAGCCCGCCCGTATCTCTAGAGTTGATGTGTTATGATCCTACCCCGATGATATTGTATGATTGTGTTACAAGTATGTAAGATAATAGTATGTTATAACTTATATGTTATTATGTTATATTATGTTATGTTATTATGTTATATTATGTTAATGTAATGATGTGTAACCCTCGAAAAGATGTTATGACCATGCCCTGATTGTTCTGTATGATGATGGTATGTAAGATAAGTAATATGTGATACTGTATTATGTTATGACCAATACATTCTGATACTTTTGTTTATGTAATGACAGATGAAGTCATAAGTGTCTGTAAACACCTGTAATTAAAAATGTTGTCGCTAATAACCTTAGTCGTTGATGCGACAAAAAATAAAGAGAACAAAAAAAAAAAACTCTGATGGCAATACCCGAATGCAGTAATTTCTGAACCAGTTTATCGTGTGGGACAATATCAAATGCCTTCGCAAAATCTATTATTACGGTATCCTCCTTCCCACTATCATCAACTTCGTCAGCTAGTACATCCTGAAACAATGATACTCGTACTGTCCTAATCCCTTCCCAATTCTCGCCCTTAGATAACGACACAGGAACGCATGTAAAGAGGTGGGTACGCCATGGTCCTTCCCAGTCAACTTATTATCCATATAATACCGAGATTCTTCCTGATATTATTGATATAGTACTTTCCCAAAGATAAGTTTCCCGATTACGCAATTATTTCCCGATTACGCATTCCTGTTTTAAACTCCGACCACAATCCAGGTCTAATAACGTTTCATGAAATTGCGGCATTACATCAATATTACAATTCTCTCATAAAAGGAAGAATTAACTGGAATATATTTAATTCTTATATGAAATGTTTTATAGAACATCCCTCCTCATTACTTCCTTTTTGACATTGATAATTAAATTCAAATTATTATAAACAGTGTCAAAATATCAGTAGAATTATCAACGATTCATTCTTGTTCTTCCAAAAAGAATCTTTTAATATTTTGCCTACAAAAATTCTAAATTTAATAACTCTTAAACACATTACGCGTCGCAAATGGCAAGTTGCACGTGATCCCACAATTAAGAAATCACTAAATGTACTAACCATACCGTTAAAAAAAGTGACAAGAACATCGATATATAACTTTAATAACTATTTCGTTCATATCCAACCGAATTCTTCATCACTTTGGTCTGCTATTCGAATTATAACAAAAGACAAAAATCAAATAACCACTTTAAGATGTTCAAATAAAACTGCCGTTACAGATTCTGAAAAAGCGGAACAGCCATTTTATAGGACTTTTACAATCCGTTATTAATTATTCCTTTCATGAAAATATATTAAAAATCTTCAAAATTCATTTTACACGGTTCCTGAACATATGAAATTTGTATCTTCGGCAGAAATTAAATTTATTACAACAAAACTAAAAAATAATAAATCTCCAGGTTTTGAAAGACTTCCTAATATAGTATTTGAACATTTCCCAAATTCCACCATTAGTTCCTTAGCAGCAATATATAATGCTTGTCTTAGACTAAATTACTATCCTTCAATTTCGAAAATAGCAATCATATTACGCATTCCTAAACCACAAAAAGATCATAGTAAACCACAAAATTTTCGTCCAATTAGCTTATTATCCAGTTTCAAAAAGTGTTGATAAAACAAATTTAAATTTAATAACCAAACCAATTTACTTCAAAATTCTCAATAATTGGATTTACATCCAATTATTCCACAGTGCACTAACTATTAAAATTCACAGATTTTATAGCGACAAGTTTTCCGAAGAAGCAATTTGCATTTGCACTATGTCGAAAAAGCACTTGTCATGAATATTTACTTTACAAAATTAGAATATTCGTATTTCGTATGTATTTACAAATAATATTTTCAAGCTTTTTATTGCAGCAAAAATTAGAGGTTATGCAAAATAAATATCTAAGGAAAGCACTGAAAGCACTCTTGTTCATAAAAATCCATCAAATACTACCCGAACTCGGTATTCTTCCTTAAATTCTGGATCCTTAGTCTCTCAGATAAATTCCGTTTTTCAAAAGATCTCTTAAGAACCTCCATAGTTAACTTTTTGAATTGAATTAATGCCATATTTTACATGGCGAGACTCGGGCCATCAGGCCCGCTCTTCCGTCTGACCACGCGAATTTCGCTACGCTCCTTTCATCAACTAGCAGAGGAAGGAGGTATTTCTTGGGCGAGAAACAAGCGATTTTGAATTTAGCTCAGTGGCGCCATTTAGGCTTGAGAATCTTTTTACATGCAAGTAAATCTACTAACATGGGACAGCCGGCTTTACTTCCCCTCCGAAGGAAGGGGTACGAAGGATTTTTTCGCCCTGAAAAATCCACGGCTTCGATCGGGTTTGAACCCGCCAACTTGGGTACAATAGCCCGATACGCCTAACCGTTACACCATCGCCACGCGCATGTAGTGCGTGTTAGTATATATAATGTGTGTGTGTGTGTGTGTGTGTGTGTGTGTGTGTGTGTGAGAGAGAGAGAGAGAGAGGGGGGAGAAGATAGGGCAAGGAAGAGGTAGGCAAGATCGCAAGACTGCGAGGTAGCGCACCTGACGTTGATGAGGCGCCGGTAGGGCGAGAGCAGCGGCATGGGCAGCGCGATGACGGAGCGCGTGCTCTCCACGGGCAGCTCCTGCACGCCGCAGCGGCGGTCGTGCGCCACGAAGGTGGCGAGGCCGCGGCGCGCCAGGCGCGACGACACGAAGAAGGCGTAGCCGCCCTCGGCCAGCAGGCGCAGCCCCTTCTGCGCGTCCTCCACGCCGTGGTTGCGCACCAGCCCGCGGAAGTACAGCTTGCGCAGCTCCGTGTCGTTCACCGTCTGCGAGACGCGCCGCGCAGAACAAGATGATTAGGGGAGGGTAGCATTGTTTTCGAGGGTTGGAGGCGGGTAGATCGCTGATGGCGTCAGCATCTTATACTTTTGACAAAGCATATCAAACAATGCTGATGAAAGTGTTTATCATAGGTTATAGCACTAGTGCTTTGGAAATTGTTGATAAATCCCCGACTCGCGAAGGAAGGAGGGGATTTGTCTGACAATTTCCAAAGCACGAGTGGTATTTACAAGACTATTCCTCTAATGAAATTGTGTTTAACAGAGTTCCAAAATGTGTCAAATATTTAAAATAACTGAAAGCTATGTTAATATCAAAGAGAAGTTATGGTTCATATGCGGTTTATTTAACATCACTGTATATACATACGCGGTTTATTGAATGTCGATGTATACAGCCTCCTAAGACAGTCTATGATTGACCACTAGTGAGAAGCGGCGAGAAAAATCAGATAGAAAAAGCGATAAACTTTCTAAGTTGCACCGCCCTGATTGGGTATGAATAATCAAACATTAATTTTAAATGCAGCTAGGTACGAAAATTATCACCTTATTACAAGTCACTAAAACAGATATATTAAACATTTCTTTTAAAAATTGCATATTTTACACCTTCATCTGTTATTTTTGGTTGGTTAACGTTGAAAATTTTCACATTATGCCACTTTCAAATTGTTCTCAACACTTCTCGCTCTACATTCAACATGGCGGTCAGCATCTGGTCTGACTTATTCAAACGAAGTGCCCGTGCTGTGGTCATGTGGTTTGTGACGCAAATTGGTGCTGCGAACAATGAGCAAAAATCGGTGCGACAGAATAACTCACCCACATATCTTTCCACAATGATTCTATGCTAATCGCATTGGCCGAAGTTGGAACTTCGAAATCCACTTCGACAGCGCAATGAAGCTTCATTTGGGCCGAACAATATTATATTCGAGTGATTTCCGATTTCGAATACACGCGTAAATTGGCCAAAAACTAAACAGCCTCTAACCATGCGAAGATGGATGCTCAAAGAGACATCGATGGATACTCAAGAAGACTGGGAAAATGCAAGAAAAAATGAAACAGTTTCCATTTTGACGCAAAATGCAAACATATGATTATCCGCAACTTCTCATTCTTGACGTTACGTCTATATTCTCGTACTCAATGCGTTACTGATCTCAGCTATCGTCGTATGATGAGGGGCATGGAAGATTCATTATTGCATTGGCACACGCGATTACCGGTTTGCAATGTAAAATTGAAACCGTTTTCCTTCGTTAACTATTAATTTGTCATTACAAAACCAATTTTCAACTTCTCAATTCGTTCGGTTATTGATTCCATTTTACAAAGAACATTCGTGTTCAAAGAGAAGTACTAATAGACGTTTGTAATAGACTAGCGCCAACTACCGTTTCTAATAGACGAGGAGATATCGCTTACGTATAAAAGAAATAGGATATGGCCAAAAATCCAATGCTAAATTATCAAAAAATTGGAAAGGTGAGTAAATAATGTTCCTTTATGTCAATTCGGTATTTCTACTTGTTGTGATCGATGTTTAAAGACCGAAGATATCCAATTAAGGACAATACTACGAATTTCATATAAAGGCAATTTTGATAGCACAATGTTATTGCCAGTGACGCCAAAATCTTTCGAAAGATCTAAAAATATTCTAATAATATTTCTACATAACATTAATATATTATTTACAACTATACTTCTCTCTCTCTCCATACTATTATTCACGTGATCCGTTCCACAACAGTTAATTTTTGCAGGAGCCCTCGTTTTTCACACACTCGACAGCAGCATTTTTGCCACTACAAATGCCATTTCGTTCGCGGCTTCGCGTCGGCGTTTTCTAATTCCTCACGGTAGTGATTCGATTCCTTGGTGGTGGACGGCAAGGAAGAAAAGTCTTAAAGAAGTGGCTTGAAACGTGCAGCGTACCCTGAGGAAGACCTCGTCCTGGCCGGCCAGCGTGTACCCGAACTTGAAGTCGGAGCGCAGCAGATCGGCGAGGCCGCGGATGGACGCCACGCGCACCGACAGCACCGACGTGATGAAGGCGGCGTACGCGTTGTAGATGATGAGCGCGAAGCACAGCGAGAAGATAAGCACCAGGCTGCCCGACGCGGTGTTCGGGTTCCAAGGGCTCCCTAAACACACACACACTTGTTTTCAGGTCCTTGGCAAACACAAAGGAAAATTATATCTTTGAAAGGTAATTTTAAGAAATAATAATAGTAATAATAATAATAATAATTATTATTATTATTATTATTATTATTATTATTATTATTATTATTATTATTAAGCGAGTGTTTTACAGGTCTAATGACTGTTTCTCACACTCCACACGCCAATGTTTTTACTCTGCCACGCATCTACCTCCATTCTTCATTGTTGAATCGTCAAGAGTCCAAGAGTTCCAATAAATAATAATAATAGTAATAATAATAATAATAATAATAATAATAATAATAATAATAATAATAATCATAATGATCATTCATTTGCCCTGGTCCTTGCAAAACACAAAGTAAAAGGATATCTTAGAAAGTGTTTTTTTAAGAAGAAATTATTATTCGCTTTTGTCCTTGTGTCTTGCCTTCTTTGATTACTAAGGCTTCATGTCTTGGTTGGTTAGTTGGATATAATATGATGACTAATTGTACAAAGTCAACGGCAAATCTGCCTATTCCTAAGATTTGAGAGGTGCTTCCTGTTTGTTTAAAGCCCATTTCATTTTGGAATAACAAGGTTCATCAAGTACCACTTCATTACTATTTACTGTACCAACTCTATAACGGCTAAGTGGGATCTACTTTGTTCAGTCTCTAAATCTAACCGGCGATAATGTTCAAATCTGGCTGATCCAGAAAGGAAAACGAATCGTGGAGGGAAGGCTACAAATGCAACTTCGTCTTTCCTCCGTGAACAACTTTACCGTCCAAACCATACGAAGTATTTTTTCTAAAATGAATATTAACCTTGCCCTAGTCGAGATGCCCTGAAAATTTGAAGAAATTGGTTAATTATTGAGGGCACTTTACATGAAGTATCAACATTTTCAATATATTCTCACTAATGGAGCGTATTTTAAATTATTATTTCAAGTGTGACAAGTACTTTCAATGGAAGTTAAATAAATTTTACTCGTTGGCTTCTAATTTTGAGGCAGAAACTTCCATTCTTACACGCGGTTGACGAAGAGTTCAACGTTTCTCTCAAAATAACTTTTCAAGCCCTTCGAAGAGCATAGTTGAAACTTGAAAGGCCACATCAACACCCTCTGACCTTTCCCTTGCGGTACAAAAGGCGGTACAGTCCCAAACATAAGTTTCATCTTTTGGTATCTTTAACTATTTCTCAGTATTATTCAGTGTCAAGACTGATTTATTTTTCGTTTTATATGTTTTATGCAAAAATATTGAGATAAAATACTAATTTCTTAAATAATATTATTATTTATTCTCGGTATCCATTAGTGTTCTAAAAAAAGTATTTTCATTTCTCTGGGCATTGTAATCAAGTAGATTGCACAGTTACACATTGTTTGGTAAACCAATTTAGGGCTTTTACCGAAAGAATAGAATAAGAATGGAAAGGGACGAAGAGATAGTTATAGCACCGGGAGGACCAATTGAATTCAGTGTTAAAACATTGATCACGATTCCAAGGAACCCAATGATTGAATAAAAAATGTTTTGCATTGGTTCCTCTGTAATCAACATAAGCGAGAGGTCACGATTGATCGAGTAAGCAATCATTTAATAACAGACGTTCTACCTGTCCCGTGCCTCGGACTCTAAATTTGAACTGCTCATGAATTTCTATCATTTTTGTAAAACTTTATTACTCATATTGTACATTACAAAACCCATTTACGTAATTTGTGTTGAGGGAACCGCAGAGTTTGTTAATAAAGAATTTGAATACTATTATCAATCCAAATTATAATATTAACAAGTTTACTATCTACTGTCTTAAATATTATTAAATACATAAGTACATAAAAATATGATTTACTCATATTTCAAATAAACAAAGCACTAAATGAAAAATGAAAAAGGAGGGTTTCTTTTTTTCATTGAAGATTTAAGCGCTCTCCTGTCCAATAAAAAATAAATATGTGATTGTCCTTCATTAGACTCGGAGACGTTTCCATGGCGACGACCAATCGCACAGCGTTCACTGGCGTCACGTTAAACGTTCCGAACCGCGATTGGTTGTCATGTACAAGCGTCAGACACATACTTAATTTAATGGAACCGACCATCTTTAAGGCGTCTGCGGCGACAACGTAAGCAGCCGAGACCAGGGTAGTTGACTCGCACAGCGACCTCTGTCCCTCGAGGCGCTTCATGACGATTTACGGGCAACGGACCGTCTCTTTTGGCACAGCGTCAGAGGGTGCGCGCGATCTGGCGGCGCTTGGTGCGGCGGTCGGTGGCTGCGTGAGCGATGGGCGGGCGAGCTTTTCGATTGACCTTTCCGGCGGCGCCGCCACCGCCACCGCCACCGCTCCGATGAACAGATGAGCGCGCCCCGCCGCAGCCGCCTCTGCGAGGCGACCCATGCGTCAATCGATGACCTCTCGACGCGCCCTCGGCCTAAATTTAGACGTGCTCTGCGTCCTCGCCTGCGTTGCGTGGTGGGTATTTTTTGTCTCGCTCGGTCTACTTCACAAAGGCTTTTTTTAATAATAATATTCTGAAATGAGTTTTTGAAATTTGAGGTATTTGTATTTATTTTTGCACTGCTCTGTTTTTAAAGGTTTCTTACACAATATTGTAAAAATAGGATTAGTAATCCTGAAAATATGTAATTGAAAGCGTTTGCTATTGATATCTTGATTTATATTCAATGGATTTGCTTTTCATGTATTTCATATTTGTAAATAGGTATCCCAATCCTTACTCATTCGTGTTAATCTAACGTAATAGTTTAATGAATGTTGGTTCTAAGATATTTTGTCGAAACAATTTCCATTCCTTTTTTTATATTTTCGAGTAAGAATGTATGTCTGCTAATTGATAATGAGTAACAGACCATAAGAAATTAATAGCCTGAGAGAAGGTTACTACACATATTGACACAGCAATGAGTGAACAGGACTTTAATTGAACAGGACTTTAATCCTGAAAACAAGTTTGTCTATTTCAGACTGATTTGTAATAGCAAAATGGGAGAACGTGTCCACGAAAGTGCAATCAGTCATTTCATTTACCACTATATTGATCAACATTTACTATTACCATCTCAAAATATCGTAATTATTTCATTTTCATGTCGCCACATTCGTCTATACATACGAAGATCGTCGTACTACTCGTAGATTGATTAGTAAAACATTAGATATGAGTAAGTATTCCCTCCTGTCAGCGGCTGAATTTGATCTAGCTAGTAACTAGTATCGAAAACCCAGCCCCCATGGGGACCCCAACCAATATTTAAAAAAATGTGAAAGGCAAGAATTTCTCAAAAACGTCAAAAAAATTCTTTCAACTTTTGTTGCATAGAAGATATAGATATTTTATAGCTTAAATATGGAAGACGTAGTATACCAAATAAATAATATTTAGGGTTTTGTGGAACGCTCCACATACGCGTCCATATGGACACGGAAAACAAGAGACTATGCGATTAACAGTCAGATTGCACTAAGACTAGCACGGCGATTAACACTCTTTTCAAAAGCAGATTTATTCAAATATTGAAAATTGTCGTTAAAGAAACATCTGCAGTTCTATGTAATTGAAAATGTCAGCTCAAGCGTCTAATAGCCAAGCATACATTAAGTTTCACACGTGTTTCAATGACACCTTTTTTTAAATAACTGAACAGCATATTGAAATGGCAGGATATTAGGCAGTTTTTTATTGTTCTTGATGCTAGAAAATGTTTGTACTAGAACGTATTTAACCCTCCGAGTACCACGCTCTCTCTAGAACGTAAAATACCATGGGGGTCCTTTCGAGACCCCACTTCCAATTTCACGTTTTGACACTTTTCTGACTGGAACTTAAAAATCCTTTTAGTTGGCATCTGTTGATCGATAGGAAATAGATCAAATTGTGTTTACACTTCTTAGAAGCGCAATATTATCAAACAAAACCAAGCATTTTATTTTTAAAAAATTAACAAAAAATATCAGGGGGGTCTCGCAACGTCCCCAAAACACATTTTTTAGGAACCATTACATAATGTAAGGCGTATATAAATGTATTCAATGAAAATGAATATTAAATAAGATAAAAAATTCTTGGAATAAAATCTTCATTAAGTCACAAATGAATCCGCTCAGGTTTTTAATGTATTTTCTTAAAATTTCCAAGATACTGGGGACGTCAACAAGCTCCATGATTCTGGAATGCCTCGCTCCCTTTCGTACGCTGACCTATCTTTTGAGTCGGTGTTTATTAAAATTCTCTATTGGAAACTGTACCTAGATCACCCATCGATTGTCTGCTGAAGTTGTTCATACTACTATATCAAATGACAAGAGCACCCACTCAGTCAGCAGATCCCACAGTCAAACAACAAAAATGGAAATCGGTTAATGGTCAAGAAATATTGTTATCTTGGTAGGATATCCAGCGTCTAAGAAGACACTCTTCACCTAGAAGTCAAGGAATACTTGTTATCAAAATTCCCTTCTTTGACATTAGAAAACTACAAAATGTGTTTTCTGTTGGAAAATAGGCACTTTTTCCCGCAACATTACAATACTTTCATTACAAAATTTAAACAAGAATACAAAAAGAATGCAGGTTCATTTTTCATTATCAAAAATTAAACTGTTACAAATTTTCTGACAAAATGCGAAACTGAAAACTTAGATCGTGCTTTATAAGGAAACAATATAATCATTACATTCAAATGTAAAAAGATGGTTGTTGAACAAGAATGGACAAAAGGAAAAATGGGGTGAGTTCATTACGTGAGACATCCTGTGTTTGTGGCGTAATTCTGCATGACAACATGCTCTTGCGTGTTATGTTGCGATGATACATATTTATGTCTTTTTTTTGTATTATTCACAATTTTGACATATCAGTTTGAATTGTTTTCACCACTCAGACGCAAGAAAAGTCATTAATTAAATATTTATCCTGAAATAAAACAACACGGACATTCAGGATTACTCCCATACTTACTCATTCTTTTACTTTCGCGAATACGTACATATATACGGAGTGATTCGTCGATATGTCCGTCCGTCCGACCGTCCGTTCGTCTGTCGCTTCTGAACAATACAAGCGTCTAAATTATTCATAGGATTTCTTTCTAAAATGATTATTCTCTGTGGAATGTGGCTCGTCTTGAAGCCCTGCGAATTTGAAAAGGGTTCATTAAATTTTGAGGGTACTTCATATAAGTTCATAGAACAATATACAAAATTTTGCAAATATCGCTCCATTTCTCCCTCTTAACGTTTCTTGGTAGAATACAATGAAATATACTTGTAACGATGGCATTGGTACGATATCCACTGTCTCCCTTATGTACCCTTACTGTGTAAACTGTTATCTTTTGTACCCTTACGTATCGTTGTTGTTCACACACACACACACACACACACACACACACACATATATATATATATATATATACATATATATATATATATATATATATATATATATATATATATATATATTGAAACCCAGAATATGTGTTTCATTACACTAATTAAATCATTAGTGTAAGAAACCAATTGCTATTTTGAACTGCGCGGTGCGCGCGCTGAGTGCGACGCGCCGGGGCCGGCGAGCAACCGCTGCCTCCGCCGACGGTGCCACCGCCGCCGGGAGGCTAGCGTGTGAATTTCGGTTGGAACTGGGCAACGCGCACGTGCAAAAGTTCGTTACGAGAATCGCGGACGAGAGCCGTTGGCAGAGCGCTGACCAGAGAGACGCTAGCAGAGCGGCGACGAGTGCGGACGTGCGGCGAGAGTTCTCCGCCGGTGTACGGACGCAAACAACATTGCGACGTATTTTACGTGCTGTTAGGAACCGCAAAGTGATTGACGTGTAAATAGAACATTAGAAGTATCAGTATAGTGAAAGATTAGTGTTGGTAGAATAATTGATGTTGTTCTTATTAGTTGGCGCGGTGGAAACATTCTTGAAATTGCGCGGTACAGAACGGTGACCAGTATACGGAGCCGGCGCGGGTTGTGTAATTGAACCCACTGACGGACAGTGATTCGAGGAAGGTGCGAAGCCGAGGTGTCAAGATCCTGATCGGGGAAGAATTGCTGGAGCATCAGCCGTGGGCGATTGCCACGCCACCCGGCGCTGGCGGCCCGCAGCAGTAGCAGAGGTCGACAATCCTGTCGGCACGAGCGGCTCTACGAGCATCATAGGTACTCGATCGGGGCCCCGCAGGTATGAGAAATGCATTTCACTCTTAATCTTGGTACCAAGGCAGAGTGTAAAAACGTTGTCTGATTATGTAAATAACAAGTTTGATTTAAAATAAATCTTGTTTATAATTGTATTTCAATTTATGATTAACCACCCCAACGTTGCACCAACTTATCCAGGGACCCATTCACGTAAAAGATACCCTCTCTTAGTGTTGTATTGCAGTGAAAATACCCGGCACCACCAGGTATGTCACAATATATATATATATATATATATATATATATATATATATATATATATATATGAAAGTACTAAACGTAGTATAGAAAAAGTTATGTAAAGCTGCGGCGAAAACTCGACCAGCCTGCCAGAAAAACCTTGTCGTCCGCACCCTGTAAGAAACGATTTTTCTTCCTCGTATATGTATAATATATTACTTCCTTTAATACTTACGTCAGAATCTATGTTTTGTGGTTTCTTAATACCAAGAAAGCATTTTTTCAAACGTCTGTTCGTTTGTCTGACTGCGCACCTATCCGACTGTCTGTTAACGTAACTGGCCCGTTCGTAGAATTTGTTCCAACACGAAAATTCCCCAACCGATCTGGCTAGACGATTTTGGAAAGTTGTGTGGTTATCATGCAGTCAGGTCGTGTTGAAAATGTCCATTGTGGCGTGTCCACATTTTTAAGCGACGGAAAACAATACAAAATCTCTCTGAGAAATCTCTCCCAGTAAGTGCACATTTTTTAAAATAGACCTTTAACCATGATCTAACCATTTAATTGATTGATTAGTGATTCTGAACGCCTCAACTGCTAACGGCATACGTGTAGTGGATGTTTTATAGCGGGGTGTTTCGAAGATCTTGCCCCGCTGGCTGGCGAGATTCGGAGGCGACCTACGTCCGCTTGCGGAGATTTTCCCCAACCAGGTATCTCCCACCAGGGCACCGCCCCACCCTAGACAGGTTCTAAGCTCCACACTGGTCTCCCGATATGTGCGTGTAAGTGAGGATTGGACAAGGAACAGGTGAATGCCGGAGCAGTTACTTTCTCTTTTTACCTTCTCTTTCTCTTCTTGCAAAGTAAATGCGAAAAGATAAAAGGCAGGTGCGCGTATCTGTAAAAATAAATAATTCATATATATCGAAAAGATAAAAGGCAGGTAACGGACTCAAGTTGTGTGCCATTATCAAATCCATAATATCTTTGCCTACAAATTTATGAACTTTTTTAGAGTTATGGTCCTCGGGTTCTTTTACATTAGAGTTTTCTAAGACTATAAACATGTGGATATAAAACAGTTTCACCTGCAGTGTCTCTCGTTTAAGGAGTGCAAGAGCATGTTGAAACCAATACGCAGTACAGTGAGTAATGCGTGGACGTCATCTGTTCAAAAACGATGTTTTCGAACTATGTTAACAATTTTAATGGTAAGTTGGGTTATTTTCCAGATTTAATCGGAAATTGAATGATTTGTTCCTGAAGACTCGAACAAATAAAAACATGGTTTCTTATGTATTATTATTATTATTATTATTATTATTATTATTATTATTATTATTATGTTGATAGTGTGTTAATACATTTGTCACACACATCAGTAAATTGTATTTCATGTAATTCTAATTACAGAAATAAGTTGTTTTTACTGAGTGTCTTAAAACATAAGATACTGAAAACAATAAAATATTTTCCTATATGTTTTTATGTATTAAGTAATCCATTGTAAATAATATTGATGTTCTTTCTTCACCACTTCTACCTCACCCTGCATGCAAAGAACGCTGATGCTCCAGACGAGGGCTTCGCCGACGGTCCATCGCTGGGACGCGCCGGCGCTGGAGGCGGCGGGGTGGGCAGCAGGCAGCGTGGGCGGCGGGGACGGCGGAGACGGCGAGGGCGATACGGGCCGCTTGGCGGGCATCCCGAGGGCGGCAGCGGCGGCGAGCAGGTTGCGCGGGCGGCGCGGGGGCGGCAGCGGCGCGCGGGGGCCGGGCGCGGGAGCGGGGCCGGGGGCGGAGACACGGTGGACGAGCGCCGCAGCCAGCGCCAGCACCAGCCCCGTGGCCGCCACGCACAGCAGCAGGCGGGGGCTGAACGGGGCCAGGAAGATGTCGCGCATCCCGCCCGAATCCGGGCGCCGGAAGTAGATGTTCTTCCTGTAGAAGGAAACGTACCAAGTTCAAATTGTTTACACACGTAGTCACTCAAACTGGGAGCCGAACTCGGGTCTGCTGGTTTACGCCCAGTTGCTCTAACGCGTGAGCAACTTTTCTTTCTTCCTTCCTTCCTTGCTTGCTTTCTTTCTTTCTTTCAAGTGAGCTACTGAAAAAAACGCGCTTTGAAGGGTTTCATTGACCTGCTGGGAATATTGCCCGGAATTTGGTATTCAATTGTCACCTGACAGGGTGGAGAGAAATATGTACTTATTTGAACTCAATTGACGCTTGTGCAGGGGGCGTCTTAGAGCATCGTAATAAGTACCTGCTTCAGACCAGAATAACTTCACCATGTGTTTGAGGCGTGGTTGTATCATATCACCACGTGTCACATTTGAACCATCATCGCGTTCGTAATCATTAGTCTCACATATTTCGACCTTCATTATCATCCAATTATCATCCATAGTATAAGGCAAATGCGAACCCCCACTCTCATACCCAGAAGGGTGTAAGGGTATAAGATTTCTCCCTAAGCGTGAATTACATAACGCCAAGTTGTACGAGCTCGGAATGATGACCAGATAATGTTTATTCTACGGATAGAAGAAAACTTGAATGTACAAAATCGGAATAGCTATATACGAATATCCACAATATAAACCTGAGATAAACAATTCCATGATTTTTGCGGATATATTTATCAAATATCAATCTAAGTATAAGTAGAAGAAAATGTGAGACGTGTTTAGCAAATGAGTTTTCGGATTGCAAATATGAATTGCTGTTTGTAGTGTATTTATTGTCTACTTACGAAAATAATCTTAACGATTACGATAAAGTGCGATGATGTTGACAGATTATAATATTATTCGATTAACTATCTAATATGATTTTAATGTAAGAGGATCTCTTAGATGAGAATTGAAATGATTAATTACATTCTTGAGATAGTGAAGTATTCCTCTTCATTTTATTACATCAACCATCAAATCGGTAATAACAGAAATTGAAAATGTAAAATGTTTTTATAATATCTTTTTAGCGAAATATAAATTATTGACAGTAGAGTGAATGATATACGTTGTTATTCACCAAAGGATAATACATTTTGCAATTGTTCAAAGTAAAACAAAATGATTAGAATCCATACTTCCAATGCACAATTAGCCTAGACATACAGACAAGTATACGTACTATATTTACGAGAAATAAAGATTCGAGTGGTAAAAGCGATATTTTATTTTGGGAGAAGGTAATGGAAGGACAATACAAGGACAAGACGCTAATAGGCCGAGTGGCGCGAATGAACGAAACAAAGTCGATCAAAATACGAACAAAATAAAGTCCATTTTACCACGTATGTCACACACTATTTTTTTTAGATAGCCTTACTTTCATTTTATTTTAACTCAATTATGAAAATCATGTTATGATTCATTGAGATCAGAAGTAGCTAATGCGGTCAGTCGTAAAGTGAGCATTTAAAGTACTAGTGCTAAAAAATTGAACTTTTAGCATGCTCTGCAAAACCGCTTTTACTTGCAGCTGTCAAAAACATTGTATCACTCACAAAAATATTACTTATATATACTCTGTTCTATTATTCTCTTATTCTATCATATAAATTCTATTAACATCGGCTGAGAAAGTATGAAAAGTATTGAAAATGTTAGTGGACTCACTTTACTTTATCTAAACCTTTAACTCATGAGTAATATAACATTCTTAATTGACAACATTCAAAGAATTATTTATTAGCTAAACGAAAGGAACCGATGTACTACCTTATACTACCCATGAATCCAAAAGAATGTCTGTTGATGAATTCCGTTATTATGGTCAGTAGTTGTTTTGTCTATAGCAGGGATTCCCAATATCAACTATAAATTATTACAATTAAGGTCAAAACTCATTACAATAAAATAAATTACTACATTTCCTTAAGTTTAAAATAAAAACAATAAAAATAGTAGTAAAGGATTTGAGAATTACTTGAGAAAATTTTCCAGACAATCAATGAAATAAAACAACATCAATTGAAGCATATTCACTGGGAATTTGCATTTTATAATTCATCGTACTTTCAATTATTTAAAAATATTATTTTTTAAAGTTACTTAATATGTATTTAATTTTGATTTCAGACAACTTATATGGACTTCATCTTAAAACAGTAATGAGTTGTGGTAGGTTGCCCCCCGTTTCCCTCTTTTTACACCTCATTCTTTCTCTCCACCATTCCCTTCTATTTCCCCCCCCCCATGTGACCTTCCCCCTCTTTCCTCTTTTCTCCATTCTCACACCTCGGCACGGTTATATTTTGCACTTTCTTTCTTCGCTGCTTGAGTTATGCACGCATGTACGTAAAATGTTCAAGATGTGTTGCTGCTTATACTTACCGTCTGTAATCAGAGATTAGAGATCTCGTTTAGTTCTGTATGTGCATCGGAATAAATGAAATACAAGGTAGATATAAGATTATTTGTGCTTTGTCTTAAGTTCTTTATCTCTTGTTTTATTATTGTTAGTCTACTGAAATATAATTTTTTTGATTGATATTCATAATTTTCAACCAGCGTTCAACCTGAGGATGAAAAACATTCTCTTTGAGACAACACCCAAGGATTGGAATATCCCGACATAAAATTAAAGTTAATATGTTTAAAAGACTGACTTAATCGATTCTACTATCTGATTGTCATTAACTGAATGAGTTCTCGAACGTTCGACAGATTACTTTACTGTTATTTTTGAAAAACGATTCTAAGAACTTTGTGACCAAAAACTGCTTTGCATATGTCATTATTGCATATCTTCCAAGATACAAAGAATAAAAGTTACATTTCATTAAGATCATAACAACAATAATATATGATATCATTCGCGTGTTGTTAATTGTCACTGCTGTTGTAGTTTCAATGATGCTTGAGAGTTCATTTGATTACGAATTATAAAATATCTATCTACGAGACCTTGAATATATGAATATGAAAGATTTTTGAAGTTTTTTGAAATTTTTTGAAATTTTAAGCAGTGAAAGTTTTTATTTATTTTACTTTTCAAAAATATAAATATAAAGAAATAAATATTAAAATATTAATTCAATTATATTCGATGTTAAATAATCTCACATAAGTTCGGAAAGTAACCTGATTGTATTTTGGAAGGTTTTCAAAATATTAGACTTTGAAATGGATGAATGTTTTTTTGTGTGAGTCCCTAGCAGCGAATAATGTTTGTATTATTGTTATACAAAAATATAACAGTAGTTCAAGTAATTCAATGTATGATCATGAATGATCACAAACAATCTAGGTAAAATAATTATGATTTTTGAAGACTTTTATCTCTTTGAGTTCTTCAAGATTGAAGCGTAATCATAATCTCATTACTTTTAATTGTATGAAGTCAATTTAATTAATATTTTCAGCTAAGACGTTTTTTTCATTTTAACCCTAGTGATTTCCATATTTACTGATTTCCAAGAAGTAGTACGAGGGAGTCAAACTTTGTGGATAACACAGGGAGAACATACAGTTTTGCCATTTAAAAAAATATCTACAAAACAGCTCCTACCGGGGATGGGCAAGTGGAACCCTTTGAGCCCAGGCATTGCACGTATCACCAACACGTAGTATTTGATGGCTTACATGGACTCGACGATGGGGAAGGAGAAGAACATTGCGTCGGCGCGTTCGCGGTTCATGACGACGTTGTCGAGTCCCAGGTCGACGGTGCCCGCTGCGACCGCGCCCAGCAGGTACAGCCAGGCCTTCTCCTCGTTCCGCCAGCCCAGCTTCGTGAACGACACCAGCTCGTAGCTGCAAACCACACGCAGCGGCGCATCCGGAGGAGAGGAGGGTCAGGACAGGTTTTTAATGGTTTTGGCAGGTTTATGACATGGCTATGACATGATTTTCACACTAGGGCGGAAAACTTTAACTTAATTTGATTTTGCGATATATATATATATATATATATATATATATATATATATATAGAGAGAGAGAGAGAGAGAGAGAGAGAGAGAGAGAAAGAGAGAGAGAGAGAGAGAAAGAGAGAGAGAGAGAGAGAGAGAGAGAGAGAGAGTATATTAGAGCAATCTAAACAATAAGGATACAAATCCCTTTTAATTTTTGACGAAGTGACAGGCAATATCAATGGGGTCACGACACAATGTAACTAGTATAACGATTGGCGAATTTGAGACATAGAAGTACGTTACGTAGATGTCATCGTGTTGTTGACGCAAACAGCCTTCGCCAATAAATTTACATCACAACTTATTGAAATATGACCCAAGAATCTGATCTTCGCTGTCAGTCGTTGAAATAATTAATGATTGCTTAATGCTAGAGCAACATCAGGGGAACGTGGGGTATATATTATAATTTGCTTGACAATAGAACAAAGGAAAAAAGAATTGTAAATAATGGTTTCCTTATATAACTTAGGAGTGATACACACAAAATAGTGCTTAACAATAACAAATTCGGGCGTGTACAAAAATTACCGAGAATAAGGACCCAATTGCAATATGGAGCGCATATAAGTGCACAAAAAAAGGTTTAATGAATACGAAATGTACTGAGCTATTGCAACAGCGGACAAGTACACACACTAGCAATGTTCAGTAGGATTGAGAAAGTGTAATAAAATACTCCAGACTCTTAAAGCATCTTCAAGAAAAAAATTAAAAAGAGAGCGAGCATTTAGAGGTTTTGCAAAAATTATTATTATACAAAACCGTAAACATATTTTTCTGTTTTCTGAGCGTACCCTTAAACCACCTTTGGTGAACGTTTTCTTTTCACTTATGACCTTAGCGAAGAATAGTTAACGCTTGTTCGATATGCCTTCTTTGTCAACATTGATGAAATTCAATGAACATATTGGATCACATCATTTCCTTTTCGCCCAGAAGGACTTGCATAGCGGAGGCATATTCTCATCCATGCAATGCGCTGCCCCTATTCGTTGTACACAGTTCAATTGTCATTTAAAGTAAAAGCATACGCCAGAAAACGGTGCGTTAATGTATTTCCACCTTCTAATTTCCCCAATTCTCCAAATTTTCAATAACTTGAACATTTTATTTTCCACTTCATATTTGAGATATTGAGTTTTTACTGTAATAATTAATGTCTTTATCAACAATTATTGTGCAAAAAAATAGCAATAAAATTTCGCAATTTATTATAATGAATCATAAAAGAATCATAAAATACTCGGTGTGCAATACCGCGTACATGGTATGTACAAGAACCATGGCAAATGCTCGGAAATATTAAATCCTGCCACAACGCCTACTCTAATACGGATGTACGATCTCGGATTCATACAGACAGAGCACGACGGAAGTAATGCATTATGTTTGAGTATGTTGTGGTGTTGTTCCCCAGAGATGTATTTATGGATGAAAACTTGTCGATAATGCTGCTAGCATCGGCACCAAATAAGAATGCAATCCTTGACGATGATAAGTCAATTTCTTTAAGCCCCCCAGGCCTCTAACCCCAAACATTCCCTCGTTCTTCCTTCCCCGAGTTTTCAAAAGCGAGTGTGTGCATGAATGTTGATTCCGGGCACTTCAACTACAAAGGTCATTAGTTTTCTACATCAAGTGCATGATACATCCCCGCTGGAATGTGAAATCCGCCACTGTCATTCACGTCTTGATGTTTTCCCCCTACAGATACCAACCCTTGGAGGGCACTTCCCTAGCAAGAATTGGCTCTCTGACTGGTCTCCCGATTACTCCGGTACTGTAGTGCCTGCAAGCATAAGTGCGTGTGTGAGATAGAGAGGATGAGACAAGGAAAGGGGGAAATATCGCGCACTGCCCGTGTCCCATTTGATAAGGAACTGCCCCAGCATTCGCATGGTATTGATAAAAAATCTCGGAACACAACCTCAGCTACCGATAACAGAAACCGGCTGCTAGAATTTTCCTCCAGACAGTGGCTTCATTCTTTTGGACATCTACGAAGTACCTGTCCAAAACACACCACCGTCAAAACTTGAAGTCTAGTACTTCCCCGACAACAATGCTGCCGAAGGATCAATATTGCTGCTGATCTATCTAAGCCGATGAGTTTAGTTCATTCCTCATTTTATGTGTCGAGACTCGGGCCATCAGGTCCACTCCTCCGTGCGACCGTGCAAATTTCGCTATTCTCCTTCCTCCATGTGGTGGAGTAAGAAATTATCACTCAAGCGACGAAACGGGCTATTTGAATTTAGCTCAGATACTTGTTTTAGGTTTGATGATATTGTACATCATGCAGTAAATCTACAACATAGGACAGCCATCTTTACTTCTCCTTCGTAGGAAGGATTTTTTCGCCCTTAAAAATCTCCTACGTCGATCGGGTTTGAACTCGCGTTGTATCACCACGTGGTGGGTGGCGCACCTGGCGTTGAGGGAGCGCGTGAGGTAGTCGAGGACGTCGAGCAGGTCGGTGTCGTCGCCGAAGTCGTCGTCGCTGGTGGCGAGGGCGTCGCGCACTCCGGGCAGCGCGTTCGTCTGCACGTCGCCGCCCGTCGCGTTCTTGATGCCCACGATCAGCGGCAGCCCCTGCAACCACGCCCCAGGGGACGCTGTCAGCCATTGCATTGAGGCAGAAACAAGAAGACCCACGCTAGGCACTCCCACTGGTCGTAAATAGTAATATACAGATTTTGGTGATCTTATTAGGTGTCGCCTTTCTTGTTACTATAAATGACTTAAGAATTAAAAAAATTGTGTTCGTAATGGAATTTTTGAATTCATACTCCTCTGGAAATTGAGGCATAGAGTGAAAGTCGCTAAAACTGCCTCGCCGATTTACTGATCACCTCTATTAACGACCATTTGTTTATAGAACCAATTGAAGGGCGTGGAGCAGTAACAAGATAAGTCACACTAGTCACAGCAAGCCTTCTGCTTTTTGTAACTATTAATGTCTCAGTTTTGGTCGAAGTGTGGTTCACTTTGTTCCCCTAAGCTCTTCACTATAGTTTCCTATAATTCTCCTAAGATAATCACGATAGTTGACAAGCCACTCTTTTACCACAATCGAGATATTAACATTTATGATTTGGGAGGCTTGCTATGGATGGTGTGACTTATTTCGCTACTGTCCAAAACCCTTGAATACTATTTACGAAAGCATGCAGTATGTGTTTCCTTTGTACGCTGCTACGGTATAATTCGAATCCAGACGAGAGATCCTCGTATTCGCAATACTGCCGGACACTTTCGAGATGAAGGAGATGGGCTAGATGTGGATAGGAGATAACACCATTCGCCCGACAATAAAAAACAGGGAAACTCTCGAAAATTACGCAAATGCCGGATAAGAGCAGTGAGCCTTCAGAATTCTCATCCATATAGTGGAATCTCACAAACCGACATAGCTGATGCCACAGTCGGGCTGGACGTCCCGCCAGGGCTGCCAAGAGAATATGCAGGCCCAAAGTAAAGGCAGTATGTGGGCCCTCACAAAATTAGTGAGAATACGCAGCGTGACGAAACTTTCCTTCCTCTCAGTATTATTTCTCACCAGCTGCTCATATATTTTTAAAAACTAGTGGTGCTTCAACAGCACATACTTTCTAGTATTTATAAATTTGCAATTTTCCAAAATTAGAGAGCACAACAAAGTGAGACCTGCGCCAATCTTTTAGGCGTTCATTGTTCTATCCGCAAAAACAAAATTGAAGAAAACATTCGAAGCGGTTTGGGAGATTTTTTTTCTGTAAATTGCGTTAATTTCATGATCAAGTTAGGCGAAAACTACTCGTTTTTTTCAAAAAAAACTGTACATGACCTTTTTAAGGAGCCGAGTTTTTGGAACAGACTTTATCTAAGACAAAAATCTCTATCTTCAATTTTGTAGTTAAGAAATGGCCACTTTTTGCAATTTCCGACACAGGGAGAGTTTCCGAAAATGGGACCACATTTTTACCGTCTCTTCTTACGTACGAGGGGAAAAAATTTAAAGGAAAATCTACTGGAGTTATAAATTGCCCATATTTCGTGCAAAATTATGCGAAAACTATTCATATTTTTGAAAAATTACACATGGTCACATTTCAAGATCTGTCTTTAAGAAACAGATCTCAATAAGGAAAATCACTATCTTCAATATTATAGTTGTAGGTAGAGAAAAATCTGGAGTTTCAACGAACAGACCAGCCCCATTTTCGTAAGTGTCGTTTTCGTTATCAGAAAACAATGTTTCATTAAAAAAGTGTGTCATTTTTGAAACAAATTGGAAAATGTATTTGAATCTTCTTGTGAAGAAGCCTCAAAAGTCAAATATTAGTTTGAAACTTCCAAAGTCACAAATTCGTTCAGATTGATAGCGAAATATGTTTTGAAGAAAATCAACTGAACGGTTAGGCGCTAGCGTTGACCAAAGACAGACAGACTTTTTGGGCATCCAGGACTTCAAGCAATTTTGGGGTATCAAGGACCAACAAAACATGAATTCAGGCTACACCACTTATTAGAGGAAGTAATTTCTTATATATGGCAACAGGATTTATTCATTTTTTCGATACCAGAGCCTGGTCATAAGAGTTTTTCTGCCGAAAATTCTCGTTTTCCGGCAAAAGATTACATAACTTTCCCTTCTTATGCGAGTGCGTAACTGCGAGAAGTAAAAAACGCGTGATATCTTTTCAAAAACTAAAATTGACGGAAACATAACATTGAGAAAATAATATTTGGCTTTTGTGAAGATATATGACAGGTATATGCTAATTTTGAAGGTATATGACAGGTTCGAAAACAATTTGAACTTTTGAAATTTTAATAATTTCGAAGGTTGTAATGAAAACTAGTGGTGCTATAGTCGGCAAGTACTGAAAAAGGAGATTACCTGACAAAAAGTTAAACGAACTTTTTCTTGGAGTGTTGTTCATAGGTATTGCCTAAGCACAGCTGAAACCCCATGTTTCTGACCTCCCAGGTCCTGTGCTAACTGCAAGAGGCCGGGGAAAATAATATTTTTTCTTCCTTTGTTTAATCTATTTTAAAGAGGATAAAATTTTCTAAAACTCTTGTATAAAACATCTCTTTTTTAAACCAATTATCTTGCAAACTACACCATTAAGGAAAACGCAATTTTTTATTTCAGTCAACATGTGTGCAAAAATACACATGTTTGCAGTATTATAATCAACGTATAATAAATATAGTTATAATTACAAGCAATACTATTATTTATCTCATCGATAGTGTAAAAATTGCCTCACAAATGTATCCATTGTCGAAAATCTTAATATAAAATATACGGATATGTAGAGTGTACGTTTATCATCCAGCAAAATTCTTCAACGTAGGAATAATTTTGTTTCAACGAAACGTGGTGAAGATTATTACAAGGGAAATTGCAATACCGGAAAGAATACTAGGATATGACAACCTAGAAGGGTAAAGTATTTACAAACAAAATTATTATGAAACACGCAATGCACATGCCGCGAGTAATGTGCAAGTTTTAATGATCGGGCACAGGCGTGGTGACAGACAGACTGTTTAATAGATGATGGTAATAAATAAATACACCCAGTTTTGAGGGGAATAGAATTTCTTACATTTGTATCAAGTTTTTCACCCGAATGTGCGTAACACTATGCAGACTACAACTCCCAAAACAGAATGTAACCAAAAAAAAGTTGTAGTTTCAATATTGGCTGGTGGTTGTAGGTCCCTGTTGGCCACATGATCACTGGGGTCGGCTCGTTCTTTGCGTTTTTAAAATTTTTATTAGTAGCGTGTTTGTTCACTTAGTGAATTCTCGTTTATACCAGTTTTTAAAAAGTAGTCTTTCTGCGTTAGAAAGCACTACCCAGAATTAAAACTTGTTAATGATCTTCGAAAGGGCACAATTAAAACTTATTTCTGACATGTTTACCAAGTTTCATATCATAAGCTTCTAATCCAACAGCGTGACACATACATATGCTATTAATGTATCCACACAAATAATTTTGATTTCGAATAAAGAAATTGCTTGTATCTCCTCATCATCTTCACCAATCATAAACATCTTTGGAACAGCATTTAGAGTCCTTAATCCTGACGTATGTGCAGATTTATAGCTCAAAAGACACTTAATATCAAATTTTACCATTGGAAATTCGAGATATTACTGTTGAGGTGATTTAAATAATTTTTCTCCCAGGACTGTAGTTAAGTAGACATATTATAAGAGTGGGATATTATTATTTCTTACAATAAATTTATATCTACCTGTTCTCGACTGTTCACAACGGCTCTTTCTCCACTCTCAGGAATTCGCGGTGTCTCAGAACGTGTCATAATACACTGACTTTCGCATGACTTTATATTAAGAAAATATGTTAACTCGCAAAATTGAAAAAGAGAAGGGGAAAAGATAAAAATTAAATGCATTAAATAATTGTTAAAATTATAATCAAACTTGTGGGACGCCATGTGCGCCAGCGATGTGTTAGCTGCCCCCTCACCTTGGGCCTGGCTTCCAGTCAACGAGGATTCTGTTGTTGCTTTGCAGATACATTCTCTAATGATCTCCCTTATATTATGGGGGAAATTTTGACACAAGGTGTCGATTCACTTGGGCCACGGAAGTTTCGCTACTTCCTAATAAACAAAGTTATACGGACCCGATCCGGATGGCTGAGATCGTTGAGGCAGTAGTATCTTAGCGATCGCGGACCGAAGGATCGCGGGTTCAAGCCCCGCCTCGCGAATGGTAGTATTCGTGTTCGTCCTTTTACCTCCTATCATCACCATACCATGTCATTTTCGTAGTTACCATGACGTTAAATGCAATAGTGGTCGCTATTGACGTAGATGTTAATGCGACTATAACATAAAAAACTATGCGGAACCAAAGAAAATGTAAATAGCCGTATACATATAAACATGGGTCAAACTTGGGAACTAATCAACTGATATTAACTCCATTATCAATTAATTTGATCAAAATGGAACATGTTTCGCAAAACGATCTTGCAACGAAGACATTTATTTTTTATTTACATATTTTATTAACGATGTATTTTGTAGTTGATAAAATTTATTTACTTCGTTTTGCAAACGATTGTTTCCAAAATCACGGTGTAAAATGGTGCCAGAACCCACATTGAACATATTGTAGCGTCGTGCCCCGCTCAAACAGCCGGATGTTAAACAAAGGGCGGAGTGATGACGCACTAGGACTTTCCGTGGACGTAGCGAGCCCAGAGCGGCTTTGGGGAGGAGGCAATTGGGGCGGCGAGAAGAGCCAAAAGGGCCTATATAAAGGCCACGAGAACAATGCCCCAGTCTTCTTGTGGTAGCGGCGTCGGCGATAGGTGAAGCGCGTGTCTGTGCGTGTAGGTGCACTAGAGCGAGGGGCCGGCAATGCATTGTCGTGACTTGCGAGACGCGTAGATGGTCTCAAAGTAGAGCGGCTTCATACAGGGAACATCGGTGGTATGATGCGGTGTGGTAGCCGTTCTTAAATTATCTCTCCTTGTAGTAGGTCTATTTATTTAGTTTATTGTGAGCAGAGTAGTTGTTAAATTGAGACTACGGTCTTGATTGTTAATAAATATACTGTTTAACAAACCACTCTCGTCTGTGTTCGATTACACCCGTATGACGCCACAATATACACATTCGCAAATCTCCGGATTCGTTCATCAAAAGGAAGCATGTAAAATGGGTCTAAGAATAACGGACGGGAGTGATACTGCAGCAATATGCGTGGGACTCTTGTTGATGAGAATTTTTTTACATTCTCTCAGGCGGAAGGTCGGAGCCTCATCATGACTGAGCACTGTGGCTAGCGAATAGGTTATGGTAATTTGAGAGGAATGACCGAACGTACTACTATAACATAATTTCCTGCGTCCTCGTGAGTGTTATGTTGTTTCAGCAACTGGAACAAGATAGAAACTTATTATTTTTGCATACTGTTATTTATGGTTTAAGACTACGTTGACTAAACAAGGATGTATAAAATAGAACGTTATCAACCAAAAATAAAAACCGAGCGGGTGATTATGAAATCACAGCATCATATTGTGCTATTGGTAAGACAATTCGGCGGGTTTCACGAAGAACAAATTTGGTAGTTTGAGTGTGTTTGATAGTAATGTTATACAAAGGCATTGAGTTTTCAAAACTGGAATAGGAATTTGAAAAATACAGCTAGACCAGACTGGCTTCCATAATTTTTTGGAATGGCTGCTCTCTTGGTTTTGTGTGTTGGCCCGGGAAAAATCATAGTAATAAATATTCCTCTTTCTTTCCCAATTGTAAATTAGTTTTTTATTCGTACAATAAGTTTCAATTGGACCCCGTTTAAATTTAGAAAGTTATGACATTTTGATATTTAAGAAAGAATAAATCTCAAGAAGACCACATCACCAATTTTAATGTCCTATATCGCACAACATTTCGAAAATGGTTCACTGTCATCTCTAGGCACTGTAAATTAGGAAAGGAACCTATGAAGAATGGGATTGTTAAACTTTATGTTACAGTACTCTTGTAAAAAAAATAAAAATAAAATAAAAAACTTCTTGAACGCTACTTAGGACATCAGGTTGATTAAAACTGAATTTTAATATATTTTTTTCTCAAAATGACTCCATTTTTTCCACGGATAGAGTAGGACGTTTAAGAATGGAAAGTTGTCGATTTTGTTGAACTCTCCGGTTTTTCAAAAATTGGACAAGTTAGAAATAATACGAGAAAAGCATGTACTGTTGTAGATTCACTGGTTTTGAACATAAAATAGTCCCCAAAAATTAGGTCTTAAATAAGATCGTGTACTATTTTTTTTATTTTTCGCGTAATTTTTTACTTGAAGAGAAAGGTAATTTACAAAGTTAAGAATCTCAAAAATTATTCGAAACATTTTCTCTCGGATAGAGAAAAGAACGCTTATAATGCCTACAAGTTTCATTTATATTAAAATCTATTTTTTTAAATTACAAAAGTTTGAAATAATATAAGAAAATGTATGGATTTTGTAACACCACTATTTTATTTGAAGTTAATGTGTTTTCTTTCGAGGCATCTCGTTAGCGGTATTTTTTTGAATTACAAATGAAATACATTTTTATAGATTTGAATTTAAAAAAAGTTCGGCAGTTCAATGAAGTTGTGACCTGGGGCAAGTTACCCAAGCCGCCTCGTTCCCTCGTCCCCAATGTAATAAAATACATTATTTATTATAATCAACAGATATGGGAGGTTGTTTTATTCCCGTCATTTTTTGACGGTTACACCCCATCTTCTAATCATAAGCGGACAATTTTTTTAAATATCAAAATTTTCCTAATTAGTAATTTCAAATGTATTGCATTGGTTGCATTCTGTTGCTAAACTTTAGAAACTCGTAACAATGTTGGCCTTTAAATAAATATTAATTCAATTATCGCAGAGAATCAAAATACATTTAAAAATTAATTTAATTAAGATAAGTTGGAATTAAAACTAATTTATTTAGGCGGAAATTGTAAGAGCATTATGAAAGATTGAATTGAATTTCGGGGGACTCCCTCACCGTTTTCGACATATGATTCAATAAACTGAGAGTTAACAAAGATTGCTTAAAGAAAAAAGAGTATTTTAGCAGTAAATTATTAGTGGTTATGATAGTGGGTTAAAATATAAGTAAATTCATTTTTACTTATTTGAATGACAGAAGTTCAGGTCCCAGTGGGCGTACGGGGCCTGGGGGCACGTTGTCCCCAGCTGCCCTCTTCTCTGGGCGCCCCTGTCGTACTATTCATTATAATGAATAGAATCCTTACATAGTACTCGAATAACCTGCGCTTCGTCCATCCGTCACTCACAGTTAAACCACTTCTCCGCTCCACCAATCGAGGCACACGAGAAGTCATTTGAAGCGTCCCCGGACTTCTGATGACAACTGATCTTGTTTTGCGGATCCTCTACAGAATTTCAAAAAAAAAAAAAATCTAAAAACGCGTTGGTTTACTTACGGCATGTACAAAAGTGATCAAAAACTCATTCAATTCCCTTCGACAAAACAAATAGGTTGCAACAAATTTTAGCCTATTCCCTTTAGAATATTCTGGAAGAACTGTAAAAGGAACACGTTTGTTTTTATGGGTTATCAGTGCAACTATGAGTATACTTCTAAAACGCCGTGAATTAATTCTCACTTTCCGACAGTTACATGAATCATCTTGACTTGCTTCTTCAAATTGACTGATAAGTATACCCAATTTGGTAATGAAGCAAAATTTTAAAGAAGTATTTTAATCCATACCTTTTTGTTGGCCGAAATGTACGAACGGCATAACTGTATTCTTTTTTCTTCACTTCTCGGTTTAGGCTGCTGCCTTGTTCGCAGTCTCGTTCCATCTTCTCCTAGTCTTCCCTCGTCACTCTCTTCCATTCGGGCGTAGAAAAATGTTGCTTTTGAAGTCTGATATCTTCCATTCTTCTAACATGTAACCATTTGCCTCTATATTGCTACAAATCTTGTGTTTATTGGTTTTAAAATTCAACTTTTACTTTCTTGCATTTCGTAAGAAGAGAAAGTATTGTAATCATGCGCCGCAAAATGGCGAATTTTCGACAGAAATTTATATTGCCGGACCCCTTTAATGAAAAGTTAGAAAAATCTTGTTGTTATGTATAGTAAATTACCTTCTCAAATACGTTGGTGGTCAGAATAATGTTTTGTTGCTTCTTGATACCGAGAAATCGTTTGACGGCTAAACGTCCGTCCGTTCATCTGTCCGTTTTCTAGTTTTTTCAACAATGCCCCCAAATGTTTTTGATTGAATTTTGTTTTTGGATAACGTAAGAGACGATAAAAGTATTTTTCGTTTCCTACATGAATTATGCTCATTAATTACATGAAAAAATCGTTTAATAATCACTACTTTATTGGCACGCGTGCAATTAAAACCACGCAACTACCAATGAGAACTCGGCAAAAAGGCTCCAAATCGTTCAATTAAGTCTCTTCGGAAACACAAATAAATAACAAAAAGTTGAAATTCAAAGGTTCCGTATAACATGAAAAACAAACATTTATGAACACATCTAAGCTTGCTTACTACTATAACACTTCTTCACTACTATGTGTGACTCCCTTGAGCGATTTTCCACTTGTATAGATTATATTCTTTTTCATAGACATCTTTACTTTTTGTAGTGTAGGCGGTAGACAGAATTCTTAAGACAAATTAAATTAAGTAAAGTAGACCTAAGGAATTTTTACTGAGAAAAAAAACATACGGCGTCACGCGCGCAGCCCCCCTTCTAGTAACAGCCACGATCCCCCGGCCCATTTCGGATTTTTATGACAACCACACCCAACTGCCGGTCAAAAGGGGTTAATTGAAAACCGCCCAGACGCAGCCACATCTGGGATATTTTTGAAACGCCTGTCGTCGTGATCGGGGGAAACCCAAAACAATAAGTCTGTTGCCGGGAGGGCCCCTTCACAGACATGGCCTATTTTCGAGACGGAACAAAGGGACACTGTATTCCGACAGAAACCAGAGAGTGGAAATTCCTTTACTCCCCTCCGTCGCTATTGGCCGAATTTAGTGTACAACGCCATCACCTTTAGCCAATAGCGACGCGATCGTTGTAGGGGAGCACGAACATATGAGGAAGAAAGGGGTGGGGGTAAAAGTTAACTTCACGCAAATTTTGAGAAACAAAATTTCAGTTCGAGTGAGGACTTCTCTAGGGGTGGGAGCCAGTCGCGGGGAGAGGCGAGTGCGCCTCTGAAGGCACTTGTAAAATTGCAGTGGGCCGAGAACAGTGGGCTGAGTAACTTCTCTAGGGGTTGGAGCCCAGTCGCGGGAGAGGCGAGTGCGCCTCTGAAGGATTTCGCAACTTTTTGAATTTGTGCTTGAGAACATTCTCATGAGATCGGAGGAACACATTGTTGTGTGCTCCGCACCTGCCGATATCCCCGGCTACCTACAAGCTCCGCCGAAGACGCCGCCAGACGCCAGACGGTCCCCCCTGCTTGACGTCACCAGACGCCTGCCAAACTCTGCCGCAGTACGCCGCGAGCCGCTGCAAGCCGCCCCAGCTGTTGAGGGCGTGCGCCCCCGGCTAACATTCCAGCGAAGGTCGTTCGCGGCCCCCCACAAGCTTCGCCGCGCCCGTCCCGGGCACATTGAAACTTTTGACTACGGGAAGCTCTCAGCAATGTAACGGGGAGCTATTCACCTCTTTAAATTTTTGTCAACGCGGTGCCGCGCCAAGGCACATCGAATGGTCATTTTATTATTGTAATTCTAGTTATAAAATAATTTGTACTCTTCCCTAGTTGGTAAGCTTTCCTGCTAATTTTAATCTTTATCTTTTTCTCTTTTTTTATTCAATCTCTTCTTTCTTTAATTTATATATGTAACTTCCCTGGTGCAGCTTTGTCCAGGGAATAAAAGTAGTTTTTCACCAGTAATCAAATTGTTTATTTTGAATGTCCACGAAATCTAATTAACAATTCCCTTCCACCACCTAATTTTTAAACGAGCAAAGTGACAAGGACCGACTGAGCTACAACCGGCCGCTATCCGCGCAATTGTTTGAGATGCGTGGAGGTGTTACAGTAGGGAGCAATGCATTCATTGCGTTTTAGCTTCTTCTCCCTATTTCGTCCGGAATATTACTGTAATCCTCCATGCTTTCTAAATCCATTAAGTCACTATGGTGATCGCAAATACACAGGCAAGGCCTATTAAATTGGTCTTCTTCGGAATGAAAATGACATTATCAAAGTAAATATGGAATGCTAAGGATATACTTTATTATTCAAAATAAATATAGAATAGTATTCATAGTATTGAAGACAGGTCTTTATCTATCCTGAAATAAAGTCATGTACAGTTTTTCAAAAAATATGAGTGGTTTTTGTGTAATTTTACGTAAATTGTAGCCAAATATTAATTTTTAAACAATTATTTTCTTAAAAACACTCCAATATTTGTCTTTAATGTTTCTTCTAGTATCTATCAAAAGAGGTAAAAGAATTAGTGCTAATCACATTTCCGGCGAAATCACTAGTACTCTCGAAATTGCAAGCTGCTATCTACCGCCGCCTCAAACTACATTTTTTTTTTTTTGAAAATTTTAAAGAGGTTCAGCGAAAATGAGAACATGCCATTCTTCAAACCGCGGGAGAAAAATTGAAAAAAAATGGAATGCTTTTTGAGAAAATGTTTTATTTTTTAAAATAATGAAATTCAAGACAAATCACGCGAAAACTACTCACTTGGCAAAAAATCCCAATCTTCAAATTTTAGTTATGAAATGTTTACATTTTGCAATTTTAAAAAATAAAAAGAGTACACTGAAAACGGAACTAGCATCACATTTATTCATATCAATCATAAAATATATCAAAATTAGGGTGAAAACTACTCATATTTTGCAAGAATTGTTCATGATATTACAAAACTTTTTCTTCTTACGAGGTAATTGAAAGTAAAAAACTAGTGATGCTACAAATAGCATATTCATTCTTTCTCACTTTGCAATCATAAACGTAAATAATATTTTCTTAGTTCTTGATAATTTTGCTTATTTTTAAATAATTTAATTTATTTAGTGCAATTTGCTTACACTTTTAATATATTCTGGCGCTTTAGGTACTAATGTTATATTATAACAATCGGCATACTTTTAAGAAATACAAATTGATTTAAAATAATACTGTTTATTTTATTTCATGGTCACATAAGAATTCATTATTTTCATAGCAATTTCATTCATAAAGTGTCCCTCCGCTACTGTTGATGTCTTACTTGAATTTCATTCAATACCTGCCATAAACATCCTTAATACCCCTCTTCATGATTTCATTTCCTCGCACTTACCAACATAAGAAGAGAAGAATGCGTTTGTTGCGTCGGAAAACGGCGAATTTAAGACACAAAAACTCTTATTGCGGGGCCCTGGTAACAAAAATAGTAGATAAATCTAGTTGCTAAATATAAAAAATATTCCTCTTACATGTGGTATAGCCAGAATTCATAATTTGTGAATCCTTGGTACTGACAAGTCGACTGACGGCAAATTATCTGTCTGTTCGTCCGTCTGTGCACATCGCTACCCCATTAACCGTTTAACAGATTTTATCCAAAAAATGATATTCCCCAATTTGTTCTGGGCGAATGTCACCGACCCAGGAACGTGAAAACGATATTTTAATTTTGGGTGTTACTTTATATGAAGCGCCTCGAACGTTTTCAAAATTTTAAAAAATTCTCCAAATTTTTATTACATTCTTTGTGCAAATGGACGTTTAAGGAGAATTTTCGTTGAAATCCGTATTCTTTGAAATTTTTAAAAAAAAAAATCAAAATTGTTTCGACTTATTCCTACATCTATAATATTAAAGACATTTTTCTAAATAAAATCTGTTCCTTAAGGATATATTTTAAAGTAAGGCCATGTTCAACAAAAATATGAGTAGTTTTCGTGTAATTTCGGCCAAAATATAGGCAATTTGTAATTTTTTTCCTCAAAAACGGCTTTGAATTTTTTTGTTAAAATTTCTCCACACATGTAATAGAGGTCGGTAAAAAATACAATGTTAGTCCTATTTTCGGTATCGCTCTATTTGTCGAAACTTGCAAAAAAAATAATTTCAAAACTACAAAATTGAAGATAGAGATTTTTGCTTCTGTGTGTAGTACTAAATTCTCTTTTTAAAAAAGTAATGTATATTTTTTGAAAAGAAAAGTAGTAGTTTTTGCGTAATTTTTGCTTGAAATTATAGAAATGTGTAGTACAGGTATCACACCAAACATGGGTCACGAGAAAAATTGAATGAATGATATGAAAAATAATTAATTTAATTTTAATTATAATTTACTAATCAAAGTGGCCAATACACATTCTATTTTTTCTTTCTCGCAAATTTACTTTTTACTATATTCTACCAATTTGCATTTTCAATGTATTGATGTACTTCTGTCAAGGAATTCGCAAAGCTTAATTGAAATTTGCGCAACAATGCCGCAATCGATATTTGAGACGCTCGTTGTTGTCGAGATGGTAGCGGTGATAAGAGACAGGTGTTATATTTAGTGAAGATTGTCACCAAATTATCCTCTTAGAAATGATTCGAAACCTATTTGATAATCTATTTCCCTCCCGTAAGAAGGTACTTCTAAGAAGAGGAAGTTATGTAATGTTGTGCGAAAAACGGGGAATTTTTGGCTGAAAACTCCTGTTACAGGGCCCTGGTAACGAAAATGAGGATAAATCCAGTTACTAAATTTAGAAAAATGCTCTAACACTTGGTGTACCCAGAATCTATGTTTTGTCGGTCCTTGATACAGAAAAATCGATTGACGGCAAAACGTCAGTCCGTCCCTCCGTCCGTCCGTTTGTCTGAGAACAACACTAGTGGCTAAACTGTTCAGCGGATTTTCGCCAAAACTGAGATCCCGCGATAAATCTGGAGGATGTCGCGGCCTTTTCAATTTGAAACCGATATTTAAATTCCAGGGGGTACTTTACATGAAGCCTATGGGACATTTTCAAAATTTTCAAAAGAAGTCTCTAAAATTTTGTATTAAACTTTGTTATTGGTTAGTGTGAAGGATAGGTAAGAGAATGGCGTAGGCCTCATATTCCTTAAAATTTTGATTCTTCAAGAATTGAAAAAAATGAAATATTTTTCGGCGTCTTCGTACATCTAAATTATGAAGATAAGCAAAAAATGAAATGTGTTAATGAACAACAGACCTAAAAGTAATGTCATGTTCAATTTCGCAAAAACAAGTATTTTGGGAGGAATTTTGTGTCAAACGTAGGCAATTTTCTGTAAACCATTTAGTTTTAAAAAATGGCACAAACGTTTTTGATTAAATTTAGAACTTTGCGTACAAGACGCTCAAGACAATGGTGCAGGTCTCATGTTCGTTAAACTGCCTTATTTTCTGAAAATTAAAAGAAATAAAAAATTCGGCGTCTTTCTACAACTACACTTATGGAGATACAATGTTTTTCTTTACGAAATGTGTTCATCAAAAACAGATCTTCAAGTAGGGACATGTTGAATATTTTGAAAATATGAATATTTTTGTGTAATTGGGCCACAAACATAGTCTCTCGCTCGGAATTTACTGCACTTCGTGAACTTCAAATGATCGGTGATGTTAGGCAGTTGGATGCTACGTAAGTTAGAATTTGTATATTATTCCATATTTATTTGTTCACTTCTTACTTTCGAGCTTTTGTTGCACGTTTACAAATTACTCTTTTAGAAATTATTTAAAACCTATTTTAAATTGTCCTTTAATTGAGTTATGCGGGATAACAAATAAATGATTTCGCTTTGCTTAACTTTCGTAGGATACCTGGGGCCATTTTGAACTCCACGATCGTCAATTTGTTAATATTTTCGTGAATATTTGCAGGATAGTTTCAGCCTTCTATATATGCCTTCGTTGACTTACTAAGCAAGTACCAAATCATTTTTACATATTTTCCAAATTTTGTTAGAGGATTACTATATTTTTCTTTACATGGCACCGTTTTGACCTAAGGTTTAGCAATTAATTTTCTGATTCTATTTTCAACATAGTGTCATGAACTTCAAAGCATGTGCTTGATACTGATAAATTTATCTCACATTTGATTTACCTCGAAATAACTTACATGAACTCTTATGAATATTTCTCAAGCATTATGAATAAACACTGAGGCTATGATCTGTGGAGGTTATTCTTTTTATGAAATATTTAATATGAATTATATTTATTATGTTATTGAAAATAACTTAGAAAATGTATTCTAAAATAAAACCAATTATTTACACCTAGTATGATGCCGTACACCCTCATGTTTACCACTTCCAATTGACAGAAAAGCTTGGAGTCCAAATAGACCCCAGATATAGTACTTGATAAAAACAAGCAGATATGGTAAGAGGGTTTAGATGTGAGAATGAAGAGTTAGGCTTGTAAAACCGAGTAGTTTTGATGAATATAAAATTATTATATTTAATTATTATATTTATCCATTTTCATTTTCTTGCTAGCAGTATCAACTGCTAATTAGAAAAAGGTGTATCCCATACGAATTAGCGGCCATTGTTGCTTGTTGCTACTCATTGTTGTAACGCCGAACTGATAACAGAAGACGATAATGACGGTCGCCTATCGTTCGTGTTAATATCAACTAATAGTTTTATTTACAGCTAAAATACGCATCGTACACCTTTTGTACATTTATGTAGAACGTGAATACACTGAATTCAATGGCAGAAAGCAGTTTTCGTTTAAGAATTTGAATTTAAAAAAATATATGTATTTTTCACGATTCGTTTGTACAAGAATTTTTCAAAAGATAGTTGATGTGTAAGACAGAAATTGTCATATTATAATATTACTTACCCGTTAACAATATCGCGAGAAAATACATGCTGTTGTAGCACTAGTTTATAAATTACTTCTCTGAATGTCCGGTGAGGTATGCTATATTTAATATCTTTTGATTAATAAAATTACTGCATATTGAATAAAAGAGCAAGCTACATTAACCTTACAACTTCTTCAATAACTTAAAGAAACCTATGCTCGCGAAAGTTTTTCCATAAAAGCCATACCAATTTTAATTTCTTGTTTATTTTAGACAAATTGTTTCTTACTATCTTGAAGAACAGAGGTTTTACTTTCATTTAAAGTATTTTGGGGGGGTATTCTTCATCGTGGTCGATCTAACTTAAAGTTTGATTTTCTTGCGCTTCGTTTGAGACGGTGACCTAGGCGGTAATACATTAACTTAATATTACAAATCGTAGAATAGCAGTAATTTAATTATTTTACTAATATTAGTTATTTATAAACTGTGTATGATGTAATGTGACTAACCGATAAAAAAGTTGAAATCTCAATACAGTCAGAAATAAGCGCTTTTGCCCAGAATTGATATTATTCGCCAAACGAATGCTCGTGGTTTTGACAACGCTGCACTGGCATCAGTGCGTTGCTTGCGTCTGTATAATTTGCTACGGATACTGGATCAGTCAAATGTATTTTTGTTTGTTTCATTTCACAAAGTAAGAAATGATTGATGTTCCCGACTGTCGAAATGAATGCGGATATACATCACAGGTGTTTTGTTTGAATTAATTGAATTGGACATTTTCAAGTAATAGTTGAGATGTTAGTAGCGAAGAAAATGCAATATTTAAATATATCGTAGCTGTTTGTAATAACATGAGACAGTATGTGCTGTTGTAGCACCACTAATTTTCTGATACACGTCGGTAAATACGCGCTTAGCTTCCTAGCAACCAACCATTTAAACAACTCATTAAGAGCGCGTCCATAGATATGGATGCCTGTGCGGATAACGGCTTTTGGTAGAATGTTTCCGATTTTACTTGATTAGAAAGTACTATTATTGCCGTATGATATTTATACAACAGATGAAGAGAATTTTATGAACTTTTTAATATTTCTTGATACCACTTGAGATATTTCCATAATGATTCTACAAACTGATGACTGACTTATTCTATAGAGATCTGTTCATATCAACTGACGAAAATCATAAAATAAAAACACTTTTTCATATAGTGTATTGAGACCATCTTTGTGAGATAACATAAAAAACCTGGCCCTCGTAGGATAACCTAAAAAATACGCCCCGATGGACTGCAATTGAAATAAATAAATTACGTAACTGAAATTACGATGTTTCATAAAATCTGTGTGCCATTAGCATTTTTAGAACTGGTAGTAATGGTTATCCTCAATTCCTCAAGCCCACGTTGTGAGTGAACCACAGTCATTAATGTTTACAACCGTATCCTTGTCAAAACGATATCTCTTCTGAGATTTTTGTTGCCTACGCATATTCAAAGGGTTTTCCATGTATCTCAAATAATGTTTTGGTATTGATTTCAAAAATTCCAAAAACTAATGAAATTCGTTGATGTTTTTCCATGTTGAGGAATAAGGGTCCATTTAAGGGTACACATAAGCTCGCTTAGTGAGTGAATGCTTAAGCAAGTGACGACTATGAATTGAAAATGTGAATAAGTAAACACTTACGTGTTCCTCAAAAATAAGTCTCGACTATGAACATGGCCCTAAGAAACGAAGAGCGTCTAAACCTTTAAGTTTTTAAGGTTTCAATGGACATTGAAAATGTATATGAAATGGTCTATAAAGATAGACTTATATCCATTATTGCTAAATCACTAAATCACATGTAATACGAAAATATTTATTATCAATTTCCTAAAAACAGATACCTTAAAGAAATATTCTAGACAGTTCATCGCATATTACAGAGATGTTGAATGGTTTACCACAAGGCTCTGTCTCTAGTGTTCTATTATTCCTTCTTGTTATTAATGAAACAAGTAGTACAATAGAAGAACCAATGAAAATATTTTATTTTGCAGATGATATTACCTTGATATGTACCGGTAAAAACCTTAAAGTTACCAAAAGTATTATGCAAGAATCGGTAGTTAGAATCACCAAGTGGTCAACCAATGCAGGAATTACTATCTCGAAGACTAAATGAGAGTTTATAGAAGTGGAAATGACGATAAAGAAGTGCTTCATGGCATACTATTCGATTCCAAACATTCATGGAAACAGCATATAAAGGCACTTAAGGTTGAATGTAAGAAACGACATAATATTATCAAAAAGTTATTTCCTATTAAATGAAGAGTACAACTCGAATGCTTGATCAACCTATATAAAACTCTTATTCAATCTAAACTATATTATGGGTCAATATTCTACAGCTCAGCTTCAAAAAAAGTTCTGAATATCCTAAACCCTGTGATTAACAATGCTTGCCGTTTAAGTCTTGGTGCATTTAAAACCAGCCCATGTTGCAGCCTACTTGCAGAAGCAAGACAACTCCCATTGGAATTAAGACGAAACGTTCAGTGCATAACCTATGCCTACTCCACTTTTAGCATTCCCCCAATCCCTCTAATTCAATTATATTTAATAACCTTCAACCTAGCTTGTATGGATCTAGATCACAGCTCTCATTACTTCTCAGAGAGAGAAAGAAAAAGAAAGAGAGAGAGAGAGAGATACTCCCTAAATATCTAGAAAAAATCAATATTGCCAAACCACTCTGTATTCCCAGACGCAATCATCTCATCCCACCCTGGCAGAACTTTAATATCACAACTAATACCGACCTCGCAAAACCCCCAATAAATATCACTGAACCTATTAATAGAACACACGAAATAATATCGACACTATTCCAAGAATGTAACAACTTCTACCAAGTCTACGCTGACGGGTCTAAACGTGATGGAATTGCAGGCTGTACTATATTCCAGACATCAATTAATCAAATTGAATCTCACCGCCTTCCGGATTACTTCTCCATAGCTACCTACCTGCGAAGCGTGGGCAGACCTTCAAGTCGTTATACTCAGCGTTAAGTCTCCAAAAATACTCCCATTGCAATATTTTCAGACTCACTTTCAACTCTGAAAGCTCATTGAGAACAGATTCACTTCCAATCCAATTATTCAACAACAACAAAAAAATCAGGAGATACTAGAAAGCAAGTTATACATGGGGCCGAAATTGAAATAATATGGACCATAAAATCATTGGCAATGAGAAAGCTGATGCAGCCGCTAAACTGGCCACATCTATTACCTGCGCCGACAACCATATTCAAGACACTCTCCAAGACTTTAATAAGTTTTTAAAAGACACCTTCCTCAGTTATTGGGACTCTAAGTGGAAAATGAATGTTTCCAAACTCCATTTTGTGAGACAATCCATTCTTGACCCAACTCTCCCCGGAAAACATTTTTAGAGGACAGACCAGGTTATAATCATTTGACTCAGGATAGGTCATTTCAATCTCAATTTCTACCATCGATTTAAGAGATCAGATCCAGAACCCTGCCAAAGTGTGGTGCACCAGTCACCACCTCCCACCTTATTTTTGAATGCCCTGCTACTAATAATATGAGAAAACTTCTAAAAATTGGAGGAACCCTACAATAATGACATTTTCCCTAGTTTCCTCATGCAAGTACCTAGAAATCCATTTCGATAACAAATTCAGCTGAAAAAGACACATAGATTTTGTTGTAGGGAAAGCCTGGAGATCTCTTCACTTTGTAATGCACATTTTTAAAAAACGTGTACAGCAAACGCGAAGGAAATTGCCTATTTATCGCTTGTTCGTCCGATAATGGAATATGGAACAATTTGTTGGGATCCGCACGAAATTATGCAGTGTACAAAAATATGGAAAGGATTCAGCGTAGGGTAGCTAAATTTACATTTAGGGACAAGAAAATGGCAGGATGGGATTCACTCGAAAACAGGTGATCAGTAGCAAGGCTCTGTGCGTTGTATAAAGCTTATAGCGGTCATCCAGCTTGGAAAGAAATTAATCGGCGGCTAAGTATTCCTACAGTCATCAGTAGGAGGGATCACAGACACAAAATAAATTTAAGAACGCAGAGGACGGATCTCAGGAAATTTTCTTTCTCAAATCGAACGATAACGGAATGGAATAGATTGCCTGCAAAAACCTTTGAACCCTTTACAAGTAGCGTACAAGAGTTTAGGAAATTAATTTAGGGTATTACTATGTCCTTGCCGTCAAAGGAAAAGGTCTTCATGACATTCCCGAAGTAGGTTTGCATGGCTTTGGATTTTTTCGGTGGGGTGAATCCATATGCTTCCGTTGTCTGCTCTGACGCTTGCTCTCCGGCTCAAAATTATGACACCATGTTTCATCTCCCGCAACAATAAGGTACAGGAAACCATATCCTTCAACTGCTGCCTTCCAGTGACATTCGAGCTTCTCGAAACAGTTTATTCTCCTCAAACACACCTGCACGTCACATCCTGTGTACACCATACAAGCAGATATGCAGGCACAATTGCACCTCCTGATACTCCTTCTGGTGTCGAAAATGCACCCCACCCCGCCGTTCCTCTCCCCGGGCCTCCGCAGTGGTGTCGGCCGCGCAGGGAACCGTTGGCCTCACTTCGAGCGCTTCCCACGACGTACAGACAAAGGGGACAGCGGTGAACGTTCGTAATGAAGGGCTCTTCTGAACACACATAAGCTTTTCTAACTTCTGCGCCATGCTCCTTGTACATTGAGTCTCGTTCTCATTTGACTAACAGCCGCTATTTCAAATAGAATTTGCAATAATGGCTATGTGGTAAATCGAAAAACACTATTATTTTCCCCACTATAATTTTATGAATTTCAATAAAAAGGATTTATTTTCAATTCAAATCAAGACATGTCCAGTTGTCATTCAATCAAAACATGACATGTTTTGATTGTCATGATCAAAAATAAATTAAAACACCTTCTAAGATTTCCTTAGTCGTAGCAGGTATATCAGAGCGTGGCTTATCTCGTATTTTGAGTTGCAGAAGGCAAGTGTTTATAGATCCAGACGATGTCATGAAATTACCTGATTCTACTTTAATTTTGTATGAAGACACAAGATGCAGAATTTATTGTTCTACTGAAACAATCTCTTGTTTCCTATGTAAGCAAGAGGACCATATTGCCAATCACTGTCCCTCTAAATCTACTGAAAATCAGGCAATGAAAACCACTTCTGAAGTTCCTGAAAGCTCTCAAAGAAAAAATAAACCAGAACCTAAAATTGCACCATCACAAGACTTAACAGCGGTAATTAATGAAGATAACTGTCCTTTAACCAAAAGAAATCTTCCATCTGAGTCCTCTCATGGTGAGGTATTGAATAGTAACAGTCAGACTAAATCTACAGTACATAAAAAATCTTTGCTCAAGAAGAAAAGGAAGATATAACAGAATAAAATCAGTTAATGATCTTATTGCACCAGCTAAAAGTTTTATTGAGGCTAATTAAGAAAAATTTCCCTTAAATTTTCAGCAATTTAAATCATTTGTACAAAATACATATGAAGCCAAAGATGCAATGATTATAGCAAAAGATTACACCAAAGGCATTCAAGCATTAATCCTAATGATGAATCAAATATATAAACTCCTTACTGGAAGATCAATAAAAAGTAAGAGTACTAGAATCACCAAAAAGTTGAAAAGAGCTCTTCAGCAGTATGAAGAAACTGATACTGATACAAGTTTACACACCTCAATTATTGACTCTAATTGATGAAAGTTTGCCAATGATCAAATCCAAGGAAAGTCCAATAATTCAAAAATAATAATATAAACTTATGAAAATTTTACAATGGAATGTAAATGGATATTTCACAAGACTTGAAAGATTGGACACGCTATGTAAAAATCACTCATCAGAAATAATTTGTTTACAAGAAAACAACGTTAAAGAAAAAAGTTCAGGAAGAATAAAAGGTTTTAAATGTTTTACAGAAACAGAACCTCTTCCAATATAGCCAGTGGAGGAGTTGCTATTTTTGTTAAAGATTACATACCCTGTTCAAAAATCAACATTCCAAGTGAAATAGAAGTAGTAGCCATTGAAATACAAGCCTCAATTTCACAGTGTATTTGTATTATATATCTACCTAATAGTTACTCCTTTGATGCATGAGAGATACAATCAATTATTAATCTTCTACCTCACCCATAATATACTACTTGGAGATTTTAATAGCTATAACACTCTATGGGGTTCAAAAAAGACTCCAGAGGTTTATGTATTGAATCAGTAATAGAAGATATGGATTTGATCTTATTTAACAGTGGTGCCCCAATAAACTTCAACATACGTTCTGGTAGCTCTAACACAATTGACCTTACTACGTGTTCTGCAAATATAGCACCAATGTGTAACTGATACACCTTAGATAATCCACATGACAGTGATCACTTTCCTATTTTCACTGACATTAACCTTTTCCCCAGTGCCATCACCACTCAACAACCAATCACAAGATGGACTTTCAACAAAGCTGACTGGAAGCTCTACCAAGAATTAATAAGTTAATACTTATCAGAGGTAAATATCCTTGAAAAAAAACAATGATATAGACACAATAATAAATACTTTTCTAGAAATAATTAATAAGGCAGCATATAAATCGATAGGAATATCAAGAGCAGCCAACAAAACAAGAAGTGTTCACTGGTGGAATGATAAGTGCAATGATGCCATAAAAATGCTAAGCGCGGCTTTAATCGCTACAAAAAACAATACTGTAGCGTCGGGTCGCGCTACAAACACGAGGCACTCGGCGGGCATCGCCGGATGTTGAACAAAGAGCGGAGTGATGACGCACAGGGACTTTCAGTGAACGTAGCGTGGCCAGGGCGGCGGTTGAGGGGAGGCAATGGGGGCGGCAGCTAGAGTCAATATAAGGACTATATAAGGACAGGAGAACAATGCCCCAGTCTTCTTGTTCTAGCGGCGTCGGCGACAAGTGATGCGCGTGTTGGTGCACTAGGGCGAGGGGCCGGCAATTCATAGTCGTGACTTGCGAGACGCGTAGATGGTCTGGAGGTAGTGCGGTGCTTCACGCCGGGAACATCGGTAGTATGTTGCGGTGGGGTAGCCGTTCGTAAATTATCTCTCCTTGTTGTGGGTCTATTTATTTAGTTTATTGTAAGCAGGGTAGTTGTTTAATTGAGAATACGGTCTAGATTGTGAATAAATCTACTGTTTTACAAACCACTCTCGTCTGTGTTCCGATTACACCCGTATGACGCCACAATACTGAATGTAATAAAATTGAATATAAAAAGATGAGAACTATATCAAGAAGAACTATTAAAGAAAGCAAAGCACAATCCTGGTATAACTACGTTTCAAGTATTAATGTCCATAACAATTTAAAAGAATCATGGTCCAAGATAAATACTATCCAAGGAAAGCGAAGAGTTAACCAAATCCACTTTTTAATGTCTGACGACCACCAAGTCATTACAGATTCAAAAGATATGGCTAACAACCTAGCTAGAGTATTTGCAAGAAACTCAAGTTCTCAAAACTACTCTGCAACTTTCCAAGAGTATAAAAAAACAACAAGAGGAAACAACTAAAATAGAGAAGAATGAAGAGAATGAAGAATCAATAGCACACTCACACATTAATGATCCCTTTTCAAATAAAGAACTCGCAACTACCATAGCAACAACTAAAAATATTGCACCTGGCCCTGACAACATCCCGAATCTCCTCATAAAATACCTACCTACTGCTGAAATGGAAACACTACTCCAAATTTATAACGTAATATGGACAAAAAATGTATTCCCTGAAATATGCAAGAAATCTATAGTTATCCCAGTTCCTAAATCTGGAAAAGGCCAAACAAAAAGTTGTTATTACAGATCGATTTCCTCAACGTGCAATATGTGCAAAATAATGGAAAAGATTATTAACCGAAGAATTAGATGGTTTCTTGACTACAATAAGATAATTTCGAAAATCCAGTTTGGATTTAGAGCAGGTCACTCAACCACATCACATTTAATAAGTACTGACACCATCATCCAAGAGGCCTTCCTTAACAAACAACATGTTTTAGCAATATGTCTGGATATTGAAAAAGCGTGTGACATGGTATGGACCCATCGTATTTTGCAAAAACTAGAAGAAATTGGAATTAAGGGTAATATATTTCAATTTTTATCCAACTTTACAAAAGATAGACAAATTCAAGTAAGAGTAAATGTAACTTTATCTGATATTAATAAATTAGATAAGGGGATTCCTCAAGGATCTGTTCTTAGTGTAACCTTATTTCTCCTGGCCATCAATGATGCTGTAGTAGTAATTAAACTTCCGGTGATCACGAGGAAATATGCAGATGACATCACTATCTTATGTAAAGGTACTAATATTAACTCCACACAAGAAACGATGCAAACTGCTCTAAACCAACTCTCTAAATGGTCTCTTAGATCCGGGTTCAAATTTTCTGCCACGAAAACCCAATGTATCTTATTTACCAAGCAAAAGAAGGAAACGACACCCTTTTTAAAACTTTGTAATCAAACTCTCAACTTTGTCAAAAATATCAAAATACTCGGAATGTATTTTGATTCCAGAATGTCATGGAAAACCCATATTCAACATTTGACAGATGATTGCAAAAGAAGGTTAAGCATACTGAAATGTATCTCACACCAAAATTGGGGTGCAGACAAAGCTATGTTACTATTAACATACAAAGCTATTTCGTTCGAAGATTGATTATGGAGCAGTTGTATATGATTCTGACAAAAAGAAAAAAAACTCAAGAAGCTTGAGGTATTTCATAATAATGCCCTTCGAATCTGTACGGGATGTTTTCATCCATACAAGCCTTAGTATCTTAATTGAAGCTAATGAACCAACCTTGTGTCAGTGAAGACACTTATTAACTTTAAAATATGCCATCAAAGCTGCTACGTCCAACAACCCTATTATATTGCATGATTTTTATATCGCCAAAAACACAATGGAATTCAGAACATTCCTATACATGCCAAAACCAAACACATTCTCTCAGACCTTGATTTTAAGGAAGTTAACTTGGAGAAAAAACGAAATTACTTGATACCTCCGTGGAAACTCCCAAGGGACCACTACTGGCCTCTCTTTAAAGGACTTACAAGAAAATATATCATTAAAAGAAGATTGGAAACCAAAAGTCAAAGAATTCATCAATAAATACACCGACTACTATAAAATATATACTAAGGGCATCAAGAACAATAATGAAACTTTTGCTATTGTAACTACTCAAGAAATAGAAATAAATCAAGAACTAAATTTATATGCTAAAACCTCCACAGCAGAATTATGCTCTTTGCTTGCAGCGTTCAAGCTAATCAAATCGCTTAACTCCATAAAGTTCGTTGTCTTCTCTAGTTCTCTCGAAGCAATATGTACTATAAACAGCAACCATTCTAAAAATGAAACGGTAGTTTTAGTCCATGAATTGTGTTATGATCTAACACAGTCAGGAAAAAACATTTTGTCGTGGATCACGCCCCTGATTGGTGTCATTGACGGCTTAAACTTCTCTCTATGAAGAAATGATCACCCCTGTAACTGTTGCAGGTGCGCCAGAGATTTCGAACACATTCGAGGACTATCGGAACCATTTATTTAACCGAAAGCAAAATATCTGTTTCGAAATATCTACTAAATCAATGAAGGCAAGTGAAACACATAAAAAAGTCTGCAACACTACAAGTATGTCTTTAAAACTATCCAAAATATCCAAATAATTCCCTCGGAAAGATCAGGTAGTCATTTCAAGATTGAGAACGGATTGATTAATTTAGAATAAATTCTAAATTAACGCATACTCACATAATAATGAGAAAAAAACTCCTAAATGTAAAACACATATTTACTGCTCTCTATAACAAAGCACTAGACAAAAACACCTATTAGAAGCCGACATGACAACATTCTTAACTCGAAAGATTATCAAAAGAAAATTATTGATTTCGTTAAGGAAATCAATATTTACTATAGCATTTAGAGTAACTACTTATTATACTTGTGTTGTATGTATAGTCTCGTAAGTATTGTATGGAAGGTATTCTATGTATCGCATTTAATGCAATTATTGAATTGTTTGTATTGTATTTTCGTGATAGTATATGATTATAAATTTCATATTGTAATTGTAAAATGTGCTTACTTGTTTAGTCACTAATGACCTAGACGTCGATGCGACGATAACTAAATTTAATTAAAAAAATCATCAGACAATAAACCCCTAGTTGACGATGTAAAAACCTGCAAGGAAAACAATCATTCAACTGGCGTGGATGAACATGTGAATTATTAAGATACGCATTTCATATACAAGTATTAAAATATTGCACAACCCTACTCATTACAAAAAGGAATTCATTTGGTGCAAAAACTAAATTTTTTCTATCAAATATGAACACAATTGACAATTATAACTAATTTTCATGCAGATAAATCATGTCACAACAATTAGACGCAATTCAAAAAGATAAGCTTCCGAGTCAGTCTTGTCGAGTCATTTTAGCATTCCAATCTGATATTCCCCGAAAGCTAGCAGTATTTTAAAAGGGTCTTAAATAATTTCTAAAATATTAATGTGAAAATGTACAACAAAAGTCGAATGTTAGAAACGAAGAAAGATATATGAAATATATAAATTCTAACATACGAAGCATTCAAATTTCGAGAATTACTACAAAGAAGCGCAGTAAATTCGTACCGGCCATTCTTTTTGTCTCGAAATTAGCCCAAAAATACTCATATTTTCACAAAATTGAACATGACCTTACTTGAAGATCTATTTTTGATAAACACATCCTCTCCTGTCATTGCTTTGCACAAACACACCTAGATATACAATTTCTAGGTGGTGTTGCTTGCACTCTACAGTTGTATATCTTAAACTGGAAAATATCATAATTTTATGAATGATGACCTACGTGACACAGCTCTTTAAGAATTATTTGCCTCCGGCATGAAGGAATGATGATATTTACCGTCGATACCATTATACAGGCGGCAGACCGACTTTATGTACTCGTACATCAATCCATTCATTGGGAATACAAATTGTAGAATTAGTAAATTTTGTAATTTTAAAATGTATTTTTTTAAATAAAAAAAGCGAATACCCGACAATGGGACTGCATCATATTTTTATCGTCTCTGATTACGTAAGTGACGACGTTACCAGGGTTCCGGCAATAAGAGTTTTTGTGTCGAAAATTCGCTGTTATCCGGCGCACGATTACTATACTTTGCCTTCTTACGTTCGTAAGTGCAAGAATATAAAAATTGAATCTAAATAAAATATTTGCAAAATTTTGATACTTTCTCATTTTTCATTTTTCTCGAAAAGAAGTTCAGAGGACGTTTTGAATGGTTGCTCCTCCGCTCTGTGCCGTAACCACGCGATATCAATAGAATCTTCAAAACAACAAAACAGTAATACAGATTGGCACAGACTTTCTCATACATATATTTTCTATTGACTTTAGTCTGCGCTAAGTTGTCGGTTTTTCTCCCACCGTCTTCCCACCTGCAATTGCCGCCAAACAGGACATTTTAGGATATTTACTCAATTGTTCCGTTCCATAATGGTAGAAGGGAAATACGTCTTTAAGATGATTATTGAAGAATAAAACATCCAATATGCAAATATTTCTTGAAAAATTTGGAGCCGTTTATGAGAAAATGACTTTCAGGATTTCTGAAATTTCTTTCTTGTTTTTGATCTTGTTCTAATAGTTTTGAATATTGCCCATATTTTACTCAAAATTACGAGAAAACGACTTATATTTTCAAAAAAAGTATATAGTATTAAGTAAAGATGAAGAACAAATTTCATTTGAAGAAATCGCTTCTTCAATATTGTTGTTCTAAGAAGAAGCAAAAAAAACATACTTCTGCAATTTTGAAAATTTAGAGTTATCGGAGAAAACCAGACTTATTACATCTTTATAGCGTATTTCATTTCATTCTTATTAGAAATTTATGAACAAATTTGGTGCCCATTTTGACAAAATTTTGAAACATGTCCCGGGTGCTTCAGATAAAGTACTCCCAAAATTTAAAGAATGTATTTCAAAATCACAGAGTTTAAATCGGGCCAGTTTGATCGGGATTCATTCGGAACCGGGACCATTCATTTTGGAAAAGAGATCCTATAAATAGTTTAGGTGCTTGTGTTGGTCATAGACGGGCCGACGGCGCATAACATCGGCGTATTGAACTGTATCCAGAAGTGCTGTTCTTCTGCTTGCTCTAGAAAGGAAAGACGATTACGACTACTCCCATGAGCAAGAAGGCAACGAAAGGCGGGGCAAGGAGAACTTGTACGCTGTTTTACTAAACATTGTGAGATAACATTAAAATTACGTAATGTCCTTTAACTTTGTTATCCAAACAAGTGTTTAGGTGCGAGAGTACTGCAAAATTTGTGTAAGCGAAAACCATGAAAAACAGATTATCGAACTACATCAATTATAAGTTAAGATGTATTCATTTTTTGGGAATGTTGACCTGATATGAAATTCAGCTTAGTAGGGGTACAACACATTTTTCGTATTACTTCAAAAATTTGCAATTTCCGAGCGTTTCAAAGCGTTTAACGAAAATAAGACTTGCGCCAATCTTTTAAACGTTCCTTGTTATATTCGTGAAAACAAATTAAAGAAATGATTTGGGAGTTTTTTGAGAAAATGTTTTTTTAGAAATTGGGTTAATTTCAAGCATAAATTATGCGAAAACGGTTGTATCAGATTCGCACCCCAGCCAGGGGGGGAAGCTCCGCTCCCCTGCGGAGAAGAGCGACGACGGCGCGGGAGATGACGTGGGGCGAGGAGGCGAAGGGGCCCCCTGGCGAAGACGAAACATAAGCAGCGGGGGGAGAGCGCTGCCCCCCCTTACGGTCCACGCGCTTTCACCTGTTCAGCGGACGATAAGTCGTATTGTGTTTTTGTTGACGTCCTGGCGTTATTAAATTTGGACTTATGAACAAAAAAATGGATTTGAAATTGAATTCAAATACAATTATTTCATCAAAAAATTCGTTTTTTAAAATAAATTGTACATACATCAGTCAGGTCGATCGGGAATGCCAGTTTTGATGCAAATCCTGCCTACGTCTGAGCCGCTACGGTTAGTCATGCACCGAAGGACTGAGGAACAAACTGACCCCAACAGAGCGACGAACTGACGGGCAGACGTTTGGCAGTAAACCAATTTTTTGATATCAAGGTAAAACGTGGTAAAACGTGGATTTTGACTACACAAAGTGTCAGAGGAAGAAATTTACTACATGTTCAAACACGATTTATCCAATTTTTTGGTTTCCACAATACAAGTTTTCTGTAAAAAATTGCTGTTTGCCGCAGAAATATAAAAGGATTGCTTCGGTTTGCGAAGGACGGACGAACAGAGTGACAGACGGACGAACGGACGGACGAACGGGTGGACGAACGGTCGTCCAAAACATTTTCAACTTGAACTTTAAAAAATACTGCAACTCGGATCTGCACTATTTTATTTTCTTACATTACTTCATTTGAGCAAAAAACTATTAAACAATAAACTATAATATTGAGTATAAACATGACAAGTGTTTCTCAAACCCTCTGTAATTTTTATTTAAATTATTTTCTGAAATAAACCAATATTTGCTCAATAGAGTTTGTTAACCTTTAGTTTCTCTGAACTCTTTGAAACCCCAATATTGATTAAAAAATGTAAAATGTTATTTAGATATTCCTTTCCCGATAACGCTCCATATGTTAAATGTACTATGTATTAAGTTTGTAAGAATGTTCAAATGTTAAAACTCTCGTAAGGCATTAGCTGCCGACCAAGGGATATAAAGTATTAAATTTAAAAAAATTAAGTATGTCATAGTTTCATTAAAACTTCTGGAATGCTGGAATTTTTTTTCGAAATTCTTTTACACTTTCAATAGCGAATGAAGAATTTTTTTATAAAATGCAGTCTATTTTAGAATATAAGATCTTTAAATTATTTCATTTACACATTCTTACAATTATTACTATATTTTGGGTAATTTGGTGTTACATTGTGTAAGGAATATTGCAATCTTATGACCTTTGCTTTAGATGTTAAATCATTATCTAGAGTATGTAGATAATGCTAGAGCTACAACTTTCACTAATTCGTTGCAAAAGCTATAAAGGTTTTTGGTTGACTGGTTTAGTTGGACTTATGACGCCAACAAGCAACTTATGTCAAACGTGTGAAGAAACGCACCCAAAAATGATTCATGTGGGTAATGATGTCCTTTGCAGGCGACCTTCACATTCCGTAGGGTACGCGCCGGATTGTTTCACTCGGCCTGACCAGCTCCGCCCCTGCCCACAACGCTTAGGGTATAACTAACACTAATGACAGGGAATTTTGTCAATTAATTTTGTGGATAATGACTGTTGCGATAAAACGAATGGATTTGGAGATATAAGTGATTAGGTTTCATTCAATTTTCTCTGTAAGGCCGACTTTTTCGAGATGGCAAATATTGAATTCGAGTTTAGTTCTTTTCCCCCTCCTTAAAAAAAATTACACGATTGTGGAAAAAACTTTCGGAATATTTTTTCTGGGTCAGTTACCTAGCGGCTGGACTATAAGAGACCCATTATTATTCGCAAACTGGCCGCAACCTAGACTCTTTGGGCTTTGAGAGTCCCCATTCGCGTAATGAGTGTCACCCGCTCTCTTTTAGTGTTCCCCATTCACCTCTTCTCTCGATCGGTTATGTTGTTCTTAAATACACTCACATCTCCAACTAAAAGATTGCAATGATTTCGCAGAATATTTTGAATTAAATATATATATATATATATATATATATATATATATATATATATATATATATATATATATATATATATGCAAAACCAATACGTACTAATGCTTACTTGGAAAATGTGCATCAGAAACATGGATAATTCTATGTACGAATGCGTACAATTACGACTTATGTAACGTCTTTAATTACAAAGGAAATTGGAAGCGAACAAGTACACTCCGTGACCACTTACCAAGAAATATATGGTGCAAATGTTACGTTGATGAGGAACATATTTCAAATGCGTGCCTCTTATTGTAAGCAGTCACATTTGTTTCAGGATTCCCTTATTCTTTAAGTGTCCCCCATAAATGCATAGCTTATACAACAAACAATCCCCAGTGAGCAAAGAAAATGTTAAAAGGTTTGTTCGCTACCAAAAGAAAATAGTTTTGGTACCTGCTTTATTCCACTGCATAAATGTTTACTATAAGAAGTAATGTCAAAAAACAAGTACTACTATAAAAGGACACACCCTTTCTTGTACTAGTAAGTTTCCTAATCTCTAAAGTCTCGGCCAGCATTTTTTGCTCTACTCTCTTCCCTACTGTTATATATACAGGTGTCCAGGAAGGAAACGTCGAAACTTCAAAAAATAAGCTCTTAAAACACTTATAAGCATATTTTGTCTAATAAACTACGTGGATATTCCGAATGGTTGAGCCACAATAAGTACTCAAAGGTAGTTTGAAAAATTGGTTTCAAGGCAAAACTTTGCATTGCAGAAGCACATACGCTACTACTTTCGAGTCTACTTTTTAGAAAATATCGTTTAAGGGTCGTTTAATTAATTAAATGTCGTTTGTCGTTAAACACGATCTAGGGTGAACATTTTCTATTTTCGTTTTTCGTGTTATTTTGCAGCTTCAATATTCACTTAACATAATGAAAAATACATTTTGTATATAATGTTCCTACGGGATTTTAAATGACGTTTACATGTCTAGTCGAGCCAAATGTCACGCTCTTTTTTTAGGTCACCTCTCACTTCACAATTTTCTTTCAAGTCTTTCTTTAAGAGAAAGTTCTATCATGGTTGTTTTTAGAGTCATGAGACAAAATTGCCTTGCGATAGTTTTAATTATCAATTATTTTTAATTATTAATTTTTGTCTTCATGTGCCTTTTTCTCAGAAACTATTGCACATCTACGAAATTTTCTCAACTAATGTATCATGAATTTGCCGTGATTTCTTGATGTTTTATATAAGAATTCAATTATTCAATACGTAGATATTAGATGCATTTACAAAAGAATGTTTTAAAAATAGTCTGTTAGGAGAAATTATTAAAGAATATAAATGATGTTGAATCATTAAAAAACACTGTGTGAAGAGAACATTTCTATAAAATTGTATGTAAAATTTCAGTTTCATAAAATAATTATAGAGATGATGGTACATAAACACAACACAAAGGACATTACAAATATAGGCTGTACAATCGTCTCTTAAGCGTTTTTGAAAATGCGCAAATTGGATCTCACTTTAACCGAAAAAAATTGATTTTTCGAGCAACATTATGAGAAATCATTGAAGTCACACTCACAAATGAAATAATGCATAAAAAATCTGATAATGTAAATTTTAACAAAGTGAAAAATGTTTCGAAAACATTATGATTAATTTTTGAAAAATCGAAAAAAAATCAAAATGTCTTTCAGTGTTTTAGCACTATCCGTAGGAAATATTGAAAGAAAAATTAAAGTACTCTTGAGAAAATATTTTGTTCAATATTGCCTTCTCAAACTTGAGGAAAAACTACAAATATTTCCAAAAAAATACATGTATTTTATTAAAAGATTAATTTTTAGAACAAATGTTATTTGAAGAAATAATCTGTATCTTTAGTCTTGTGATCATTATAATTATGATAAAATCCAACAATTTTCGAACTTTTCCAATATTCGAAAAATCAGATTTTAAAGAAATATCGGACTTAAGCTCTTTTAAATGCATTTCACACTTTTTTTAATGAAATTTGAAGTAAAAATTTGGAACCATTTTTGAGAAAAGTCTGAAAATGTTTCACTGTCTTCATGTGAAGTACACCCAAAATTTAAATTATTCTTTTAAAAATGGCAGGGCATTCAGTCTGGTCAGATCATGTTGGGAAATATTCATTTTGGAAAGGTTACAAAGAATAGAATACGAATAGAATAGAGTAGGTATTAGTAATTTTCGGGGTGACAATTCTTTGAACAAATTAGTAATGTAAGTATTAGTAATGTTTACAGACGACCCGAAGAATGGTAGGCAGATTAATGAGCGGTGGGACGGTGGGTGTTTTGAAAAATCACTTTACCGATATCAGAGCCCCCAAAACATGTATTTGCGTTCCAAATCGATTTTTTGCATCGTTGCTGAACTTTCTCAATACTACACACCGTATGAATGTACAGAAAAATAAAAACGTATAAATCTCGACCACAAAGTGAATACAGTCGATGCCGGTTATAGTGAGCTACTGGTTACTAAAGGAATTGTTTCATTCTATCCGACAACCTCAAAATATAATTCAGATTTTCAATAAAATATACAAATGTCACGAATTCACAATTTCGTGACATCTTATCAGTTATTCTGCATTGTCCACACCACTTTAATATGTTAGTTCAATTTTAAAAACCTTTAATGCAATTTGAATTGGAACAATTTATACATTTTTGCATGTTATTTGTCATCGCACTTCTTTCCTTCCTTTCTGTAGTCCCTTTCACCTCATTCACGGAGTCATTACTAGATTCGATTTCACTAGTTCACAACCTGTGATCCGCGTACAGGAAGTGTGCAGGATGGTAAATACATCTTGTTCCTATATGCAGGAAATTGCTTTCTCTAACACTTTGTGTAGTCGGAATCCAGGTTTGTGGGCCCTTAATACATAAAAATTGATTTACGGTAAAAACGTCGGGTTCTCTTTCTGTCAATCTGCGGTCAATGCTAGAACCTAAATTGTTCAGACGACTGTTTTCACAACTAATATACCCTGATTGACTTGAACGAAGTTTGAACGAAAGTCGTGCAAGTTTGAAATGGATATTTTCTTGTTGTTTGGGAAGGTTGCTTTAAATGAAGCCTCTGGGGCATTTTCAAAATTTTCTCAAAAATGGTCCAACTTTTTTGTTTAAACGTTCTCCTCGGATAGCGCAATAAGTTGCGCATGTCTCATTTTCGTTGATGTCTATGAATTTTTGAAAAGCGCAAAAGCTCAAAATTTTCGTCGCCTTTCTGCAGCTAAATTATTGATGATAAGGATTTTTCCCTTACAAAATCTGTTCTTCAAAGACTTTTATATAAGTTCATTGTCCTTCAAAGATTTTAAAATAAGTTCTTGTGCAATTTTTTGAAAATGTGGATAGCTTTTTTTGTAGTTTTGTATCAAATTAGGAAAGTTTTAAAGAATTATTTTCGGCTTTTGATTTTTTCCTTAGATGGAGCATTAAACGCAAGGTTTTAAAATTCGGGATTTTTTCACTCGATTTGTCTTATTTAACTGGGCCACAACGAATCTTTACAAATAAGGTTTCAAGAGTAAGATGTTTTTTAGGACTTTTGAATAGGCTACCGAAGTGTTTTGTTTCTATGCAAAAATATTTAGAAATTTCTCCCACAAGTTCGACAACTTTTCACGCATTTTTGACCTCACTTAACTCGGAAACTAATCTACAAACTAAGAGCTATCTTGATCATTTATTGTTCTAGTACATTTTGGGGTTTTGGCTCTTCAGGGTAATCCCACTCTAAAGAGTATGTGGCCAGAAGGAAACAAAATCTCATATTCCATGAAGAGTTGAACGGAGTCTCTGCAATACTCTATGTCAACAATTGCACAAAATTAATAGAATTTTTACTCACGCTCCACACAGGGCTTACACAACGTAATGCACAGCTCAGGGCTTGGGCATGCAAATTGTGAAACGTTCTCGTGGTAGTGAATCTTAATAAATACATTCAAATTACTTACAATATATGCAATGAGTTACAATAAATTATATGGATACATTGAAAGAGATCGAGTGAGTATTGTTTCCACTCGCGCCAAAACCATTAGCCCCCTACGTGTTGTGTTGTGGGAGTTGGTTGTATTACTGTCTTGCCGGTACGACAGGTGCGGCTCCGACTTGCATGTCCGCTTCCATCCGTTGGTTTCCATCCTCCAGGCAACTCCCCCAGCGAGGAAAGACCTCCCTCCTGAAGACAGCGCGCGGTCCTTTGAACATTTGTTAGGGCATCGCTCTGACATTCACCTGGTATTGACCATAGAAACCATGGAATCTGCGCATCAAAACAGCAGGCCGTTAAAATTCTCCTGAAGACCGCGGGTGAATTTGACCCAGTTTCACTAGTGTCGAAAATCCGCCTAAGTCTGCACTCTAATCTCACAACTTCCCGGTCAACGATGCTGCAGAGGCAATGCCGCTGTCTCTGAGACATTACCCCAAATAGAATCCCGACATGTCGAAAGAAAAAAAGTGCTGATTGTTAGCCAACCCCGTGCGAAACCTCCCAGCATTAACTCCTTGGCTGTTCGGGAGACGCCTGCCAACGCTTTAGTTGCCATCCTGCGACCTCCCTCAGGGTTAAAATCCGATTTCGAAACGCACCTGTGCCTCGGACGCGGCGTCTCCCGGAGAGCCAAGTAGTTAACATACCATCGTAGGCTTTCACGGCCGGAGTCAATATAAGAGTAATTTTCCGGGCTGGTGGGCCGTGGTCTAGTTGGCATTGAAGGGCCAACGCTTCGTCCACGACTGCAGTGGATATCTACAGCGGCGGCAAGATCGCGGGCGCAGTGTTCATGGGGTGACGACGGCTGGCTGGCCGTTCAGTCGCCAGCCAGCCGCCGCCCCGAACACTACGCCCGCGACCTTACCGTCATTGAAGATGTCGACCGCCATTGTGGACGAAGCGTTGCCCCTTCAATACCATCTAGACCACGGCCTACCAGCCCGGGAAATTTTCTCTCTCAGGAACTACCTACTTAGGTGCTGACTCCGGCCGCGGAGGCCCGCGCTCTCACCCGCGTACCTGCATGTCGGTGCGGTTCTCGAGTGCGACGAGCGGCGCGAGGGAGGCGGCGCCGCGCAGGGGCTCCCACGCGCCCAGCCGCACGGCCACCAGCGACGAGTTGTCACTCATGCGCACCTGCGCACGCGCTCCACTTCAGCGCTGCAGTTCCAGCCTCCCGTCGGGACTGGGCACAAAGCTGAGAGGTGCAAGGATAGGGGCGCTAATACCGTCCGATGCGGGTTCCTGTAAAGTTTTCCAACTTTGCACGATACAAATTTGAGATTCGGTGGCCGAGATCGCTAAGGCAGTAGTGCCGTAGCGATCTCGGACCGAAGGATCGCGTGTTCGAGTCCCGCATCGGGCATGATCGTATTGTGTTCGTCCTTCTTTTTATTCCAGGCAAGACCGAGTTTTGTCATTTCTCACTTCAAAAACAGTGTGAAAAGGAACTTTACGGCATTAAAGTTACTTTCCACACATACTTTATTTTACCGGACCTAGAAAGGATGGTCAGGGAGGACGGCTAGTGAGGATGGACAGTGCCATAAAATACAATCCACATTCAATCATAAGGATCGTTAATGAAATCCTGATCTTGAATCGATAACACAACTTTAGTTAAATAGTCCTATTTAATTCCACTCGAGCTTTGAAAATTCACAGATTCAAATCCCTGCGTCGGCTCGCGACTTGTTTGTTGGGTGGATTTACTTATGTTAACGACGTCTTTAAGTTTCAAGAGAGTCAAAACTCTTACCGATTTAAGATGAGACGGTAGGCCGATTAAAAAAAAAATTTTCTTTTTTTAGTAATTAAATAATACGTTATCTTATGAACATATCTACGTCAGATTCATTGACATATTCCATGTATAAATGTATGAAATTTATTTTTAAAGATTCCAGTTACAATTGCCTTACTGCAATATTACTGCACTCTCTCCCATACAACTTCTAATATCTCTGGTTGCAATTTTGATAGAGAGCTAGTTTTTTTTTGTAATAGGATTATGGCTGCAGGTGCTGACAGCCGTCTGGGCGGTTTTGTTATTGCATTTGTTTAGTTAACAATAGCTTCATACGTATACAAGCGTGGCATGATGTGTTTGTTGTAGAGTAAAGATCAATTTCTATCAATCAGATGGTGTGTATCCAAAAATCATTATCCCTTTTCCTACCAACTCCTTCCTCATGGCCAATCACAAGTTGCACTACATAGATCAAAGTTAAAGAGTGCACTTCGACGACAAAAATAGTGTAATTAATATTTTGCGCATTCTGAAACATTTTTGGGAATAATTTCATTTGTGGAATAGTCTTATTAAATACCCACTCGTTCATTGGAAATTTCCAGATAAATTCTCTACGCGGCTCGGGAGTTTATCAGAAAGGGTACCCTCGGATAAGAGTGCAGTTAAGTTTCCCTAAACCAAATGACATATGAAAAGTTACACTATCACTCTATCATAAAAAATATTTTTGAAGGATTTCTTAGCTCTCATCCCACCACCCATACCCCTCTACAGCCAAAAATGTGCGTTTTTAATTTTAATTTATTTCGTCAACTTAACACTTTTAGGTGATTAAAAAACATGAAAAATAAGAAAATAGTTTATGCTCTCAAAAAAACGTTTGATATTTTCTGAATGCCAAATTCAAACTCAAAAACATATTTTTGAAATAAATAACAAAAAATACTTAATTTTTACTGTCTTAGAACCTTGGAATAAGCTCGAAAAAAGTCTCAAAAGTTCCTCTCAAAACAGAAGTTGTGATTTTATTTCAGATTACTACAGCTGGATTGCAATTAAAAAATTAAAAAACATTTTTACCATATTCCTGCCTTTAAATATACATTGAAAATGCCTGCAACAGTTCTGTGCATTTATTATAGGGTTTATTATACATTGTTGTATCAGCCAGTAATATTTTGATTTTGGAATGTAGTTACATTTTATCATGATATTAATGCTTTCTAATCCTTCATATAAATACATCAAACGCTAAAGAAAGAAGATTATGAGCAGTTTATGAGAAAACAATTCGGTCACGGATAAAGGATAAGAGACATGTGGGGAAATGAATGGGAACAGGACCTGAATTTACAAGAACTGTTTTATTGTGTCTTAGAATACCAGGCCAGGCGCGAAAATCTCAAAACTTCCTCCCATAATACTTGCAAATTTTTCAGATTTTTTCAATTTTTGGGCCATAGAAAAAAAACTAAAGCATTTGTAGTGATGTACTTGGCTGTTCGGCAGACACCGCTTCCACTAGGTCCGGAAGGCGGCTGAAACGTTGGCACCTGTGCCTAGGACGCGGTCAAGTAGTTACTGACTCCGACATCGGAAGACTACGCTCAAATATCTGTTGTTTTTTCAGACTAGAGATGAAAATTTGTGTTTCACCTTACCTAAGAATTGATTCTTGTATACGTATATATATGTATACACAATCCTGACACCTGCAAAAAATCTACGCTTCGTAAGTAATAATTGTATGAAAACTGAAAAATGATTTAAAGTAGCACCCAACTGCGAACGCCCATGCCCCTAAATTTTTGTTTTTACAGCATTTTTTTACAGCCCGGTACTGTGTGAGAGAAAATATTCCAAAATTGCTGGCATTGAGATAAAAATGCACAGAAAATAAAGTAGTTCCTTTAATTTTATCATAAAAGATAATTTCGGCATTTTCCTTCAACTTAATTTTACATTGATTTTGGCTTCTGTTGTTTTCTGTCCACCTATGCTATGGAATGGGGGTTCCCAAGAGAACTAAATCTGCAACATTATAACAGAACAATCAAAAATGTCGTAGTTTGTAGAATACTGTCTAAGAACATAATCCAAGCCAACCTGTCTTCCTCTACTTTCCGACTGTTCGCCATCTATCATGCATCTGCATCCGAACTGTCCTTCATGAACCACATACGTCCCCCACAACACATCTGAATTTACCTGTTCTCAAAAAAAAAAGTCGTTTCCTCACGGAACACGCAAACACGGTTTCAAATGCCTAGGACACATTGCTTCCGAGTTATTCGCGGATATAATGTGTTGCAAAAATCTTGTGCCTTTGTATGTCATAATTTGCAATTCCATTTTTCTTCTGAAATCTATTCGATGTAGGACTGGAGTGTAATTCTCCATCCACCGTATCATACTTACAATGTTTTGTGTCCATAGTTTCTTATAAAGTGGCAAAAACTACCGTTCATTAGCTTACTTATACAAAGAATTAGAAAGCTTTAAAAAATGATAATTTGTAATTACATTCCCAATTGCAAATTACACTGGGTGCTACAAAAATGTATACAAAAGTTTAATAATGACTCAAATAAACGCACAGAACTATTGCAAACATTTACGAAGTATATTTAAAGTCAATGTGATTTTAAAAGCGGGAAAATGGTAAATTTGTAATATACTTTAAACTTATATTTATATTATTTTTTATATTTTAAACTGCAGCTCAGCTGTCAAATAAATCTGAAAATAAAGTCACAAAACTTGTGTTTTGAGGAGAAATTAAAGGTTTTTTGAGCCTGTTCCAGGGTTCTAAGATACAGTACAAATATTTTTTGTTATATTTTTACAAAATATATTTGTATTTGAATTTGGAGCTGAGAAAATATCAAAAAAATTTCTTATAGTATAAATTATTTTCTTATTTTTCGTATTTTTTCAATCAAATAAAGTAGTATTAAACTGACGAAAACAATTAAAACCAACGTACCAGTGCGAGAACTCTCGCATGTTAAACCCCACCCTTTTCCTATTCTTCCATTTTTATATGAAGTATTCCGTATTAAGTATTCCATATTCGGAAAATGGTACAATATCAGATGTTTCAAATTGGTTTCGTAATAACAAATTAATAGTAAATGAAAAGAAAACTGTGTCAATGCAGTTCTCCATTTCAAATAAACAGTCTACACTTCACTGAAAACGAACGGCGTGCCATTGACTGATGTTAAGGTAACAACATTTTTAGGTCATTCAATTCATTCAAACCTTAAATGGAACGTCAATTTAAATGAATTGAACACTAAATTAAGTTCATACTATGCTTTCATAATTCTTTCAAATTCCTCCAGCCTCCACACTGCTCTTTGCGTATATTTCGCGAATGTTCATTCCCGCCTGAGATATGGCATAATATTCTGCGGAAATACATCTTATAGCTCCCAGACTTTTAGATTACAAAAATGAATTGTACGAATAATACGAAAATCCCACCCACGTGATTTTTATAAGCCTCTCTTTATTAATCTATGTATTTTACCATTACCTTGTCTGTTAATATATGAATCAGTGACTTTTGCCAAAAATGACTAACTTAAGGGCGGGAATATATTTTCAGCAAACGCCGTTGTCTATAACTACAACACTCGACGTAGTAATCCCATTCATCAGGTAACAGTATCAACAGCTCACTACAAAAAATTCACATATAATGCATGTACATTATTTTACAACACCTTGCCAGATGACATTAAACGATTGAATTCGATACAAACATTTAAGTCCCAAGTAAAATCTTTTCTGCTGCGCAACTTCTATTACAAAACACTTCGAAACTTCTATTACAAAACATTTTTGAACGTTACCTAGTGTGATAAAAAATACCGCCTGTGAAGAAGCCCAATCGATGTCTGCAGTTTTCACGTTGTCGACGTTGAACCGTTGACCGCCCAGAAAATTCCGTGCCGAAACATGCGATAGTTCGCTGGGTGTAAGGGTCTGGGTCTGGTCTGTAAGGTGAATGATCCAGTTGTTTGCACCCAAAAGACATTAGACCTATTGTTTGGCAGAAACATGTGACCTTGCATTGTCATGCTGCAACGTTGCACCGGAAGACAATAGGCCACGCCGAATGTTTTTTATGGCACGTCGCAGTTTTTTCAAGGTCACACAATTCACATATTAATGTTGTGCTTGTCGACATAAAATCCTCTAACAACATCCCTTTCTTGTTCCCAACGACAGTTGCCATGATCTTCGGTGATAAAATTGCTTGACTTTTACTTTGATTGGCGACAATGCGTGCTGCCATTCGATTGACTGTTGCTTCGACTTGGGAGTTAGTATGTGAGGCATACAATTCTCGCCCCCGCGATCTGCAGCGATACGGTCTCAAAATTCGATTTCCAAAAGCATTTCCTTCCAGTTCGTATTGTGTCAAAAACGATAAATCATAGCCCAAAATTTTAGTTTTGTGATAATCAGAAAGCAGTTTTGAAATCTTGAAATCTGCAGTCTGTTGCGGAGGATGAAACATTTCTTCTTATTAAATATGGCCAATAACTCTCGTTTCTATATTTTATTCTTAATTGAACTGTGATTGAAGAAAGAGAGGGACATCCCAAGAAAATATGTGTTGATTGTATTTGCACGTTATTCAAAGCACGAAATTTCAAGGGACAGCTAACTTGAAGATCGTCAAGATAGTTTGGTTCGAATTGAAAACATCACAAACATTTATTAGCTGTTACCACAGAAGCCATTGCATATGCTTACTGCAATGTACATATTTTAATACAAATGAAAAAGAACTTTCAAAACAATGTCTAACCAATATAAATGATGACATAAGGCAGTGTAAAGAAAATAAATTTCGCATTATAGTACATTTTGCGATGTCAGTGTTGAGAGTCATTTCGATATGCCCTTTGAAGTCATCCACAGATTATCCAAGTACAGCCAGCGTTCTTCCATGCGTAACGTAACTTTAACTTACGTTTCAAAGATTATAGACCATTTTCTTTATCACTTCAGGATTCTTCAAATTTTACTAGATTTAATTTAATTCTATTTGTTTATGTTAAAAAAGGGCAAAAAAGTTTGAGATTTATGTAGAAAAAGTACTGTGCACGTTTTATTCCTTTCCCCATCCTGTTACTACACTTAGTTGAATGGAGTTACAAATCAAGCGTGGATAGCAACATTTAGAAACTAGTAAAGTACAAATGTTAAATAATGCACTGTTAATCATTATTAAAACTCTGCAACGATCAAGTGATTGCACGCGAACGATGCAATCATGTTCGATCATCATCTGTCACTGGAACAAACGCGTGGCGATGCCGTCAATTAATATTTCAGAGTATGGCCAGTGGAAGTTTTTTCTTCGCGGTTCATCCACAGTCATAATATCGCCGAAAATATATCATTTTTTGTTATATTTTTATGACCAAAAGCATCATTGACTATTTCGCAAATAATATCCTCTAAATAAAAAACAAGAACGACAGATAATGGTTTCGTAAAATTTTTTAGTAGCCATTGATACCAAACACCATATAACAATCACTGCTGGATAGGGAATGATCTCAACTGGTGCATCAGGGTTACGACAAAAAATTTAGAAATATGTCGATTCTACGCGTTTAAGAAATCAAATGTGTGTACGCAACACACGTGTATCATTTTAGAGTTATATACAATGGTGGCAAGAACATTTTTTACTAAAGTCTGTTTTATGTACTAAGGGTACACGAGAATTGTTTGTTAGCCCATAAACTAAAAAAATAGATCTTTTTTTAAGGTTTATACTGCATTTTTCGAGGTTTAGCTCTTCTGGACGCACTTTGTTCCTTAGCACGAGTTGTCGAAAACGTGAAAAATATCAAAAAATGTAAAATTAAATTACCTATTTGGTATTCGCGACGTACGGGTTTGTTCAGCCTTTTTATAGTCGTTCAGACGTTTTATATAGTAACGCACTTTCCTCACTAGACGTCACGAGGCAGTGACGTTTTACAGCCTACCCAATCACAACGGAGTGGAGGGGCGCGCAGGGAGTCCAGGGGGAGGGAACAAATGCAAGCTCAAGAGCCCCCCCCCCCGCGCTCTTGGATCAGCCCATGTGTGAGGAGAGCCAGTAACCCGTGTAGCAGCATTAGGCAGTCTTTTCCGCAATCTCAACCTATTAGTCATCAGTTATTTTAGATTGGCGTCGATGCCGCACAACTCTTGTGCTTTACTTTCGCATTTATTAATTTGCGACAACAGCAAAAGACATTGCTTGCAGTAGCGCCTCCAGCTAGACCGCCAGTGATGTTAACGCAATATTGCTGACGTTGGTAAACCGCAAGAGAAAATGCTGAAGATTATATCAATTGAGTGCCTGAATTTATATCTGGTATCTATTTGTTAATAAATGTTTGATGAAAATTTTGATAAATTTTATGTTAATTAGTTTTCAGAGAACTTTCTGTTTTAACAATAAGATAATGGCTACCCTCACACTCTACCGGACAATAAATATATTTTTTGATTAACTACACTCCGCTGGTTAATCAGAAAATACGGACCATATTAAACAGTTATAATACGCTTTTTAACACACGGTTCAAACGTCATGTTGGACAGTCTGAAAAAAACTAGCGATATATAAAGATCGACAAGCAGCCACAAACATTGATAGTTAGAAACTGAGTTAAAGGCGCATTTTCTAGGCGCAGAACCACCAATGCACACCAATCAGAATTTAGACAAGACAGGAACACCCAAAGATTCTTGCTGAAATTTTGTGAAGCACTTTAGGTAGCTCATATATGTTATTACCGTTAATTAACTTTAGAGGGAGTTTTGACAGTGTGAAGCATAATCTGTTGGATGCAAAGTACAGAAATATTAATTTTTATTGTCTTCAATACTACGGGCAAAACGTTGCATGGAAAACAAGTTGCAACTTTTGCTTGTTAAAGAAAGATATTCACTAGTGAAAAACGTAGTGAAAGGAGAACCTCAGAGCTCAATCCTGGGTCCTTTTTCTAATATACATCAATGATTTACCATTCTTCAATTCTATACACGCCATAAATATAGGATGTCCGGAAACCAGTATGCAAAATATCTCAGATTCTATTGCAACTTTCATGGAAAATGTCAGAGTCACTTTTTCCCAAAAAATATTTGTTTTCGAGAAAATTGAGTTTAAATGTTACTTCCGTGCGCAGAATGCAATTATTTGCCCGGCCACCACAGATACTAAGGCGTCAGCAAGGAAACAACAATTTGCCTCCGTGTTTTCGTTCAAACTGACGAGTAATTGTGAAGAAACCGTTGCGTGCCTCACACTGGAGTTCTTTAATAGTATCAATCGTTTCACGGATAGTATTCAATCCATTAAATCTACTTAAAATGAAACTTGGTTCGAAATGATAAACTCGACACGGAGCCGCGCAATAATGAACGCTGAACACGAATCAAACGAATTATATTGAAATTAACAAATCTTCTGGAATAAACGAAATATTATTTTTGCGTATATTCAGTGAAAACTAGTTCATAGCCATATAAATGATAGTTGATAAATTATAGAATATGAAGCTATTTTTAATTTTAAAACAATGATTAACAATACATGCAAAATATTCACACGGTTCTGACTAGTTTCTTTAAAAAATGGAACAGTGATGGAGTACTTCTATCTCTGTCTCTATCACAGCGAGTCTGCACTTATGAGAAAACATTCCTCAAGTCTCTGCCTGTGTCGAGATGAAAAACGACATAGTCTTTTATGAAGGCATTCAGAGATTACGAAGAGACACTCACACCATTAACTTCATTGGCAAAGAGCCCTTTAAGCTGAATTACTACTATATCCCCTCTCTCATGAGGCTGGTGGCACTTTCAGCAGAACACTTCAATTCATCAGTGCTACACGCTAATTATTAATGTTTATAATACGTATTTCTTGTTTACTGCGTTCCAAGAGGTGTTTTATCGTAACCTCCAATACTTTATTAAGATTAAATTTTAAAATGGTTGTCACAATATAATTCTATTTATTTGCTGTTCAGTCCCTTTAGTTTATTCCTCCAATATTTGAGATTGGTTTCACTATTTTCCTCCAGTTTCCTGGTGTATTCAATAAGAAGTTTCATTGAATATTGTTTGCTTAGTGCCTGTGATCGGGGGCCAGCATGCGTCCGCGCCTTTATACCTTGTAGAGCTGCGAGAGGGCGAAGGAGAGGCCGACGTCCTGGCGGTGCCAGCGGCGCTTGTGCGAGCGCGTGCCGTTGGGCGCCACTCGCCGCAAATCCCAGCGCCCGCCCCCCGCGCCCCCGACGCTGCCCCCACCCGCGCCGCCTGCCGGCCGCCGGGGACTCGTGCGGTTGCTGGAGGCGAAGGAGTTGCCCCTCCAGCCCCTGCCGCCCTCGGACGCGAGAGGCTTCTTGCGGTGCTTGGGTGTGTCCGGCCTAGGACCACGAAACAACACGACACAACGCATGAAAATAATGCCAATAATAATAATAATAATAATAATAATAATAATAATAATAATAATAATAATAATAATGAAAAGGAAGCACAGAAAAACTACAGGACTGGTCGAAATGTTGTATGTCAAAAAATACAGAAAGGAGCATTCGTGTAAACAAAGGGTTTGCAACTTGCAAGGCCTCGAGGGCCACAACTAAAACATTTCATATGGTTGGCGGGCCATATCTACATTATTTGGCTATTAACTCCTGACTTTCCCGTATTGTTGATCTTGGCAGTTTACTCGGCTGCTCAGAAGCAGGGGGGGGGGGGAGGAATGGAACCTTGCGAAATTGGGCCGTACCATGAAGAACTCAGTGAAATACAATGGAAATATTTTGAATTTCTGAATTCATTAGAAAAAAGTATTAAATATAAACTTATCATATTTTTACAGGAGTTGACCCCGACAGGGCGTAGGTACTAGGCGTGCAACGTTCTCACACGACATGGGTGCAAGAGATATTAACTTCTGACAAATAACCTTTCGCGGGCCGACAGTTGGACAACCCTGTTGTAAACAGTAAATAAAGAAGTAGTATTTTTTGTACGGTTTTTACCTTTTTTGTAAAGCCACACATTACCCCAGAGTAATGCCAGAGGCGAGGATGATAATTATGACAGGGATGGTGTCAACAATATTAATATCTATTATTATTATTATTATTATTATTATTATTATTATTATTATTATTATTACCATCATCATCATCGAAAAAAGTCCAACAAATACTGATAAAACAATTTCAATAAATACGCCAAACCTAATATATGAGAAAGAAAATCATTCAATGAGTTCATTATATTCCCTGTTCTATCAATACCTTGGCATTTACAGACTTGAGAATGTTTAGCTGGTTCTATTTTTATAAAAATATATTGTGATTTCACGAAGTGCTTGAGAATTGAATTGAATTAAATTAATGCCTTATTTTACGTGGCGAGACTCGGGCCATCAGGCCAGCTCTTCCGTCTGACCACGCAAATTTCGCTACGCTCCTTTCACCAACTAGCTGAGGAAGGAGGTATTTCTTAGGCGAGAAACAGGCGATTTTTGGATTTAGCTCAGAGGCGTCATTTAGGCTTGAGGATCTTTTACATGCAAGTAAATCTACTAACATGGGACAGCCGGCTTTACTTCCCCTCCGAAGTAAGGCGTACAAAGGATTTTTTCGCCCTTAAAATCCACGGCTTCGATCGAGTTTGAACCCACCAACTTGGGTATACCAGTCCGATACGCTAACCGTTACACCATCGACGCGCGAGAATTGCCATGCACACAGCTACGTGACAAACTAACAAAATTGCACATGCTCAGAACACGGCCGTAGCATTTGGAACGACCTGTGCTGTCCCCAACCCGCGGAGGAGCGCGTGAAACCCGCGTGGGGGGAGCCCTGGAAGCTCGTCAAGTGCGTGTGCGACTGACCTGTCGGTGCGGCGGGGCGCGGCGTGGGGCGGCGTGCGGGCGGCGCGCTTGGGGAGCGGGCGGGCGGTGGCGCCGGGCAGCAGGGCCGAGGCGTTGGGCGCGCCGCCCGGGAACAGCTTGCCCAGCGCCGCGGGCAGGCGGCAGGGGTCGTGCACGCGGCGGGTGAGCGGGCCCTGCACCGCCGCCAGCACCTGCACAGCACCGCGCTCCACCGCGCGCGCCGGCTACAGGACTGCCAATGGGAGCGGGAAGGCAACTCGGATCATTGAGAGATTGTGAACTTGGATTCGGATTGAGCACTGGCAAAACTTCAATGAAATAATACATTATTTTGTGTTTCCGGACACGTCCATTGCTATAGTAATTACTCTCGTTAGCAGTCGCTGCCGGTGGGTTGCAAATTAGGGGCGAGTATGGCATGTACAGTTATTTTTTTCTAGGGTGGCCGCTGGGATTATCGAGTAGAGGGGGAAGCTGAAAATAGTGGGGAGTGAGCCAGGAGGCGGCGCTCACTCGCATCTGGCTCGTCTGCCCAAACCAAAAGCGGCGCGGTTAGCCTACCGCATCACACGCGTTAGCGCACTTATTTGGTCATTAATTTGCTTTAGTGTCTTCGTTCAGTGGTGGAGAAACACCAAATTCACTTGGTGGCCTGGCTCTGTTCTCATTATCTACATATTTTCCACGGACACTGATACCCGTTTCCTCACTATCATAACTTGCATTACAGCCACTGTCATTACTGCCGATTCAAATAAAAATATAGATTTCTTGATATGAATCTTTCTCTTCCTCTCTTTATTCGGAGTTGAAAATGAACACGATTCTCCCCATTCAATAGAATTTTTTCCTTTTCAATTATGCAAATAGATATTTTCGAAACACCCATAGCAGCAGCCAAGAACTGCTTTGACATTTTTAACACTTTCTTTTGCTTCTCTCTTCATAAATTGAAATACTTTTCCAACGAATTCACGTGTCTGACTGTGACGAGCTATGTAACTTTCTCTGAACAAGACACACAGCAATAATCACAAACAGAACAATAATCACTTAAACAGAGCTTTACGAATCATGTTAAAATGCTTCACGCAACTAATTGCAAGCTTGCACCTTGCGGATACGATACGTCAGGTTCAATGTTTACACAAGTGGAGTAGGGCTATCAACGCGCGCTAGGAAGGGACGCGCTACCTCCTAAACCGATACGTTTGAGGAATGGACTCTTCGGGCAGCTCTGAGCCCTCGATCTTCAGCAGCCATGCTAAAACAATACTATGTCCGAACTATCATATACATTTTACCTCTTCAATATATTTTGTAAACGAGGAAGACTATAGCGTGTAGTGTACAAAGCAGAGAAAGACTGAAGCATGTAACCAATTTGCACGCATCGGAATTTTATCCTCGTCTAAGACAACTTTTACGTTGACAGAAGAAGACACAATTGCCCTCAAGCAAAAATGAGTTATAACAAAATATTTCTAGCAAACAAATAGTAATTTATGAAATTAGATAAAATTATCGGTATTCTTATTTTGGTTAATGGGTGCGGACTCTGAAGAACAAACCCTAATCGCACACGTTGCCTCCACCCTCAGTACTGCCACTCTTTAAGCTTCCATTGCCTCACATGCATCAAGCTACCCTCCAGCTACGGACGAACTCGCGATAGTCCACGACCCATTCTAAAAACAATTATTTTTCGCTTAACCGGGCACAAAATTAAATGCGTACTCAAAAATTGCGCTAGCGGAATGCACAAATTAAGCGATACGATTTATTGCAAGTTTAATACTTTTTGCAACTTTTCCCGATCCCCTCCGTGCTTCGCCTTTGGAAAATCATGACATTATTTTCCGATCAATCCCAGGCAAAGAACGGATAAGTACCTTACCAAACGAGCCAATCACATCGTTCAGAGCAGTCGGCTGCTAGAATTCTCTTTCCGTCGCTCTAGTTAGAGTCGAATATCTGCCTCCGTCGAGATTATCATTCTAAGAACTCTAGTTCAGAAACGCTGAAATAGCCAGAATTGCTGCCCAGAGCGGTCTCATAGGGTATAAAATTTCAACATCTGCTGTATCCACGAGATGCGTATCAGCTTCAACAGATTTCAGTTTGTGAATATTGTCTAAAAAAAACTCACTTTACACTAAAAATAACTCACTCTTCTACCTCCAGTTACGTATGATCACAATCATTTCTTGTGTGTTTGTAAGACGGGCTTTAAGGGCTCATTATCATCATCAGCCCATTTGCTATTATCATTTATACTAATGAAGCGTTAGATTACGAGCCAGGCTTCTTTATAGCAGTGAAATGGATGTGATGATACAAAGGGTTGAGGGCCTCAATTAACTTCGTTCGCCTACATAAAAAACCCTTCTTGGATCTACTCATTTCTCTCGAAGGGATATATGGGAGGATATAGCTTACAAGGGTGCTTCTCCGGAAACATCCCTCTGCAAAGGCATTGGTGTATTGTGAAAGAGTTACTTGTATAATAGTTAAACATAATAATTTCTTTCGATAATGAGTCGTGGCAATTTTGCGAGTAAATATCTTGAAGAAGTTTCATTATTATCCAATGTATTTGAGCAATTTTGTCAAAAAATTGTAATTTTTTGTAAGGAAGGAAGCAAAATCTTATTAACTTTAACCGATGACGGTTGTAGAACATTTTCTCCCCATATATTCAAATTATTTGTAATTGATAAAATTAAGAAGATAGTTACTTTGTCGCTGAAACATGTTCAGCATAGCTCATAGAACTATACGGATAATCAATCCCGTTGGGACCAATATGGTTTTCAGGCTCAGATTCCAAAAATAGCCTCCATTCTTTGGTAGACATGTATTAGTGGATTCCAGTAGTCCGTCTACCTTGTGTCCGAGAATAAACGTTAAAAAATGTGTAGGGCCTGAAAACGGGTCGAAAATTATCTCTTTTTGCCCATGAACATATCGTTGGAAGTTGCTTATAAAGGAGTTATATGTACATACACATTGACATTTGCGCCACATATGAACATATCCCGTACGCATAGATGTTTGACAGTACACGAAATCTTCGTCTCAGCGTCAGAACGAGACCTGATCCTCTGTGCATGTGGAGTTACCTAACAATCAGAGAGAATGTAACATGTGTAACTCTTATGGAATTTTCTACTACATATTCATTGGCAAAAAATGATCATTTTCGATCCTTCTACATACCATAGTGATGTACAAGACATTTGAAACGTTTCTTTTGAGGCAATGTTAATTTTAGAAGAAAGTAGCACACTTTAAATCAAAATATTGTACTAAAGTCCGTTTACGATCTCCATACACGGATACCTTTTGCATTTTCCTCGAGGTATTCCCATTGACAAACTTGGAAATTTTGATTTAGTCTCCGAAACTTCTCAATCACTCACAACACAGTTTAGATAACTTTGAGTTACCATGTGTGAGTGATGTGGTGTGAATGCTTGAAGAGAACTTTCCGTTTGAAGGGGATAAAATATTCTATACGTATATAATTATAATTTTATCTCATTATAATTTTTAATGAGATATTTAAAACCGGAAACACAAAATTAGTCGGAAATAATTAATTTCACGCTTGAAATACTACAAATGTGGGTTTTTTCTTTCTTTATTGATTGATTAATGATTCCAGGCGCGACAGCTGCTAAGCTCATTACTCCTATAAGTGTAGTGAATGTTTCTATCGCGGAGGGTGGTGGTGATCTTCCTCCTGATGATAGAGAGATCCCCGTCGGCTTGCGGGGTTTTGTCAACAAGTTATCTCCCAACCGGGACAAACTAAGCTTCAGTGTGTTCTCCCAAGAACTGTGGCAGTATAGTGCATGTAAGTATAAGTATGTGCCATAATTGGTGAGTGTAAGACATAGAACGTGAAGAGAGATCGCCCTCGGTCCGGGGGCTGTTTGTTAGGGTACTACTCTGGCATTCGCCTGGTCTTGATCGGAGAAACCTCGGAAAACTACCGATGTAACCAGCCGGCCGCTAGAATTATCCTCCAGACAGCGGCCGAACTCGACCTATCTATGTAGCTAGTGTCGAAAAACACGGTTGCTGAGCAGAGCAAATAATGAGGCGGAGTGCTGCCCACCAGGTCGCTGTCGAGGCCCACGTTGAGGAAGCGAAAGCGGCCTTCGAAGTCCACCTCCGCTGGGCAGCCGCCGGGCGGGGGAGTGGGCTGCGTCGCCTCGCCCCCTCGCCCCCCGCGGCCCCCCGGGCCCCGGGGCCCTGCCGGCGGCGCAGGCAGCGCAGCGGGCGGGTCCTCCACCACCAACCACGACAGGTACGTGTTGAACAGCAGCTTCTCCGACACCTACGCACGCAAACACGCCGCTGTACCGAACGGTCCGTGCGAGGTTTATTCTTTCTTCTTCCTTTCTTTTAATGGCAGTTTTATTATTTATCCTTCCTTTCTTTCTTTGCAATTTTATTAGCTTACGCACTTGCCTTGGCCTATCTCCGATAATCGGCATTGATTTTCTGTAGATTATTGGGGGTAGGTCATTCGAGGTTGGGCGATCGGCTGATCGTTGGGATATAAAGATGGGAAATGGGGAGAGGATAGGGAAGAAAAGATCCAAGACCCGTATTCTAGATTGTTCACCGCCATTCACCTGATCTGATAAACTACTCATAAGAGTAGGCGGTCTGCAAATTCAGTTCCCGCAAGGTGACACAAAATCGCCTATACTAAACGCACCAGGCAAATTGCCGACAATTCGCATGAATGGAACCCGCGACTTCTCAACCACCAGTTCTCTCTAGACATAATGCGTCCGAGGTTTATATATAACGAGGATTAAATCATAAGGAACTGACTGCTAAGGGGGAGGAAATCCTATGTTCTCACGCACTCGCTCAACATGCTTGTGGTTGCAGATGGCTAACAAGACCCAGGCACGACCCAGGTCAGGACACCCTCATGTTCACTCAGGTACGACAAACAGGTTGAAAAGTTAACTCCATTAAAATGTTAAGTAGCCATCTAGTTTAAGTCCATGAAACATAATTTTAAAGACGTGCAGAACTTACATTATAAATACTGCATTTTTTTCAATTCTTCTATATAAATAAAGTAAAATCTGCGAAAATGGCCAACTGTAAGTGGTCACTTCCAATAACGGGTATTGTTTGCGAAATCATAAACCATACTTTCCCAAATGGTGCTTGTAAGTATTTCCTCTTTAAAGCGACCTTCGTACCTCGCGAGCAGCGGTTTGGCGTATTCCCTAGAGTGATGTGTAAGTGATTTTCCATCTACCGATTGTAATAGGTAATTAAATAAGTCGCAAAAAATTACAAATACAGTTCACTCAGTTCGTTTCTTCGATGGGATGCATTGTTAAAGGGTATCCCTGGTTAAAATAGGTGAAATGCCCTTGTCCCTGAAAGTCCAAGTTTTTTATTGAACATCATTTTGAATAGTAAAAAAATAAGATATGTAAGGTCGAAATTCGCCATTCCCTCTCCCCGTCAATAATTCAGTAAAAAAACCTTTTTTTCACGTTTTATTTTTTTCTCTATTTTCTACAAACGAATTTCACTGAAAAAAATCACGGTTATAGAAGACATCTAGGGCTATTTTTGTGAATTTTTTGAGCATCTGGAACCAGTTTTAAAGTCCCTAAAAAATTCCCAAAATAAACAATTTTTTTATTATTTCAGGAGCAGGTACAAAACATTTTTTAATTGTTTTTCATTCACTGAAACGTATTCTGTAATCGCAAATTTTTTCAGATTTTTTGGAGTGGTGCGCCAGGTCGAAAAAAATAATTTTTTTCACTATTTTTCCCAATTTTTTAACATTTTGGACAACTTTTAAACAATTTGTAAGTCAAATAATTTTTTTACTCTTATAGAAAACGTAAATATATATGGGGAATTAACAATAATATTACTTTAGTTATTATTTTTCACATGATTAATATTTTTGTATTTATTTAAAATATTTTAGTCTGTCTAAAACTGTTTTTTTAATATTTTTACTCTGTTTTTTTGTAGAGCGTGTTTTCTGTTTAACATTCCTGATGTATATCTTACTTTTTATAGTTTAGTTTTCCCATAATAACATAAAATATTCTAGGATATTGTATGTAATTTAAAAGAAATGCAATATAAGTATGCTTTCAATTCCAGTATTTATATATTTAGTAAAGTTCATTATACATGTTATACATTATACATTTCATATAATTACTTTTATTTCAAGATAACATTAAAGTCATTAGTAATAAGAAATTGTTTATTATCCGTAAAATAAAAAATACAACGCGTATAGTATTCATTTAATCCTCATCACTATCTTCGTCAATCACGGGACAAACATTGTTAATATCGAAGACATTTGTAAGAACTTCAGACGGGCGAATAATTTTCGATAAATATCTACCATAAGATAAGTGATATACAAGGGCAGCTACATGTGAACAACATCCGATAGTTCGAAGTCCATTTGCACAACTACAACAGTACCCTTCAATTGCATCTAATCCAACGTCATCTACATCGTAATGAATGTAACACTTATATATTTTACTCTTAATGTGTCTAGACTTTACTTCAAATCTTACAATTCCAGGTTCTTCTTTCAAGAAAGCTAAAGAAAGTGAATTATTGTCATCAAGCATTTCTCCTAAATACGAAATAGCTTGAGAAAGTTGGTATGAACCTGTAAAAAAGAGTTCCAAATCGTCAAGTGTCATTTCTGGAAAATCTATTAGGTCCTTCGAAGAAACTTCTTGAAAGGGAACAGTTTTTCGGTTGTAGTTCTCATTCTCAACTTTTTCAGCTAATTCGTTAACAACTTCTTTGCAAGACTTCATACGCTCAATTATTATTCCGACCTTTCCAACATCAGAATTAAGACGTTTACAAGTTAAATTATAAAGTAAACATGCAACTTTACAGTATACTGCAGCATCGGTTAACATTTTATTGCGAAACTGATGATGTAACAATTTATATTTCTGAGCTATTATACCATGCACAGCCTCAACAACCCATCGAATTTTTGTAACAAAACGAGATTCGTTAGACTCTTCAGTTGTTAATTGATTTCTTTTTCCCTTCAACGCAGGCATAAGAACTTTGAAACCTTTCTCCTTTAAAATGTTTACCACATCACGAAATCCGCGATCTAAAACGAAAACGTCACCTTTTTCTAATATGTTCTAAGATTTTTGCATCATTTAGATTTCCTTCAAAAGGTCCGACAACATCTATAACATAACCATTTGTTGTGCAAATTGTAAAAGGTTTACATAAGGAAGTCTTTTTTGGCCAGAATAGGATTTCCGTTGATAAATATTATTTGCACTTTTTTCATGACGTAAGTACGTACCGTCACAAATAATTGCTAAATTATTACCGAGATTGTGTAATAATTGAGCGGCTTTGGCTGTCTCATTCAAAAAAAATTCTCTGGTGTGGGCTTCGACGCCAAAATATGTTGGAAGAACATAGTCGCGAAAACACTTCAAAACAGATTGGATAGAATCTCGAACAACTTCTTCAGTAATATCCATAATAGCAGCAATTAATTTATCCGAATTTCCAGATTTCAATTTAAATAAAAATATCACAAGAGCTTGTAATACGTTTCTATTATGCGAATCTCTCATCGTCTGCATCATATCACGAACCAGAATTATCGTATCCCAGTTATGACCTGTAAAAGCTTTAATCCGTTCTTCTGATAACGAGATACTTCCAATTCTGTCATGAAGCCGCGCATCTACTTCATCACCCAATTTCGCAATGAATTGTTTCACTTCGTCGGCATCAATAGCAGATTCATTGGAATACTCAACCATTTTTTCGATTTCGTCGTTAAAAAAGCGATTCTTAATCATGTGTGATGAACAACATCTGTTTCTTCGAGGAATAAAAAGACGTCTTTTTAGAAAAACCTGAATGCGAGCATCAAAAGGAACATCACGAAGGTCAGTTTTGGAATTACAGATAGAGCAATACGATTTTGTAATTACAACTCTGGGGAACGGCATTATAATAAATTCAATTTCGATCAAAACTGGTGGACAATAATCAGAACCTTGACTTTCGACCTGAGATGAAGATGGAGTTTCGTCAAAAATAGGTGGATAATACTCTAAATGTTGACTTTCTTCAACATTTAGAGTATTATCTGAATCTTCAGTATCTTCGAGTGATGATTGAGAAAGTGCCTCAACTAATGTAACAGCACTTTTAGTTACTGCTTTTGATGTTGAAGGTCTCTCTTGATCCAAAAGTTCAGGACCCGCTGTGAAGCACATCTGCTTTGCTTGACGTTTGCTTCGTTGTACTCGCAATTTAGTATAACATTTGTCACAAATACTGTCGTCTACTTGAACAAAGAACCCATATGCTAAAGTGAAGTTCTCGGCTTCTTCTCGTTGTTTACATTCTTTAGCTTTTTTTACTGTTCCTTTCCGAAAGTAGACTTTACATTGTACACACTTAGATGAGTCCCCCATCTTTGGTTTTTTAACAGGCAATTCTTCATCGGAAGTATCCATCTCTTCAAATCTAAAAGTATCATTTTAAAACAATGTAAAGTGTAAAATTATAATCTTAAATAACAAATTAAATTAATAATTAATAATAAATAAAAATAATTAATTAAATTATATTATAGTCAAACCTCAAAAGTTGCAAGTCCAAGAATTTTCTGAAAAATGATCCTTTATTAAAAAAAATCTTTGCACTTTTTCTGGATTTGAAAATGTTGTATTTATATTTTCACCTGTATTATTTCTAAATATATTATAATTCTACATCTTTTTGAAAATTAAAAAATAATAATATTACTATTCTTTAATAATGAGTTGGTAATAATTTTTTCATTTTAAATTATCTCAAAATATAAGTTAATTATGAACAATCGAAAAATAGTTCATTTTTTGACAGTTTTTTAGAAGTACAATTTTAATTTTTGTTGGAATTAATGAAATAAAGTAAAAAATATCTGTATTACTTAGTTGTCAAAGGATCTACCGTTTAACATTATAAAATATTAATTTCTTCTAAGTAAAAATGCTATTTTTATACATCAATTATAGTGTCTCTTTATATACTAATATTATTTAAAATAAGAAAATATTAATAGTTTAAAAAGTTAAACGGTGAATCTTTGCAGAACTAAGTAGTATTTTTTACATTATTTCAGAATTCCAATGTATATTAAAAATAAGTATTCTAAAAAACTGTCAAAAAATGAACTATTTTTTTCTTGTTCATATTTACCTTTTCTGTTGAGCTACTTTAATGTTTGTTTTTATATTTATGGACTTTCATGCTTGTACCACATGAGTTAAACAGTGATAAATAAACTTTATTGATCTTATATCTTTAAATCTATAAGAGACACAGAATCTTTTTATTCTGTACATATATACGTATGTAATACTTCAAATGAAATAATGTTTAAATATTTTAGAAGCGTCCAGGATAAATTAGTACAACAAATGGTTTCAAAGCGAAAATATTAAAAAATTATTTTTCACAGACTAAAATATTTTAAATAAATACAAAAATATTAATCATGTGAAAAATAATAACTAAAGTAATATTATTGTTAATTCCCCATATATATTTACGTTTTCTATAAGAGTAAAAAAATATTTGACTTACAAATTGTTTAAAAGTTGTCCAAAATGTTAAAAAATTGGGAAAAATAGTGAAAAAAAATTAATTTTTTCGACCTGGCGCACCACTTCAAAAAATCTGAAAAAATTTGCGATTACAGAATACGTTTCAGTGAATGAAAAACAATTTAAAAAATGTTTTGTACCTGCTCCTGAAATAATAAAAAAATTGTTAATTTTGGGAATTTTTTTAGGGACTTTAAAACTGGTTCCAGATGCTCAAAAAATTCACAAAAATAGCCCTAGATGTCTTCTATAACCGTGATTTTTTTCAGTGAAATTCGTTTGTAGAAAATAGAGAAAAAAATAAAACGTGAAAAAAAGGTTTTTTTTACTGAATTATTGACGGGGAGAGGGAATGGCGAATTTCGACCTTACATATCTTATTTTTTTTACTATTCAAAATGATGTTCAATAAAAAACTTGGACTTTCAGGGACAAGGGCATTTCACCTATTTTAACCAGGGATACCCTTTACTTCGAACTTTTTATTTTTATTTTTTTATTTTCAATTCTGCTAATTTACAATCTGTTCACTTGGAACAATTAGTAAATGGTATACATGATATAAGTTGCTATGAAGAGAATCTAAAGGGTAAGTCTAGAATATGTTCACGCTTTAGCCTATACACATGTTCACTATTGTCCAACATGTTCACTGAGTGTTGATTCGGGTGGTTTTCCAGTCTCATCTGATGCCTCTTGCTTCTCTCCGAGATAGTCTCTGACATTGTTGAGATGTTCAAATCTTTGTACAAATTATTGTTGGTGACGAACCATGGGGCGTTGCATATATACCTCAGTGTTTTTGTTTCGAATCTTCTCAGGATCTCCAGGTTTGACTTGCTGGCAGTTCCCCAGAGTTCGATTCCATAAGTCCATATTGGCTTGATTATTGTCTTGTACACTAAAATTTTGTTGTATAAGGAGAGCTTAGACCTTCGGTTAAGTAGCCATGATAATTTGCTTAATTTCAGTTGTGATTCTTTCCTCTTTTTCAAGATGTGAGGTTTCCAGGTTAGGTGACAGTCTAGATGTAAGCCAAGATACCTCACAACAGTTGTTACTGAGAGTTCTGATGAGTTTAATTTCACTTTGGGACACTGTTCTGTTCGAAGTGAGAAGGTAATCTGTTGTGATTTTGCTGTGTTTATATTTACTCTCCATTGATTCGTCCATTCTTCTATCTTGTCCAGATGCGCTTGCAGGTGTTGCGATGCTCGAGTTGAGTCCTCATCGACAGCTAAAATAGCTGTGTCATCAGCAAATGTAGCCATCATTGTGTGTTCTGTTGTTGGTAAGTCAGAAGTATAGATTACATACAGAATTGGTCCTAGGATACTTCCTTGAGGGACACCTGCTGTCTGTGGCTTAAATCCAGAGAAAACGTCTTGGTATTTAATTTGAAAAAAGCGGCTGGATAGATACGTTTTAAAAAATTAATAGAGTGAGTGCGGGAGTAATTGTTTGATTTTGAATAGCAGGCCTGCATGCCAGACCCTATCAAATGCTTGCTGTACGTCCAAGAAAGCAGCTGAGCAATATTTCTTTTCTTCTAGGCTTTGAGATATCTTGTTTACTATTCGGTGTGTCTGACTATAGTTGAGTGACCTTCACGAAACCCATATTGAAAGTCTGGTATTATATTATTGGTTATTGGTTTGAGCCGTTGTAAAAGTAGTTTTTCAAATACCTTGGATAAAACTGGGAGAAAACTTATTGGTCTGTATGATGCAACGTCTGTAGCAGGTTTTCCAGGTTTCGCTATGGCTATCATTTGTGCATACTTCCAGAGAGTCGGATAGTGGCTCTCGCTTATAATGGCATTAAAGATGGATGTGACGAATGATAGTGCTTCCTTGGGTAATTCTTGTAATATTGTACCAGTTATGAGATCATGTCCTGGGCTTTTAGTAGGATTTATGTGCTTTTTAATGGTTTCTTCTATTTCGCATAAATTGAACGCCTTGATGGGTGCCGACTGTTGGAGAGGAGCCTGTAAACTTTCTATTACCTCATTTTCCGTAATACTTCGTTTTGCTATTGGTTTGAATACTGTGGAAAAGTGTATTGCAAGACATTCGGCCTTTTCTTCAGGACTTCGTGCCCAAGTGCCATCTTGTCTTCTAATAGGCGAGATGTGTTGTTGTGGCTGATTGTTTTTTTTGTTGCTTTCCACAGTGAGTAAATGGTTATAGCTGTTGGTGACAAGGAGTTTACGTAATTGGAAAATTTGGTGTTTTGGTACTCCTTTAGTTCTCCTTTTAGTAGCTGGGCTGATGCGTTAAGTTTCTTTTTGTCTTCAGGCTGTCTGGTGTACATATAGATTCTACGAAGTCGGCGTTTTTCAGTTATTTTTTGTCTAATTTCTTTGGGATACGGTAAGTTCTTGATTATTTCAGGTTTTGGTGTTGCTCTCCAGGCGGCGTTTCGTATAACCTCTGTTAGATGTAAAACTGCAGTATCTATATCATTACTTGATTTTAGAGGCATATTTACGCTTAACGAGTTGTTAACGTATATTCTAAATTTTTCCCAGTTAGTAAACTTACTACAAAGTTTAGGTGGTGATCTGCGCTCAATAACGGATGAACAGATGGTCATCTCTACTGGCGTATGATCGGAGCTAAGGTCGTAGTTGGTTTTAATCTTGATTGTTGCAGGTATTATTCCTTTTGCTAAGAAAAGGTCTAGAAGATCAGGCGTTTTGTTCATATCAGTGGGCCAGTATGAAGGTTCTCCTGTTGATAGTGTTATAACATTCAGTTTGTTTATTGCCTTAAGTAGATTCTTCCCCCTTAGGGTATTGAGACTTGAGCCCCATTGTTGATGTTTGGCGTTGTAGTCTCCGCCGGCTATGAATCTCCGTCCAAGCGTTTTTAGAAACGTAGTAAATTGATCTTCCGTTATTTGGTGTTTCGGATGACAATAAACTGCTGTTAGGGTTAGTGGTCTTCCGTTTTCTGTAATCATTACGGAGGTGGCCTGAATTTCTTCTGTTTTGTATTCGGTAAGCTCATGATGTTTGACCGTTTTACGAATGATAACGGCCGTTCCGCCGTGCGCAGTTCCGTCCGGATGTTCAGTAGTGTAGATTTCATATCCCGGAATTTGAAGATAGCTTTTATCTGTGAAGTGTGTTTCAGATATAAGCATGATATCTATGGCTTGTTCGGTGAGAATTGCTATTACCTCTCGTCGATGCTGGAGTATACCATTAGCGTTCCAGAGTAGGAGTTTTATTTTTCCCGCCACTTAACGCATTTTGGATATCAGTGTAGTGATTAAATTAAGAAGGGTATTAATTTGCACGGATTGCTGTTTCAAAATGTTTTCGAATCTCTGGAAGGCTTTATCAAGGATTTGACTGAGGTCTTCTTGGTCGTTTGTAGTTCCATGATTAGAGTAATTTCTTATATTCCATACTAGGTTGAATTATCATGAGGTTGCTCGTGTTTCCTTACGGATTGTGGGTTGGGATTGGAAGTGCTATTTTGGAGGGAGTGAATGGGTAATGGAGGGAAATCTGAGGCGTTTGGTACTATTTGCTTCTCTTTAGGATTTAAAATAGGATTTTGGAATGTGGATTTTCTATATTGAATTCTGCTTTTCATATATTTCTGGTATTCTGGGCATCCTTTGTAGTTGGCAGGGTGATTATCAGAACATAAAGCGCATATGGCTGGTGCATTTCTATCCTTCTTGCAGTCTTCAGTGAAGTGATCTTCACCACATTTTACGCATTTAGGGGTTTCTCTGCAGTTAGACCTTGTGTGTCCGTACTCTTGACATCTATGACACTGTACGGCTGTTTTCTTTTTGTAGGGAGGTTCAAATTTTATGATGGCATTGACGAGTTTCTCTATTTTGTAGATGTCTTTATTATTTGGGCTTGGTTCAAGATCTACGAAGAAAAGTGAGAGTGGGCGTTTAGTTAGTCTATGCCGCACGTTATGTAAGTTACGAACTGTATGTCCGAGGGATTTAATTCTCTTACAACTTCGTCTTTATCAATTGTGGGATGTAAGTATCGGAGTACAACTCTAAAAGCTCTGTCTTGTTTGAGTTGATAAGTATGATATGCTGCCTTTTTTTCGTCGAGGAGCTTTATTAGCAAGCGGAACGCGTCCACTGTGCGTGGCATTAGTTTTATTTCGTTATTGTACATTTTGTATGTAAAGTCTTCTTGTTTTACTATTTGCTTTAGGATTTCAATCAATTTTGGTACATTTGTAATGCCGGGTATAAATATGGGTGGGATAGAAAAATGTGATTCTTTCCCCGCCGCTTCATTTTGAAGTTGGTTTTCATTCATTAGAGGGGTGAACTTATTTTGTAGAGGAATCACTTTTTCTTTTAATGTCGGTAGGTGAGTAATTAATTGATTACCATCACTTCGTCGTCTTCGTTTACGTATGTTTAGTTGCCATTCTTCATTACTTTCTTCTCCGTGGTTATAAGTTGTAGACATTTCAAGGTCACCTTTATCTTTTCCTTGTAGCCAGGACTGGTGCTGTGCTTGTGAAGGGTGCCATGAAGGCTGCTGCCCTGGCGTACTTACTACTAAGATGTTGTCGGGTGTTAATGATGCCGTGCAGCCGTTCTGCGATGGTTGAGACCAGGGGTGTGGCTGCATTTGTTGATGGGGTTGCCATTGAAGCTGTTGTTCTGGCGTAAGCTGCGGTGGATCGGTTGACTGCATTGCAACGGATGTTGTTCCGTTGTAAGTTAGTATTGCTTCACGGATGCTCTGGCCGAGGCCAGCAGTTTCATTTTGTGTTTCACTAATTGTTAAATATTTATATTGCACTATATACGTTTACATACACTTCACTGTATAGTTATACTTGTATCCGGATAGAACTTAAAGTACACACAATAACCTAGGTGTTATCACAGCGAACACTTTATCACAGCGAACACTTTATCACAAGGAGCGACTCCGGCGGAGGTCTTGCCCCGACGGGAGCTGAGCTCGAACTCATTTACTTCGAACGGAAACATATGTGTTGCTTAGGTAGCAGGAGTTTGAGTTCCGTTTCAGATAACATTCAGTCAAACAATAGATAACTAGAATGTCGAAAACTCGAATTTTTATATGTTGAACAAATTTTACATTCCCAGCTGCGTTATAGGTATTTTGTCTGTAAGATGTCGTTAACTCTAAATTCGACACCATGATTTTCTCGATAACACGAAAGAATATCTTCCCCTGAGAGAAAATCCTACTTTCAACTCGAATTAACTGATGGAGTTTGTTTTCACGTCTAAAAATCCAGACCCTCGGAACTATTTCCCACGGAACATTACATTTACCTTGAACACTGACAGGTCCTCTCTGAGAAGTTGCTATCCGCTCTGAATCCCTAGACAAGCGAATTTTGTATTGCTCAGAAGCCTCGACAGTCGCTCTTCGGTAAGTGATATATTTAGTCAAAAACTAGTGCATCGTATCACGGAGATGGACAAATGTGTGAGGACAAACTCAAATTATTGATATTAAATGAAAAACTTAAAATAATTTCTGAAATGTAAAAAGGTGTGAGAAAGAAAAATGTATTACAGATGAATTCAGTATTGCTGCAAGCACGTTTTCAACGATTTTAAAAGACAAAAAAATTCGTCACGCAGTGTAAGAATCATGTTTTGAACCTCAAAGAAAAATAATGAAATATTCAAGTTACCCGCAGCTGGAAGGATCATTGTTGCAGTGGATGAAGTGTGTTGGTACACGAACATTCCAATTCAGGGTTCATTAATTAAGTAAAAGGCAGAAACATATGCTCAAGAAGTAGGAATTAAGTATTTTCAAGCTAGTACAGGTAGGCTGGAAAACTCCAAACATCGGAATGGAATTGTGCAGAATGATATAACTGTCGAGAGTAAAAGTATATGTATGGAAGACAGTGAAAGCTATCAACGTATCCTACTTTTGGGTTGTTAGAGAACTACAAACTAGAAGATATGTACAATGTTGATGAAATCGGACTATTTTTCAAATGCTTGCCTGAGAAAACATTAGGGTTTAAACGTAAAGGTGGTAAGAGGAGTAAAGATAGGTTGCTTTAGATTGCTTCAGCGGATGAAAAGGAACTGAAAAGTTGAATCTCTTGGTGATGGGTAAATCAGCAAAGCCTACATGCTTTACAGGAGTGAAATATCTTTTTGTAGAAAACAAACATAATAAAAAGTCGTGGATGACATGTACAATTTTTGAATCTTGGTTAAGGGATATGAACAAAAAATTCCAGTAGGAGAATAGCAAAATCATTCTTTTTGTTCACAATTGTCCCGACCACCTCAAATACACTGGAAACGTAAAAGCAGTTCGACTTATTCACTCCCCACCAAATATGACCTCAAAACTGCAGTATTTGGATCAGGGTGTCATTAAAACGTGAAGCATTTCTACAGGAAAATATGTCTTCGAAGAGTAGTGAGAAGTTTTGCATCGTGCAACACATTTAATTTTACTTGACGTTATTGTGTTGCTGTAAAATTCGTGGTCATATGTGAAATCAAAAACGATTGCAAGCTATCCGAAAAGTCGGATTCTGACGAGAGGAAGCACGATATGAGCGTGAGAACTTGCAACACAAGGAAGAGCAGGACGTGATCATTTCTACCTCTGACGAGTGGCAAGAATTTAAAAATGGGTTATCATGCACAGACAACTACGACATTTTCATTAATGTTGATGTAGAATTCACCGTATCAGACCATCCTACAAAGACATTTTTGATTCCACAATGATAGCAGAACAAGAGGGCTCTACAGAGGAAGAAGAAATAGGAGAGGCCCGTGATTCTAAACTATCTTCTGCCCCACAGGCACTGAAGGGAATAGACCCTTGTCGGCGATATGTTCAGGGTCAGATTTCAGTTGGTGAGGACATTCTTAGTGCTAAATTTACTAGTAACTTTTGTGGACCAAAGACTAATGGAAAACAAGAAACAGAAAGAAAATCACTGACATTTTTAGTCTGTAAATTCTTGAATTCAAAACCTCAGCAGTACCAGGTAGAGCTGATTTAAACAAAGTTATTTTTAAAAACAATTATCTTTATAATTTGTTTCACCATATTTGGTATGTGACAATGAATGCTTATTATGAACATCAATTTCATGATTTAACGATAATATTTATATATAACGCTGCCCATTTAAAAGCGTTCTTAATTTTAAAGAAAATATTATTTTTATATCTCGAATTTGTCTGACTGATCAAAGTCGAAGGAATCTCCGGAGCCTCTTCGGGATTTCGAGGTTTGACGTTATTTATTAATGAATCAATTAATGGTAGTCGGGTAGCTTGTAGACTGCTAGGTCTTAGCAGAATTTTACGTTAATCCTAGTTTTAAGATATCTAACTCTGTTTCAATTATAAACATAATTTTTCACAAAGTGAGTTATTTTTGTACAGTTACGTAACATACCCACAATATATTTTAAACAAATAATTTTTTACTTCCATTTTATTTTTCTAGGAAGAGGGCACTGTCGGTTGTTGAAGGAGTTACAGCGTCGTTGTCACATGGTTCACCTGACGTATGGCGCTATGTATAGAGACATATGTGTACATGTTTTGATTGTTTTTTTCCAGTGGTCGTCAATGCCAGTTCTGACGCACTTAAAGATATTTCGTATACCAATCAACCACCAATTGCCTTTTAATCAGGCGCAAAATCCGCGAAATTTGCTATTGGCACGAATTTAACGTGTTCACATTTTCCCATAAATAATATTTCTAACTAAAAACTCCATCCAAATGCCACAATTGCGCGGGACAGGTATTTCTAGCTCGTTGAAATCAATATAGAACCATTAGAACATTACCATAAGCATGAATATTTTCTGTAGATTAACTATGTTTCTACTATCGTAAATTCAAGTATTCAGCTCCCAAGCCAATATCAACATAGTCTTAAAATCTCCATCGTGCTTTCAAAATTGTTATCATTCACCCCCACTCCGTTTGCTGCGTGGCGAGGCTATCGGGTGAGACGCTATTACGTGGCGGCCGTTTAGATTGCGCCGCGTCTGCGTGCAGGGCCCGTGGCTGACCTCCGCGAGCAGCGCGGCCACGTCGTCGTCACGGGCGCCCGGCAGCAGCACGGCGCCCAGGCGGTGGCGCGGCACGTGGAAGGCGGCGGGCAGCAGCGCCCCGGCCACCGGCTGCAGCCCCACCGCCACGCCCTCCGCGGACAGCGCCAGCGCCGCCGCGCGCGCCTCGCACCCTGCGGACCCAATTGCCGTTACGGCCCCATTCGCATGCGGGGTCGCTTCAAAGGCACGAGCTGGAAGGACCGGGGACACTGTCATCCAGTCCATGTCCACTGACTGCCGCCCGTCCGTCCGTCCATCCCTCTCTCCTTCCCTCACTCAACTAATCCCTCCCTCTCTCACTCCACCCATCCCTCTCTCCCTCCCTCCATGCATCTATCCCTCCTTCCATCCATCCATCCATCCATTCCTCTATCCATCCTTCCCTCCCTCCATCCAACCCTCCCTCCTTCTATCCATTCATTCCTCCATCTCACCCTTCATCAATCCATCCCTTCCTTCCTCCATCTATCCTCCCTCTCAATCCATAGTGGTTAGACAGAAGAGCAGACCCAATAACCTTAGACTCGTCATTAATAAAATACAATTTTATTATTAAATTATTATTCCATGCTGGCGTCGTTAGACGAATTGCTTAAGCACGCTCCGTGGAGTCACAGATGTGAAGCAACTCGAGACATCACGGGTTCCTAGAGTGGTGACCGTCTGGGCACCCCGGTTACAACGTTGCCGAGCCTCTGTCTGAAGCGATAAAAGGTACTGACGGCGGGCGACGAATCGAGGCAAAAGTACAAAACTTTCAAGGAAGATTACTCATGGTATGCTCAATGCCCAAGAAGAGCTAATTTGTTGAAAACTAATACATTTTGAAGAAAATTGGGAGCTGCAATAAAAAAAATTAAGTTGTAGCGAAGCTCCCAATTGGATGACATTGTCCCCTTCACCTTTCAGATTGTAACTTTTGGGAGACACTTCATTTAAATTGGATAATAGGACTCAGTGACCAAAATAACTTAATAGGAGAGAGAGTTTTTGCAAGACGGAAAATTCAAAGTTTAGAAGTAATCATTGACGTCAACAGAAAATAACGTGTCTTTTAAAAGAATGAATTTTTGCGTTTTGTAGAATCAAAAACATACTTTAAAATAGGAACTAGTTGGAAACCACTTAGAACACCTAATCGTTTTTACCGAACATCTGGGTATCCTCTCTATTATTTTTCACATTCTTAATCCACCAGGTCATTCTAACCACCTGATTTATTTATAACGGAATCGTCTCTCACGTCATTTATATAAATTAGCGGCAATTTGTTCGACTTATGTATTTATGAGCACATGTGCTTTAAATAATGTCAGATAAAAATTCTCGTAAACTAAACAGTTTTCTGTATAAATGAGCTCAAAATCCCGCATATTCAGAAACCCTCAAACGCCATTTTCTCAAAAATTGCTCTAAAGTTTTTCTTCAAACCTTTTAACGTAATTGCAGTGTTTCGGGTGACATAGAATTAATTTTGCTGTACTCATTTGTTTTTTCAAATGCATTTTTTTAAGATCCCTGACGTCTTTTATATGCCCATTTCCAGCAATTTCTAAACACAATTGCATTTGTGACTGAATGTGCTTGAAATGACTTCAAATAAAGGTTTTCGAAAACGCAATAGTTTTTTGTGAAAAGAGGTTCAAATTTCAAATTTACAGTAGCGCTTAAGCGCCATTTTCTTAAAAACGGCTCCAAATAATTCAAAGAAAAGTGCTATTTAGGACGAAGTTTTATTGTTCTTTAATATCCTTTAAATATTTCAGTTCTACTTTTAACAAACGCGAAAACATTTTTAAAATGTATTTTGGGCGGTGATAGATGGCATCTGATAATGGTATGTGGCAAGTACGAATAGACCAAAGGAAATAGAAAAATAATACGGGAAAGCCTGTTCCATTGTGTAGCACTACTTGTTTTCAATGGGAAGATCAGTGAGTTTCGTTAGTTGGGTGGACGGATCGGCTGGGTGAAAAAATACAGTTGAGTTCTTAATCCACCAGGTCATTCTATCCACCTGATGATAGATTTATAACGGAATCTCCCTCATAATTAGAGAGTTTGTAGTATAAACGCGCTAAACAGCAATAGACGGTATCACCTTTTTCGCGAATTACTATATTGTCTTTCCATTCTTAAAAGGTAAGGAACAATTCATGGAGAATGAACAAATATGTGATTGTTGCTTCGTGAGATTAGAAAGATGTAGAAGTACATGTGAATAATTCTCATGGGAACCACTTGCAAGATATAACGAAATGTGAAGACAAAACTGCATATAACAATAATAAATTTCCGATATCAGTAGCCGCAATGGTTAAGGCTCTCCAACCCATGTATTAATTTCGGAATGGATGAGGATGATTTGAACTGTTTTAGACGGAATAGACTTTTCGAGACGCCAATGAAAACCACAATCATAAGGACTGCTTCACCGGAAATGTGTATTTCACAATTTCGTTGTTTCTTTAACTGGCTGTCGAAAATATCATGCTTCTACGTGAAAATACAATAGCAGCCACTGACTACCAAGTAAAAAGGCATGAATGTAAATAGAATATTCGTAGACAAAATAACCTTCGAACTCTTTCATGTTGAGGTGCGTTTATACGCAGGGAAATCATGTATGTAAGCGGATGTCGTCCAGAGACATTAAAATACTTCTGTAAATGCAATAATATGAACAATATTCTCCTCTGCCTGTTAATCACGAAATTGAAAATGTTAAGTTTAAGCAACATTTTAAGCATATTAAAAGCTCCTTCTTAGTCTAGTAAGTCCGTGACTCGCAGGGGTACTAGATATCCTACTCCCAATCACACTTGTCGGGTAGGCTACAATATTCGAGAAAGAAAAAAAAAACATATTAGAGCAGACATGTGTTACGTAACCCATTGAACGAATATTTGAGTAGGGTCAGCTTTTATACATTTCTTACAGAGATATCCTGAAATACGCACGTGATACCCCTTACTAGTCATACGGATGAAATCATAACCCATTAGAACTTATAGGGTATTATGAGCAATTCCATGATTTAAACGTCTCTTACAGAGATATTCTCAAATACGCTTGCGATATCCCATACTTGTCAAACGGATGACGTCATTGCACATTAGAATTTACTTATAGGGGAACTCCAAGACATGGAGGTCAAATTAAGAAAATCTGCAGTGTCAGGGTATTATCACAAAAATATGATTCATGAAAATGAATGCCATGTACGCGTTATAATCAAACGCCAAACGGGCTGTTTTAGGAAGCTTTACTTTGCACTCTTTTTACCGGTGAGAGACCTTAATGTGTTTTTGAACATATGAGTTTGGCAATATAAATTGCAATGCTGAAGTATCTCATCATGAACGAACCTTTCAGGCTGTTTGCTTTTCATCACACGAGTTGTTACATCGAAAAGCGAAGGACCTAACTGAGTCACTTAAGAGTTCAGAATATATCCATTCCGGTAGTCAATATTTGACGCAACTCTTGGAACACTGTGTATTGCGTAAGTATTCTTCTCCGGGAAAATAACTACCAGTTTTAGGGCGCCGGCCGGTCTCTATCCTTGGTGCCTGAATTAAATCATTTGGAAAAACCAAGGAGAAAGGCTGTTGTTGACTTGAGAATTTTGCATTGAGACGACATTTACTCTTGAATTTCTTTTCCCTAAATCTGGGAGAACTGGTTATCCAACAAATAATGTTAATCTTTCAAAAAATTCAATGATTTCGCCTAAAAATATTAGTAAAAATATATATTTTCGTTAAAATAGTTTGAAATCTGTATTATTAATTTCCAATGTGAGCAGAAATTCTCAGAAAACTACATATGCAGCCGTCAGCCACGTGCGTATGATTTCATTACATACAAGAAACTTGAAAAATACAAAAGCAATTAAAGTTTTGATTTTGACTGAATAATTCAAATATTTAATTCAATATTCCCATGTTCTCATACTTCGCGTACCGTGTGTTTAGGAAGAAGGGAAGGCCTTATGGCCTGAGCCTCGCTACAAATGAAGACATTGTTATTATTATTATTATTATTATTATTATTATTATTATTATTATTATTATTATTATTACTATTATTACTATTATTATTATATTATTATTATCAACATCATCATCATCATTGAAATTCTCAGTCTCAGTGTGTCAAAATTGCATGCTGAGGGCATGCGACTGCAAGGCTTCAAGAAGAAGGGCGCCCGCCATTTCATACTTGCTACTTACCTGTCAAGCTATGGAACAGCATTTTTTAGATTCTTGGGTTGTAAAGAACTGTTATACTGCATACATACTCCACTATGATATTCCAGTAACCGTGAAGACTAATTTTGTTACAATATTTAATTTATTGCAGATTATTTTGTGCAACCATACCGTTGCAATTGTACTGCTGCAGGCGACCACTTATTGTACTACTTAGAATTTTTGCCAATGCTTCTACGACGTAATGGAAAGGCCCCGAAAATGGATTGTGCCCAAGAGGCGAAAATCCGAACAGACGTCGGAACTTTCCGAGAGGGCAAAGTCTGCATTTCTCTCGCGATTCGCAAGCAGACCGAGCTGAACAATCGCCGCCACTGAGCGCGGAGAGGAGGTTGCGGCAGCCATCATTACATTGGGGCTTTCATAGGAACGTTTTCGTCTCGTCGCGTCACGTCGCTGGTTTTGATCTTCGCCGCGATTCTTGTCATTCCAACATGATCTCACGCAAAGTAACAGTAGAGGAGACATTTTCGTGTACGACTCAGCACCGATTTCTCTGGGAAATCTCTGTTACTTATTGAGCCGAACTTACATAATGAAACAGTGAAAAATCCACAATTAATTCCAAAATCCTACATTTCTTTGTAATGTGACTGGTCCTTTGTAGACCATAGGTAAATTCTCACATCGATGCATCGTATAAAAATAGAGTGGTGGGAAATCATACGATAGGCACTCAATGCAATAAGAAGAATATAATATATTTTAAACAATAGTGCAGCTCAACACGTAAAGTCGCGCCCTTCATTTGGAAAGTTTCCGCTGCTGCAACGTTTCTCGCAGTCGGAATCAACGAGTGCAGGCAGAATCACTCACATCTGGCCTTGGTGACGAAGAGCACGACCTCCTTCCAGGCGCGCCAGCGGGCGTAGTCCACCAGCAGCTGCGTGACGGCGTGCGCGACGGGCGCGGCCGCGGGCGACGGGCACGCGCCCCCTCTCGGGGCCAGCACGTGCCCGGGCTCCGCGGGGCCCTTGGAGGTGCCCGCTCCGACCCCGGCCCCGGCCCCGGCCCCGGCCCCCACCCCCGCCCCCGCCACGGCCCCCGCCTCAGCCGCAGCGCTCGCGCCCCAGCTCCAGGCCAGGCACAGCGCCAGCAAGGTGGCCGCCCGCGCCGCGCTGCTCTCCGCAGCCATCACCTGCGGCAGAGGGCCTTGGCTGCAATCGTAGGAGACGGTGTAGCTCCTGCATTGGCGAAGGATTTGGATCCATATCAAGAGCACCGGCATGATTTTATTTCGAGACCTTCACCTATTAAAAAAAGAAAGTCACATTTACCTGATGTAATAGTTTGCTTTCATGTTTATTTCAATAACAAACGTAGCTAATAATAATAATAATAATAATAATAATAATAATAATAATAATAATAATAATAATAATAATTCATCCTTCACTTACCCTGGTCCTTGCAAAACACAAAGTAAAAGGATATCTTAGAAAATGTATTTTTAAGAAGAAATTATGATTCGCTTTTGTCCTTGTGTCGTGCTGCCGTCCCCCCGGCGCAGGCGGTTGCGCCGTCTGCGCCAAGGAGGCTGCAGGTTCGAGTCCTACGTAGCCATGATTGTATTTATGATTGTCCCTTCACCCCGCATCATCATTCTGTCACCTCATAATTTACACTTCAAGGCGGAACAATACAGATACAATGTTGCACAATGTATAATGTTAGATATATATATATATATATATATATATATATATATATATATATATATATATATATATATATATGTGTGTAATGCCTTTCGCTGCAGGTGTAGTGCTACTAGCAGCGATTGCAGGCAATTACAATTGCTTCCAGTACAGGATGCAATAAAAATTGGGTTCGCAGGGAAGCTAAGTCCCCTGGAGGAGCGTGATGGTCAGCGAGGTTTCAATTACAGAGACGAAGTCCGATGAAGTATGAAATTTTAATATAAGAAAAATACAGCGCTGCAGAGCAGCGTGAAGTGCACGCAGCAAAGTCTTTAGGCGGTCTCCCCCCCTCTCAACGCTAGCAGATCCTTATATGGGAAACAGGGAGTTTAACGAGGCCATTACGCCGCCCCCGCCAGAACTCGGCATCCCCTAGACGCAATAAACTGACATAACTGTCAGAGGACTTTTGCCTTTCTTGAAAACTAACCAGTTCCCAAACATTCCTGTTTCCACGTCTGGATCGTGTCAACGTTGACAGCGGTTCGGGTTGCTTAATCACCCGTAGCCGGAGCGCCTGCTCCCGGCGTGACCCTCATTTAACCATGAAGGGTAATATTTCTTTCACGTACAAGTTGAAAGAAGTATTCATTGCTCTTCTAAGCAATGCGTACTTCACATGTGCGTAGGTGCATTTACCATTACATATGTTAGTTAAGGACATTGTACTTTGCAAAGGTTAAAACCTGTTTGCGAACCTGCAATCTCTTAAGTAATATTTACTTTCTTAATATAGGATGTAACAAAAAATATAGTATAAAAAATTAATGAATAAAAAAATAGACAAAACCTATAAACAACTTACAATGTAAAATACAGTCTGACAAGATCAGATGAATAACGAAACGAGAACAGACCAAAAACTTAAAGTTCAACTTACAATGGAAGTAAGCAACAAAAAAAGAAGCAAATGAAGGATGTACAAGGACTTGCAAAACTAAAGTATTAAAGTAGTTACTGTTTCAATAATTGAAAAAAATCAATAAAAATTATTGAATTTTATTATATCTCAAATTATGACCGAATAATATCACTTATGATTTCCTTCACAATGACATGGAGATATGAATCATAAAAAAATAATCTGCAGTTACAACAGTCACATCGTTCAAATGTGTCACTATGCTAATTACATCAGATTCATATTAGGTGACTATGTTAAATATACATTAGATAACATTAATATTTATGTGAGTATATTATATCATGTATGATTTTATTAACATGGTGAAGGAGACCAGCGGCATTCAACAGAGTCATCAGTGGAATATGAAATCCTTTTGTCATGAAAAGGAAAACACTGCAAAAAATGTGGATTAAAATGTTGGTGCGGATGGTTCTAATGGGCAGGGAATTCCGAAAAATTAGTTTATATTGCTTTCGATAGTACTTGGCAGTACATTTCAAGTTTGTTCAGTAATGAATAATTATTAATTATTATTGCCAAGTACGCGAGGGTTGAACAATTTGGTTGAGAAGGCAGTTCTGACCACTGTTGCTACAGGTAAAATTTGCTTGAACTGGATAATACTCGCTAATTGCTGACATAGCAATCGTTTTAGCTGCCCGACTTTTCGGAGAGATGAAAGGATAATGGACCCTTGTAAGACCGTTTATGAGGAGTTTTGCGCTGAAATACGTACCTTGTGTACTGATGAAGTTACAGCAACAGAAATATGTATACATCACCAGTTAAATAAGTAAATAAATATTGTTCGCAATGCCACACACCAAACGCTGATCACATCCATCAAACTCCATGGTGCTAGTAACGATGAACGCCTCAAGAACTATGCGGTTGGGAGATCCAAGAGCGAATGTATTCCTGCTATTAGTGTCGTTTGGGAACGTTGCTCACCCATCTTGCATTTTAAATATCTCCAATATCCTTGGTAAGCAACAGATGTGGGCTTTCTACAGGCCACGACGTAATTTGGAACTGTTTTTAAGAATCTTTGCGTCTTTAGCCGTGTGTGTCTTTATGCTTTTACTATAAGTTAATACGTTCTGTTTACAATTTCCATTGCGATGAGAGTAAAAACTGTTCCAAAATACCAGAGCTATCCTTGTGGTTGGTGGTTGCTTTATAAAAAACGAATTCAACCCAAATGTCAACATTCGGCCACAAACTATTGCAAAAATAGATTTGATAATATTGAACCATCTTCAATATCGGTTTATAGATAGAGATATTGCTTGGTAACTTTTTATAAGTAAAGCAAACACCATTATTAGTGTGTTGTTAATGTATTTGAAGCCTTACTATCTTCTCGCCTTACTTTTGTATCATTGTGAAGTGAAAAGGATTTTACCCGATCACGCGATCACGTGTGTGTCTCGTGAGCTGATGCCAGCGTCCTCGCATCACACACAACGCAATCGGAGATAAATTTAACGTCGTAATTAACGAAATTTGCTGTACGACTACAATCGGCCACATCTTCGGAACGACTTCTTACTTTTCTAGCATTTTTACTTTTCTAGCACTGTGAGGGACAAAGAAACCGTTTATCAATCACGCATGCCCCTTGTGCTGATGGCGCTGTTGTCACGCCACGCGTGACGTAATCGGAGATGAATATAACATCAAAAGAAAACATGATGCTAATATCGCTAAAATCTTTACAAGAATAGTATCCGCGAGCCTTAGGCATTCCATGGATGAATAAAGGGTCTCTCGATCAGCTAAATGTCACGTGTGTAGATGACTCCGACCGTGCAACGCATGATGTATTCGGACCGAGTTAGGTGGCTCAGGGCGTCAATTGATATCACTGCAGTGCTCTGACCAAAAATTCCCGAAGATGGCAGAATTTTAGGCACTTAAAGGTCAAAAACATAACTTTGTAATAATTTCAAGACAATGCCCTCACTACGAAAAACGCAGTATCTGCCAATAAATTTCATATTGAGGTATGCATATCAGCATAAAATCTGCTCTTTTTACTTAGCTTAGTTAGAATGTATTTCAAACGGTATAGAAGTTACTGAAAACTAAAAACACACTATCTACATCTTGTTATGGTTGTGTGCTTAGGAAGAGCGCAGCGCACAGAGCATACTTGTCAAAAACGCAGCATATGATTGTCATTTACTGCATTTCTCTTAAGCTTCATGCAGACTCTGCATTCTCTCTAAGAAATGTGCTAGAATTATCTAGTTTCTTTAATTTAAAGTACCGTAATGAAAGTCTTTGTTGTGAGAACAAATTATAAGAACGTCACTTTATTTTTCGTCCCTTAAGGTGTAGATGCATTAAACGAAATTACGCTGTCATTTACAAATGAAATAATGCACAAATCATATAATTTTTAAGACATAAATATATGCAATCGTAACAAAAATGCGCCTTGTGTCAACAATAACTTTTTGCTCCATGATTATTCCACAAGCGCCATTTTCGCGGAAAATCACCATTGTTGACAACGCTGTTGAAAGTATAATCAGTGTGATAATTCAGTTTGTCAATAGTTTGAGTTTGCTTTTTCGACAATGTTTTATAGTGACCGGCAGCGATGGTGACTTATTACGAGCAGCGGCGATGGTGTAACGGTTAGCGTATCGGACTGATATACCCAAATTGGCGGGTTCAAACCCGATCGAAGCCGTGGGTCTTAAGGGCGAAAAAATCCTTCATACGTCTTCTTTATTAGCTTATTTACTTGCGTGTAAAAGATCCTCAAGCCTAAATGACGACTCTTGAGATAAATTCAAATCGCCTGTTCGTCGCCCAAGAAATACATCCTTTCTCCGCTAGTTGGTGAAAGGAGCGTAGCGAAATTTGCGTGGTCAGACGAAAGAGAGGGCCTGATGACCCAAGTCTCGCCACGTAAAATAAGGCATCGATTCAAATTCAAGTATATTCGTGGTAAGCACATTGTAAGCTTACTTAAGTCAAGTGAATCTGATATTAGTGATGGAGTAAAAGCAATCAGACAATGAAAAGTATTCCAGATACTTAACCAGAACAATATGGTTGTCTCTCTACTGTAACTACAACACTTACAACAACCTTTCAAAAAAAGAGGATTGTTGTTCCAGTGATGTAAACCCCCTAACATTGCAGAATCCGATGCAAATGTTATTAACTCCATCATCGCATCAACACATAATCAGTGTTAGTGTAGACCTAGTCCTATATTTTTAGTATTTAGCAATATGGACTGAGAATAACAATGTAACCATTGAGCTACAAGTTCGGTCTTCTTCTGCTGAAAATTGACCTCTAGAAAGGACAGAAGAAAATACAGACCTAGATATAAATCCTAAATTTCAAGGCACAGTAGCTGATTTTGAAGATGAACATGGATGGCCAAGAAAGAATAGCTTGGTAAGATGAGATGGAATGACCAAGAAAGGACTGCCTAGAAAAAAGGAGAAAAATATAATAATGCATAGAAAGTCGAAATATGAAAAATAAAGCAGTCTTAAAGGCAAAATAATTAGTTTTTAGCAAATTTTGTGACATTACATATATTGAAAGAAGAGCATTATTGTGCTTCATGTGAGTGCTTTGCAGTTAAAAGTACTACTGCTGCTATTTCTGCTAAAAATGGGATCTGCTATTTCCAAGAAAAAAAACACATATCTTTGTGCTTTAACAGGTGATGATGAACAATCATGTTGTTTGCAAATAATTTTTATCCACCTTGCTTATAATAAAAGCAACGACCGTTTTGTTATTGAAGTGTTATAAAAGACACCAAAGAAGATGAGTGTCAGCCTGATAAGAGAAGCAAATCTCAGACAGTCAATTTCGTCTCTGAAATATATGAATAGATCGAAAGTTTCAACCAACAAACTGCCTACTACCGGCACGAAGACGCACCGAATACACTGTATCTGCCTGTAAACATTAGTATGTATCATTCAATCATTACTGATTTTTACTCTCAAACTGATAAATATAACTGCATTGCTTAGTAATAATGCAGTATTCATTCCTATCTTAAGATTACTGCACTTTTAATAAGAATAAAAGGCAAATGGGGACTAATAATGCTTAGCCAAAACGCAGTAACTGTTTTATTTTATTGCTAGAATGAAAAAAATATTTGTTATAATTTTTATAAAATATTATTTAAAAATCCAATTCAACTAAACATACAGTAACATACTTATTGTTACACCATCAGGAGAGCTCGTCAAAGTAAACCTCGTTTTTCTCAAAACTTGTTTTTGTGTAGATACAGCGTTTTTCCTTGTGAATGCAGAATACTGATCAAGATTTTTCTCTACCTACTCCACCCTTCGGATTTGTCTGAATTGAAGTTTCTTCGGCTGAGGAACTTTTGACAGGTGGCAACTCTGAAAGGAAATTTTCTTTTCGAGTTTCAATTGCTCGTAAGCATATCTGTGATGCTTGGAACAGGTCATAATTTTAGAAAACAGAAATTATGTCGTTGTATAACAGTGGTGGACGAACTATTTGTTCACTTCAGTAATTCTAGTGGAGCCACACGAGACAAAACATTAGAGATCAATTTCATTCAATCATCAGAATATTCATATCGCCTCGAGAATGACTCTCCCGAAACGTTTACGCCCTTTATCCTACAGCCTCTCAGAGGACTCAACAATTTACTAGTTGACGCGCTCCTCTTAGTTGGTGTATAAATTGTGCAAGTGTTAGTAGTGTAATTATTATAGTGTGATTAAAATTTGTGCAATATGCTAATAAATAGCTATGAAGAAACTGTATAATATAAAAGAGGAATATAAAAAAATGAAAAGTGCTGACCTAATTGCTTATGCATCTGATAATAAAGTATATTACACAATATTATCTTACCTATGAAAAATGTAAAAAAGTGTATTATATAAAAGACAATAAAACTACGTTTCATTGCAATTAGTGCAACATTGCCTTCATTGCAATGCAGTTGAGCAATGCAATGCAATAGTTACAAGGCAATCAGAAGTAAAAATTATTTTCATCACTTCAATATCTTTGTTCCAATTGTTGTTGCTTCACTTAATGAAAACTTTCTGTGTTCTCGTGTCACCCTGAACTTACCCACTTATCTGCAGCCCTCAAGCCGTTTGAGCCGTTCTGGCCACAAATTGTACAGATCAGGTTTTACCACCAGTGTCACGACTGCTGGAAGTTGGTAGAGACCACGAGAGGTCAGCTCGTCACTGAAGACTCGGCAGAAGAGCTCTGAGAAGGAAGTTTGGGTGGGCGAGGGTGGAGGGCGCGGTTGTAAGGGATGGTGGGGGGAGCGGTTCCAGCAGGGCTGACAAGCTCTTAAACTTTCACAACCTGTCAGAGGGCGCGCAAAGGGCGCCCGTCACTTGTTCGGCGCGCGCGAGGCACCCAATGCACGCACCGTCCTCGCCCCGTCCCCCCTCCCTCGCCGCCGTCCTCCCTGGATGAGCCCCCGCCCCCGCCGTTCTCGCCCTGGCCCACGTCTAATATTGCCGGCGCGCCGTCAAAGCGTTGGCAGGTGCTGTACAACGTACAGCTCGGTAAAGGCGATACTTCTTTTGGAGAGTAGTCAACACAAACAAAAGCAGTAACTTTCATTAATTTTAACGACGTTGTAATCCAAGTAGAGGTTCTTCATTACATATCTTCTGATCATGCGATAAAAATGTATCGTTTAATTATTGTTTAGATTATACACTGACGGAAAAAGTATTGTGACACCCCGACTGCAATTTATTCCTCCGTACAGATACAGCACATACAAACAGAAAACTACACATGATTACTTAGGCAGAGCGATGTGAGACTCGCACGTCCAGCAACAGAGAGAATGAACTGGAAATGCCACATCAATATTGCGTGTACCGCCGCGTGCAGTACGACAAGCCCTGGCGTGGGCTGGCATCGTATCGTACAAGTGGCGAGTAGTGTCCTGCGACACACTGTTTTATGCGTCCTGCACCGCCTCACGCAGAACAGGCAGATTTTTGGAGGGAGGCGAAACACTGATCAGGCGTTGGCCCATCATGTCCCAGTCATGCTCGATCTGGGACAAATAGCGTGTCGGCCAGGGAAGTTGACGAACATCGCGGAGAGCATGAGGGCAGTGTGAGGGCGGGTATTGTCGTGCTGGAACAGCACACCAACTTCTCGTTCCAAGAAAGGCATCAGAAAGAAGAGGCCGCACCACGTGCTGGATGTATCCAGCGCTGGTGAATGATCCCTTCACGAACACCAAAGACGAACGCGCGTTGTAGCTGATGGCACCCCACACCATTACTCCCGGGGTGGGCCCTACGTGACGTGGACGATCACACTCCAGACGCACGCGCTCGCCTGCGCTACGCGCGCCGCACACGCACGCAATCACCGACGTGCAGGTAGCAGCGCTTCTCATCATTGAACACCACTGCATACCATTTCATCTTTCAGCTGACCCGAACATTGCACCACTCCAGACGTGCCCGATGACGGTTCGGCGTTGAGTGGCAGTCGAGCTAGCGGTATACGCGCCTGTAATCCTGCAGAAAGTAACCGGTTCCCAACGGTGCGTGAAGACACGTTGGGAACTACACATGCCTGTGCCTCAGCGTGGGTGGCAGTACGGTCGCCAACGCCGCACAGTGGTTGATTTCCTTCATCTAGCGGTGTTAAATTATTATCAATTGAACGGTAAAGCCGACGGTGTTGAAAATTAACAGAATTATTCCTTGTGTCATTTTCCATTATATTGTAATGTAAGGACGAAATATAATAAATTCATTTCAAACGGGTCTTGATAAGGGTTGCCAGGTCATCAATGTTGGAACTACTTAAGAGATACTGCATGCAATTGCCTACTCCTACTAAAGTTTCATGGAACTCTAACTCAAAATGAAATATTCTGATTCTACTTCATAAAGTGCAAATAAAAAATTATAAAATGAATAACTAAGAAAATACAATAGTAGACATTAATCGCTCTTTGAATCTATTCTACATTCACGTGGCACATCACCTCCAGGAACACACAATTTCAAAACTTCCGTTGGCAGCTGTTCAGTTTCCTTAGTTGATATTGGCCGGATGCTTGTTATTACTGTCAGAAGAAATCAATGGGAAATGAAGCAGATCTTCATTGACTTACTCTAGATGATTTTCGAGTATTTCTTTCTCGACATGACTTGAAGTCTTTGTGTCGGACTTCCAGCGTGCCTTCGGACACTTGTCCTATTGGGACAATCATTTCATTAATAACATCAGCGCCATGAATTAATATTTTGTGCAATGTTACAGGCATGAAGTACCCGTCCGTATAAACTGACATAAACTTTTGTTGTTTCAAATGCGTTTTTTCTGAAAGCTTCCGTAGTCACAACATATCCGCTCCTAAGCGCTTGTAACACAACAGAGAAGTGGGGAATGATACTTTCATCTATCCCAGTGAATTAGTATACTGCTCTAAATCTTGGAAAAATTGCCGAACAGTGTTTCCATCGTTCTTCACTTCCTTGTTTTAATGTCCATAATGAGTCCCATTTTCTTTCAAAACTTGGCAATTATTTGCATTTTCTTAGGATCTTACCGAATCTTTTCTTCATATCCACGAACCCGCCATTTTATAAAAGATAGTCTGTAAGACATGTGAAGAAGGGAGATGAAGTAAATTTGAGCATGAAAGACCGACATAAAAAGCTTCCTTTTACAAGGTTTTTAAAATAATTTGTTTCAGATTGTTCATTTGTTTTGGAGATGAATCATAAATAAAGAACTTCTGAGAGCAGGATTAAACAGAAGTGAATTACACACTTTTCCCTCATATATTTCAAAAATTTGTGATATATAGGGATATCTGCGTCCCCAATATTCAATTTTATTGCTTGAAGCTTCTTAATGTTTTCTTCTAAACGAGCTATTTCTGCATTTCTCCTACGTGGTGTCACCTTCACAAATTCTAATTTAATGGGTCTGTAGAACCTCTCTGCACTTCTCGCCTTTTTTTCTCTTCTAACAGGAAGACAATTCTTTTTTATGGCTACCTTTTGTCGTTTTCTGCTCTTCTTACTTGACACACACTTGACACTTACTTGATATATCGTCGTCCAGTCATGCTGAGTTCCTTGCCGCGAATCTGTCTACCATTCTGCTACAAGCCTTCCATTTGACTGCAATTTGGCAGGTTAATCTCCGCGCCTTCTCACTTAATACTGCCTCTGGAATACTTCCAAGAACATTAAGGGAAACATACTGCTTTAGCATTTTTCTATTCCGTAAATCTGTTGCACGAGTTCACCCTCACGCAAGAGCTCAAATAGCTCCCGTCGAGTGTCTGCACAAGCATCTGAAAAACATCGATTTTTTCGGAAAGGAGCAAATTCGGGCAAAAACGCTTTCCACCATTTTGTTTCAGAAGATTTAGCTAATACAATCGTGCAAAGAGCATTCGCGTCAATTGCTGGCAACTCAAGATAATTAAATGTGTTGTATTTATACTAATTTAAGGTTTATTGTATTATGTATTTAAGGTATTTGTTGTATTATTCTACATAACAATTATTATGGCAGAGAAAAAGTACTTTAGGCAATTGAAACACGCGTATGTGTGTATGTTCAGTTACGATTAGAGAATGTAGTACATTTGGTTGAAACATCTGATTGACGGTTGTATTTTTTTACTTTCTCGTAAGGTATAGAGCTCACAACGATCTGCACTGCGTTTAAAGAAAACTTTCTAGAAAACATTGTATTCATAAAGACTAACTGATGAAAGGTTTATGAACCTTTAATTTGTTCTATCTATTTATACTAATTTAAATCCATTTCATACTTTTAAAAAGTTTATTTTTGCTTACAGAAAGTTTTATTTGAAAATTACATCTTGCCAATCATTTTGAACTTAGAGCTTGAACTTTTTTAGAAGTTTGGCACCTCTGATTATCTTATAGTCCCCTTGATAAGGGCGCGTGAGGATTGTTCTTTAAAGTTTATTTGCTGATGCTATTACTTAAAAAATCAATTCAGTTTCGTAAAAAGTTACATTTTATAATTATATAAGTTGAATATTATGACAAGCTTGAGCAGAGTGGCGGACATATTTTCATTGGTATTGTTTTTACGATGCCAATCGTTCAAGAAAGGAAAAAAAAACATAAAAATATAGAAGGAAACGGTGCACTATTAAAAACTTACAATTTTTGGTCGTATTTCTATCGTCCAATGCCAGAGACAGTAAGACATCTTCAGTCGCACCTCGAAGTCATCGCAAACATAACTGAGAAAACTCGGAGTAATATTCTATCCACAGAATAGGATCGATTTCAGGCTAGCTTCCACAACGAATTAAGCGAATGAAGCCAATTTTCCAATCGAACACAATCCTCATCCTAATTCAACACTTCAACTTCAAGACGTTGGCGTAGTTTCAGTGACTTTTGTATTATATTTTGTTTCTGAACTCCTGAATAGTATTGAGAAACGATTTTGAAATTTCCTAGAGTTTCTGTAAGTTTATTTTAAGAATATAGTAAACTAAAGTAAATCCAACATCTAATTCTAATTATTAGCATTGAAATTTTCATGTTTAAATAGAATAAATTGTAGATTTTACTAAACTACACAAACGTTATACTCAGAAACTAACATTAAGTTACGTAATATACTCGTATAAATACATTGCACAGTATTAATAAAGAAATAAACTATTTTGTTTCATATATCTGGTGCATTGATACAAAATCTAGACAGAGTATTTTCATTAATTTTCCTTCTCGTTACTGAAATGTGCCAATTTTTTACAGAAAAACGTTTATAGCCGGATCCTGGTAACGAAAAAGTGGATGAATCATTTTGCAATATATAGTAAATTACTTCCTCTAACACGTTGTGTAGTCCGAGTCTATAATTTATAGGCCCTTGATATCGAAAAATCGATTGACGCCAAAACGGTTGCCTGCCTATCTGACAGCATGCCTGACTGTCTCCCTCTCTGTCCTCTGCCTGGCTGACGTCCGCCTGTCAGTTTGCCTGCCAGTCCGTCTGCTTATCGTTCTGTCTGTCTGTCCGCCTGTTCATCCGCTTGTCTGACAGGTCTGACAGTCCACCTGTCTTTCTTCTTATCTTTCTGTGTGTGTCTGTCAGTCTGCTCGACCCTCCGTCGGCCTGTAATTTGAAAGCGTTCAGGCGAGTTTCCGGAATTCATATTCTGGAATCGATCTAAACGAACTCCAGGTCCTGTGAGTTTGAAACGGATATTGTGATTTTGGGGGGAACTTTACATGAAACCCCCCAAGGGTATATCACTGGTCCGTGTGCTCACTTTCCATGACGCGATCCCGGTTCGATTTCCTGTCGGGGCAGACTACAGTGTGTGGTTTCTTTGCAATGTCTTAGTATCTGTTGCTGTGTGACGATAAGAAAGCTCACTTCTCAGGTTGAGAAGACCAGAATACGGCGTAGGGATGTCTGTGTGCTAACCACACATACCTCTTAACCGAGGGTCGCAAGGCCGGGACGCCGCTGGTCCCGTCAGGAGCTGCTGATCCCGTACTGACAGACAAACAGATTTTACACGAGGCTTCGACAACATTTTCACATTTTTCTCTAAAAATGGTTGTAGGAATAATAAATATCTATCTAAAATCCCTCCTCTCAAAATTAAAATATCTGGTTGACATTCACCACAGATGGACGGGCAGTCGGAACGACGGACAGACGGAATGGACGGACAGACAGATGGATGGACTGACAAGTTTTCCTCTAAAAGAAACTTTTCTGTACTAATGAACCATAAAACGTAGATTCTGATTACATAATGTGTAATTCACTTCACCCAGTATCAAGATTTACGTTCGTTTCGAAAATCAGGGCCACAACAAGAGTTTTTTTTTAAGAAAAATCGCCACTTTTCGCTGCAGCATTACAATACATTATCTTTACTACGTTTCATTAACGAGAGATTAAAATGAAAGTATGAACAGGGTCTATGGCAGGCCAGAATATAAGAAATAATTTGAGAGACAATAAAAGGGCATAAAATTCCCTTGTTTGTACAGCGTCAGAATTTAATATTCAAATTCGCTAGTCACTTTACTTCTGTAATTGCGTTTACTAGGTCTATTACATTTCCTTAACACTTTCTAAAAGCACATTCAAAAATGATATATTTTGTTTCGTGTTTAACATTACCAATAGTTACAAAACGGAGTCTCACGCATGCCTCACACGTGAACTGGGTCACATCATCTGTTACGGTCCGTTAGTATTTGATTCAGAGAAATCAAGACTACGGGGAAGGTGAAATACTTCGGGTAGAGAAACATAATGAAGAATTGCGCGTTTAGCAATGGGAGATTGCTTTGTCTTTTGCCCCGTTTCACTACACACACCAATATACATAATCGTAAATCACTTGTTTTGAATATGAACTGCAGTCAAAAACCCCATTTTGTGGGTCTTTGTTACCGCAAAAATGGTTTTTGGTAATCTTATGTGTGTGTACGAACTTGCTAATAAACCGTTCTCATAAGATTTACGAACATTGACAGTCCTCTGTAGATATGACTGGTGCTGCGGCCGTCTAATATGGAAAAGTTATTTTAATTTTTGTGGTATTTTACATAAATCACCAACATGTTAGGTATTTTCTAAAAACTGCTCTCTAATTTTTTCTTTACTAAAGTTTTTTTCTCGAAAAGCAAGAAGACATATATATATATATATATATATATATATATATATATATATATATATATATATATATATATATATATATATATATATATATAAAGATGCCAGAAAATAAGCAACGCACACCCGTAAACCCGCTTTGAAAAATAATGGTTTGAAAGAATTTCAGAACGAACAAAAACCCAAACATTTATTCTAATACCTCTTTAAATTTCGGTTATTACTTCAGAAATCTTGTGTAAATCCATACGAATAGGTAAAAAGACGTAATGTTGCACAATAAAAATGTATTCACACTAAATACATATCACGCGTACATGTAAATACATTTTTATTGTGGAAGATGACTTCATTTTACCCATCTACATCCTGCGTCTTACTCAGGGCCAATGAGCCGTTACGGGGTCCTAAGATTGTATACTGCCCAAAGGGCGGGTGTCGTGTAGGACGGAGCCGGCGCGGCGCGGCGCGCGAAGGGAGGCGTGGGAGCGAGCGAGTGTCCGGCGAGTGACACCGATGCAGGTGAATTTTTCATGACGCGTGCGTCGATCGGGCTCGCTTCAGCCACCTCTGCACTCAGTGCGCTTCGCCGCGAAAGGAAGCGAGCCAAGTGTCCCGGTTGACTGCTTTGTAGCCAAGGAACAAGACATACCGATACTAGATCTGGGAGGAATTGGAAGGCAAAGAAGTCGTGTTTGAAAAGGAGAAATGAGAGTTTTTGTTGAGTTCCGAAGAGATGATAAATTTTGAATTTTGCAATTTCCAAAAATAATAATTTTCAACGAACCTGTAACACTCTCTTAAGTGAGATCAACATTTAAACAAAATTTAATAAAAGTTATTTGTGCCGATTTCTAAAAAAAAATAAATAGAATTAAAATTGCCTATATTTCACACAAAATTACGAACAAAATACTCGAGTTTTTGAAAAATTCTACGTGATCTTATTTCAAAATGTATCTTTAATTTGTGCAGCGTTGCAACAATGGGTAAGCGTTACAACTAGCAAAGACCACTCAGCTAATCGTTTTCACATTTAACACAATTAAAGGACGGAATTTAAAATGATACAACATAAATATAATAAATATTAATAATATTAAAATGAAATAATTCACAAATTCTGACTTACGTAGCATTCAACAGCATAAATTGGGAGCAGGTGACTCAAGGTTAGCAATCTTTATATCATATTTGTTTAAAACACATATCAAATGATTTCTAAAATATTAATTTATACACATGATTGATCACAAAATATAAATTTTGGAGAAAAGTGACTGAACGGTTTAGCCGCTAGCGATGTTCACTGAAGGACAGACGTTTTGCGACAATTGAGTTTTCGGTATTGTAATGAATATTGCATCATCTGCCGGGATTCGCTGCGCGGATTGGGTCATCTGCCGGCGCCCCCCGAACTGGACGGTTCCGGGTTATTCGCGAGTCGCGTAGAAATGTGGAGCAAGTGCCGGTTGTGTCGAGACGGGCGCCGGCCAGGTATAAATTCGCCGCTGCCGGCGACCGCTGTGTGAGTATACATTAGTCTTTCTGAAGTGGGAGCTGAGCTGTGAAGTGGGCATTGCGGTAAACAATGGTGCAGTAGGGGACAACCGTCAGCAGTTTGAAGTCTGCAGTGGAAGCAGAGCTGAGAAGTGTGCATCGCGGTAAACAGCAGTGCAGTGGATCCTAGTCTGCACAGTGAATTGTGGTCTGCACAGTGAATTCTGCTCAGCGCAGTGGAGCGTGGACAGTGCATCGAACGTGCCAGAGTGAAGAAGTGAGCAGTGTAAATAAATAACCAGAAGAAGTGAACTGGGTAAATAAATAATCAAGAGAACGGAGTCGTGTGTAAGGAAAATAATCAAGTGAAGAACACAAGGACTGTGTAATATATCTGTAAATAAATCAAGTATTTTAGTGTATCATTGTAAACCAAATAAACGTTTTTGTTTAAGTAATACCTGTGTGGGTTTTAATTCACCACCGAGAAATGTTACAGTGTGAAGGAACCATTAAACATGAATTCTGGCTACACTACGCGTTAGAGAATCTTTTTTCTAAATTTGACAAACTGAATTTATCCACTTTTTCATTACCAGGGCCCAGAAATAAGAGTTTTTTGCCGAAAATTCGCCGTTTTTTCGCGCAGCATTACATTACGTTCTCTCTACCGCGATAGCGTTCTCACGTAATATTCTTTCTCACACAAGGACGCTGAGCGGTAATGGGTTAAGCTTGAAAAATACGAGGTACAAAATACCCTTTTTGTATGATCGTATAAAAAAATGAGCTCCCCTAAGCGTACGGAAGTTTTCATTAAGACATCAGAAAAATGGACGTCACTGTATGGAAGAACGTTTTAACCGCGCAAAAACATCACCAAGCAAAAATGATTGCCACCTCATTTTTCCGCCGTCAATGCCCGTTCTCATTGCTTGGCCTGCTGATAGTTCTCACTGAGTTTGTTGCCTAGTCCCAAGGCAGTTCTCGTCGTTACTCACTTCCCATTCTTATCATACATCATTCATTGTCTCCGCAGTTTATCCCCTAATTTACTCGCTCTCGCATTGAACAACACATGCGTGTCGAACCGAAATATATTAATTAATATGCTTGTGTTCTCCTCATCAATACATCATCAGAAGAATACAATTTACTAATTTTCGGGGCATGGATTTGTGCTTGCAAATGATCCATACGGAAGTTGGATCCATACGGAGTTGAATAAACAAAATTTTATTAACTTTTTTGTTAACATGAACTAGCAAAATGTTTAAAGAACAAGACAAAAAACTATTTTTTTAAATAATTACTCCTACCTGTTTAAGGCCTTCTTTTCCTTGCACTGATAGCACTGTTCTCCCTTTCAGTTTATGATATTAATACACATTAACTTATCTTGTAGCCTTCTCAGATACTCTCCACATTTATTATGCAAATCCTCCTCGCGAACTTCACAGCTTAATTCAATTTACAGAAGTTCCCGGGTCACGTCTCGTCGTAAATATTACTCGGAACTATTACACAATATCTATTATTCTTAAAACATTAGTTCCTTAGTTATTCACTCACGCACACCAAAACGTGAGTTCCTTCCTTGAACTTTTTTTTATCGTCTGTCTTTTTCAAAGCCTCCCGTCTTTTCATGTTTTGCATGAAATATATATTACACATGTTATATATATATATATATATATATATATATATATATATATATATATATATATATATATTACACATGTGGGTTGAAATGGTAAATACTACGTCTTTAAATACATTGTCTGCAATACATTATGATCGTTCAATATTTTTATTAATGAACCACGCGACCTAAAAAAAATAACTGTTTCCAATTACTTGGATTGTAAACACGAAGTACGTGTTTACAAATTTCCACATGTCGCACGTACAGAAAGTGGAATCAGGGAATGAAAAACAAAACACTTTCCATAGAAAACACGCGTAAATGTACGTCAGATGGGAATGCCTTGCGTTATTGTTTCCTAAACTCATAGGTATGTTTTCAAAAAGTTGGTGAGTGATAGTTTCTGGGATTTTAATTAAAGATCTTTCGTAAGACAGAATTGCTGTCGTAGAAGTAATACTTCATTATTGTTCATACATTCTGAAATTGTCAGGACCGCGACACTGCTTCCCTCTGTAACTCTCTCTCTCTCTCTCTTCTTCCCCTGTATGTGTATGCGTGCGAGCGTGAGTTTGTATGAGTGAATTATGATTCACGTCGTTAAATCCAATGATTGGTCGCGAAGTAAGTCTAATTGGACAGAAGAGCAACTACAGCATCCAATAAAGCTAGTACAAAAGAAACGGGTTCAACTATGCATCTCTATTGTAATGGTGTATCTATAGCTCGACAACTTACGAAAAACCCATCATGGCGTCGCTTGTCACAGAAGATGTGACGAAGCCATCCCCCTCTACTCACGAAGGGGAGCTTAGTTCAACTCAAGGACCGCCAGCAACGATAACTGATTCGCTCTCGCAACTCTAGCTCAAACGAGTCTTCAACACTACAGATTCGGAAGAGTCGTCAAGGTCAGTCTGTCTTCCCCCGCCCACGTGGCTTCTCAGGTGGGGAAGTTGGGCTGCGAAGAGAGGGAACCCTCCCCTCCGGCGCTTTTCGCGCATGCGCAGTCAAGATTTTTTCAAACTTGTCAAGCTATAATAAAATAGTGTAACAATACATCAAATCTTGCCTAGTGAAAATAGTCTTATAATTTATCAAACAGATCGATTTGCAAACTTTCATTGGTGAATGATTGAACTAATTATGCATGAAGATAAAAAGTCAAAACTCAAACGTTATTATTACGTTATTAAACGTAAGAACAGAAAGTATTGTTATCGTACGCCGGAAAAGGTCGATGTTTCAACACAAAAACTCCCATTGCCTCACAGTTGTTAAATATAGAACAAAATTCCTCAAACACGTGAGGTAGCTAGACTCCATCCATGTTTTGTGCGTCCTTCATACCGAACAATCGATTGACGGCAAAACGTGTCTGTCCGTCCATCAGTCTGTGCACAACGCACGCGCATAAACCGTTCAAGCAATTTTCTTCAAAATTGATGTTCTCCAATCGTTCTGGCTGATGTCACTTTCCCTGGATTTTGAAATCTACCATTTCATATTGGGAGAGACTTCACATGAAAAAAAATGCTCGAGATTTTTTTGTTTAATTTTGTTGTTGAATACTTCGAAGGACGTTTAAGAGAGTGTTACATATAACATTTTCGTTAATATCACCAATTTTTCAAAAATTGCAACAAAAAAATAAAAATACAATATTTGAGATAAAAATGTTTGCCTCAAACAAAGTACGACCTACAAAATTCTCTCTTCAAAAAAGGAAAAGTACAATTTAAAAAAACTAAGAGTTTTGCTTAATTTGCGCTTAAAATTATCGCAATTTTTTCTCAGAAATCGCTCTAAATTTCCTGAGACAAAGTTTGCTGTACAAAATTAGCTCTTTAAAAAATGTAACGATACAACTTAATATTTTGAGAAAGTATGTGCTATTATAGCATCACTTATTATTATTATTATTATTATTATTATTATTATTATTATTATTATTATTATTATTAAATAAAGGTAATAAATAGAGATAGAAGTATTTTCTTCTATTAAACTTGTTCTTAAGTTAATGTATATTTTTTTTACATTGTAGTAGTTTGCGCGTAATTGTGAGTGAAATACAGGCAATATTAAAATTAATAAAAGCAGCAGCCACTGCGTCGGCAGCGGCGTCGGCGGCGATAGCGCGGTATGTGAAGGCAGCTCGAACGGGCGTCGGCGTCGTCACCGCCTTTCCCCGGGTCGCCACCAGGCCTTTCGGACGCGCCTCGATGCGCCCGTGACGCATTGCCCCATCACAGATGTTTGTGAGCTGCTTCCTGAGGAGCGCTAGAGGCATTTTCGCCTTCGGATTGAACTTCGGAATTATGTGGGAGACGAAAATGAAGGTGATATGAGCCGGGAGGTCAGGAACTTGACTTTACAAATAAATAGCAGATTCTTTAGCTTAAAAATAGAAGTGGAGACCTAGTGTTTGACCTAACCTCACGGTTACATCAGAAGTATTATTTTCATATTACAATGTGTGTAACTAAGACAGAATGTTTCAATATTTATTCTCGGAGGGCTGAACGAGGTTGGTTATTAGAAGATAACCGGGATATGCCGTCTTAATTGGCCTTATTTTGCGAAAATTCCAGGCGCCGTTTTTAGTAAAACCACAGTACATCCATATACTGAAAACAGTTCTGTACAGTACACAATATACAGCACTAGGTTGAAGTTCGGTCAGTGACATCGTATAAGAAAGGAAGCAAAATTATGTAGTCATTTAACGGCTTTGAAAAAACAAAAATGTTTTTTCAATCCTCGGTATCCTGTAGGCAATGCCTGTGTAAATTACAAAAGAAAAACACTCGTAGCGAAAAATTAAGAATTTCTCTCTGCACCACGTGTATTGCATATACAGTTGACTCCGGTTACAGTAAACGCGAATACAGTGAGCTCTCGTCTATAGAGAACAAAAGTCACTGCTCCCGCTCACTTACATTACAAATAAGGACAAGAAGATTCGGTTATAGTAAACTCTGAACCTAGGTTATAGTGAAGGTGGGAAACGCAACGTCCTGCAAATTAATTCCTTTTTGAAAAAAATACGTCGGTTCATTGCCACTAATTCCAACACTGGGCTGCTTGGAAAGGATGTCGGTCATCATCAATGAAGGTCATCATCCAAGAAGTCTCTCCCCTGAGAAGAAGGTATCTGAATTGGAATAAAGATATTCCTGATGACCTTATGTCACTCAATTTCACTGCGGAAAAAAGGGGTTATCCAGTCTTTGCAACAATTGGCGGAGGCGACGCGCGACTGCTTGCTTCCGTTTCAAACTTGATGTTTCTTGAGGTTACGTGTGACAAAGCTCGTGGAGCTGTACGTAAGCGACAGCAAACGCGCGACTGCCGCAGCCTGCAGACTCGCGCCGCGCCGCGCGGGAAAGCGATCGGTTTCATTAGCAGCTTGCGCCACTGATCTACCGAAAGGATCTCGGGTGATATTACGGCGAGCAACGGGGCCTTCGGAGAGTGGGGCGGGAAGTGCACATATCAGGTGGTTACTTAGAGATAGTGATCAATGCAGATCAAGTATGCTGAGAGTACGAACTCTACAGTCATCATAGGAGGGCAGAATGCCATCCATTTGGGTGGTCACTTTACACCTGAACAGCATTTTGACAAACTGCAACAAGACGTCCAAAACACGAATATTATCTCGACTCTGCCCTTCTGGTACAACAAACTAACACCGTGTAAAGAAATTAAACACGCAAAAACCAATTGAAACTGCATCTGAGAGACACACATGTTAAATTATTTGAGCTAAACTTCCTCTCAGAAAAACACTTCACTTGAATCTTGCAGCATGTTCTTCCCCTAACCTTGTTGGAAAACATGCACTCGGTAGTGAGCTTGCAAAACACATCCTTTCAAAACGTCGGCAGTGTCGTTCCCAACACCCATCCCCACTCACATCGTTTTGTTCTCTTCTATCCTCTTTGGACCCAATTACTTTATCCCTTGAACCTTGTACTACCTCTCCCATTATTCATTTATAAACATTTGTCCCCCTCCATCCTCACCTTCTGTCACTTCTAGGGCATGATACTTTCTTCGTCCACGCACTCGAGGTAAAAATGAAATAAGTAAATAAATAGCAACTACAGTTAAATGCTGTAGTAAATCCGTGTAGGTGCATGCAAAAAATTCAAATAATGCATCATAATGTACGACCTTTTTCAAATAAAATTGAATTTAACGAGACAGCATTACAGTGTGATCTAGGTCAAATAAATGTTTTTTGCTTTACAGAACATTGGTTGTCTCATAATGTTTTAAACACACTCCAAATTCCTAGTTTTTACCTTCCAGGATCGTATTGTAGAGCGAGAGAATCAAATAATGGCCCAGATTACGGAGGATTCTGAATTTACGTAAGAAATGACATTGATTATATCTTCTTATCAGAATTCAATTTATATGCAGTTGAAAAAGTTTTTCAAACAACAGTCGTACATCTTACTACGCTCAAATCTATCTTACTTTACATCTACAGACCTCGAGGGAGCTTTAGATATTTACATTTTCTAAAAAAATCTAGAGATAACTCTGAACAAAATTAGTAATATATCTTTTAAATCCATTGTTATATGTGAAGATTTCAATAATGATTTTCTGAGCGAAACCCACGAAAAAGAGCAGTTTTACAATTTACACAGTTACTATCAGCATTTTTTAAAATTTAGATATTACAGTGATTGTACCTACACGGAATACATTTAAATCACAAAAAGCAATGGATCAAATTATATTTAACAAAACTACAACTAGATATGAAATAAAAACTACCAATCTAGGTGACAGTGGCCATGAAGCACACATTCGTAGAATTACTAATAACATGAACACCAACACAATAAATAATACACGCGTATGCAGAGCATTCACTAAGATTAACATAAAATTATTTACGGACTACTTGCTGAAGGAATCATGGGACAAAATTTATAATTCTGTTGACACAAATGAAAAATATAATATATTTTTCTCAAAACTTTCATTTCACTTTAACGCAAGCTTCCCTCTCAAAAAGAGAAAATTAAACATTTCACGGAAAAATAATACTTGAATCGCACAAGAAATTACGACATCGTGTAAAAACAAACGTACGCTTCACTTAATTTCTTAACATCATCTAAACATCATGTCTACCTCCGAGAATGCAAAAGAATTTTAAGGAAAGAAATTGTGCAGGCAAAAATGATGAAAAATAATCAGGATATTTTGACCGCTAGTAACAAAATTAAAACAATGCGGAATATCGAAAAAAAATACGACCACATCATCTCGGTTCTTAGTAGAGAATGTTGTTTTGAAGGATAACAAAAGAGAAGTAAGTAATCCGGTAAAAATGGCAAATCTCTCCAACCAACACTTTTCTAGAACTGCGGCTGAACCCACGAAGAGACTAAAAGAACAACATACAACATTATTTCCTTCCAAAAAAAATTCAACACAATGTTTATTTCCGAAACTTCTTCTAACGAAGTTCTCAGAATATTCAGTAGACAAAAATGGTATCAAAAATGGTAAAACCTCTGCTGACCCTAACAACCATCAGGTTGTCAAAGCTACTGATTTACTGTGGTGGCATCTAGGTAGAATTATTTTTCTGTGCATGAGCATTTGAGTAGTTACTCAGAATTGAATGAAGGATATTTCATCGCAAACAAATTCGTTCTATTAGTATTCCGAATTTTAAAGAATTATTTATACCTGCAATTTGTAAATTAAAGGGTTAAATTGAATATCACAAACGGCAAAAAAAATATTGAGACCATTTTAGTAATTACTTTAAAACATTTAAACTTAAAGTTAATTTGCACCATCTTATTTAAATATATGACATACACCACATAAAATTTCCCAAATATTGATTATTTGTTTCCCAAATATAATACCCCAAAATACCTTTGTTTTCACTTCAAATGAAACAGTAAGTTACTATTTCTAGCAAGTTCTAAAAACACTTTCTATATAAGGACCGCAACTACAGCACTGCCCGAATGTATCTAACATTAAACATTTATTTTTGTTAAATTAACTCTTGAGAACTACACTGCATTTCACTTTTATTTATAACAAAATACATATACATAAACTCTTATTGAACGTCTTTGACGGTCTTTTACAAACACTACATTGCTGCACAGTAAGACAAAAGGACGAATGAATATGATCATTCGTTTACATACCAAAAACAGATGACGACAGTGTCGGCGCGTTCACAAACCTCTATCTCTCAATATAGAGTACATTTCCAATAATATACTAGACGCAGATGGCGACACTGTCGACATGTTCACAAACTTCAACCTTACAATATAAATGTATATTTCCAACACGCCTCCTTACATTTATATACATACTATCTTAAATTCAGTTAATATTCATCATATTCCTAAAATACACAAACTTGTCTTTACACAAAGCTTTCGTGAAAATATCTGCCATGTTATCATCAGTATTTACTTTGACTATATCAATTAAACCATTCATATACAACTCGTTGACAAAATGATAATGGACTTCAATATGTTTTGAGTTTTTTGTAAAGTTACCATATTTAGCGATACTCAATGCTCCTGAGTTGTCTTCATACATTACAATCGGTTCATCAAAATTCAAATCAAAAATTTTCATTACATCTTTTAGAAATTTCACTTCACTCACAGCATCTGATAGCGCAACATACTCTGCATACGTCGAAGCTTTTGTTACACTTGATTGTTTGCGAGACTTCCAAAATACAACATTGTCAAACATACGGATCACATAACCTGTCGTAGATTTACGATCTATATTGTCACCTGCCCAATCTGAATCTACATAACAATCAAGAACTTTTGCATTTTCGTTTCTACAATAATTCAATTTCAGGTTTCTTGTCAAATACAGATATTTTAAGATTCTCAGACAATACTTATAGTGTGTGCCGTCATAACAATTCTGAAACCTGCTCAAATAATTAACAGAATAACTGATATCTGGCCTTGTTCCTGAACTAATATATAACAACGCACCAATCAAATTTCTATACTTTATATCATTACGCAATTCCTGAGTTGGTTCTAATTTCAAGTTAACTTCCATCAGTGTAGCATATAATTTTGAGTCTTTAATCTTGTATTTTTCGGCTAATGAATTAATATAATTTTCCTGACTCAAGCTCATTTTGTTTTTCTTGTATTCGTAATTTATATCAATTCCTAAATAACTTTTAACCTCACCTAAATCTTTCATACTAAATCTATTTGACAACAAATTTTTGATTTCTTTAATTCGACTTTTCTTTACACAACAAATGAGCAAGTCGTCAACAAAAATTATCAAGTAAATCAGGACATTACTTTTTCGCAAAACATAAAGGCAATAATCATATTCACTTCTTTGGAATCCTAAACTTTTCAAGAAAGTATCTAAACACTCATACCAAGCTCTCGGACTTTCTCGTAAACCGTACAGTGCTTTCATCAATTTGCACACTCGATTTGTGCCGTCTTCGTAGCCTTCAGGTTGTTTAACATAAACTTCTGACATGATTTCGCCATTTAAAAAGGCTGTTTCTACATCCATTTGTTCAATAATTAAACCAAAATGACAACAGTATGACAGTAAAATCTTCAAAGTTTGCATTTTAGCTACTGGTGCATATATATCATCAACACATTCCTTTTGTTGAAATCCCCTAACAACTAATCTTGCTTTGTACCTATTATCAAACTTTTTAGTAAAAACCCATTTAACATCTATAAGATCTTTGCCCTCTGGCTTACTAACTAACTCCCATGTGTCATTTTTCTTCAAACATTCAATTTCCCTATCCATAGCTTGACTCCAGCTTTTCGATTCATTGCTATTAATCGCCTCCTCAAAACTAACCGGGCTATCTGCACTACATACGTTAATATAAATAAAGTTACTTGTATTATCATCCCTATAGCGTTGTGGAGTTTTAACCACTCTACCCGACCTTGTTGTTTTTTCCTTTAGCGCTGCTTTTGGAGATTCGATTTGACTAACCTTTCTTCGTCCTCGCTGTTATCTTCAGACCCAGTTTCCCAATTTTCACACCCAGATTCATCTAATCTTTTACTCACGGAACCATTATCCTTTAAACCTACACATCTAATATTTTCTTCAACAACCTCTACATGCCTGGCCACAACAATTTTATTATTTATGAGTACCCTATATCCAACGTCACTGTAACCTAACAGAACTCCCAAATCTGCTTTTCTATCCCATTTTGCCTTTCTCAATTGTTCTGGCACCCTTACAAAGACTCTACTTCCATACAATTTTAAATGTGTGACATTAGGCTTTTCTCCAAAAAATATTTCATAAGGAGTTTTCAATTCTGCGGTATTTGCAAGACATCTATTTTTCAGATACGCGGCAGCACAAACTACTTCTGGCCAAAACCTATTGTTAACTTTTGCTTCGGCTAATAAACATCTTGACATGTCCATGATTGACCTATTGAACCTCTCAGCAGTTCCATTCAACTCATGCACATATGGCGGGCACGCATTTAAAACAATCCCCTTTTCCTTGATGTATTGATATATATTATTATTCATGTATTCTTTTCCATTATCACACCGCAATTTCTTAATCCTTTTCCCAGTAAGATTTTCAACCTCATTTACATACCCAACTAAACAATCATATAATTGGTCTTTAGTTTTAATTGTGTAAACGCGTGCAAGTTTACTATAATCATCAATAAAAGAAACAAAGTATCTTTCACCATGCATACCTACTGTTGAATGTGGCCCATTTAGATCTGTGTGAACAATTTCTAGGATTTCTTTAGCCTTATTTCTGTTGTTTTTAAAAGGAACATTATGCATTTTATTTTCTATGCACACTTTACATTTCATAGGTTCAGACTCGACGTTTTGAGGGATTCCATCTACTAATTGATGTTTGCAAATTTTATCTAAATAATTGAAATTTACGTGCCCCAGTATCCTATGCCACTTTTCCTTTATTGTCATATTTTCTTTATTGCAGAAGTTTACGTTAAATTCCCCTTTGTTGATCACACTTGTCTCTTTATATAACCTATCTTGTTTCCATGCAACTGCAATTAAACCCCTATCTTTACTAAAAACTTTTGCGCTGATGCCTTTTGCAATAATATCATGTTTCTCTGTGACTCTTGAAAAACTAATTAAATTCCTATCTAGATCTTTAATGTAAAATACATTTTTCATTTCAACTCGTTCTAATCTGTCAAACACTAAAAAATCGCTAATTACATTACCAACTTTAGTTGCCGTTAAAATCTTTCCGTTCGCGATTTTTACATTAATCGGTTCTTTTAACGTTACGCATTTAGAAAAATATTCCTCGTTATTAATTATATGATCTGTACAACCGCTATCTAACAACCAATTAATTTCAATCTGACCTGAATCCTGTGTTACACTGTTTACTTCCTTGGCGAAGATCTCTGTCACGAAACTGCTTGCGCCACTTATATTCTGATAAAACTGTTGTTCTCCACGGTTCCTACCACCATGGTCGTCCTGTCGGTAATGTCGGTCTCCTTGCTCGTTCTGTCGGTAAGATCGGTCGTGACCATAGCGACCGCCTCTGGACCCACGTGGTCCTCCTCTGCCTCCGCGATGTCCATTTTCATAACTTTGGTTGACATAACCTCCATAGTTACCTCGTGCTCTTCCGCCACGTCCCCGGGAACCTCGATGATTCTCAGTTTGTCGACATTCCCTCTTGAAGTGTCCTGGTTTACCACATCCGTAGCACACTTTTTGGCCGCTCGCACTAGGTCTCTTCTCCGAGATGAATGCATTTGATTTTACGCCCTCACTGTCCTGGTTCTCCTTGATGCTCTTCATCCTTATTTTTGCCTTCACGTACTCCGCAGTCCGGTCTTCCTTCTTCAAAACATCCACTAGATCTCCGATATAACTTAGTGACTCGGGCAGCGTTTTGAGCATGTAATTTAGTTTCTCTTCTTCGCTTACCTTGGCCCCGGCTGACTTCAGTTCGTTTATGTATTTCTCAAACACAGTGAAGAATTCATTTATGTCGCTGTAATTCTTTAATCTGAGTCCATCTAGTTTGTTCCTGCAGACAATCTGCAACGCTGTTGACTCTTTGGAGTATAGCTCGTCAAACTTCTTCATAACCTCGAAAGCACTTACTTTATCATTCACGAACTCTAGCTGCTTGTTAGTAATTGCACTAAAAATGCAATGCATCGCCTTCAGGTTCTGTTCTTCCCATTCTACGTCCTTGTCTTCTTCTCGCTTCGACCTCGTGGTCACCTCATGGCATTTTTTTAATTTCAAATAGATAGTTAACCTCGTTTTCCAGTTTGCGTAGTCCTCTCCATCAAAAGCTGGAATGTTCAGGTCGTCCATGTCGCAAACTTCCTCGAATCGACGGACACTGGGCTGAACTCCAATATAACCTCTTCAGCAATTCATCTGCATCCGGAAACCACGCTCTGCTACCATGTTAAATTAACTCTTGAGAACTACACTGCATTTCACTTTTATTTATAACAAAATACATATACATAAACTCTTATTGAACGTCTTTGACGGTCTTTTACAAACACTACATTGCTGCACAGTAAGACAAAAGGACGAATGAATATGATCATTCGTTTACATACCAAAAACAGATGACGACAGTGTCGGCGCGTTCACAAACCTCTATCTCTCAATATAGAGTACATTTCCAATAATATACTAGACGCAGATGGCGACACTGTCGACATGTTCACAAACTTCAACCTTACAATATAAATGTATATTTCCAACAATTTTAATATTAAACTATGTAAATATTTATTTTAATATTAAACTATATAAATGTTTATTTTAATATTTACAGTGTATAGTAAACGCATATTGGTATGTGGAAAATGGTGACGTTCATTTTAACCTGGAAATGGTTTGTGATAACAATGAGAAAAAAGCTAGGAAACATGAAAAACGCATCGTTCGACATGAAAATATTGAAATGCTCCCCACACGTTATGAACACATTATTATGTATGTCGAGAATGAAACATAGTGTCTTAGTGTTGGAATATAATGATGTGCCATGGCTAAGAGATGGTTGAAATATGTTAATTATCATTATCATTGTGATGAATAATTGTATCAGACAAAGAGGCTGTGCTTTGAGCATGCTAATGGGCATGTGCTGCAGTTTTTGTAGCATATGAATATCCATTTAGTCACTATCATAATGGAAATTTAGGGAGGGTCCGTCTTTCGGTCTTACTATTTTTATAAAACAACCTTGAGTGAACCGTGATAAGGCGTAAGGAAAACGGCCTATTTCCAACGCATTTATACGCCAAAAACGTCTCTCAAACACAAGACGTTCATCTTACCTTAGCCAGCACCCTCTGGCTAATATCAATATTAGTCTAATCATTTCCGAAGTAATCCATTCATCGTCTTACAACTTTATGCAAACCGTGTGGCTAATTGTGAAAATGAACAGGCTAATTCGCGAACTAGTCATATTTTGCATATACAGTCTTACAGTTTTCTACGGATGACTGATACTTATTGCAAAAATGTCGGAGATGTCCAACAGCTTACTTCTATTTTGTGATCATTGTGTTTTCGAACTGCACAATGAAATTCAAACAACGATTTATTTTATGCTATAACATTATTACACTTATATTTATGTCATCATTATGCATTTATTTGTACATCCATTGTGCTATCATAATTTTTGAACGACATTAAATGTACTACAATTGTGCAAGGGCATTATCATGTAACAATATTATTACGTCTGAGTGTATACAATATTGTTAATCAAAGCTCGAGCAGTACAGATTGAGTTGGTATTTGCCGGGAGATGACGTTCATGGCCACACGCCTTCATCATGAAATGTCAAATCGTGAGGAAACGACGCTCGCGCGTGTAGCCTTGGTGCCATCACATGAGACATCCCCAGTCACGTCCACCAGGTCATTCCGTTGTCAGACAGGGAACTGTCGTCAGCAGAGGTGCGAGATAGAGCCGGAAGAGATACGACCGGCAAAAGGGAAGGACAGGCAGCACTTTTTCAAAATTCTTTGAACACAACGATTTGGGGAGATGTTCAAATTAACCCAGTGTAGAGAGATGATGTACAGTGACGATACGTATCCCAAAAATATGGTACAGAGATTAAAGTATTTCATTTTTAAAATGCAGAGATTTTATTTATCAGATTTTTTTGTAAAAGTGGAATCATACTTGCGAGTGTACTTCCTCACATTCAGCTCAACCTTAGTTGTTGACAGATTGAGTGGAAAACCCAACGAGTGGAAAACGCCGTGCAGGGAAACATCTTGAAATGTCAGGTAGATAATACAGTAATGAAGCCAACAGTATTATTGCATTCAAAGAGCCTTTACAGAATTCATATAAGATGATTGAGATATTTTGATTGGAGATATGTCTTTTAAATACCATGTTCATTTCAGTTTTTGGCCGTATGATAATTCTCTTGAATTACATATTTCCTATTTGGGCTTCTTTTTGGCCGAAAACGATAACCTTCTACACCACAAAGGGTATAGCTTCAACAGTATACTAGACACTAACACGCTAAGGAGCTCCCACGTACACAACCGCAACACAACTCACACGAATGACAAGGGACACGCACACACGGCTGGGAGACCTCTGAATCCGCAAGCCTAATGTAGCTTCACTACGCACACGTTTTCTTGAGCTCTTCGTTTGCTTGTAGTCGTAGGAGAAGAGCCGGGGGTGGGTTACTATTTTGTTAGCAATGCAAAACAATCAAATCTGAAATTTGTTTATCAAAACAAATAACTTTTCTGAAGCGAAAATATCTATGTTTTTCAAATGTTGCTAATCTCGCGTTTTTATAAATTTCAAATTATTATTATTATTTATTTTTGTTTATTTTATTTTATTTTTGAAACTCTTATTCATATTTCAAATATTTATAGTTACAACGTTAGAAAGGGATTCTGAAGCTCGAGAAAACGTGAGCACATAGTACTTGTCCCCGTGACGTCACAGACAGTATTTATTGTTATTTAACTAACTATATCCAATCAGACCTTTTGAAGTGAGTACACACTCTAGACATTTCGAACAATAGGAGCGTCGTGATATACATTGGCATTGGTAATTCCACGGATGCTTGAGAAACGTTCTATAAATCTTCGAGACGTGAAGCAACTCGAGGGGATTTATCTGAGAATTTCCAAAGCACGAGTGGAATTGAATAGGACTAATTCACGAATGAAATTTGAATTTAAATCCGGTTCAATACGTTATGTAAGTTTCTTTGATAGGTTCACGTATTTTCAATGATTTCAAAGTATGTGCATCAACCACCATTCTCTGTTTACTTACGCAAGGCAGTCTGCAATAGTAATAACAGATAGAATAATAGGATTAATACAATATGATAATTAATTAATACAACACATTAAATAACAATAAATAGAAAATGCACTAACGAAAACACGAAATGTATGGGTTATTTGATTTCATTACATCGCTTATTAAACACACAATTGTGAATCTCAACTATCAAAAATGAAAGCACGTAACGAAATCACGAAATATATAGGTTTATTTGATTTCATTTCCTTCAAAATGTTGCAGTCTCTTGAATAGGTGTATTTTTCCCATTATATACTGACGGTCTTTACAAAAATTTTCAAACTGTTTCCAAACATATTTTCTATTTTTATCGGTATTCTCTGGAGATGTCGAATAACTACTACTTTTTTCTCAAAAGTATCACAAATCTTTTCGCAATTTCCGTTAGTTAACAACTGTTCAAATGAGACAATGGAAAAGCGCGCTTCATTTCACATCGACACAGGAATCGATACATACCGCCTCCTCAGATAGATGAATCGCAGACTTAGGCACTAATGATAATAATTAAAATCAAACGTTTTTTTATATATATCTACTATGATTTGTTAATACCGTCTTGTTTTTTTTAAATATTATAGGTCTCAATTTTATGAGTGGAATAATCATTCTTATGCATCGCTATCATTTTGAATAGTCGTTAAATAATTGTAATTCAATAATAGCATTTTGGTTTTCAAAGAGACGTTGAAGGAGACTCGTCTTCCCTTAGTAACAATTAACTTAGCAATGTATGAACTCCTTGCCCTAATTTTATTTTATACCCTTTCTAACTCTTTTTTTGTTGTTAGGGACGATAAACGATTGATGTTAAATGTCTAAAGAAATACATATTAAACTACGTGTACTCTCTAGTGTGGTTCAATAGAGGAAATGAGTGAAGGGATATACCCAAACCGCCATTGCCACATTTTACCTGTTCATGGTTTTCGTGACTTTCTCTGCTTTCACCTGGAGAATGTGAGAATTCCACATTGTTAACGGGTCTTATCATATGCTTTTTCATTCCTTTCCTATTCTTCATCTACCTTAGGGTAAGACATACTAATATGACAAGACCAAGACATTCTTAGGTAAACCCCTTCTTTTTTAGGTTCAGTTTCGTTCAGCCATGAACGAAGAATATTAGAACAAAATAACATAATTATACGTTTACGTGTGGAGTAAATATTATTTGGACTCACAGAACATATTCATACAATGCATCAGAAACTAGTGGTGCGACAACATAGCAAGAATTTCTTGTATTGTCTGTACAGGTTCCGTAAAATTATTATACTTTACTTTCAATATTACAGCCATCTTGTGCAAAACTCACTTTAATTTCATAGCACCATACCCATTTTCAGTATCTTATAAAACACGATTTATAAGTAAAATTGACCTTTTTGTTTTATTACAGACCAATAATGTCCGTAGCGGCGCTGAATTTCAAGAGCAATGAAATAATAACACATAATAAATCCACTATACGAAACGAAATTGCTGCGGAATTTTACAATTATTTTTCAATTGTTTTTCACATAATACAGCATCAAAATCAAATGTACTTAAATATACTACAATAACTTCTCAGCCCTTTTTCACCTTCAGTGTTCCCACATTCAATATCAGATAAATATAAATTCCGTCAAAATTCAATTATTGTCTACTACATTATCTTGAAAACATAGTTTATTAAATTTAAATCAGTTAGAATTTCCCAATAACAGTAGTACTGATAATGCTATATTCAATGTTTCTCACAAAATCTTAAAAGAATTGGATACTGGACACAAATGTCTCGGCATATTTGTAATAAATTTAAGATAGACCTTCGACAAACTTAATCACAATATCTTATTACAAAAACTGAACTCACAGGGAATAAGGGATACATTTTCTCCGATCATATTTAAATGACAGGGCTAAGTACTAAATATAAACGACAAAATAATTGAGCCCAGGGCTTAGGGAACTTGGATTAGTTCAGGAACATATTCTGGGACCTATACCATTACATGTATTAACGACCTACAATAAATCAAAAGAATAATGGAACTATTTATTACTACTCTGATGATATCGTCGTACTTTATACCAGTAGATCATGGAATGAGACATAAAGTACTGAAGTGGATCATGGAATAAGACATACAATACTAACGTACTAACGCTAACCGTGGTCTAAAAGATATCAAGAATTGGCGTGACTCAAAATTATCACTAAACACTTCTACATCCACCTAACATCCTTTCTTCTAACATTCCTAGGACAACTACAAATGGAAAATAATCTTGGAATAAAAACCCACGAAGCAAATTGCCTTGTTTTAGATAATTTTGACTGTCCATCTTTACTCAAATTCTATTACGTTAACTATTTAAGTATCTCCATAGATCAGCTTTTAAAATGAAACATGCATATCGATTTTTTTGTCCGTTTATTCAGTCAGGTTTAAAAAGACCTGATCTTGCACCCCTATTTGTCACTCAAGCTGTTGCAATCAGTACATTTGGTTTCAATCAGTTTAACATAAAATGACCAATCGTCCCCCTTTAGGGAGGACAGTCCTCCTTTTGTAGGTTCTGTCCTTCCTCGAAAAGTATCCTCCTACTAATCCTCCATTTCGATATTTTAAAAACTAATATGTTAATCTTTGTATTCAGAAATGCCAAGCCGAAATGTTATGCATCTTGTGACGGTACAGTTCAGAAAGATGCGATTAGTGTTGCTAGATCAGCAGAATTCTCGCCTTTTTCACGCCTAGTTTCAGCTTCCGTATTTCAGGTTTTGGAGAAACGATGTAGCACTATCCGTAAAATTCAAGTTAAAGGATATTTACTGTTCTAAAATTTTCAGTATATTATTAGAAAATGATATACAGACAAAAAATATTCAAAGGAAAAATTATCGTTTAATTAAATAATTAAAATGGGCGTAAACATAATTAGTGTATTTTTGTTTGAATTAATAAAATGTTAAATTGTTTACGTTGTACTCTTTTCTTAAATTTTTTCATCCTCCTTTTCATTGTAAAAAAATTGGTCACCTTATTTTACACTATGTTTACATAGCTTGGGGATGTGCTTTTAAATATATCTTATTACCCTTAAAATTGCATCAAAAACAGATTATCAAAATTGGCCTTTTTTAAGCAAAAAAGGAAATTACTACAATATTTAAATAATTTATGTTCACATTAAAAAACATTTTTTTAAATTTACTATACGTCCATAAGATATCACACATGATACACAGATACACCTCACGAATCAACCAAAAATCCCTACAACCATCGGATACAATCATAGTGATCATTTTGACCCTTGACTGTACAAAATTATTATAGAAAAATCTCCACACCTCACTACTGAGAACTGTAATTAATTTAAATACAAAACTACTCACATAATACAAAAGGGGCTTTTTAATGTACCTGATTTGATGTCTCTAAAATCCTATTGACTCTCCATATAAATTTAGTGTAAGTTAAATTAAGTGCTCTATGTCTTTTCATTTAGCTATGTTTATAACATTTTATTGTTGGTATATTTCTTAAGAATGTTTTGTAATTTCAGTTTTTTGTACTTATTACAAGTTATTTTACAAGAGTTTTCTTGTCTTTTATGCTTATTATAACATAAATGTTTTGTATGAAACACCTTGGACACGAGCTCCGCTTTTTCAAGAATGTGCTACAATCTCAAATATTGAAATGTAATAACCATTGCTTGCAATTAATATATTGTTTATTTATTGACAATGATAATCTATAGCGCGTTCTAGATTAAAAATGTAGTACAGGGCTTTAAGGGCTCTTCTGGTAAATAAACATCCCCCCGTTGTTAAGATTTCAAAACTATTTTAAATCATTAACATAATTTTTCATTACAATTACATTAGTAAAATAATTCCTCTAATACATTATATATTTACCACAAATCGTGGTGATTATCTTTAGAATTTATTCATTTTTCTAGGAAGGAATGTGTTCGGCTGTTGGATCACCCACAGCTGCGGTGCCACGTGCTTCGGTTGCCATATCGTACGCATTCCCGTAGTTCACCTGTGTTTCTTCGGCTGTGTTGAGTTACGTTGTGTTTTTGAGATTTATGGTTTTAATCACGACAAAGTTAAAATTAATTTCGTTTACTTTTCTTCATTTTGGTTTTTGGGATATTTTAAATTTAATTTCTTTTTCTTTACAACCTTAATTTAGAATGTATGATCCACCAACAGAAAAACGCAAGAGTGGTAGAGTTCCATACTGGGGGAAAATGGGAATTAATGTTTATAACTATTTAACTATATTTTCCAACGAGGTTCGTACGCAATGCCTATCGGGACCGCTCTCGTGGCGCGATGCAGCTGGGTTTTCCATGAATTAAATCAGTTTGTTCCCGTGGGGCCAACTTTTTTTGTAATCAAAGCAATTTTAAATATTTTGTTCCGTAATCAAAACGTATTATCTACTGTTGAAAAGGAAATGCAAGGCTTGGCCTTTTTGCAATTGCATGTAGTTGGTTTGAATTTTGCATATTGTATTGAAATAGTGGTGCACTTTAAAATTAATATTTCTTCCTGATATCTTTTGACATTTCGAAGCGCAAAGAACGTGAGAAGTTTAACAGATACGTTTCCAGTGCATCGGAGTCTCCTAGGAATAGTTTTAGATTTGAGCAAAGCGAAGAAAATGCGTTTTCATAAATTTGGAAAGGATCGAGATAAACAACTGTAGCGCTAAACTAGCGCTCCGCCCATTGCGGGATTCGTCGTCATTTGGCATTACTGTTGCCATAAGAGACTGTACTTCATTCTTAATCTCGGACGCGCCGTAGAAACGGATGATTTCACACAAAAATTCTCGTATTTACGTATTGCATCATGCATATGGTATTACAATATTCTGGAACCAATCAATACCATTATTTGTTCTATTCAAGACAACGAATCTCATAAGAAGCAATAAAAAACATGGGATATTGCGCAGTCCGAATTCGCAGGAATTTGAGTAATTGAGATTCCAGTTAACGAGACTCCATATTCAATAAATAAATTTCTCCATACGTTCGAAGCTAATATTGTCAGTGGATATTAGCGATATGCGAGACGGAAAACGTCGCCGTCAAGTGCCCTTTCACTTGTCTCCTGGAACTGTTGCTCGGCTCGATTGCGGGTGGGAGATAGCGGGAAGGGAAGGAGGAGGGGCAAGCGCGACCCCCTTTAGCATCTATATCTCCCCCGGGGTTCGATATCAAGTTGCTCACCTCCCTGACCTTCCAGAAGGTTGTCAGTTCGTAGTTGCTATTTCCATCTGATCGATTGGCTGACTGATGTATCTTGACGCGTTAACTACTACGGTCATTAGTCTCGTACGTGTTGGGCAACTTATATCGCGGGATGTGGTGGTGTTCTTCCCTTGTTGGAACGAGAGATCCGGCGCCGACCCACATGTGAGCTTGCAAAGTTTCCCTCTCCAGGTATCTCCTCCCAGCGGAGCACCGCCACAGCCAAGACAAGTTCTAAGTGCCCGACATGTGCAGTAGTGTAGTGCATGGAAGTGTTTGTGTGTGTTTTAAAGTGGAGAAGTGAGGACAAGGATGAGGAAGGAAAGATTGCACCCGGTCCGTGACCCGTTTGACAGCGTTCATCTAGAATTCATCAGAGAAACTTCAGTGGTTGCAGTGGCTACAGTTGTTGCACTGAACCGACTCAGGCGGTAGAGCACGTTTCGCGGTCAATAGCTGAGACTAAGTACCAGAGAGAGGACGAAACATTTTGCGGACGGCATTAGGAATGTATCATTGCAATTAGGTATGAGAGCTATTAAGCTACGAATTTGTAAAAGTTAAACGAATGAACGGTTTTGTAGGTTGATTTTGATCGTTTTTATTCAATAAAAAAATTCTTGTCTCGATCTCTAGTCTCTTGGATCTTGTCTTTTATCTCGATTTTTGAAAAATATTCTCGTTCAAGTAGTAGTAAATGTTTGGCTTGCCCTGTAGCCATTTCTCACAGAAATACATTACTGAATGGTAAAAGGCTTTTCAAATTTATTAAATTTATTTTACCAGTATGTACAAAAATTGAATGTAGACTATGCAGCCTCTGGCCATATGAGTGATGTCTATAGTTTCGTAAGATAAGTGATAAATAAAAAATGAAACAGTTTCGATTTTGTTTGAAAACTGCAAATATTTTATTGTGTTCTCAGACTGGGAATAACAACTTAGTTCTCACACTCAGTGCGTCACTGCTGACGTCATATCTGACGTCAGTCGAGCACAAAATTAGGAGGAGGAGGCCGCCGTTCATTAAACATTTACTATTGACGTGTTGGGTTATGGAACAGAAATATTTAATATTCCTTTTTTATTTTAAATTTTTAATATTTTTCAAGGGAAGAACTGTTGTACCGCACATGCATTATTCTGTGTTACTGGAGCATTCGTGAATACTTTTAAAATATTTAATTTATTGCACTAGTATTTTGTTGTTCTTGAAAAATGTGAATGCTCTTTTTTGAAAAACAATTTTCTATTCAACTATTGACATTGTCCTCTTGAAGAGTGTGTTAAATCAAAACTAAATGTATCAAACGCTAATACCTTAAGTAATATCTATGATTATTGGTCTCAACCTGATGTCCACATCGACAACTCATACAGGAGAAACATTGCCAGATTTACAAATGACACCGTAAATGAAAATGTTAGTTGATGTTTTCTTTATTATTATTATTATTATTATTATTATTATTATTATTATTATTATTATTATTATTATTATTTTTTTTTTTTTTTCGTTGATCGGCCAACTAGGACCACGCAGGCAAGCACTCTGCCTTTACCGTGGCCCAGTTTTTATTCATTCTCACGGAGGCAGGTGCTTGCGACAATTCTTTGGGGGGACCAGCATTTAAGTTGGATCCGGTTTTTAACCCCCAAGGTTGTTAGCCCTGGGGGTATGGGAAATGAAATTATGATATGATGATAATGGGGGTGAAAGGACAACACATATAGACATACACAAACACACAAATACACCCATGCCCGAGGCGGGATTCGAACCCGCGATCTTCTGGTCCGAGACCACTCCGGCACTACTGCCTTAGCGATCTCGGCCATCTGATCGGCTTATTATTATTATTATTATTATTATTATTATTATTATTATTATTATTATTATTATTATTATTATTATTATTATTATTATTATTATTATTATTATTATTATTATTATTATTACTATTACTATTACTATTATTATTATTACTATTACTATTATTATTATTATTATTATTGTCTTCTATTTTATTTCAGTAGGGTACATACCTTTTGCGGTTCTCACACGCAACCGATCTTTAGAAATGAGGTCTCTAAAGAAAGAATTTCACATGGACGTGCCGAATTGCACTTTGACTTTAAAAATAAAAAACGCATAAAATGTGTTTAAAAAACGCATCAAAATATTCATGTCAAAATGTCAACCCACAGCACTCAGATAGCTATGCCGTTTAATAACTCCTAAACGAAGCGTTCTTGGGCATTAAAAACTAAAATTTTGAGGCCTAAAACCTCAAAGAGACGTTTTTCACGCCGTAATCTATAGGATGAAATATTCTTGGACATGCTTCGTCACTTAGCGATACTATCAATACCACCTAGATTTCAACTCTTGGTGATGGTGATCATCTTTGTGACGTCACGCTTATAAAGCTTAGATTCCTCTATCTTATATTATTTTTGGAAGTATAACTGTACTTAACTTTCTCAAGCGTAAATACCTGTTCTAATAATTTGTGACTATTACAGAAAGCGAAAAGCTAACTGTCAAGGAAGCTGAATAATTACTTCAAATGTTGTTTTAAGAAAGCGTGAATTGTTTGAAGAACATATCTATATTATACTGAATAACCTTTATTGAAAATTTGTTTCTAACATCAATTGCATTGTTTTATTTTTGTTTGATATTTAGTAAGTATGAAGTTACATTTATACATTTTTTACCAAAAAAACTTGTTTCATTACCAACTTTTCTTCTTATTGGAAAGAATAGGGAAACGATGGGCGTTAACATGCTAGAGTTTTCGCACGGGTACGCTAGTTATTATTATTATTATTATTATTATTATTATTATTATTATTATTTTCCATTTTGTCGTTAGAACGAGAAATACGGTGCAAATGGGAGATGGTTCATTTTTTATTAATTATCAGCATACACCATTTTTACTCAGATTTGACGACACTTTTACGGCCGGATACCCTTCCTGACGCCAACCACATGGGACACACAAGCACATTGCACATACACAACCACGAAACACACACAACCACGCCCGAGGCGGGACTCGAAACTGCGATCCTACGGTCTGAGATCGCTGCGGCACTTCACGATCTCGGGCATCCGGACGGCGTAATGTTTTCCTTATTTTTTATGCATGTATTCTTTCCTTTTTACTAAACTAAATGCTTATCAATTAATTTCTTAAAACGTTTGTTCATTTACACCCTGCGACAACCTTTTGAGAATATTTTTTAAAGTGGATGGGACCTTCAAGTCAGCTCTTTTTGAAATTCACAAGTCAGTACGAGAAGTTCAACGCGAAGGGATGTTATGCAAGAAGGACCATTCGAAATCCGGCCTAATGCTTTACAATATATAAAGAACTAGTTAAAATAAAAGTTTTAAATTGTATTATGATTTTGTAGGTTACTGGGAGAAGAGAGCCTCTCATCCTTGATTTGATGCGTAAGGATAGATGGGATGATTTCTGACAATCTCATGTCAGATAGAGAAGAGTGAGTTAGGAAAGTAGTTGGTTATTTTATGGACGCTCTTAAAAATATATAACAAATTTTCCTGGATTCAAAATACCTGGATAATTTTTTCTAGTATCTGATATGTTTAGAATTGCTTTTCTGCTTTAAGGAGGCTTGACATGTTTGGGTAGTCATCGATTTCCAGAATGTCGAGATCAGTGCTTTACCTACACACACCCAACTTTTTAATCGTTCCGTCCCCCACAAAACATTAAAGAAATCACACAGAATGGGGTAAATTCAACCATACCTTGATGTGATATCGTATAATTAAAATTACGCCCAAGAATATGAATGCAAAGAAGTTTGGAAACCATATGTAATAATGGTATATGTAATACAGAGCGCCAGAAAAGTCTCTCTGCAGTGCCATCGTGCTGGTGAGAGTGGTAGGAACAGCAATTATGCTAGTATTACGAGCACTACCCAGTGCAGGGCTGTCCGAACGGGGCTGCAGAAGCAACAGGAGAGGAGGGGGCGAGATGACGGCACGCACGCGACACTGGCGTCGCGCACGGTGGAAGCGGCAGCGGTGACATCCTCTGCCTCGGCTCGAGGCGGAGGAACTTTGCTAGCGCGCTGTAGATTGCAGCATTGCTTTTTTACATTTGAAATATAAATATAAAAAATACGCTATTTAAAAAATAAATACTGAAGAGAGATGTCTATTTGTGTTATGGCATGGTTAATACCAACAACACGTATCTAACGGACTGGAAAAGAATGGACCATTAATCTCAAGAGAAGTGTTAAGTATTAAGAGTATAAGTATTAAGAGTAAAGTAAGAGTAATAAGTATTAAGAGTAGTTACAATTAGTGGTGAATGTAGTTAGAAAACGCTTTATTATTATGCGAACGTACTTTTCGAAAGGATTGTGTTAAAGAACGGCGTGGTCTTCTCCATAAGCTTATGGAGTATATTTCTCCTTAGATTTATGTTTTTAATATTTGGTCATAATCTTATGATATTTATTGTACACTCTTGTTGCGATTACAATCAAAACAAAATGGTCAACTTGTTTTTTACTACTGCATTTTTATTTGATGCTATAAATATATTCGCAACATAACATATGTAAAATAATAAATATAGCTAATGTAATAAACTTTTAGAAAATGATAGCTTAAACTATTTTATGTATTCTGGTGGAAGTTCATTAACTCCTACAAATGTACTTCACCCGAAATTTGGCTGGCTCCTCTGTAGTTGAAAATTGATGTGCAAAAACTGGTCGGAGTCTATCTTCCTTTTGCCGCTGAGGTGCCTGTGCAGTAGCTTTTGCAGTGTTATGTTTCTTAATCATTCCAAACAAAGCTGATATTTCATTAAACTAATAAGTTAACGCTTCAAAATATCCATTAGATTAAGTCCCGCGTTTTTCTCTGCATCTTGGTTTGAGATTTTTGGAGAAAAACACAATAATCTTCAGCGGGTGATACTTCAAAAAGCACCAGCTTAGACTATTCATGTCAAGGAGAACTTGAAATTGTTCGTTAGATCTTAGGCACCAAATTCCTCGTCCCCTGTGACGAAATGAGGCTTTGCTTACTAAACTATTGGGATGGAGGAGAAGTGGTGGTAAAGGGTTATAAAAAGGCTTAGTGACGAAGAGGACGGCGATGAACATTATGAATTAAATGCATAATCACACTCATTGGACAACTAGCGATCCTAACGAACTCCTTTGCGTATTTAGATCCCACACTAAAAGGTGATTGATTGATAACTTTATGGTTCTGGGAGTGGCAACTACTATGGTCATTAGTCACGCACATGTACTGCACTTCGTATATTAGAAAGTGGTGGTATTCATCTCCTCGTGAACGTGAGATCGGGCGCCGACTACACGACGGTTTGCGGAAGTTTCCCGCTAGTACCATCTCCACGAGGGGGCACTGACCTAGTCTCGCCTCCCGGCATGCGTGTTAGTGTGGTGCATGTACGTATAAGGTCAGACGATGGGACAAGAAAGAAGAACAAGTCTAGTGCGCTTCTTGGTCCGTTTGTTAAGGAACAGCTCAGATTTTCGCATGGTAATGATACGAGAAACCTTGGGAAACTATCAATCAGAGCATCCCGCCGCTAGAATTCTCCTCCAAACACTGGCTGAATCTGAGCGGATATTTATGATACAGTAGGATAACAATCACATTCATTTATTCCCGGAGGCTTTCGTGAAAAAACAACTACCCTTAAATCTCTTCTTTATTGGTCTCCGATAATAATAAAAATAATAATGATAATAATGATAATAATAATAATAATAATAATAATAATAATAATAATAATAATAATAATAATAATAATAATAATAATAATAATAAAGCCATTGGTCCTAGTGTTGCGCAACGCCTTCCACAGTAGTAGGGTGACTCAATATTAAATTATCTTTCAGGTGAGCTACCCTGGAGAGCGTTTTGATAAAGCTTATTGTCCACTGTCCATATCATTGACTATTCTTCACTGTTACCGACTGTCTATATTGTTGTTCACTGACCATATTGTTGTTCACTGTCCATATTGTTGTCACTGACCGTATTTTTGTTCCACTTATTGTCCACTGTTCACTGACTGCACCACCGTCACTGTCCTCTGTCCACTTATTGTCTGCTGTCCATTTTGTTCGCTTGTTGTTCACTGTTGACCGCACTCTTGACCTTATTGGCAACTGAACTCGCTACAATTGCCAATTTCGCCCTAACCGAGAATTCCCTGTGTGTACGACGATTACACAAACTTATATTCCTCGCCCTTCTTGACCACAGGTTGCCGGCTACGGCTCTTGTCTCATCGCACCAGCGATTTCTTTGACGTCCCAATTTTCTTTTGCCAATTCTTGCCCACTTCAGTTTTGCCCACCTCTTAGGATCCATTCGTATTATATGATCTGTCCATCTCCAGTTGATTTTCTTTGCCTCTCTGCATACATCTTTTAATTTCGTTCTCTTGGGGAGATCTTCATTTCTTATTCTGTCTCTAAGCGTGAACCCTAGCATTTTTATTTCTATTTTTCTTTGTTAAATATTTATATGATTGTTTGTTTTTGCGTTTACAGACCATGTCTGAGCTCCTTATAGTAGAACTAGCAGTATACAGGAATCAAGGTATTATAGGCATTCCCAAGAACCGCCCTAGCCGAGAATGCCCGACATGCGAAGATTTGCAAACCGCACAGCTGAGAAGCTGAGTTTTATCGCCGTTCAGCTTGTTGTAGACGACCGCTGTATTATCAACTGTAGCGGAGGTTGCATCGTAACGAGCGGTAGTGGCCTCTCAATCTGGTGCGCCTACATCAGTTACTCCTTTGCGTTATTTTCAAATTTGTAGAGTTGATTCGACTAACTTTAAAAAATCTTGGCCAGTTAGACAATTTCTAAAATATTAAAATATAACATTTTGGTTATTTGGTTTATCTGCATCGGACGTCATCTAGCCAATATTGACTTAGAAATACAGAAGAATTCTTACATCGACATTAGATACTTTAAAGATCGATAAATGTCAGGAGTGTCATTTCATCTTAAGTTTCATCAATTGCCTGAAATGAACTTTTAGTACCCACGCTTTATGTTACTGAACACTTTAACAGTTACCTTCAGCAGAAACTCAAAATCTACGTAAAATTAAGTTGAAGGAAGAAAGACAGATATAATATTTCACAATAAAACTAAAAAGAATATTTGATTTTGTGAGCAATTTAATCTCCCCACCCAGCACCATTGGAATGCTTTTCTCAAGCACAGTATGTGGCCAATACAGTAGTGCACATTTCAGGATCTGAACGTTTGAAGTTTGATACAATTATATAGCTATTTCACTTTTAAAAGTGATTTACTAGTTGTGGAATGTTTGCAGTAGTCTAACAAAAATTATTATTATTATTATTATTATTATTATTATTATTATTATTATTATTATTATTATTATTATTATCATTATTATATTTATATGACATTTTAACTTGTTTCTACACATCTCGGTTACTGTGAACAAGATATACACGTTTTAACTGTCATAATCAGCACTGGATCATAATCACCACTATTCAGAAATTTCCTCGCGATGCTACATATGTCAAGAATGACAATCTGCTGCAGGTGGATGTATAACCCTTTCTTCATTTGCAGGAATTTATGAAGGCACTTAGGGATTTCACTAGTGGCTCATAGAATTAGTGGTACAATTACCTCATTTATGGATCGTTTATTATTATTATTATTATTATTATTATTATTATTATTATTATTATTATTATTATTATTTGGGCTGTGATTTATATGCAATAAAAACAGCGAAATATGCGCATATATACTCGGTAATATATGCAATTAAAAATTGAAAATATGCAAAATAGAGTAATGTGTAAGTGTAATGTCAAAAATATGTTTACAGCAAAAAAAATCAGAAATCACACAAATTGTTACAAGCAACAAACATTAGGTCAAGGGCATACTTTTGAAGAATACTAACTTTTTAGGAAAATAATGAGAGATGCAATTAATGTACATTGTACATTTCGCAAAATAAAATAATATAGGTATTCAACTAATATATGACTTCGTCATACATGAACACATTCACGGGTCTGACTCTTTTAACGCCACTGCACGTTTGCGCCGTATGTGAGCACGCATAGGCGCTTGGGGGATGCACATTTCACTTCGACTGATACTGCCGATGACAGGTCTTAGCGTACTTCTCGACTGACTTCGCACGAGTCAGGAGAGCGGCAACGCTGATCCTCGGATGCCCAGTGCTTCACGACAGGTCAAAATGATGTACGATAGCAACAGCGAGAGAACTGTCAGCGCAACTTACACGCTGACGGAACTGGAACTTCTGGTCTTCTCTCCGAGAATAAGGGGTGCATATGAAACAAAAGTATGCAAAAACGGCCCAAATATGCAAATATGATGATATATGCGAAATAAAAATGGCTGAAATTGATTATAAATGCCTCGTTGTTAATAATAATAATAATAATAATAATAATAATAATAATAATAACCCCGTGTGGTGTCGGGGATTTTAGTAGAATAGCACCACGGGACCTCCCCCTGTCGTAGAAGGCGACTAATCAGAGCAGCTGTCCGCTGTCACTCCCCTAAACATCCCGTCATTCCCACTAACTCTGTGTGTCATTGCTTCCACTTACTTGTGGCACACATCTGTTTTCTGTCCTGTAGGCCAATCTTGTATCGGCCAACTCTTGTGTTTCCGCCCCGACGCTATTAGGTTGCGAGGGCTAGGGAGTCGTTTCCATTCTACCCTTCTATTCTAACTCTGTCTTCTCTGTCCCCCCTTGTTCCTTCCGTTTCCTTAAGCTGGCGGTAGCTCAAAAACGCTAGGGGAAGGCGACCCTGAAGAAAAAACCCAAGATGGAGGATCTGTCAGGATCAACAGTTACGGTGCAGGGGATCGGAGCCCCAGTACCGGCGGTCGGTGGTGCGCAAGCAGGCCACCGGGCGTCGTCACCCAGCGACTGCAATGCCAGGGGTGCGGATCACTCGGCACCGCTGGCAGATAGTGCTACGAGTGATAGCAAGCTTCGCGGGACTCGTATGGAAGTCTGCGAACCTAGGGTTGAGGGAACCCTTAAAAACCCTCGTCCAGAAAAAAGTCCGGAGTTTAATGCTAAAAGAATGAAAGTTGGAAAATCAACAAACTATGATGACCTGTTCAAGAACACCGCAGCGGTACTAAAGTACCTTACAGTAAAAAGAACTGAAGGAAATTTTGATAAAGTGAGCCCGTTTATAATAGAGAGGAGTATTAGCACCTGCGCTGGATCTGCCGTAAAAGATATACAGAAAACTTCATCTGGACTCTTGGTAGAAACAGTTAATGACAATCAAGGTAAAAAGTTACTAGAATTGAAGAAAATAGGCACTATAGATGTTGAAGTAAGTGCTCACGGCACACTGAATACCTGCAAAGGTGTTGTAGTTTGTAGTGACTTACTAAACTGCAGTGAAGAGGAAATAGTTCAAGAACTAGCTTCTCAAGGAGTCATTGCCTGTCGTAGGCTAACAATGAGGCGGGATGGGCAAATAATTCCTTCTGCGTCCCATGTCCTGACGTTCAAGCGTTGTACGTTACCAGAGAAGATTAAAGCAGGCATTCATCGTCTAACCGTACGAATGTTCATTCCTCAACCAATGCAGTGTTTCCAATGTTTACGATTTGGACACCCAGCATCTAGATGTGCGAGAATCAAAGTATGCCATTGTGGTAAGCCATTTCATAGTGATGATCCATGCCTAGATCCCATCAAATGCATTAATTGCAGTGGACAACATTCATCGAGGTCGAGAGACTGCCCTGTATATAAGCAGGAGGCAGCAATACAACAAGTTAAAGCCAGACAGAAGATCAGTTATCCTGAAGCAAAAAAACTTGTGTGTCCCGAAAATAAAGGAAATATTACATACGTGGAAGCAGTTACTAAAAACACAAATTTACCTTCTTTAGTAGTGAAAGAACTAATGCCTGCAATAACCCGATGCATAGAAAAGTACTTCAACGAAATTCACAATAACAAAATCAACACAGAAGACTTAACCACAAACACTCAAAGTGAAAAGGTAAATGAAAAAGAATCTTCAAGACCCCCACCAAATGAGGCAGACAGAAATCCAGTAGCTGCGCCTGCAGACACACCCAGCAAAGAAGTGTTGACAACAGGCTATCGAAGTCGATCGCCTCGTTCTCCTAAGCACACCGAGGACAACTTCCTCAAACAAAAAATCAAATCAATGACCAATGATCAAGACACGACCACTGGCTCTGAGACAAGTTCGATGGTAAGTGCTGAACATAATGATCACCAATCCATCGATCTATACAAAACCCCGCGTAAGAAGAGAAAGAAGAAAGGATGGCCAAAAGGAAAACCAAGGAAATAAGCAAGATCTACGCATCCTACAGCAGAAAAACCCCATTCCAACCATGGAAAATATAATTCAATGGAATATCAACGGCTGTATCTCGCATTACTGTGAGCTGAAATTGCTACTGGCCAATCACACACCAATGTGTGTGTGCTTGCAAGAAACTCATTTTAAACCAGAAGACCGTTTCAATTTTAGAGGCTATAAAACCTTTCGCAGTGACGTAGAACCTGATAGACGAGCTAGAGGTGGTGTTGCCATATTGATCAGCAATACTCATCCTGCTAGTCGTCTTGATCTCAACACACCTCTACAAGCAGTAGCTGTAACCCTGTACAAGCCATTGAAGATGACGGTATGTTGCATATACTTACCCGATGCCTCATGGAGAAATGAAGATCTACAAGACCTGATCGATCAACTACAGACTCCATTTCTAATTCTAGGCGACTTCAATGCTCACAGTACCACATGGGGCTGTTCTAGGACAAATGACTCCGGTCGCAGAATCGATGACCTGCTACTTAACAACGAATACGTACTTTTAAACACAGGAGCAAGCACTCATTTTAATGCTAGAAATGGATCATTCTCAGCCATAGATCTCTCAATATGTAGTCCAAATCTTGCAACTCGGCTGACGTGGAAACCACTGCCAGATCTTCATCAGAGCGATCACTTTCCTCTGTTGATATCATCAAACATGCCAAAGAACACAGTTCACATACCAAAACGTTGGTGTACCAACCGCGCAGACTGGTCCAGCTTCACCAGACATATACCACCAATAAGTGTCAGTGGAAACTCCGAGGAAGACGTTACCGACTTTACCAACACTGTCATATCTTCCGCTGTACAATACATTCCACAGACCAGTGGCCGCTCATCTAGGATTCCAGTACCATGGTGGAATACGGAGACCAAAGAAGCAATAAGGGAGAAAAGAAAAGCCCTCAATAGATATAGACGTGCACCAACCCAAGACAATCTTATTGCTTTCAAGCGTCTGCGTGCGCTCGCTCGCAGAAAAATACTAACAGCAAAACGATCAAGCTGGGAAAAGTACGTAACCACCATAACTCGGACGACCAAAGTCACGGAAATATGGCAGAAAATCAGGTCAATAGCTGGGAAAAATGTTTTCAGTCCAATAACGTGCATTGAACACGAAGGACAACTAATATGCAACCCTGACGAAATAGCCAATGCATTAGCGACCCAATACTCCAAAGCCAGTGGCACAAATAGCTATCCTAAAGACTTTCTCGACAAAAAGAAAGAAGAAGAAGAACAAGTACTTGACTTTACAACCAATATAGATAAGCCATATAACGCTCTTTTCACATGGAGAGAATTGCAAGACGCCATAAATGCAGCTGGAGACACCGCAGCAGGATCAGACAATATCCCTTACAGCATACTACGTCGATTACCGAAGAAAATACTGTCCACTCTGCTAAATATATACAATAATATTTGGACACAAAGCAATTACCCCAAAGTCTGGAAAGAAGCGATAGTAATCCCGATTTTAAAGGCAGGCAAGGATCCATTAAATCCTGAAAACTATCGCCCGGTATCGCTGACATGCTGTCTAGGAAAAATCTTGGAAAAAATGGTCAACACCCGGCTAACATGGTGTCTCGAAAGAAACAACCTCCTAAACATACACCAGTGCGGATACAGACAACATCACTCTACAATCGATCAGCTAATACATCTAGAAAATGCAATTCAGAATACCTTCATCAAAAGAAAACATATGGTTACCGTATTCTTTGACCTGGAAAAAGCTTTCGATAAGACCTGGCGACATAACATTCTGAGACAACTATATAACTGGCAAATAAGAGGATATCTACCAAAATTTATATCCAGCTTCCTTAGTACCAGATCTTTCAGAGTTCGCGTTGGGCAGTCTATCTCAGAAAGCTGCGTACTAGAGAACGGTGTACCGCAAGGCTCTCCATTGAGTGGCACGCTCTTTATCATAGCGATTAACAGGATGTTTGACGGCATAGAAGCGTCAATAGGAAAATGCATGTATGTAGATGACATTGCTATATTTTACTCAGGCAAATCACTGGGAATGGTCAAATTCAAAATGCAAAATGCCATCAATAAATTAGTACAGAACGCAAAAAACATTGGTTTCTCATTTACAGCAGCCAAAACGAAATGCGTTCACTTCAGTAGGAAGAGAAAAAGTTACAGAGATCCAGAGCTGACGCTGAATGGGGTTCAACTGACATACAATGAAACGGCAAAATTCCTTGGTTTGATTTTTGATAGGCATTTAACATGGAAACAGCATATAGAATACACCTTGCGTAGATGCAAAACAGCTCTGAATGTAATAAGATGCATTTCCCATATAAATTGGGGAGCAGATAGAGACATTTTACTCCGCCTGTACAAATCCATGGTGATGTCCAAAATAGATTATGGATGTGCAGTGTACTCCTCAGCCAGAAAATCAAGTTTAAGAAAACTAGACCCCGTTCACAATGCAGGACTCAGATATGCATCTGGCGCGTTCCGCACTAGTCCTTCCTCAAGCCTCTACTGTGAAACCAGCACCATGTCGCTACATCACAGACGACAAACAATGCTACTCAACTATAGATCAAAATTGCTGTCTCTACCGAAACATTTAAACCACTCATTGATGACTCGACCTAAGCTAGTAAATATTTACGATCGAAGACCTTCAGCTACTCGTCCAGCCAACATCCGCGCAATCGAGATAGAAAAATGCTACAACATCGTCCTACCACCAGTCTTGAAATACGAACCATATGAAATTCCAGTTTGGATGTTGAAAATGCCAGAAGTAAGACTCGATACTACCAGTGTAAAGAAAACAGAATGCCTTCCCATAGATTTAAAAGTTAGATTTCAATCAGTTCTCGAAGAATACATGGCAAATCACATCATAATCTACACAGATGGTTCAAAAACAAGACATCAGGTTGGAAGCGCATTTGTAACAGAGAACTTGTCGAGGGCTTGGGCGCTTCCACCTGAAGCAAGTGTGTACACTGCCGAATTATATGCAGTATTGCAGTCTTTGCGACACTGTGAAACTCTCGATTCAGGAAGGTTCGTCATCTGCACAGACTCTCTAAGTCTTCTCACTGCAATAGACAGGCGCCAAACTGTAGATCCACTGCTACAAATGATCCTCATAGCATGCCATAAATTAGAACAGCGAGGAGCATCAGTTACGTTTATCTGGTGCCCTGGACACGTGGGTATCCTAGGCAATGAAGAAGCCGATTCTGCAGCACGAAATGCCGGGAACATTCAATCAGAAATGGATATTGAAATACGACCTCAGGATGCAAGAAATGCTGTCTCGAAGTACATCCTCACAGAATGGCAGACCACGTGGAACAGTCTTCACACGAAACTACACCCCATTAAACAAAATATCAGTAAATGGTCACCAAATGTCAGCTACCCTCGACGAGAACAAGTGTGCATAACCCGACTAAGAATAGGCCATGCAAGAATGACTTCTTCATACATGTTAAGAAATGAAGAACAACCCATCTGCAGCTGCGGAAGACTACTGACAGTGAAACATATTCTGACAGACTGCGTAGATCTCTCAAGACTTAGACACAGATGCGGCATGAGAGGCAACATGAAGATAGATCTCGGCACCGACAAGACAGCAACTGACAAAACAATACAGTTCTTGAAAGAAGCCAATCTATTCTTCAAAATTTAGACTTAATATATGATTAATCATAACATCAATCAGTAAAAAGGCTAAAGGCCTTAGATGCCAAGCCTTCAAACTAACAAAAATAATAATAATAATAATAATAATAATAATAATAATAATAATAATAATAATAATAATAATAATAATAATAATAATAAATATAGTGCAAGAAACGGACCCAATTCACACATGTGTAAGTCGCACATCAGTCGTTGGCCAATCAAAGCTCCACACTTCGAAAATACGTTATCGTGTGGGACGTGAAAAGTGCTATATACCCTGTGCCAGAACAATCAGTATAACTTTCCAACATCACAATTCAGACCAACCGACCTGGGATATAGAAATGGAGAATTAAAAGAGGAGAAAAAGAACAAAATGTTCAAATGTTTTTAATGGTTCAATAAAACAATTGTTTTGTCAAAAGTTAAGGTTTTATATAATTTCATATTTTTACTTTCTCGTAGAGGGGGGTCCTTTATACCGAAAAATTAAAATAACTGCAAAACTCTGTCTGTCTGTCCGTCAGTGATCAACTCTAACGGCTTAACCGATTAGCCGATTTTCTCCAAACTTGACATTCTGCAATCGACCTGGCAGATTTCCCGGCCCCTGGAATTTGAAACCGATATTTAAATTTTGGAGAATACTTTATATAAACCCCTTGAGACATTTTCAAAATGTAAAAAAAAAGGTTCCGTGGTTTTTGATTAAATTTCGTTGTTGGATAGTGTGAAGAACGTTTTAAATGCAGGTGTCATGTTCGTTGAAAATTTTTGACTTTTGAACATTAACTTTTTTCGGAGCCTTCCTACAAGTAAAATATTAAAGACAAAGATGTTGTCCCTGAATGAATTCTGTTCCTTAAAGATATATTTTGAAATAAGGTCACGTACAATTTTTCGAACATTTCATAACTTGTTGCGTATTATAACATAAAAGAACGGGCGAGAAAGTACGTGCTGTTTTAGCACCATTAGTGTCCTAATAAATGTAAATGCTCAATATGATTATATTAGTTCTCAATTTAGAAATGTATGGAGTTAGTTTTGTTGTGATTGATCTCAATTTAAGGTTCAAAAGGTGAAGAAATAAGTCACGGGCCAAAACGCAGTCCCTTTGCATATGCACTACCCTTGTTTTTTGAACACTCCGCGTGCGATGTGGAGGTTTTGAAACCTGTTGAAGTGTTATTTCGTGATATGGAAGAAGAAACATATTTGAATTATTACTCTTTAGATAATTGAGTTTTCCAACATTTCTACATTTTTTGTAGTTATTGATCGTAATACAAGTTTTAAAACGTATTTAAGATTTCACATTACTACATTTTACATGATTACGGAAACTCAATGAAGACGGGGAACTGAATACGGGCGGGGAGAGACGAGAACTCTTATTTCCTAGAGATCACTGTGAATGAATGTGAAAGCGAGAGTGGTCGAAAACCGGCGTCCTGCTAAACGTGAAGTCGGCTGCCCGGAGGTGGCCGGGAGCTGATGGACGAGAGACGGGCGCAGTGCCTTGTTGCGCAAAGCGCGATAAGTGCCGGTTTATCGCGACTTCCCGCCCGCCCTGCGAGTGCTCACCGGTGTCTTGGCCGCCGCCGCCGCTGCCGCCGCCTCCGCGTGGCCGCCACGCATCGCGTCCTTTTGACGCTTCGCGCGCCGCCGGCGCACTGCAAGGACGGCTTCTTTGCCACCAGCACCGCTTCCACGCTGCTCAGCTTCCAGCGGCCTCCAGCAACTGTAAGTAAGTGGCCGGCAGATGTCAATACCACTGCCGCTCTCTCTCTCCAATGGTGTTGCAGCTTAGAACGCACTCTAGCCTGACATCCATTTTCGCGCAATATTGTCACACGATTCAGGACTCATGGAGAATCAGTCACATGGGGCATGGAAGGTCAGTTCGTCACCCGGTGTCAAGGGTTGTAAAAGTTGTGGGAATTTGTATTATGGTGCACGCCGCGGTATTTTATGTGAAGTACTGCCCTCACATCCACTTGGAAGTGATGAAACCAAATTCCAGAAGCAAAGGTCAGCGTGACCTGGGTTTAAACAACTCGATAGTGAGAGCAGTGAACTTCAACGAAGGGGCATGGAGCACAGCAAAGGGAGTCTCCTGAACACCCATCTTATAATAATTTCAAGATATATTATGCAAAAACAATATGTGCTCCGCTAAGGATTTGTTAACATTTTTAAATGTAAACGAAAACTGCATAATGCCAATCATTAGGAGTTTAAATGATCGGGGGATCACACCATATCACATTCTTTATAAATATTTTGTTAGTTTCTTCCAAATAAGTGCAACGTGTTATTGTTTTGCAAGAAACGAAGGCAGGAGGCAACGCTGAATGACATTGATGACCACCACCGAAGACGCCGCAACCCCTCCATTAATTCTGGTTTTAATACGAGCGCTGCGAGTCATGCGCGTGATGTCATTGTCTACACAGTCAAAAATTTCATTAAATTTAAGGTAGATTGATGTATTAATGTGTGATACTTAATGTACCTCATGAAAGCATTACGTTTCGCATCGAAAATGTCTTGGCTCGAGAGGTTGATAGCGCTGGATATCCCTGCTTGCCTACATCGCTTTCTAACGTTTGCTTTCAAATTTCGTTAATATAAAATGTGTTATAAGAGGAGTCCTAGAAAAGCGAAAGAATGGCTCAGTGTCAAAGTGATGTTATAAAACTCGTGAAGCTGCGGGTTCGATTCCAAGGCTACGTAGATATTCTATCCATTCCACAATGCCTTAAAATCCACTAAATTACAACATCCTACATTTGTCTTGACAATTTTACGAAAAAAGCGGTCAACATTCGCTTTCGCGAAGAAGAATATTTCAATTCTGAAGAAATTAGAAAATTGATCGCTTGTATTTGAAATTACAAATATGTATTATGTAGTGTAGAGATAATCGTAACATATATTAAACCTGCACCACTCAAGCATTTTTTTATAACTATTCAGCTAGCGCAGCGGTGTTTGCAGATTTCTAAAATATTTCAGCCAGCATGAGCAGGACCAATAGCATCAAAAAATTACAATAATATTTTTTTCTATATAAAAACTAAACAAAAAGATCCCTAACTCACGTGGAACCATTAACAAATGTAAAAGTTAAATATCGGCAGATGACACTTAATTGAGGGGTCTAGTTTCAAAATGGGACTTTTCCATGTTAGTCAGTTTTGAGAAAAACAAGAAAATGTCATATCTTTTGTTTAAAGAATTATGCTGCTAAATGTTTGGGATCAATGGCCTTGGCTAGTGAAAGTAGAAACAATAGTATAATTCAGGAATATGTAGCCTTCATGAACAAAGTTCAGCTAAAAAATTGGAAAAGTGTTATTTTGTAAGTTAATTTAAATATTTTATTTTGTATTTTGGGTGAAAACGTATTTTTCTGTAAAAACAAACTTGTTTACATTACATCTTTTTAGTAGAATGTTAACTATTTCCTTTCGATGTCAATATTTCATGTGGCATTATTCATCAAAAATGAAGATCAGCAACCTCTAACTGCTGACTTTCACAATAAATTTTTCAGTATAAGCTTGGTCAATGCTTAGGTCAGTTAAGATAGAAATATATAGAATGATAAATTTTCATTTTGATATAATACGGCGCCAAAACATAGTGACACAAGGATCTCGGATTGCTGGATTGGAAAGATCGCGCTTAGCAACGAAATGAAGATTATGGAAAGATCGCGTTCTGATATTAACACAGTATTATGAAGCTCTCTGGAGTGAACAAAAGACGCGTTTTGTTACAAATGATTATATAGAACCACGCATAACTGCAACGGACCCCTATTGAAACCAATATCTCATTTTTCACCAAAGGTGGAAAAGTCGCGTTTTGAAACTAGGCCCCTCAATTCGTCGATTCTCGCAATGTTAGAACAATTGTGCATTTATTTCAGTAGCATTGACATTTGATGCATTCGGAGATAACGCATTGCCTGCATCCGTTTGTCATTCGTATCAGTGCTGCGAAAGGAACAATCTGAATATGTTTTCCGCACACAATTCGGTGGCAGGTATCATAACTAACATCGTCAAGTAACATGAGATAGCCTCAGTATACTTCTCAATTCTTTGAGACCTGTAATAATGCAAAGCCAACTTCTTAGATTAATGTACATCGAATAATAATAATAATAATAATAACAATAATAATAATAATAATAATAATAATAATAATAATATACATTTGAGGAAATAAAAGTACAAATGTCTGTGAAATAGAAGATTCAACAAAAATGCCTAATTTTTTGCGCTGACAGTGTTAAGAAGGCGCGCGGCAGCGTTAAGACGATTCTTGCAAGTCGCTCCTGCACTATTGAACAAAATCACACTCCACACACAAAATTTGAAAAACACGCCATCTGATGAGTGTATATGTTCCTAAGAAGTACTTGGGCACTCTCACTGGCTAAACTCAGCAGTCGAATTGTATCTTCCAGAACTCTAGGCAGCTGGATCAACTCCAGTGCTGGCCAGTATTTGCTTTCTTACTTATTCGTGATTCTTTTGTCAAATTAACTGTATTACACTACTCTCTCTATAGTGTAAATAAATTACTATTTTGATTTGAAAACAAAATAACTCTGAAAATGACTTGAAATGAATGAATGAATGAATTTGTTTTCAATTCTCCAAATTATATATTTTGTAATTTTATTCTAGATTTTTTACATTAATGTTTATTTATCAATATCTTATTCTAGAAAGTACAAGGAATACATTAATAAGGAATCTAAAAGCTCTCAAATTCTATTACCATTCTCATTCTATGTGGGAGAGAATCCACAAGTCTTGTCGCATAGTTTTGACTGTAAGCGACCTCCTCCCAGGCTTCTTGGATTAGATGCCAGAACGCATCGGCGTTGTTACGTCTAGGATCAACACGGGCGGATTAATATTTTTGCCGCCTGTAGGCACATCAAATTTGCCGCCCCCTGTTTAAAATTAATGTTACATTTCAAATTGTAACGTTTCAGTAACAGTTCCTCATTAATTTGAACGTTTTAACTTTAAAAGTAACATTACATTTTGCACATTGTTTTCATAAATTAAATAATTTTTTGGGATTAGCTAATTTTGTATGTAAATTGTATCTTCATAGCAAGTAACGTTCAACATTATTAACGTTTCGACACTGAAACGTTAACATTAAAAGGAAACTAAAACATGACAACTAGAATTGCAACATGTTTTCTTTCGGCAACGGGCCTTACTTTCAGATTCATATACTTCTGAAATCATAAGGTACACTCTAATGAAGTAGACAAATAAATATCTTCTATTAAATATTAATATGATAGATTTTTATTTACAACTGAACGATTCGAATATTACGACGTTGTAACAGTTTTTATAATTTTCGATTTACCATTATAAACAAAGAATATAACCTTTAACATTTTGGATGTTTTTTTATACAGTTGAAATAACGTTTTATTAATTATAGCTAATTTGTCTATTGATGTAAAATTTTGCGACGTGCCTTTTGGTGAGAAATTCATCAATAATTATAGTATAATCTAAAACGCTGAGATAATTTTCTTCGATACACAATAAAAAGTTCAGTCGATACTCTGTCATTGTAGAATGCAAATAATTTTTAATCCTTTTTAAACAAGAGAATGAACGTTCTGCTGTGCAATTGGCCACCGGAATACATAAAAAGATTCGAAGTGCAATGTCAACGTTAGGATAAATACATTCTAATTCTTCTTTCCGTAACCACTTTAATAAATCTGCAGGATTCGTTGGCTTAACATCTTCGTCAAGGATTTTTAAATACAAACTTAAATGTATAAGTTCAAATGAATAAGCTCGAATGTTTCGGAGAATCTCATCATTAACTGCTTTAGCTAATACACTTTTTAGTTCTTCAACCGTCGTGGTGGATAAATACGATGTACGTCCTTTCCCGCAGTTACCAAATTTTTGTATGTGATCTGATAAGAAGTGGTCATATTTCGAAATTAACTCAAGCAACATCATGTAATTACCATTTTGATTATTTCCAAACTTTTCGACATGCCCTCTCAATGGAAGCCCTCTTGAAACAAGAGTTTTTATTACTAAAATGACACCCCCAAGAACATTCCTCCAATAAGTTGCCTCGGTTTCAACCTGTTCAAGCAGCTGCTTATTCACTTGGTTTTCAGTCCGCTGTCTATTTTTCAATGCGGACGAACAGTTTCTATGACATGTAGAATTCTCATGTTTTTTTAATTTGGTATGCGCATTTTTCCAATCATTGAATCCCTTCGATGATAATTTTGTTCTTACTTCTGAATTGCTTGAAAACAATAGACAAACACAGCAGAAAACAATTCCATTGCTCTCAGAGTAAACAAGCCACTTGCGAGGCATTTTTTCTTTACTGATATGCGTATACTCAAACACGACGTTAAGTAACGAACTTTGCCATCATTGTACTCTCTTCTTGATTTAGAAAAGTCAGCGTTTTTGTTTTGTTCGAACCCATGCTTGGCAACATAATCCCGTGTAGCTTCATTAATAGACCACAAAGCTGGATCGCTTTTCCAAAAAAAAAAAAAAAAAAAAGGATCAGTCGAAGTTATGGTTTCATCAATTTTATGTTCTTGCAGTTGTATACACTCGGCAGAAATCCTATTTAATTAAAAAAGAAAATAATAAATTATTATAATAATACATTGTAATATTATAAACAAATATTCTAGAAAGATTATTATATATATAAAGGTTTAATTAATTATACAAAAAATGCTTAAAATATTTACATCGGTTGAATTGTAGACTCATAATCAATCGCAGTTATATTTTCAATTGCTTGAGGAACCATTTCATTTTTAGCTGTTTGGAACTTTGAAAGTCTCATTATTAGATTCAGTGATAACTCTGAATAAATAAAGGAGTCAAAATATTATATGTATTATTACATATTATATAAAATAAAGTTTAGTAACATAATTATAGTAACATTTTATGCTAATTTACTTAAATTCTATATTAAGATATTGTTCATTTTAACGAATACAACAACAATACGTCAAGAATATTTAATTTCTAATCATTGTACTAAACATTTTTGAGAATATTTTAGCAACACAACTCTGTATTAAAAATATATTAATGTTAAGATTTATTTATCACAAGTTATTAGTACATGGAAAAATATACAAACTGAAAACTAAATATGTTATCTAATCTATATGTTTATACTAACTCAGTAATAGAGTTGTCGAAATGAACTGCAGCAGTGATCAGTTTCACATATGGGTTTAAAGAATTCATTTATTTTTTTTGTCTTATCAATTTCATATTGACATTTCTCTTCCTTTTCTTTTCGGATTTTTGCATGTTGACTTCCGCTGAGCCTTTTTCGATAATCACTCATTTTAAAAATTCAAAATATCAATTTTACTCAGTAGGCTCTTACAATAAACGATACACAACAATAGTAACAAAAGAAAGAAAAGGGTTATTTCCAGATCTGTCTTCTAGAACTAACTCAAGAAGTAATAGATGTCGCTACTTTCTATATAGCGCAATATGAATGCATGGCGAAATCCGTCAGCGATTTCTCATTGGCTAATTCAAACTCCTTACTCTAAGAATGTAATTCTTTCTGCTCAATCAACCAATCAGAAGTCGTTGGCGAATTCTTTTCATGTATTCTGTAACATTGAAAATGTCCCCATTTGAAATTCAAACTTAATTTATAAATCAAAGGTTGAGGGGGCGGCTTTAGTCTCGTTTAAATCATTTTTAAAATAAAAATGATTTATGCTGTTAAAGTTTTTAGAGAACCTAAATTTGTTTTTGGCCTTTGAAAATTTGCCGCCGTAGGCAAGTGCCTACTGTGCCTATGCGTAAATCCACCTCTGAGGATCAAGCCAATTTTTGGCCATTGTCCGCCTTGTCTCTTGCCAAAGATTTACAATAGGGTTCAGGCCTGTTGTACATGGTGGCCAGTCAACAACCTGAATATCGTGTTTCTCCGCAAACCACGATTGAACCGAAGCCGACTTATGAATAGGAGACTGGTCCTGTTGAAATCGAATTATCCCCTCAGGATGCATTTGTCTTACTGATTGGATCATGACATCTTTCAGTATGTGGATGTACTGAGCGGCATTTAAGTGGTCTTCGATTCTATGGATCATTCCAATCCCACGAAATGACAACCAGCCCCAAACTGCTGCTCAGAAACGACCTGACCTGGATACTTGCTTTACATAGCCAGAATCATAGCGGCTTTTTTGGGTGTTGAAAACGGGTAAGGGTTCATCATTTGCGGAGGAGAATATAATTTCATCAGAGAAAATGACATCAGCCCAGTCTCAATGTAAATTTTCCTCCGCAAATTCCAGACGATAAAGCTGATGTTCTTCTGTCAGCTTCGATTTTCGAGCTACACTTCTTAATTGCAAACCAGCATTCGAAAGACTGTTGCATATGGTTCTGGACCATCCAGGAAATATGGTGGTTCTTCACAGTTGTGGAAAAGTTTGAAAAGGTTTTTCCACCGCTGCTTGTATCAATTCTTCATCTTGGGCAGCATCTGAAATACGCCAAAGCCCCGTACCTAGTTTCCTCCCCAATTCTTCCGTCTCAAAAGTATCGAGAGATAACGTTTGAGCCAGTATTGTGCCGTTCTTGCCCCATCGCCATACCGACTTGCCACCTCTGAAACAGAGGTGACCCTCTTCTACTAACGCGATAACTCGCTCTCGTGTGGCTTGGATATGGTGAGCCATGTCAAATAATGAATACGGAGTAGTTAAATTTCCTTAGCCGCGATTTTCCTTTTTCTAGCAAGTGCCCCTTATCTCCTACTGACCTGGAGTCGAAAACTCGGAAGTACTGCGAAGGACAGATACGTACCGTGAGGCTTACGAGAGAAAATCGATAATCTCTGTCAACAAAAGAAATGAGTTTATTCCTCTCTCTTTATGACCTAGAAATCACATTAGATATTGCTACTTTTATTTAACGCAAGTACCAGAAATATCAAGTAAATCAAAATAGTTTATCCGAGTTTGGAATCTGCCATGCGCCCAGTTACGCATTCTCATTCTCTCCAAGTTCCAACACCAACAACGGAATGAACATTGGAACGCGAATCAGACGATGGTAGTGACTAACCAACAGATCATGACGATCTTGATTACACACCATCTGCAGTACGGCTGCAACCTCAGTCATTCTCGCAGACAGAATTGAACGATCTTTTACGAGATCTAAATGTTTCTAAGAGGCAACAATAATTACTTGGGTTTCGTATTCAAAAAAATAACTTGTTACAACCAAACACTAGCATTACATTCTGTAATCGACACCTTTATCTTGCCACTTTTTCTCAATAACAGAGAGTTTGGTGTATTGTAATGACATAAATGGGCTGATTAGATAATTTGGGATGGTTCACAATCCGGCAGAAAAGCGCCTATTTATAAATTCGTCAAAGAGTAGTCTAAAAGCTGTTCTGTTTACATTACGGAGACTATAAATCATCTGTACCAGTGTCCCATTTCGTTCAGTTAAAGGAACAAAATGTGACCTTTGAGAGAAATGTTCAATCCTGGTGAAAATTAATGTGTCGCATGAATCCCTTGTTGGCAAAGACATTGTGCTGTTACTACCACTCCATCTGAAATTAGGCTTAATGAATAATTTTGTGAAAACAATGGATGAAGGTGACTAGGGTTTTCAGTTTTTACTACCTTAATTTCCTGCTATTAGTACTACAAAAATTAAAAAAGGAATTTTCATTGGGCCTCAGATCCGTGATTTAATAGAAGATACTATCTTTGCATTGTTGCAGACAGATACTGAGAAGGCAGCTTGGCTTGCATTGAAAGATGTATGCGGACAATTTCTTGGGAAACGTAATGTCTGAGAATTACAGGGAACTGACGGAACACAACAAGGTTGCGGGATGCAACATATCTCTAAAATTACATTTTCTTCGTTCCTATTTGGATTTATTTCCACCTAATCTTGGAGTCGTGGCGACCGTTTTTACAATGATATCACTGCTATGAAAACACGATATAAAGGAAGATGGTCACCAAACCTACTGGACACTCCTACAAGGAGTTTCACGATCCACCCTCAAACGGAAAGTTTCCACGAAAAGTTTTCAACTTGTAAGTTCATTTCAACCTTTATTCAGATTTTTCGTACTGTTTCCATTTTATGTTTTGTAACAAAAACAATTAATCGTATAAAAAATTAATATAAACACTTTTTGTAATACAAACAATTTTTGTTATATGATCTGCTTATTAATAAAGTACAGTTTCCTCCTGTATTGTTTCTGAGTCGTTTATAAGTTACTTGAAAGTGGTATATGTGATGTATCTTTTCCAGAAAAATTGGTACGTGATGGAACATTCCTGATTTCATTTTCGTAAACAGGGAATGTGATTTAGTAAAGAGCACGTAATTTAATGTCGCGGCAAAACACGAAGTTCAAATTTGTTGCATTGTGAATAGGTAGGATGAAATTAATGAGGTACTATCTGGAGAATATAGGCACTATTTTAGGCAAAGGAAGAACCGTTTAAATTAGGATACATTTGCAAAAGCAGTGATTGAACAAATATTATAAAACACTTTTCAAATTGTTCAACTTCTTGTTTCGGAAGTCGGTTAAAAATCTATACTTACGATTTTTACCCACAACAACAGGAAATCATCACAAGAAAAACGAATATGGTGTCTTAAGAAAACTTTATTTCCTGGGTTGATCAAATTAGAGTAAATACTACAACATTACTGCTTTATTCCCATGTGTGCAAACATCATATTTGAAGAAAGCAATTACAAAGGTATACAAAGGTTTGTTTTCCCTTATGCGCCCGCATTTTCCCGCTAACGGGCCATCGAAAGTGAGCCGTTATGGCCGGAAATACCACCAGGTCGTGTGGAATCCGGTTGTCTGCTTCACTGCGCCAAGAAACCGTCGGCGACGCTCCCGGTCTCACGCGTAACTAGAACTGGCAATTTAAAAACTAGGGGCGCTACAACAGCACATACTTTCTCGCATTATTGAGAACGAACACTTTATATAATATTGCAATTTCTTTCCTAAAAAACACGTCAGCAATTTAAAAGAAGCGCCTACGGTGAATTGCTGCAATTATTCCGATAGCCAAAAAGAGGAATTATTTCGTGCTTTACAAAAGAAACAAACTTGAATAATGCTCATTTGTTACATTCTTTGCAGCTTGTTATACAGACGAGCAAGGATAATTTAACACAAGCTTGCCTTGATTACGCCAAAGGGAGTTGCCCATTTTCAATAAGTGAACCATAATCAGCGATGAAACCTTTTTAAAATAAATGAAGACTACAAATTAATCATCTGTGACCCGAAGGATATCCAATATATCGAAAGATATATTGGATATATTCGATATATCTAATATATCGATTATATATCCAATATATCTATATACTTAGAAAATATTTCGTTCAACAAAAATATCTATCGTTCATTTGCAGTGATATTTTTTGCAAATTTTCGAAAAAAAAAGATTTTACCCAAAATAGGATCAGCGCCGTTTTCTTTACCGTTTTTGCTACTTACGAGAAAACAATTTAAACCCCTACTTGAGATAATTGTTTAAAGTTGTATACATATTTTCGCAAAAAAGTCAAAATTGCCTTCTTTCAACATCTATTTTTATGAAAGGAAAACAGACGAGGAGGAAACAATTTCAAGCAAGAAATTTCGATAACAACTTCTAATTCCAATTTTGTAGTTATAGGAAGACGCCGAAACAATATTGAACTTTTGCAATGTTCGGAATTTCAGAGAGTTCAATTAAAATGAGACCTTCCCTATTTCTTGAAGTTTCTTTGTTTCATCCGTGGAAAAAAATGTCAAGAAAAAATCTGAAGCCATCTTTGAGAAAAGTCTGGAAATTTTTTTGACGCTTCATTTAAAAATATTTCCAAAACTCAAAATATCCGTTTCTAATTCAAGAGGACGTGACACCAGTCAGATAATTTCGAGATTATCAATTTTGATAAAAACCTGTTTCCAGCCTTGGCTTGTTCACAGACTGACGGACGGATGGAAATCTTACCGAAATCAAATTTTTCGATATCAAGGACCCATCGTACGTTAATTCTGACTAAACGTGTTTGAGGAAGTGTAGCTGAATGTGGTGTCGCCGACTCATTAAACTGTTTTAAATGTATTTTCATATTATGAAACTTTTTACATTTGATAAATAGCTTTGTACAAATGTGTTGTTATAGTATCTGTCATTGGACTTAGAAATGAATCGTAGAACTTAAAAATGTTATATTTCCTTCCAAAAGTTTCCAACACCTATCTTACGTGTTACCTCCATACGAGTTATAAACTGTTAATAGTGCAATTTCAAAATCGTAATCGCCGTAAAAAATAGATATGGACATTGCAAATACAATAATCCCGCAACATACGAGAAATCGCTATTCGCGAGTTTCGAACATTTCCGATTAGAAATGCTGACATGAAATGGTTTTGACATTCGCGACTTCAACATTCCCTAGTGGGCCATTTCGTCGTACTAATTTTCCATGAAAAAAAGCGGATTTCAATTTCTTCAATAGCGTCATCTGGGAATCCTATTCGAAGCAAAACGTTCTACAAAAATGTTAAGTTGGAATGCCATATCTGATTAATAGAACATCATAACTGTAAATTAATTCAATTCAGTTGCCGAAAATTGGAGGTTTGGGCTTTGATGACATGAACAGAAAAGTCTCACTCAGTCTGTTTTGTGTTCACTTCTACTTCTGCAATTGCTCTAATAATCGTTTTGTGCAGGAATGTGAATCAACACTAAAACGTAGCTATTTTGTATGTTTATGTGAATAAGGTGTTATTTAAGTTTAATAACAATAAACTGTTAGTCACTTTCATTTGTGTACCATTTGTGTCATAAATATACAAAGTCGACTATGGGTGCGCTTCCTTTCTCTACTTTTACTCACAGTTATCGTTTTCTTCGTATTCACTTGGCGATCTTCAAATTTATTAATTTCAAAGGTAATTCTGTACATAGGTGTATTCAAATTTATTGTTAAAAAACACGGTAAGTATATCCGGAGTTTAAGGTGCCACCGGTTCATTGGTTGACTGATCACTAGAGGGGAATCGATTCACTAAACTGAATCATTGTTTACTATTCGCGTGTTGTAACGTTCACCATGTTAGCGCAAGAATTATAATTTCTATTTAACACTCACATGCTACTTAAACTATCATCACTACTCAAAGCCAATATTTTCTTACCAAAAAAAGCATCTTATCTACTTAACACTTTTTTATACGCTCTAGAATTTACAGTATATTTCACTAACACTTTCTACTTAAACTTTTTTTATTATAGGGGGCTGTCGCCCCCTAACACCCCCATTTTAATAATAGCAAATCAACCCGATAATTTTGTTCAAACAGTATATTAAATATAGCGGTATTTTATTAGAAAAAATAAAAAAAAATCAACTCACATGATCGCTGAAATTATAGCGCAATAAATCGCTTAAATTTGGTGGCCGACAACGAAAACAAATTATTAGTTCACCACCAGGACATCGAGACGCGTCGAATGACATCTCATACGAAGTCTCGATTGGCGCCCGGGAAGTGATCTAACCGGTAGTGATGGATCCGTATACACACTAACACGCGCGCACACACACTAGCAGTTTCTCAAATTCTGTCGAGAGGTTGGAACAAGATGAATCCTTTTTTTCGTTACCAGGGCCCGGAAATAATATTGTTTCTGCTGAAAAAGGATTTTTTCCAAATTGAAGAAACTCCTGTTGATCTGGCTCGAGTTAAAACTTTGAGATTTTGAAAAACAAATCTTTAAAAGTTTGGGGGTACTTCACATGAAGTACTCCTGACATTTTCAAAAATTTCTCAAAAACGGTTCCAAATGTTTTCTTTAAATTTGTTGTAAGAATAGAGTACCATACACTTATAAACGTGGCATAGGTCCGATTTTCACAGAAAACTCTGAATATTCGAAAATTTTAAAAGTATGAATTTTTTTCGGTGTCTTCCTACAACTACAAAACTGAAGATAGAAACTTTACCTTCAAATTAAATTTGTTCTCCATGGTGAGCTTTTTAAGGTCATGTACATTTTTTTTCAAAATTGTAGTAGTTTTATTACTTGTTATTTTATATTTAGTTATTTTATTGACGCAATATTGGTGCAATCTGTGCAATTTTAAATAATTACAAAAAATAGATTTTCTCAAAAATTGATCCATACTTTTTCTTTAAACGTTTGATAGAGATTGCTAAATTTGCTCTATAAGGTGACATAAACACCATATTGTTCTATTCTTTTGTTTTTCAATAATTACAAAAAAGTAATTTTTTTTGACTTGCCTATCCTGTCGTTAATATTTATACTATCGGCAATTTGTTCACATCATTGTGAGTACATGTGCTTTAAACATGAGTACATGTGCTTTAAATAATGTCATATAAAGATTCTCGAAAAACGTTTGCTGTGAAAACTAGCTCAAAACTCCGCATTTTGGTTAACACTCAAACGCCATTTTCTCAAAAACGGCTCCTAATTTTTTCTTCAAACATTTCAAACGGATAGTGGTAATTGCTCTCTTTAATATGACGTAAAGCTGATTTCGGTGTATTTTTTGCTTTTTTAAATTACACAAATGTAAATTTTTTGAAAGATTGCCTTTAATATGGACATTTCTAGCTATTTGTAAAGACTTGTATTTAAAATGACTTCAAAATAAGTTTTTCGAAAACTCAAAAATTTTTTATTGAAAAGAGCTTCAAATTTCGAATTTACAGTAGCGCTTAAATACCAGTATTTTAAAAACGGATACAAATTTTTCAAAGAAAATTGCCATTTAGGGTGAGGTTTTACTGTTCTTTAATAATGTTAAAATAATATTTCCAACCTACAATTAGGAAGCGGAAAAATTAAGAAAATGTCAAAAAAATGAAGTTTGGGCGGCGATAGATGGCAACAAGAATATGTTGAACGTTAGAATAGCTAACCGAGACCAAAGGAAATAGAAAACTAATACGGGAAAGTCTGTGTCATTCTGTAGCATCACTAGTTTCTTTGGTTTTTTAGATTTTGTTGTTTATTCACCCATAAGAACCTATTTTAATGTTTCTCTCGCAGCCCTGATTTTGGGCATATGAATGCCAGATTATTTTTTTCCTAGAACCTAAAATTAGCCTTAAAATTTTGGTGTTTTTGTTATATTTTTGAATTGATTTTGAGATAGAACAGTTATTAATGTCACTCACTAACTTGCCGTGCTTACAACGCATTGAAGGAAATTGTTTGAACAATATTGAACGTTTGAAACTTGGAAAATATTTAACGTATTTTGGATGAAATATTAGAAGAAGCTGACAAAGACCTGAAAACATTACTTCTTACGAAAAGTAAGGGCATGTATGAGAGACAAACACATGTTAATATTGGAAAGGAAAAATACGATTCAGTTCCGACTCAGACATTTTGCTGGTGTACCTTCCAAATTGGATAAATAGAAATGACGATTACATTTTTTATATTTGTAATATGCTAAGACCAAATGTTTTACACGTAACACATTTATTCATGTTCAATATTGAATGTGGTTCCATGAGTCAGCTTGTGTCAAATCAATCAAACCAACATGCTTGTGGTCTTGTTTATGTTGAAGACGTGGTGTGTAAAGGAGAATATCGATATTTTAAATTGTAAACAATTTACTTGATTTTGTAAAACATGAAAGAGTTTTGCTAAAACAACTGCTCTCCCTGGGCTGTCATGTTCAAATAGGTGAAGTAAACATATCAGTGCAATATAAAGCAACCTCTGGGTTACGATGATTGGTGCCAAGTATGAGAAAGATAACAGGAACGTAATCTCATAGTGATAATCAACGATGTTTCATGGAATTAATGATCATATTTAGTTAACTAAACGAAAAAGTCTTTAATGGTCTTCAGCATATTTTAACAATGATATAATAAACGTCTTTGATTTCTAAGAAATTATTTACCACTCTTTCAAAGGAAATCCAAGCTTTTTTTTCAATATTTGTCATTGTGTTGGTAAATTGATCTAACATAATCTTCTTATGATTGGTCCAACGAAACTTCCCTCCTTCATGAGCTTCTGTAATGTGTGGAAACTAGATTTTTAAAGTACCTCCCATTTCGTGAGCTTTTGTGAACTGTTTCATGAATCCTAATTTTATACTTAGAGGTGGTAGCAATATTTTCATTGTAACAACAAGACCACTCCTCGAAATGTTCTTACTACCTGGTTCTAAAGTAGTTCGTGGGATATATTGTAATGAATCCCAGTGTAGCACTCTTGCACGCCAATCCCATTCACAAATGAAACAAGGAAACTTCGTATATCCAGACTGTTGTCCAACAAGCAAACACAAAATCTTCAGGTCTCTTCATGTCATCCAGCCGTGGATGTCGCACTGTATTTGGGTAAGGATAAGTTCGAGATTTGCGTAAGTTTATTTTAGATGAACTGAATGCCTCACAAGTATAGAACCATACTCGTTGCCGTTATGTAATGGCACTGCTTTTAACCTTTTTTGGGGGGGTGGGGGCGAATCCGTAAAAAATCACCTGTGATTTCTTTGGTCCCACCATGCCATTGAGACTTCAAATCTGAATATTTGCTTTTACCTTTACCTTAAGATCACAACTTTAGATCTTCCACGATCTTGCACACTTTGTCAGGTGCCCTTGTTATTCTTTCTCTTTTTTATTTTATGTCGAAACCGTTAAAAACCAAGGGTGACGTGCTACGGAGAGAAGTGTGGTAATAGGAGTTTTGGCAGGAATTGTTAACAAAATATTCGCTCCAATGTAATAAAATCTATTTTCAAAGGCAAATCAGCTATACATGCCAAACCAGCATGTATGGAGAACTATAATTTGAATAAGTACTGAGTTCCACTGAATTCGAGAAGATGTGCACAGATAATGAAGTTAAATGTATGTCCAGAAGAAAACAAGGAGCTATCTCAGCATTTGCTCAAGGGATCACAGAAACTGGACGAAAACCCCGATCGAGATAGGGATAATTAACCTATAAGCTGAGGCTCAATACTTGTTACAGGTTGTTTAGAATTATACAGTCTGAATAGTAGATAATACATTAAATATTATTGTTAAAATTGATACTAATCTCCTTTTTATACTCGGTATAGTCTCTAACAGTATAGAGACAGTTATACAGCAGAAAATATTTTTCTTGGGACTTACATTTTCGTATCGATTTGGTTTGTTCAATGTCATTTGGCAAAATGTTGTAAAACAATGTCAATGTATGTTAATTTTTTTCCGTTGTTTTTGATATTGTCCCTTGATAAATATGATAACTACGCCGAATGTTGTAGTTATACACATTGTCGTTAGTTAAAAATATATTCTTACCCTTGAGTAAGTAATTTTTGACAAAAAACGGCTGATTCGTAAATCAAGAGACAAGGTAATGGTAAACTTCCTAGGTTAACTACGAGAGGCTTATTATATAATAACGGAAGTGGAATTATCTTATAACTCGTACAATTCTCTTTTGCAATCTAAGTCTGGGAGCTATAGAATGTATTTCCTCAGAATATTATGCCATAACTCAGTTTAGCAAAATCTATAATATATCCTTGATCGTCCTTAATCTGTAAATAAATTTGCAGGTTATGTGTGGTATCAGTAAGAGACAAAGTAAAAATGAATTGTACATACTAAAAACGTACCAGAATTTGCTAACGACGGTGATATGTTCAATACAGAAAAAGAGGAGGTTATCACTTATTCTGTAAACAGGATTCCTTTGCACATCTATTATACGTCTGTGGTTTACATTCTCATCATGAAGGAATTTATTCCTCCATGCTTTCATCTCATATCTTATTACCACAAACAGGTACGTGCTGCCATGTGGAGGGCGAAATGCAGAAGTTCTATCACCAGTTCTTACACAGCGTCACTAAACTGTATGCTAAATATAGTAAGGTGCTAGTGACCTAATGTACAATTAAAGAGAATTTGTGAAAAAACAGTGCGTGATGGTGCATTTATAGTTAAACTTTCGATTTCAGCATACAAAAATACACGAGGAACAGTTGAAATTTAAAAAAACAACTTTTTTTTCATTGAAAGCCTGTGCAATGGAATAGTAGAAGTCACAAGAAAGGGATTACCACGATGCGAAAAAAGTTAAATTTTCAAATTGTTAATAAATTATATATTTACTACCATTGAAGAGTTGTTAGAACGGTTAAATAATTTCCATCACACAATCATCTACAGTAAAGATCTGCAAACAAAGAATGCCAGTTAAAAAAATGGTGTTATAAAGAAAAAGTAACGGTTCTAAATTTAAAGACGGAAGAAAGAATCAGTAGAACGAAAGCTGAAAAATATATTGATTTAAAAAATCAGAAAATACTGGAGGAGGCGATAAAAAGTTGTTATTGTTTTTATTATTAGCCAACTAAGGTCTCATAGAGAAATATGTCGAAGTATTCGGACAGTCAGAGAAACCTGTAAGAGATTACCAATGTAAAGTAGAGTTAACAACGGAGGAACCGTGTGATGCCAGAAGGTACCCTACAATGGAAGGATCTAAAGCAGAAGTAAGTAGGAAAATTAGTGAAATGGAAGAGAAGAATATCGGAGCAAAAAGATAACGCCGTTTAAAATGTTTGATAGTATTGAGAAGAAAAAGATTGAGGTCCTCATATTGATGTGGTTCGATGTAAGCATTGTAAACGCTAGTATAGTAGAATTAGAAGCACCGAGAAGACGATTGAGAAAATGAACCAATCTGAGAAGAAAGATTCGTATGAAAAGATGATGGTACCTCCGGTAATTAACGAGGGCCCTTGAAGCATTCTGGAGAACGTGAAATGTTCATCAAGAGAAAAGAGGCGCAAAGGCAAATAAGTTAGGCAACATAATAAGATTGGAAATAATGTTTTAATTAGGTCATAGATGGATCATAAAGTATTTCAGAAGCCCTTTTCTCTCTACAAAGGCCCATTTATTGCTCAGAGGGACACAGATACGAATATGGTATTTGTAGTTAATAGTTGGTGAAGTAATCGTAAAGTATAATTTTAGAAATATTAAACCATATAATGAATGGGTATAATAAGGTGTGACAAAGGTAATGGCAATAAAAAGGAAAATTTCACAAGTGTAAAAAATGATAGAATTGTTTTGGTGAAGTTAAAGTTTTTTTTTGTTATTTATTAAATGGTAATATTTTGATTAGTATGAAGCTTGTAACATCTATGTCAACATGTATATAGTATAAGAAAAATATAATGATAAAAATCGACGCTGTGTAATTATCTGGCGATTATACATTAGAAAACAAGACATTAGGTTAGGAAATGAATTCTTGTGATATTGCCAAGTGCATAGCGTAAGATTAGTAAATAAGAAAAATAGAGTTAGGTAAAAAGTAAATAGAACCGACAAAGAAAGTTTAAATGATCCTCCAAAGTCACTGTGTATGTTGTATTTACCTTGTCCACTTTAAAAATTTGAAATGCTATCAAAATAATTGAGAAGTGGATAAAATATGATAATTAAAAATGGAGTGGAAATGAGGTAAAAGAAACATATCCGTCAGTATTTTGAAGTAGTATTTAAGTGAGGCGCTGTGATATCTAACATTGTTGTGGAAGGGTAAATGACCTGTCAAGGTCAAAGAGCAGGAAGAAACCTGTAGTGAAACAAGAGTATTCTTAATGAGAAAACAGTGTACAGCGAATAGGAGGGGACATAGAAACGCATAGTGTCGTGTCGTGTCGTGTCGTACAGGTGAAAGAAAGTGCGAAAGCGCAAGAAATAACCACAGCTGGTAAAATGAAATAATCAATAAGTGTAACGTGATATGCAGTGTAGTTGGGAGTGAAAGTTATATAATACTGACCCAGAAGAATATGTTAGCATATAGTGAAAAGAACAAAGTTCATCGCAAACTATGTACTATCACTCACAAATTTCAGTTCCCAATGTACCAGGCATTAAATTCCAATCACATCTCAGTCATTATCTCTACCCGTCTCCCAGTTCCCCCTCCAACTCCCCTAACCCTAAACACACTTAAGGCTAAATGCACCGTAAAATACTTGTAGGAAAATTCAATAGATCGCAGCACTATCACAGGGGAATTTACTTTACTAATAACGTCTGAACCAATGGTCCGATTTTCGATCTGTAAACGGCATTTGATGTCTTTTTAAAAAAAATTACGCTACGAAGCCCGTTTTCCAAAAATATAGCAAAAACTCGAATTTGAAATTAGTTCTCAAACTTCCGAGAAAAAATTAAAACATGTGGGCTTATAGCGCGATGGCGACATGCTTCCTGAATCCAACGCCGTGACAATCATGCAAATCGGACGAATAGGAGCGTCGTAAAGAGAAATTTACGAAAACACCTCGCCCCCCTTCTTCCCCTTCTACGCCGTTGCCTCGCCCACCTGATTGTTGTGGGTCCTCTGTCGGCGCGGGGGCACGGCCAGGCCAGGCGGCGTGCGGCCAGCCCCGGCCGAGGAGGCGGGACTTGCGGGATACGCAAGCCAGACAGTCGGTTTATGCTTTCGTCACTTTGCATCTCAATCTATTTTTCCACAGATACCAAACTAGAGATGCTATACTACTATTACAGACCGATGTAATAGTAGTACATAAAATGTTTCTGAAAATGTAATTGAAATTATTTTTATTTTTCAAGTAATGTACATGTACGTGATGTATTGCACTTTACTAGGCAATTCTTATATAAACTTCAACTTAAAAACGCAATGCATTACATTATAACTATTGTCACTGAAAATTGTCTGTAAAAGATCATGTGCCAGAGAATTGCTGAACATTGCACCCATATTTCCCCCTAATTTGGTAAAAAACTAATTATTTACATTACATAAAAACTGTCTGTCTTCTCCAACTAGAACATCAAACTCACTACTGTTTTCGCGTCAAACGCCTACTGTTTTCGAGGGATCAATTGCAACTTGCGAACTATTTAATTAACAAACGACGACAACAATGCCAATTTTAAAAGTTACTAAAATGTTATTAAATAGGTAATGTTTATACTAAAAACATTAAATAGAGGAAGAGATAAATCATCACATACCTTACACATACCATCACCACATACCATACACATATCATCATACCACATACCTTTCACTTAAAGAAATTAGCGGTGTTACAACAGTGCGCACTTACTTACATTGGTAAGGATTCTTCTTCTTCCTTCGATTTTGGCCTACTATGGACCACGTGAAATAACTTCTCATGATTGATTTTCTCTCTTTTTTCTTTCCTTCCAGTACTCTTTCATTCTTTCTCCATGCTGTTTCTTTCTCTCTTCTGTCCATTTTGCTCCTGTTTTCTTCTTTGCCTTTTCTTGGAAACCCTGGAATCCTCTGATATTTTTTCTGAATTCTTCTCTTCTCTCCACCTCTTCTCCATCTATTCCCATTTCTTCCATGTCTTTCTTGACCTCCTTGATCCATGTCAACTGTGTTTTGGGGTTTATATCGAAGTAGTTGAATATTCTCTTTGTCAATCTTCCTTCGTCCATTCTTTTAATATGTCCGTAGAAGGTTACTCTTCTTCTTCTCATTGTGTCTGTTATTTTTTCTGTTTTTTGGTAGATCTCTTTGTTGCTTCTCAGTTTCCATTTTCCATCTTCATATTTTGGTCCCAGGATTTTCCGTATAATTTTTCTCTCCTTTTTTTCTATCTCCTCTATTTGTCTGGTTGTGTTCAGTGTAAGGCATTCTGAGGCATAAAGGCCTTCAGGCTTAATAACTGTATTGTAGTGTCTTAGTTTTGCGTTAATGGATATGGACTTTTTATTATATATATTTTTTGTCAATTGGAATGCCAGTTCCATCTTTCTTGCTCTTGTAAGGACTGCTTCTTTGTCCAGGGCATTTGGTTGGATTAATTCTCCCAGGTATTTGAATTTGTTGACCCTCTCGATTTTACCATATTTTGTTGTGATCTGTCTTGGTGCATCTTTTCTGTTTGTCAAATATTCTGTCTTTTCATATGATATTTGCAATCCTGCCTTCTCTGCTGTCTCTTTCAGTATATTGATTTGTCTTCTGGCGTCTTCCATGTTTTCTGCTAGCACGGCCAGGTCGTCCGCAAAGGCTAGACAGTCAATTTCAAGGTTATCCTTCTTTCTTCCTATTTTTATTTTGGGAATTCCTTCTTCCTCCATTCTCTTCCTCCATTCTCTCATTACCTTCTCCAGCACACAGTTGAAGAGTAGTGGGGAGAGCCCATCTCCCTGTCTCACTCCCGTTTTGATCTCAAAGGGTTCTGAGACCTCTCCCATAAATTTTACCTTTGATTTTGTGTTTGTTAGGGTTTTTCTTGTTATTGCAATTGATTTGTCATCGGCTCCGAATTCTTCCAGGGTATTGAATAGTGTCTCTCTATCTATGGAGTCGTATGCTTTTTTGAAGTCCACGAATGTCACATGTATGTCTTTGGCCCTTAGTCTCCTGTACCTTATTATGAGTTTCAGGTTTAGTATCTGTTCGGCGCAGGATCTTCCTTTCCTGAATCCTCCCTGGTAGTCACCTAATTGTGGGTCCAGTTGGACCTCTAGTCTGTTTTGTAATGCTTTGGATAGGATCTTGTATGTTACTGATAGTAGTGAGATTCCTCTATAGTTGTTGGCATCTGTTTTCTTTCCTTTTTTGTGTATTGGATGGATTATAGCTGTTTTCCATTCTTCTTCCGTTTCCCAAATCTTTTGTATCATTTTATGTAGACTTTGGACTGTCTTGGCATCTACGCTTTTCCACATTTATGCTACTATAGAGTCCTCTCCTGGGGCTTTATCATTTTTTATTAGTAAGTTTTTTATTAGTAAGGCGATATTAGTAAGGATTATGATTAAATAATAACGATAATACAGCAATTTCCGCCCATATTAACGACATACTGAAATATACACACATGTGGTATATTTCAGCCATCACTTGAAAACTCGTTAACAATTATAAAGCTTTAAGTACAAAATCTGATTCTTTTAAATCTTACATTTCAAAACAAACCTGACAATACAAAACTGAGTTCCAAACAGCATAGAACCAATATCGCTCAACAAAGGGAAGTAATTCTATGAATTTCAAACTACTGTGTCGCGGCCTTGCTTTTGTATTACGACTTGATATGTCGTGAAACTCTCTTCAGAAAAAGAACCGTAAGAAATTCAAATTTGTAATTTTAAAGATTCCTAAAACTACGCGAAACAACTCATGTTTCCAAAAAAGTACATTTAAAAATATCTTTCATCAGCATTGTGGTTTGGAATGTTAGTTCTTAGCAATTTTCAAAAATGCAAAGAGTTTTTCGAAAATACAAAGAGTTTTCCGAAAATAGCACTAGCGTCAGTTTTATAACCATACTTTGCCAATCGAGAAAAAAATAAAGAAAAAATGTGGAGCCGTTTTTGAGATTTATTTTTCAATTTTATATATTTTATGAAAAAATACGTAAAAACTATCCATATCTTTGAGAAATTGTACTTAACTTTATTTCAAGGCCTATTTTTAATAACAAATTTCATTTTTAAAAAATCTCACAAACGCACAATTGTAGTTCTAGGAAGACGCCAAAAAATGAATTTTATAATTTTCAAAATTTTTAGTGTTCAGTGAAAATGCCATATTTAAGCGACTTTTGTCTATCCAAAGAAAAAACAATCAAATCATTTGAAGTCATTTTTGAGATTTTTTAAAAAATCTATGTTTTCGGGTAAAGTACCTCCGAAAATCAATTTATACTTTTTAAATTTGCAGTACCTTGAGTGACCAAATCGTTCGGCCAGATTGGGAAATATCAATTTTGGAGAAAATTCCCTGAACAAATTAGGCCACAGACGAACGGAAGGACGGACAGAGGCAGACAGAACGGCATACATAAGGTTTTGTTGTAAACCAGTTTTTCGCAATCAAGAACTCTCAAAAAGTTGATTACACAAGGTATTAGAGAAAGTGATTTACATATAGAGGAACAGGAAATATCTACTATTTCTGTATGAGGGTCTCACAATAGAAGTTTTTCTGTGGAAAACCGCCGATTTCCGCCGCAGAATTACAAGATTTTTTTATACTACGTAAGTAGTGTACGAGAAAATAAAAATCAGGAAATGTGTTTGATCAAACATTTTTGTAAACGAACAGCCTTAGTTTTTAAACCTATAAATATATATCAGTAAACATGATGTGTGGGCAACATGATTCATTGTAACCCTTTTTCTGTTTTTTCGATCCAGAGGGTTCGAATTTCTTGCTCAGTTCAGACCAGCAGTCCGAAGCTATTTTCGGCTACAGGAACTACGAGTATAAGGACATTTTATGACCTTGTGTTTATTGGTGTCTGCCCAACGAGACTTCTATAATGCTCCTTGCGCATTCTAACCTTCATTGTGACGTTGAAGATGTTGTCATATTCATAAATGCCTAGATGGGTTTTGGGTGTCTCAATCACAGGGTGCAAGTCAACCTGAAACCTTTGTCATTATTACTTTCACTTAAGTTCGCTTTCGCACATTTGTCAAGACCAAAATTCATGCAGATATCACGGGATTCATTTATCTTAGCATTTCGCTTCTTTCCCGACATCAAATAACGATTCCTACGTAAAACTATTGTGTTACTGATCTTTCAATACCGAGGAGCTGGTCATTAGAGTCAAATGCGAGAATTGTTCACTAAGAGGAAGCAAACTAATACTCGTACAAAACGACAGAGAGGATACTGAATATTCTGCAAAAATCTCCCTTTTAACTTTAATATTTTCTTTTACTGCTACTTGCTGTCTTCTGTGTATACGTGAGCTGATATTCCAAGACATCTTTCAAAGCTTACAAAGCTGAAGAACTCTAGGATGAAATCAGTAGTTTTCCTTGCAGCCGTATAAACTTGAAGTCGTTTTACCGTAATCAGTGTTTAGGCATCAAGGTATCCAGAAAATGAAAATTTAAATTTGGTGTACATAACATATTAGTGAAAGTCATTTACTACTAATAGGACTACGAACAATCTACTTTTCACTATCAGGGACCTACAAAACAGTTTTTTGTGTCGAATAATCAGCATTTGTTTCCCGTAGCATTACAATACTTTCTCTTTACAACGTAGAAGTATTATACGAGGAAGTAAAAAGTATTTGTGTTTGGTAATAATTCAATCTAATCAATTTCGATCTCTGCTAAACAGAAATGTAAAGTGTCGTCTAAAACAGGTGCGCCCACGATGATGAAATGTTTTACTGTTAGCTATGTTTGTAATATTCCAGAATCAAAGTTCACTCGAAAGTGAAATCACACCAATTAGCAAACTTATATTTGAAACTAAAGAACTTCCATCTACGTATTTCTAACGATTGGATTGAAATCTTTGTTTCTAAACATTCTAGATATTTGAATACCTTAATGAATAACATGTTTGACATGCCGTAACCATAATAAAAAGTTATTAAAATTATTGTGACAAAACATTAAATTTACATTCCTGAATTTATGACTAATGTAAGATTCCCTGTCGCTGTGAAACATCTCAGTTTAGAGGTAATTTGTTTTTTATTATTTACAGGCGCGAAATTCGAACTAGTATCCGTGTTAACTTCGTGCTAACGAGACGGAGCTAATAGTCATTTCGATTTTTCCGTACACTTTGTAAAATGGTCAGTTAATTGGTATTTGTGAGTAAATAGCACATGTCTCATACTGGAGAGAGCCTCACAATGTATTTAAATAATTTAAATAATATTTTCTGTGTACTCAAAACTAACTAATAATTACGGCATGTACAACGACACAACGGCACGAACAAGCTACAGCACCACTACTTGATGTTATGCCAATATTTTTGTTGCTTTTTTAATGTTATTTCCTGTATTGTTAAACATAATTCAATAATATTCGTGGGAGTCTTCTCTGAAGTGTCATATTTTTTAATGAAAGCTCGATGTTTGTGGAAGTTAAAATATTAAACTAGTATCTTTGTTGGACTGCCAAATACAATGCTTGAATGGAAACAAAAATAGTGTGAGAAACAAAGTAGTGAGGCAAACAACATTAATACATTTTCAATATGCAAAGGCCAGAACGATAGAACAGCAAAAGATTTGAAAGGCTAAAGAAAACTGCACTACCAGATTTTTCGGGGGGAATCGTTCGTTGTCTAGTACGAACAAGTGTGCGAGTGTGAGGTTGTAACAGGAAAAATCAATGAGTGTCGCGTCTGTACTTTTCTTTTCTGTCAACTTCGACCAAATTTTAACAGATTTCTCACCGCTGCATCATCTTTTTAATTTCAATCAACAATAGTTATCGTGAATCTTCCTAAATCTTTAAAAATTGCATTGTTTATAATCATAAAAAAATTACGTCTGTTTTTAACCTCTCGTTTCATATTCTTTTATATATCACATGATGCCACATGATATTCACACTTTCTGTGAATATACATAATCCTTTCAAGGATAATTAAATCAATGTCATTTCCTTAAGTTAGATTGTGATTGTAATGATAAATCATGCTAAATAATACATCTTCCCACCGACGAAGCAACAGTCAAATGAAGCATAATCATTATAGATAAAACAGTGGTGTTATCGTTGGATTTTTGCAAGAATTACACGTTAACATTCAACCTCACTCAATCTTTTACAGTGCTTTCCAGCGTGTAATTGGTGTTCAAAGTTAAAGCCACTTCTATAATTCATGATAGTGTATTATGTTATAAGCAAGAAGCATGAAGACCGCCGCAAAAGCAATGTGTCTCAATGCACAAGAACGAGCATTAACAAGGTTTAAAACTGGGCACATCAGACTAATTCATCTTCATACAATAGAATGTACCTGTATCTTGATCTTAAGAGAAAATATCATATCAGAACAAAACCTCTTTTTATGTGAAACTTTTGGGAAGAGCAGTGGTTCAAATTATGTCATTTAAATATTTCTGTATTGCGTAATTTTGACCTCATTTACACACGATAACTTCACGAGATTGTGAATATCGTGAAGTGCAAATACCTTTTCTACATTAAAGATAGCATATTTGAATATGATTCGTAACTGAGCTACGGCCTTGTGAGATTTCCCTTATCAAGCAATTATTAGATTAAGTAAAAGTTTAAAGGTTCATTTGTTTCAAATATTCCCTTCTTTAGAGATATTGTATATGAACTCCGGAACACCCGCTTTCTGCATTCTTTTCTTTTCGATGTAAGCTCTATTCCTGGATTCTACAACATAGTGATGTCCCACAGCGCTGCACGCGGCCCATCTCCATTGCAATGTTTGAGCAAAACGAGAACAATATTCTGCACTTCAATACTTAAAAAGTTGTGATTTCTCATGACATCCTGTTGTTAAGTTTTCCTTTTCCGTTTTACTCGATGTTATGCGCAATGATTCTTCTCAGGGTGCTGTTTGTGCTCATATCTGAGTGACATATACGTGAGCAAGCGGCACACTACAGGCAAGGATAGTTTTGTTATGAAATACCTATTGTAACTCATTATAATGTTAAATGTATTTCAATGAATGCAAAAAAAATATCTAAGTGAAAGTTATAAGAAAGGAAATGCATATAGAGTTAACTTCATTACAGGGCAAAATACTTAATTCATAGGGCATAATAAATAGCAAATTAATTTTTTACCTAAATATATGTGAGTTTAATAACGTAGTCTAATAAGTACTGTCAATTGTTACAGTGCTTTGCAAATTACATATTCAAAGTTCAATTGTCCTTATCTGCTTCAAGATGTCACATTTCTAAAAATAATAATTTCTTTTCTCTTAGTAAGTTTGATTGAATAGCAAAACAAGTAAAATGAAACTACTACATGAAATTTTTGTTTCACATTACAATTTTTAAATCACGATTTTTATTGTCAGATGTAATACTTTTAACAAATACGCACTTTTGACATAATGTACTTTGACTACATTCATACGTCCTCTTTTTTTGCTAACTTTTACCCATGTGTCAAATATATGCAATACGAAGTACATGTAATAAGCGGATCTGCCATACGCATTTTGAAAAAGAACACTTGTAATAGCGCACGGCTTGTCACAAATCACGGGGATTTCTTGCATTTTGTACAAAGAACAATGATCAGCTTATGTCACTGCAGTGCCTCTACCGAGAGGTCTTAGGGTTGTAGCCCCGATGGTGGCAAGAATTTCGACACTAACTAGAAAGCTAGGTCGAATTCAGCTGTCTAGACAATAATTAGTAGTGGCCAGCTGCTCTAATCGATAGTTTTCCGTGGTTATTCCGGCCAATACCAGGTGTATGCCGGAGGAGTATCCTAACACATGGGCCACGAACTGCGATCTTTCCTTCCTCTTTTGGCCTATCATCTTAAATACACACTTACACTTTCACACACTACACTACAACACATGTGGGGAGACCAGTCGGAACCTTAGGGCCTAACCAGACTGCGATGGTGGGGGATTCTGGTTGGGAAAATCCCGCAGGCCGACGTGTAGGTCAGCGCCGGATCTCACTTCGCCATCCAGCGGGGGTAGATCACCGCCCCCTCCCTAAATAAACCAGGCGTTACACTTACGAGAAAATAGACATAGAAATTAACGCGCGTATATATATATATATATATATATATATATATATATATATATATATATATATATATATATATATATATATATATATATATATATATTAATCAAAAGAGCAAGTAGAGTGCACCCTTGAAATTATTGCACATTTCTATCTCTCCTGTATTGAAGTCTGATTTAAGATATTTTGTTTTCAGATCTTAGTTCGAGTATATTGATGTTGCGTTCGAGTAGTCGTGAAGAGCGTTTCCCCATAGTCTTAACAAGAACACTTTACAGAAAAAAACATTAGCAAATTATTGGTAATAGGTTATGAAATTGTGTTTTTCAATTAGGACGTAGTATTAAATTACAATATTGTTTTATAACAAAGTATAATATAACAAGTCCGTATTACTGAGATCGTTAAGGCAGTAGTGCCGTAGCGATCTCAGACCGAAGGATCGTGGGTTCGAGTCCCGCCTCGGTTGTGGTTCGATTGTGTTCGTCCTTTCACCCTCTATCATCGCCATATTATGTCATCTTTACAGTTACTATACCGTTAAATGCAATTGTGATTGCTAATGTTCTAGATGTTGGTGCGGCCTGAAATAACAAGAAAGTATAATATAAACATTGCAGTCCGAAGTAAAATAAATATTCTCTCTTCGGACCTGTGTTAACATTTTCCGCTGTATTTGAACCCAAGTCGCACACATTGTTTTCGAAAATGAATATTTCACTATCAATCTAATTTAATCCAAGATCTGTGATTTTTACATGCCTCTTTTAATTTTGCGAGATACTTTGAATCTTATAAAACATTTTTAAAATTTTGGGAAAAAAAAATTTTTTTCTTCAAATTCTTCCTTTGAACTCTAATAAACATAGCAAAATTCCGATATCCATTACAATCTTTTATTTTTTAAGTAATTTTCATAAATAAGCTTCACAGTTATTGTGAAAGTTTAACTTTTTTAGAACCCATCCAGCATATGCAAGATTGAATCTAGAGATTTGTTTATTAATCCAGTCTTTTTCACAATTTATTATTAATTTTTTGTAAGTCTTCTTTCAAAACCTGGGTAGATGAGTGTTCTCAGACACGATTAATGGACATAAATATGCCTCAGTAACTCCATAATCAAACCGAATTGATGGTATGAAGCAAAATAACGACTATAAATAAACAGGGGGAAAAATCCGGAAGAGACGATTGCAACGGTTTTTGGTGGAAGTCAGAGCTGTGGCGGCAGAGGTGGTCGGCTGGGTAGTGGGAGGGCAGGGGAGGGGGTGGCGGTGGGGGCGGGGCGGGGCACCGGTCGGCACTATGACGCGAATGCCGCTGCCGCCACCGCCACCGCCACCGCCTCCCTCTCAACCGCATTCAGAAGCGCCGACAAGGTCTGAAGACGGCCAGTGCCGAGGGGTGCCCGTAGCGAGCAGCAGGTGCGAGCCGGAGGTGCGACTCAGCGCGTCCCACTGCCGCCGCCTCCGACGGACGCCTTTCCAGACGCTCGGCGTGCCCGGCGCTTCAGCCCTTCCAAGTCTCCCAGCGGGTGGTTCGAGGTAGAGTTCTTGCCCGCAAGCTGTTGGCGCAAGTGAGACTGAACCAGCTGTTCTTCGCACAAATTTATATTTATATTGATTACGACAGAAAGCACGTTTTCGATGTTGCCGTTCGAAGATTTAACGAAATACAATATATCTTGTTGTCTCTATTGGCTGTTCGCTTGATCATTTGATTTTCATTTAATTTTTGAACAACTGCTCAATGTAAAAATTATACCAATCCTCTAATAAGTGTTTTAGTTTATTTTCTTGCGTATTTTTCATTGGGGCTTGTTCGTTCTTCTGAGGATGCCAGGACTCCTCTCTGTGTCATCAGCGACGGTTTAGCATCTGCATCGACGCCTCTATAATAATATATATTTGCTACAGAACACGCGATAGAAACGGCTGAAAGAAACAAAATCCAGACTGTTTGAATTAACATTCAAATTGTAGTTAACTAGCTGTGCAAAAAATGAAAACATTGGGTAGTGTACTTCATTGGCGTGCATCGTGTGTCATGAGTGTAGAAAACTAATGTCCTAAACCCATCAGAAACGTACTGTGTTAAACTTAATTCATTTGAATAGTAATATAAAATCGAATGACTTCAGGCCAGTTTTTCAATACATTCCAAATTTATTATCTGTTGACGGTCCTTTTTTAACTTCTAGAGGTTCCATACAAATCAGAGAAATTTTGTAATATACAAATTTAATAAATGATAAGTCAGCGTTTAATTAGTTATACAGCTATCTTCAGTAGCCAACTATGGAAATATTCCTCGACCATCCAATTTACATTAACAGATAGGCTCCTCGGCTACTGGATCAACGCTCCCGGTGGTATTCCTTCACATCACACAATAGTGAAAGCGCACGATCCCAGAAATTCACCGAAAACTTAACTCAACCAATCTTTGGTCTGTGGCGTTCAAACTATAAATTAATTTTTTCAGAAGAGAATACACTTTTAACGTCGAAATTAATGCTCCTCGGTCACTTGTCAGTGTTTTAGGTGAGTAGTCGTATTGTAGCCGACTTAAGACACTTCCAATTCAAAGTGAAATCTGTCGATGAAACATTTCAATGTGATACTTTAAAAAAGGAATCCCTGTGCGATTACAAGATGCCATTTATCTACTAAAATTTTAATCGTTTTATGAAAATATGAATATTCGTATTATTTTATAAGAGAATCGGTAGTCTTTTATATTTGTAGAAGCGCACGGGAGCGTCAAGAACAATACATTTTTAAATTTTAGGTTTTCTGAAAAACAATGAAATGTACACCCATTTCATGTACATACAGAGTTTTGAATTAAAATGTCCGAATTATTTTCAATTTTAAACAACGATGGTGGATATATATCCCAATATTTGAAATTGTGAGTAACGGTTAATAAATATTTTCGAAATATATCTTGCAAATCTTTGTGAATCACAGTCGAAAGTGTCTTATTCAATGCTACACAGCTGCCACGAGCGACCTCTTTAAAGGAAAGTGCAAGGAGGTGATCGACCATCCAGATTGCAAATAAAATGCGCCAACAGCATCAAGTGTATCTGAACATTTCATGGTGTACAAAAAGCCTTCGTATCTCCGTACAAAGTTTCAAGTCCCTCTTACTCAAAAAATTTTTATGGTATGATGAAACTGTTATACTCCTATAATTTACAATTCTGGGATCCTGTTCTGTTGGCGCATTACGTTGTCACAGCGCAAAAGTGCAGACACGACGACCCTCAGTCGCTGCGGCACCGGAACGCGTCTGCTGACCGAACGCTTCGTCATCGCGAAGTGCAAACTGCACCGGGCCCCCGAGGACTTCGACCGCGCTGCTCTTCGCGCCTTGACAAACGCTCCACGAGGCGCAACGAAATCACGGCCTGGAGTACTTTGAGACGTTTCAAAAAAATTAAATGATACCAATGTAATAAACAACACATTTGTGCGTTATTACCGTTATAACTAATATTGCCGTCCGAAGAATTGGATTATATGAATTAAATATTCACCCGTGGGAATTAAATCTCTGTTCAGATGTAGCTTATTTATGGAGTTTTGAGACGATGACTTCTTATAAATTATACAGGGAAGGTGGTCAAAGAGTGTATCGTATTAAACTTGATGCAATTTCTTGCATGAAGGGCTGAGCCTAATGTGCTGTCGTTATTCTCTAAGCTGAACATTTCAAAATTGTTTTTCAACACTAACAAGTAACATAAACTATCAGAATCTTGCATCATCCACCTATGGTTATCGACATTTTAAAAGCTGAAACGTGAAACATTTCAGCTTTTACTGGGAAAATTACTCACTGATAATATTTCATAAAATAATTGTGTCCTTTTCCAAGCGTGTCTTGATAATGGCTGTTAATAGTGGTAGACGTGACAAATATTTGCTTATCAGTGGTAAGATTGGAACATATCTAGAAAAAAATTAATGTAAGAAATAGCTGCCTTTGCATTTGTATTCAGAACGTTTTTTCGTAGCCTAGTCAGATAGTCAATGCCCTCCACTCATTCCTTCAAGATACCAGTCAAGGAAACAACGTCAATCCTCTGTGGTGGTCGACGAAGAATTTGGGCCGATCCCCTCGTTATGGCGCACGACGAAAAACAAAAGAGCACGAAATTTCTCCTTCCTTGTCAGCCTGCCCGGAGCTACTTAATTAAGGAAAAGCGACTATGATCTTCAGGGGGAAACCCAGTTACGTTGTGGACAGACCCTTCATAAGCGCTACCCGTGGTCCCCTGTTCTCTATTCTCTGAACATTGTTCTTCTTCTAGATAATTAGATTTTGTGTGTATCTTCATATCCATCATATTCATTTCTACGCGTCAATACAAGAATCCGAGTTTACTGCTACACGTCAAGATTTAATTTATTTCCGACGCACATGATTACAGCTGTTTAATTGACTATTATTCTTAACGAGCGGTCTAATTAGTAAAATTAAGACTGTATTATTATTTTCAATATGAACTTATTACGATCATCCAGCGACCAACAGGATTTATTTACTTGAAACAAGAAAATTATTTACACTCATCTCTTTCATTGCACTGGTTGTTTTTCCCATCATTGGACTTTATTGCCAACCCGATTTAAAGTGCAGTTCACATTTGAGAAAGTGTCAGACCGTGCATGAATATAATTGAAAATCATTTATTGTTATCAGAAACTAATTTACCCACAAGATAAGAAAATTAAGACATCACTGTTGTACGTAATCTGACTTTGCGTCACGTCGCAGGAAGATCCTGAATATACTTCGATTGAAACGAATTTACTTCGAATTTACTGAGTCCGTTGACGTAAATCAGCTGTTACGACGTCATCCAATCAGGAGCTTGAATGACACCTACAGTAGTGACGTTTCAGCTCCCGATTAAATGACCCCGTAACAGCTGATCAAACATCAACGGACTCAGTAAATAAATCGACGTATAAACAGTAGAATGTCTTCCTCTTTTTAAAACTCAACGGATCCCAACATTGTGGCCATTTACTTTAATCTTCCAAATATGCCAGACCGTCATGTCAGGTGACCGCCTAATCCAGGGAACATCACACGCATATTACGAAAAATCAATCGGTTTCATGAACAAAATGGCCGTTAATGCAGGAGATTCCTTAACCGAGGTGGTCGTTTGAACAGGTTTCATTGCACATGCCGTATTTATTGTGTGGTTACAAAGTATAAATCTATTTAACACTGTGTGATGAAATGGAACGGAGACAATTATTCAGCTGTTTATTAAGCAGGTGATGCTTATGTAATTAATGCGTATTACATAATTGTAATTCGAAAATAAAGTAAGTGTTTTCAGTTCCCATAAATTACAATGCGGTTGCTAATAAGTAAGAGAGTTTGATGAAACCATATTCTTATTTGTCAATTAATTAAATAAATAGTTATTTATGTATCAATTTTTACGCTCTGCCTTGAGTGGAACCACTCTTTCGAAAAATATTTACTTTTCGAAGTTTATTCTACATTTTTAACTCCGTTCTATAACACGTCTTTATAAAAGTAATTTTGTAAATGTTGATGTGAAGGGAAGTATTATTCAAGGAGCCTTCTTAAGAACTGTGCGCTCTGGGGCCCAGGACCGCGGGATGTGATTGCACGACGCCGCGACTCCGCGTCTGGCCACGTGCGTCGACACTGTTTGCCTCTCAGGGGTTGTTGATAATGCTCTCCGCCTACTTCTAGGCATTTATAGCTCCTGAAAATATGATCTCTCGTTTATTAAAATCATATCGTCTCTGTAAGAGCTTTCTCTCAATATGTTTCTCAACACTCGTTAGTTATACTGTTTTTACTACTTTGTTCTTCAACAAACTTTACAAAAACATTACAATGCAACACAGGTGAAATATCGCCGTATAGAGATTCCGATCATTACTGTAAAATATTATGTAATTTTCTTGCACTTCGATATTCTACATAATTAATAAAAACCCATCGCTTCAAAGTAACGATTGCCGTTTTAGTTCTTTCTCAACTACGGGGGAAAGGAAAGGACGATCATAAAATTAACGTTTGTACGATAAATTAGAACTCTTTCGATAGGATCGACCTACTCCGACGGCTCAAGTCAAAGTGAGGGATCAGGTCTGGGAGACAACTATCGGAACTACGCCCTGTTATTTCGTAAACACACTGCAATTGGTAATGTTGTTACCAATTGTTACGTAACAAATAGTCTAACAAAAACGCATATTACATTGAAGCACGTTGCAACATGTCATTTATTATAAAAAGTCTTGAAACATCACAATGTAGTGATGTGAAGTCGCAATCTTCTTTCACTTCGTGGTAATGTGAGGTTGCGCAGATTTTGTGATAAAACCCATGAGTCGCCAGTCTTGTGATCACGTGTCTTAATTCCTGGTTTGTTTCTGTTCATTTTCTTTCCATTATGGCATCTGTTGAATAAAATTCTGGCCGTATTTCTCTTCTTTTTTCTTTCTTCTACCACTTGTGCACTTTGCCTGGTGATATAAAAAAGAATATAAGCCTATTTAAAACTTCGAAGAAAAACTAATTTAAATCTGATATTTCAAAATAAACTTCACCGAAGAAAATGTAATTTAAATTCGAACTGAGGAATGGATATTGTATTTTTATAAATATGATTTTTTTTCTTCATATGACGTGTATTTTGCTAAACTTGGTTCTACAATCTTTACCACAGCCCAAGCCGATACAAATATTGTATTGGAGCTGACCGAAAAAGTTCTTTATTACGGATGATAAGAATGTCAGTCGACCTTGCCGTGCTCGCTATTTCCCTTGTCACCGTTCCTTATATCTGAGTGCCCCATTTCAACATCTCTGCTTTCTTGCTCGGTCACTCCGCCCAGAGCAGCATGGACGAAGGGTTCCTTCAATGTCTGTCCTCGCAATTGTGAAGTCAGGCGCTGCACAATAACGCACGCTTCTTCGTTGTAAACATTCTGTTATTTGTGAGTCAACACATACCATTGTTATGATTATATCATACTCGCACTTAGTCTGTCGATACCTAAGAACTAAAATTATTCAACTCGATGAGTAATTAGTTCTTTCCTCCCATCAGATTTTTCTTGAATTCTAAGATTGACAGAGATTTGTCAGTGGAGATAAAGTCAACACTGTCATGCAAAATCATATAATATGAAGCTGCAAATCACAATGGTACATTTCGTCCACAACAAAAATCGGGTATAAAATTGTTATGAAGTCAAATTGGGCAGTTTCGTAGTTCATTGATTAAAATTCCATTTCCAAAATTCAGATAAAAATATATACCTAAAATTAAAAACATTTTAACGTATTTAAATTAATGTCATAACGCGTTATTCGTAATGTAATATACATCAATATTTTAAAATTAATTTATTAATTGAGCATGCGATACATGCGTAAACCAAGCTATTTTGAAATTTTAAAACTGAAAATACTCAAGAGAATAAATTAAATACATTAATAAATTACGATATATAAATTAGGAATAATTTATATACCTCTGTTCAGTTGCGTGATACATGAAAGTAACACAATATGCGTAAGCATATACTATTTGAGAAGTAAAATCAGGTCTCATGGGAATACTTTTTAGTTCGTTTTGTTGTTGTTGAACAGCTTAAAATTTCAAACTCTATTAGAAACATTTCTAAGGTCATTCGAAGCAAAAGGCATTCCTGTATTAACATTTAAATAATATTTCATCATGAGAGATTGCACATACTTACGTAAGTCGTTGCATTTCCTTCAAGGCGACTTCTTCAAAGCTTTCTCCAAGACGGCGAGTCCGCTGCGTCTATCTCCAGAGCTTTCGGCGGTACAACGCAATCCCCACCGAAGCGAGTAGCCCCCTCTGGAGCGACCCAGCACAATTACAGGAAGTTGCATTCGACATTTATTCTGCTTCTACTATCACATCTCTCCTCGGATGCTTGCGACCAAGGGGCTTTCGTTGGTAACAACGAAACGATTTATGAGTAACATATTTGTTGGTTGGCATTCTCTTGTGCACGAGAAAAATTGACACTCAATGAGCGCCCACGGACAAGTGAAAAAGTTTGGTTAGGAAATGGTATATTTTTACTAGTAAAATATTTCCAAATATAGTTTTCAAGTTAGTCTCGATGTAGAGTGAATCATTTTGTTAATCCGGACATAAACGGCTCTAAATAAAACATCTCCCCTGCAAAATAACACTTTTTGAGATGTATCACTTTTCGTGTGCACGGACGATATCACGCGTCTTGGTGAGAACCTCCATGCCACCAGGATTTAAAACTCACAGCCCAGATGCAGATCAGTAAAGATTGAAATAATAATTTATGAGGCGCCACTACAATCTCAGTGTGCGTTAGATAAACAAATGCTATAAAATCAGTTCCCATGCTGAAGTGATTGACTTCATAAAAAGTAAACTTAAAAAGTCCTAATTTTATCTAACGAAAACTTTATATTTATTATATAATATTAAATAATAATAATAATAATAATAATAATAATAATAATAATAATAATAATAATAATAATTATATTTAATCTAACGAAAACTTAATGTTAATAATTATTATTTGAAATTATATTTTTAATTTATTCATATTTAAGTTAAACAAATAATAATTGCTTAAATAATTAAAAAATTAAATTGATTTTGCGCTTTAAGTGTCTGACCATTTGAATATTCTTTCCAGAAATTTGAAAACAATCAAGATCCAACAACTTTAATCCTGTATTATTATTTTTCATATCTTTGTCACGGTGAAAAGCTTGTCAGAACATGTAATTAAAAGGAATTTAATGATAAATATAAATATAATTTAATTAAATATGATATATCATATTTATAAACAAAATACCATATGTATTTATATATTGAATGCTTTCTTCTCGTCAGAAAAATAATTTTCAATAAATTACAATGTAGATTCATCGCAATAAAAATAACCACTACACTTACTGTTTGAAAATGTTCCATTGACAACTCTGCAACTGAGACACTTTGTAGTTTCAAAATGCAATAAAATTACTGATATGCGCTTACATAATTGAAACAAATCTATATTCTCTTCCTAAGACAACGAAATTGCAAAGAATAAATCTGGACATTTCCTTTACTAAATTTAAAATCTCATGTTTCCAACTTTTCCGATATTATTATGTAATGTAATACAGCAAATGTTCTGCCGAACAACATTCAATAAAGTCGATAGAGAGAATATATTGACCACGATAATGAAAATCTGTCGTGAACAAAATGACTTCCATTAACATAACGCGCGCTTAACGACCTTAAGATATAAATATCAGCTTTTAATTTTATTCAAAATCGCAATCTAATGACACCGACTAACATTTAGCGATTCACTTTGACCAAATTAACTATGGCGCCATTTCATTTTGATGCAGAAATAATTAAAACATCGCAACGGCGCACGGTCATATAGCTTTTGTTGTTATCGGCCCTTATGCAACACTGAACAAGTTTCGAGACAACGGAGAATCCTTAAATGGCATCCATGCAACTGGAGTCGGAATAATGTAATTTCAGTGTGCAATAAATTAACTCTTTCACCTAGAAGAGTCGCTAATGTCGACTTGGATGGTCGAGGTGGCTAGAGCGTGTGTCGAATCAGCGCCTCGGTCGGATGTGTCGCGGGTTCGAGACCCGCTGAAGGCATATTGCTTGCCTCTTGTTTTTCGTGTGTGTGTTGTCGCGGAAGGCCTTGTGGAGCTGCTGACCACGGACCGAGGAGGTCGCAAGTGGATCAGTGCCTAGTGTAAAAAAGGGTTAATATGTGTCCCCATGAGGGATATAGCGGGTACCCGGCGCGAATAGTCGAAATCGGCATTCCTTGAAGCTTCAAATGCCCCAGAAAAATAAATTATAAAAATCTCTAATGGGCTGCAAAAATGTTGCAGAATAAAAATCAATAAAAATGATTCTCGCAGAAATAGCATGAACACTTACAGAACAACAAATAAAATAGTCTCGTATAAAATTGCAAAAAATTAAAAAGTTTAACAAAAACAGTCAGGCGTCTTTTGCCAATATAGATTTCAGAAAATGACGCTCGCGAAGCAGTCATGTTTTTCGAAACCACCAGAAACTTCAGACAATATCTTAACATTCCCTTTTGGCTAAACACTTTTCATATTTACTCATTGTAATTTTGTAAATTGATACCATGTGTTAGTTCCTGCCTTGACCATCTCGTTTTTAATATGCAGTATCCACTATTTAAAATACTAAGGGTTATTGTTTAGCAAGAAATTTGAGATTCTACTCAACCAAATTTCGTGTTTTTTTCTCTAAATGATCACATTATCACAATTTTTAAATATTAAAATTCATAGAATGAGCACCCATCTGCCGTCATTTGCCCCTTATGTCATTTTCAAGACCAACTACAATGCAAAAGGTTGGTCATAGTAGTTTTGTTTAATGTTGCAATCGAGAGCAGTCGACATTCCGTCATGCGTGTGAGTGTGAGATTACATAAGATGGAAGAATATCTTTGCATCATGAGGTTATAGTTGGTGATACGAATATAGGAAAGAGTGAAGTCTAAATGCAAAGATTAGTGTTTTGTACAAACGCAGGGTCCAGCAACAGTAGGTCACATTAGTCCCTTTACGAAAAATGACACAAGAAGTCCATAGTAGTTACCCCCTTTTAAGTCGTGATGTAGGCAAAGCCCTCCTCTCCCCGCACTCCACATCCCCGCTGTGGAAATGAAGAAAACTTGCATCAATAGTACATGTACAGATCTTCGTAAATGTCAAAAATTTCAATTTTATTTTCAGAAATATTTTTTAATCCATGATAGTGATTGCATTGTTCAAGAATTTGTAAAAAATCCTCATTTCATGAGTTTTGGGATTGGGGACAACATTTTTGGGATTTTCCTTTCTCTTTATAGTGCATATGTAGTATTTTTCTGTTGTAACGATTTTGATTTTTTTAAATTTGTTGCATTGTTATAGACGCAACGCGTCTCCCAGTCCCTAGAAGAGCATTGAGCACTGTTTAGAGAAATTCTCCATTAATACGCATATATGTCAAGTCGCTCAGGAGTAATCCTTCATTATCATTGTCAAGTCGGTAGTCAAGAGGACTGCCAGGTTGCGTCTCCGCGTACACACCTCTTACATCGCGCTGCTGTGTCACTACCCAACGGCCAGAATTGGCCACTGAGAGAATTAGGATAGGGCTAGGGTTTATGACACTTCACAGTGTTTGGACTAGCCCCCGTGAAGTTGGCAAACACGTTTTGTCGTAACATATTTCCCATGAGGTTCTACGGGAATCGAATACGGAACCTCAGTGGTGTAAGGCAAGCGACTTCGCCATAAGCCACGAGAACCCCCGTTTCTATAGCTCTTCCTTCTGGGCGATGTAATCTCAAGAGTTCCCCTAGGTTTTAATTGATTACAATTAAATGTTTGCATACTCAATATTTGTGTTAATATTTTAATTTCCTAACCCCGGTGAGTTTAATTTCGTATTTCTGACGTTTTTTTGCATTGTTCACCACACCATTTCCCATTTCTGCCATTACGTATGCTTTACAATGAGCACATCTTACCTTAGTTTAAATAGACTTCTTCCTGATTGTCAGTATATTTTTTTTAATATTAATAAAAAGTAGTCAATGTTTTATGACAATCCTTTATTATCAGCAATTACACAACTTTATATGAATAAAAAATATGATTAGTTACATCTTCAGATTACTAAAATTATGAGAATACAGAAATCAATAAACTATTTCAAATGTCTCTTAAATAAAAGTTAATACATTAGTGTCAAAACAGTTAAAATTATTTCAAATGTCTATTAAGTAAAAGTTAATCACAAAAATTGTCTTCTTCCATATGAAGAAAGTGTTTCTTTCATTCTGAAATTCTTTCTTTCACTGAAAGAAAGTATTAATCCACATCACACCAGTGGAAAACAAAGTTACTATCACCAAACAACACTTCATCACACTTTCCACAGAGATTAGGGAATTTTAAAAGGATTCTTGGAGTTATCTTTGAAATACCTTGCCGCTTTTGAAATACTGCAAATAAAAAAAACAGTTTAGGATACTTGTAGAAGAGTTAGCACATAGTTTTAACTAGCTCAGAAGAACTGAAATGAACTCAGAAGAACTGAACTACACTAATGAGAAACATGTTAATGTTTATTTTGTTATGTATGGCAAATTCCCAAAGAAAAAATCTTTTTTATGAATTATGTATATTTACATTTTGAAAATTAGATGCATATTCCTTTTGACTTTCTATTTTAAATTATTAACTGAACATTTTAATAATTTTGAACTAATTCACTTTTGTAATAAAATATTTAACTCTGATACATTCTACATACAATATGTATTACATATTTCATTAGTTTATGTAATTATTGGGGGGGAAATTGTCTCTGTCGTTATAATAATAAAGTAATAAATACATTTTCATCAAAAGGTCGCTAGCAGACACATAGACGGAAAGACTGGCAGATTTTTCCTCAAGTTTTTTGTTGAAAATTAGCTCTTTAAAAAAGGTAATGTACATATTTTTGAACACGAGTAGTTTTTTGGTTATTTGAAATGTACGAATTCTTTTTTATCGAATTATTTATTCATTTTGGCGTTTTTTTTCAAGGCTTAGAGACCGTTCTAATTTCTAAGATTTCTAAGATTTATCTTGATGGATACGCGCGCGGTGTTGACGAGTTTTATTTTTCTTTATTTTTGTAATATGAAAAATAAAAATGAGCGATTAGATCACTTATTAATGTTTATTAATTATCTATTTAGCTATTTATTTTTGTACCTTAGAATAAGAAACACTCATTGGATAGATTAAATCAGAAACACGTCACTTGAAAACGAATGTATTAAAATTCCATGGTCACCACACTACAACCCACTTGTAATAATACCCATTGTCGGCAGCACCCATCGCTGCATACGCGCTTTGTTGTCAGAGTTCATTCACTGAGATGTGTTGTTATTGATATAATATTATTACATGATCGTTACTAAGGGGCGTGAAAGTATGTGGTGTTTTTGCACCACAAGTTTCTGATGATATATCACCTCTTTCTGCTGCAGAATTTCAATAGTTTTTCTTTCAACGTCAGTAGTAGTAAACATCAACGTTTACTTACAGTATGACACAACGATAAACATATTACTATTACATTAATAAATTCTTCAATTTTAGGATTTTACCGTTCTTTCCGTTTTACCGTACCGTACAAACCGTTCTAACAGCCAGCAGTGTTGCTCAGCCCATATGTACTAGATATTAACACCCCAACTCCTCGATTGTTCTGTTGCCGCAACCCCGGGCTTTTTGTTTTCACTTATGCAAATTTATAACCTGTTAGTTTTAGTTAATTCAGCCAATGACTAAAAAATCACAGAATTAATAATAAAAACACAACTTTAAGGCGTTGCAATTCTTAAAGTTTTAGTTTCGAATATTTGAAGAATTACTAGATTCAATTTGCGGACAGAATCCAATAACACAATACCACAAGTCCATGTTGGTTTTATAAATGCCTAGTACATAAATATGTTGCTGAACAACGAACTACAGGCTCTCGCGCCACTCCTTCGCGCCCTTCGATTCGCTTATGGAATGCTTTTCAGGATGGTGCGCGTGAGCGTGAGGAAATAGAATTAGAAAGCTGCGTAGCCACGTTCATTCCATTCCTGGGCGAAGAAACTCTCTCGTGAAAGGTTGATTTCGGGAATATTCAACACAAATGACGTTACACTTTCTTTGTCATAAATTCAGAATTTCCTTTACAATAAACCGGTACATTTTATAACACAGCTTTCGACATAAATAACAATGTATAGAGGGCGGATCTTTGCAATGTCTACCTTCGTGATCAAAAAATAATTCTGCAAATAGTACTCTGACAGTCTGTACGTGTTGCTAATAAAACGAGGGGTGCGTGGTGAACCGGAACTTCTTTCTCACCTGGCATGTACGTATGTATCTATGTACGTAACGCGACAGCCCCTGAACGGGCTCAGATCCACCAGCGACGTCCTTCCCTCGCGGCTTCGGGTTAAGGGTTGTAGTGAGCAAATAAACATCCCCACACCGTATTCCTCATTCTCACCTGCCTCATGTGACACGTGTTTGGTTATTACATTGATTTTGAGTAAATTAAACAATTCTTGTTCTCACCATTTTGAACGTTTCACAAAGATCAGTTATTTAATAGAATATGCATTAGCTGTGCCATATCAAGGTCCAATGGAAGCCAATGAGAATGTTCAGATATGTCGCGTGGGATTAGTCGGTTGGAGAGCACATGCTTTGCATAATTTCACTGAAATAATTTACGCAGTAGGACAGAGCATTTTCTTGCGGATTTTCGGGAAAACATTTGGAGAACATTGAGGCTTAAAACATCTAAACCTATCTGAAGATAAGCCATTTTAAGGTCGTTCACACCAAAACGTTTGAGAAACTTAATAAAAAATAATTTGAAGCGTTTGTGTCCACAGCTACAATAACAACTAAAATGGTTCTCTTTCAGACATCACATCAACACGTTTAAAATTATTGTAGGTGTATAACAAACCTCCCTCCTTACAATAAGAAATATTAAAAGGCTAAATAATCGTAGGGAAGAGTGAATGAAGGTTGTGTAGGGGAGAGAAAGACATGCGGAGGAGAGAGGGAAGGAAGACGGGAAGAAGAGGTATGGGGAATGGAGAGGGGTAGAAGTGGTATGGGAATGGAGGGGGTACAAGAGGTATGGGAGAGGAGAGGTCAAAAAGAGATATGGCAGTGGAGAGGGGGAAGAAGTATGGGGAGGGGTGAGGGGGAAGAAGCGATTTGGGGAGTGAAGGGGAAAGAAGAGGTTTGGGGAATGGAGAGGGGGAGAAGAGGAATGGAGAGGGGAGGTGGGAAGAAGAGGTATAGGGAGGGGAAATGATGGAGGGAGGGGTTTGATGGAAGGGAGAAGGGAGATGAGAGGGAGTGTTTCATTTGCTCGTCGTAAAATTCCCAAAACCCTCACTTGTTCAAAGCTTCAGTCTTTGACACACCTCCAATTTACTTGCAACTCTGTATTGCACAAGCAGAATTCCTGCGTAATGACATTTATTTCACCCGATTCACCCATGAATTTTTGTCGTATTTCTTTCTCAAGAATTTTGTACCGTCGTCATTTCATCCAAGACTTTTACTTCATGGCGTCACGGCTATCTGTTCGTCTCAAAGGCGAGAATATTTTTCATGAACTGAGTGTGTGTTGCCGAAAGAACTTTCTGGTTCCATGTTCCCTACTAAAAAGAAAAGGGTGTTAGCCTAGCGGCCACACGCTCTCTTTAAGAACTGCCCAGTTGCAGCACTGGTGGGGCTGTAGCTATAAAAAATTAAAAACATTTTATTGCGAATATTGCCCAAGTGCAAGATGTTAGAAAAAATAACATACCACTATGTGATTTGGAGCATTGGGCTCTATACCTACAAAAGGGAGAACGCATTTTGAACCGTTTTTCAGAAAATAGTGTAAAGGAAGTTTTAGAAAACCGTCTCGATTTGACTCAAAATTACACAAAACTGTTATTTTGAATAAACTTTATTTGAAATGATTTAAGTTTAATATTTAAATGCACTTTGTGTCAAATAACATCTAGACTCCAACAATGAATAACTTAGCAACTTCAATTATTTACAGTATAGACAAGGAATCCGTTACAATTTAAATTAGTAAGTTACTCCAATAGAATACAAAAGTATATTAATAGTTTAATAAGTAAAATTAGTTCCTATATAAACTTTAATTTATTTATGTTATAGCCCAGACTAAGACGTAATGAAAGCCGAAAAGTTGGCATATTAAGAAATTTCTTCATGACCTTCTGTGAAGATATAATAAAATTCGAGGGCCAGAAAGCTAGCATGAGTAAAAAAATGTCTCAAGATAGCCGAGAAAAAAGTAATATGTAGTACATTTAAAATCACACGTGTATAACATTTTGCTGTTGAAAAATCTGATAATTCAGGTTTTGTTGTGTCATTCATTTCAGAAATTTGGGCCGTTATGTCATTAGCGAGGTTTATCATCATCGTTTGGGTTGTGCTTTGAGGATTTATTACTTTGAAAGTTAAGATAGACGATTATAATGTAGATAAAACGGAACTTCAAATATCGGAAAGTTCGTAGAACATTATCATTTGTAACTGTACTATTAATAATAAATACTAATATCTCCCATCATTGGAAAAAATCAGCAGAATATGATCAAAATTTCTGAACACGAAGTTCGACAGAAACAATTCAATTGTGTCCAACTCAACAATTCAAAAATTAATATTATTATTAAATTAATATTAATATTATTTTTATATATGGGTAATTCCACGCCAACTCCACATTGCATCACACCAACCCATCTCAGATCGAAAAATTAAAGTTATTTTCTTATTTCTTATGCCAAGATAAGCCCAAATTTAAATTTTCAACCATTTCCGATGTAAATAGCGTTTGTGAGAACAATTATCGATTTTTCGCGATTTTCAAGCATTTTACAGCATCTTTTTATAATTATCCATTATTTCGATATTTTTTAATGAAAAAATATGTTTAAACTACTATTTTTATAGGAAATTTTCCGCAGAATTCGAATCTGTTAATGAAAATATTGAATTTTTTTTCTTAATATGACAAAAATTGAAATTTATGATTTTTATTACTTTATTTTCAAAAATTAATTTTAGTATTACAGTACAATTAAAAAGTTAGTTTCTTATGCTTAAAGTACGTGAAAATAAGTGTACATTACGGTACAGGAAAAATTATTTGGGGAAATAGTGTTTAAAAGAGTTAAACGCAAGAAATACAATAAAATCTCTTTTCTAAATGTGTTTTATCATTTTTAAATATCCTGTTAGTATTTTCTAGTACTTTTGGACTGTTTGGATGACTTCGGTGGTGTAAAACAGTTTTTTAATAAAATGTGCGTCCTGAACTTTTTTGGGAAATACGTTTTACATGAGTTAAAATTTTAAAAAATCGTGAAAAATTAATCGATTTTTATCGTTATATCGGAAGAAAATACCTCTCTTCATGATACTGTACGAAATTGAAAGAAATACTCATTACGCCATAGAAAAAATAAAAAAATGTTGGAGAATAGGGGCCTATGAACGTATTAAACATTTAAATTATACATGGCTATGTTCAGAATCTGGCGCGTGATCGCAAGCTAATTTCAAATATAGGGGCCCTGAGCAGTGTTTCTAACTGCAGGAATGTGTACTGTGTGTGTCTCACTAATCTTAATCAAACAGAAGGAGACGTGAATGGAGGGGCGTTCCCGTAGTTAGAAACACTGGCCCTGAGCCCTGAGTGCTGTGCTTGCCACTCTGCTGACAAAGAACATTTCCATGCCACAAGGAGGTTAAGCTTTAATAATAATTTCAAAATAAGTTCTGAGTATTTTATAGAGTTAATGGTATATCCGGAGAATTTGGTGTCGTTCACTGAAGCGGTTCACTAGAGGGGAATCGACTCACTGAACTGAATCCTTGTTTATTGTTCGCATGTTCTAATGGTCACTATGTTATCCCAAGAATTATAATTTCTATTCAACACTCACATTCTACTTAAACTATCATTACTACTTAAAGCCACAATTTAATTACCAAAAAAGGCATCTTATCTACTTAACACTTTTTTATACGCTCTAGAATGCGCAATAAAATAATAAAAACTCACATATTTGTATTTGTATTGTTCACTTCAATCACTTTGTCCCCGCCGCATTGTAATGCAAATTTAGTTTCAAAGGCAAGTTTTCTCGCTTCGCTCGCCCGGATCCAAGTCACGGCGAGGCTCGGGCCTTCGGCCCTCGCGTTCACTATAAACAACCTTGAGTCTATCCAACGCATAATTACCAATTCACTTTTATAAGAAAGCACTTTTCAAGAAAGCCTCCACAATTCAAACTGCGCGGTTGCCGCGAAACTATCACCTTGTGAATCACGAGATTAGTGAACCGAATCAGTGAACCGAAGGTTCAGTGAACGACACCAAATTCTCCGGATCAACCGAGTTAATATAAGTTACCTTGTCAATATGAGCAATATAGGTTTGTTGATTATGTAAACTGTTATAATCTTTTGCTAAAATATGTAAAAATTTTGATTTAACTGATTTTCTGTGCAAATGCACGAAAATGTATCGTCGTGAACAAATTGTTTTGTATTGGTTATGTCTGTCATCCATAGCAACGCACTTGAAGTATAGAGCGCTGTCTCATTCTAACTTTTTGTGGTTATGTGTTTCTGTTTGTGAGCACAGAAAATCAGTTAATTGTGAAATATTAAATAAAAAATTATGTTTTTTTAATTATTTAGGGTTTTCACGTGGTATTTTGATGTATAATGCAAATCATTTAATTTTCAGAAATTATTTGTCATATTTGCTCGAATTTTGATCAACAAAATCTGTTCGATTCTACGTCATATTTGACTTTTGATAGAATTTCAGAAGAAAACAAACAATTATTGATATGGAGATCTGGTATGAAAACCTATGATCAAAAACTAATCTAAAATAACTTTTCAACATAATCAACATTTATTTTACATTTTTTTGTTTACAGGATTTAATAATTACGAAGCAGATTCAAAAATTTGTTTAAGACATTTCAACGCTTTCATAACGGATTATGAAAATAATCAACGGAAATGCTGTGACCCCTACGCAAAACATAAGAAAGCTATTACAAAAAGTCTTCGAATAATATCTATGGCTGATGCTCAAGAAATTAAACAAAAACTAAATCTAAATGTTAATCCTGGTATGAAATACTGCGATACTTGTCGCAAACTTATTAGCGCAAAATTGATTGAAATTGAAGACCATTCGTCAGTTCCTGATACAAGTAGTAGTCAAGATGTTTTATTACAATCTTTTACTGAATCTATGGCGTTAGTTGAGTCGCAAGAATCAAATTATTCAAGTGCTGATTCACAAGAGTCTAAAAATAAAGTTAGTCAAGTTTTGGATTTTTTAAAAATACCTCCTATAGAAATTCGTGGTAAAAGTTATACTGAAAAAAAATCATTTAAAAAGAAAACTAGAAGATTTTTCGGATACATTAGCTAAAAAAATAAAAAGAGCATATGAATTAGATGAACAAATTGATTCTATACCCGATGACATCAAAAAGAAAGCAGAATATTTTGATAAAATTGTAAATAATATTAAGATTGCCAGTGAAGCGTGTAATTATAGATCTAAATTACAGTTGTATTCATTAATTCCGAATTTGGACAAAGAAATGCAAGACTGTTTAGGAATATCTCGCGAAATAGCCAACTCAGTTAAAAAATTAGTGATTGAAAGTGGAATTTATGCTTTGCCAAATAAAAAAAAAGGTAGCAATACTTTGTCAGAAAATGAAAAACAGAAAATTATAAATTATTATTGCGACGAAACAAATGGTAATTCGAAAGTTTTAGCAGGAAAAAAAGACTGTATTAGTATTGGTAACAAACAATACAAACAAAAACAACTGTTATTATTAACTTTAAGAGAATTATATGCATTGTATACAGTTGAGCATCCAGAAAGAAAAATCAGTTTGTCCACGTTTAGTTCTCTCCGCCCAAAATGGTGTGTACTCCCAGGTTCCTCTGGAACACACTCAATTTGCGTATGTAAGATACATCAAAACGTCGGGTTACAGTTGTTTGCACTTAATTCCAAATATTCGTTGAATAACATCATATCAAAAATTGTTTGTAATTCAAAAAATGAAAAATGCATGCTACGCACATGTTTGGAGTGTTCGGAAAAAGATGTGAAAGAAATTGTAAAAAATTTAATTTTTGAAGTTACAGGAGAAGATGAAAGTATTGAAGATGATGACTTAATAGAGTTGAAACAATGGATCACAGCACACAGAGCTGATTTAATTACACAAATAATTTCAAAATCCGAATTACTTGATCTTTTAAGCGATTCTCTTATTAAGCTCATAACGCATGATTTTGTGACTAAAGAACGATACCGACACTTGCGTAATTTGAAAGAGAATTTAACAGAAAAAGAATGCATAGTTTTAATGGACTTTAGTGAAAACTACAATTTTATTGTACAGGATCAAGCTCAAGCTTACTACTGGACCAAAAATTCGTGCACGGTGCATCCAGTTATAATTTATTTCAAAAATAATGGTGATTTAAAACATCAATGTTTTTGTTATTTGTCCGACGATTTAAAACATGATGTTCAAATTGTTCATATTTTTCAAAATAAAATTGTTAATTATATAAAGGAAAATATTCCAAACGTGCAAAAAATTTACTATTTCAGCGATGGATGTCCAGGACAATACAAAAAGTGTTATAACTTATTACATCTCTGTAGACATACAAAATTGTATAGTATTGATGCTACATGGACATTTTTTGCTACCTCTCATGGGAAAACGGAGAACGATGGAGTGGGTGCAACTGTTAAGAGAGAGGCAACAAAAGAAAGCTTGCGTAGACGTCGTCAAAATCAAATCACAGATATTGACAAATTATTAGAATTTTGTAAAGCACATATTAAAAACATCCATTGTGAAATTATTAGAAAAGCTGAAGTCGATGAATATCGGAATCGAAACAAAACTGAAAAAGTATTTACAATTCCGGGTACTCGCAATTTGCATGAATTTGTTCCTTACTCTGAGCATATTATTCAATGTAAAACAATAAGTACTCAAGAACACTGTTCTTTGGTGTTTGATTTAATTAATAACAAGACAATGAAATAAGAAAATAAAAGATTAATTTTAATAATTTTATAAATAACAATGTTTTATTATTCAACTAAAAATTGTAATAAATGAAAACTTTTATCAAAAAGTTTTTAAGTGCCTATTTATAAATTTGTTTGTACTATTTATAATTTAATCTGCTTTAACAATAATAATCGATTAATTATTCACGATTTTTTTAAATTTTAACTCATGTAAAACGTATTTCCCAAAAAAGTTCAGGACGCACATTTTATTAAAAACTGTTTTACACCACCGAAGTTATCCAAACAGTCTAAAAGTAGTAGAAAATACTAACAGGTTATTTAAAAATGATAAAATACATTTAGAAAAGAGATTTTATTGTATTTCTTGCGTTTAACTCTTTTAAACACTATTTCCCAAAAAAAAAATTTCCTGTACCGTAATGTACACTTATTTTCACGTACTTTAAGCATAAGAAACTAACTTTTTAATTGTACTGTAATACTAAAATTAATTTTTGAAAATAAAGTAATAAAAATCATAAATTTCAATTTTTGTCATATTAAGAAAAAAAATTCAATATTTTCATTAACAGATTCGAATTCTGCGGAAAATTTCCTATAAAAATAGTAGTTTAAACATATTTTTTCCTTAAAAAATATCGAAATAATGGATAATTATAAAAAGATGCTGTAAAATGCTTGAAAATCGCGAAAAATCGATAATTGTTCTCACAAACGCTATTTACATCGGAAATGGTTGAAAATTTAAATTTGGGCTTATCTTGGCATAAGAAATAAGAAAATAACTTTAATTTTTCGATCTGAGATGGGTTGGTGTGATGCAATGTGGAGTTGGCGTGGAATTACCCATATATATATATATATATATATATATATATATATATATATATATATATATAAAATAATATTAATTTTTGAATTGTTGAGTTGGACACAATTGAATTGTTTCTGTCGAACTTCGTGTTCAGAAAGTTTGATCATATTTTGCTGATCTGCTGCTACACACACACACACACACACACACACATATATATATATATATATATATATATATATATATATATATATATATATTGTGACGTACCTGGTTGTCGGTACTTTCCACTGCAAATCTAAAGGTTATAAAGGACGGGTGTCTTATTCGTGAATGGGTCTTCAGAGGGAATTGATAATACATTGGTAAATCAAAGTAATAAATTAGTATAAACACAAATACAATTTATTCATGAATCAACGTCTAATAAACCTGATTAAATACACAAGACCTCGATGTCTTGGTACCAAGATTCTAACAACCATGTAATCTTATCATACCTTGGGGCCCCATTAATAATTCGACTGTTGTGGCTGCTCACCCACGGCGACGGCGACCGTTGACCTTCACCGCGGCTCGGCGTCCCCGGGCGGTGGATGACGCAGACACGTGCCTCGCTGGTCTGCAGAGGCGGCGACGAGAATTCCTCGGCCGCAACCTCGGATGTTTCCGCATTCGCTCCCATACGCGCAATCACAGCATCTCGTGGATGTCCATCGAGTTTATACCATGCACTCGAATTATATTACTGCCCCCTTTCTCGGTTCTGTTCAGCTTCCCTCTCGCAACCGCTGTGCACGTAATCACACTTCGTACCGGCGTTCATTACACTATGCACTGTTCTATAAATTACCGGCTTCTAATCAGCGATTATACAAATCTTACACTGTTGAACGTCTTTCGTCACTGGTAGTGTTTTACTCTGCTTGCAGTCGTCCGTCTTTCCTCCGCCACTCCCTCTCCGCAACTGTCCCCAACCGTCTCCACTCGGCGTCTCCTCGTAACTGTCCAACCGTCGCCGCTCGGCTTGTAACGGCCGGAATCCCCCCCTCTCTCGCTAGGCCGCGGCGGCGGCAACCGTTCACTCTTCCCCCACCGTGCGTCCTCGCACCTGCCGCTATGCCGCGCCGTTCAAAATGAGTTGTAATTATACTCCTGTACACTTTGTCTTTAATTACGTATGGAAACGCTTTCCGCGTTTCAATATATATATATATATATATATATATATATATATATATATATATATATATATATACATGTGTGTGTTTGTGTGTGTGTATTATTATAGTGAGATTGACTAAGTACATTATATGGCTCTTTCTGAATAAGTGACTGCGAAACGTCGTTTCAATGATGGAGTAAACTAAAGGAGAAGTAGCTCTTTTATTAGGAATTTATGTCACGGAAAACACAATACAATTTACGTGGGATTGTGTAATTTAATTTGACATCGTATAAACAGCAGTCAATAAGAATAAAAGTACTATGTGCGGCCTTTCAGTGATGATATATCATCTTCACAATGCAAATCTTACAAAATACTCTGGAATTCGAACCTTCTTCTTCTTCTTTCTTCTTCTTCGACGGTTTCTACCCCTTAGAGTTTGCCGTTTTCAATTTCCATAATTCTCGGTCCTCCCATTGACCCTCTTCCAATCCTTTCTCCTCCATTACTTCATGTATATATGTCCTCCAGGTTAAACCAGGTCTACCTCTTCTACGTCTTCTTTCAGGTATCCAATTTACAATTTGTTTTGGCCATCTCTCATTTCGCATCCTCTGGACATGTCCATACCATTGAAGAGCTTTATTTTCTAGTCTTCTGGTTATGGTTGTTTGAACCCCAGCTCTTTCCCACACCACTTCGTTTCTTATTTTATCCAGTCTTGTTATCTGCAAAGATCTCATGAAGTCGAGCTCTACCGACCGTATTCTGTCTCTACGGCGTTTTGTTAACGGCCACATTTCTGCTCCATATAATATAATACTTTCCACGATATTGTGGAATATGTGTCGTTTTGTGTCTTACCTTAAAACACTATTCCATATAAGGCCATGCAGAGCTTTAATTGCATTCCTCCCCATTGCAAGTCTAGTAGTTATATCTTCATCAATTTTCCGATCGTCAGTAATTACAGTCCCAAGATATTTAAATTTCGAAACGTTAGCTATCTCGTCATCAGCGATATTAATATTAGAGGCATCTCCTCCTATGCATAAATATTCTGTCTTTTTAAGGTTGATTTTAAGTCCCCATTTTTCGTATTCTTCTTTTAATTTGCGAAGCATATACTCCATATCTTCCCGATCTGCTGCCATAATTACCTGATCATCTGCAAAAAGCAAAGAATGTAGGCACTTGTCATTTATGAGAACTCCCATTTGAGAACATTTCTTGTACCAGGTTTCCAAAGCTTGTTCCATATATATATTAAAGAGAAGTGGCGATAAACTACATCCTTGCTTTAACCCTTTGTTAGTTCTAATGCTTCGGGTAATTTTCCTCCCCATTTTAATGTACGCTTCAGTATTCTGGTACATTTTTGTAACTAAATTAATCCATTTTTCTTGCACTTTCAGTCTTTTCATTGCCGGCCAAATTTTACATCTTGGAACACTGTCGTAGGCCTTTTCCAGGTCAATAAATGTCATATATGTATCTATATTTTGCATTCCATTTTTTTCTATTATCTGGCGTAAGCAATGGATGTTATCCAAACATGACCTCCCACTCCTAAAACCACTTTGTTCTTCGCTGAAAGTTATTCCTTTTTGTATTTTTTCCTTTAGAATACTAGCGAATAGCCTAGCTATTGATGGGATGACACTAATTCCTCTGTAATTTTCACAACTAGTTTTGTCACCTTTCTTGTGTATGGAACTGATGTATGACATATTCCATTCCTGCGGGATAACACCGTTAACTTCAATTCTGTTAAAAAGATTTTGGAGGTATTAAATTATACTAGAGCCTCCGTATTTTAAAAGTTCCATTCTAAGGTTTCCTGGTCCTGGAGCTTTATTGTTTTTGGCTCTCGCCATAGCCCTCTTTACATCAAGCCGACTAATTTCAGGTTCCCATTCTTGCCAATGTGTGCATTCCAAATCTTGTTGGTATTCCACTCTATTTTCCTGCAATAATGTTTCGTAGTAGTCAATCCATTTTGTAGGAGTTATTATTTGTATTTTGCTTCTGTTACAGTTTTTTCTCATATTTTTAATTGTTTTCCATGCTTCAGTTGATCTGTTATATCCCAATGTACTATCTATATCCCTACATAATCTCTCCCAGTGTTCATTTTTTTCGATTTTTACTAATTCTTTAACTTCTTTTCTCTTTTCTACATATTCCTTTCGTATGTCGCCATTCCTATTGGAATTCGAACCGCGGTTTCAAATACGATAGGCAATCTCGTGGGTCACTGCCACATACAAATTCCCCATTTCGCTGATGTTCTTGCTGTTTCTAATACGTGGCCTTTTACAATCAAATTCACTATGTCGTTGAAATTAAGTTGTTGAGTTGATCCTGTGGCCATGTCTCTAAATTGTAGGCGCTATCTGAGTTAGTACGCCCCAAACATTAACTGAATATCCCCAAAAATTTAATTCCTCTCCGTTATGGGCGACCAGTTGTACCAACTAATTCAAATTGGTTAATTTGCCAGCAGGGGCCGAGCTAATGACGGGGCGTCCGTTCCTTACGCGGTATCAGACGTGTAATGAAAGTGTGTAATTTGTGTGTCCGCAGTCGATTCGTTGGCCAAGATGGCGCCCAACACGACAGCGGCGTCCAAGGAAGCGGAGTGCGTGGGCGAAAGCGCCGACGGCGCCCCGGCGACGGCGGTGGCCTCGCAGGCTGCGCCCGAGGCCCCGCGCCGCGTCTGGGTGGACAAGTACAACTACACGGGCAAAGAGATCATCTGGTTGAACACCATCGCCATCGTCCTTTTCCACGTTCTCACCGTCGTGCTCACCCTCTACGTCATCCGAGATATCACTGTACTTACCGGCTTGTGGTGTGAGTATGCGGAATGTGTAAATGGTAGATTTAAGATCAGTGTTTAGGTGGTCATTAAAAACTTACAATGTTTGTATGCTTCCCATCTCAGATTTGCTGATACCTATAAGCAAACGGGATCGTAATGATTCACTGAAAAGGTTCAGATTCTATTATGCTTTTAGTTACAGAAACACATTACAGTACAGACAATACAATATTATATCAAACTCGATGTAATGCTTATAATGTCACTCTTCTGAAGTATCGACGCTCACTGCTTCTCGCTCATAACAATACACATCAAACCCATCATTACAACATTTCATAATATATTATTTTCTGTTAGTTATACTGATTCAAAAAACTACTGATAAATTTTATTTTTCAAATTAAAATGTACAAAGAAACCTAGAAATGTTTATTTACAATTAATTTTATTGCACTACAATTACTTTTTGCAACAGGTATTCAGTTTCTGCGTCATTGATCTCCACCTCGATTAGCTTTATCGTTCAGTTTCCCTTAATCTATTGGGCAAGTGCTGAAATAGTCCCTGGCTTTGCTTTCGAATAGTACAGTTACTTCGCTATGTGCACGAGTTGATCTCTCATTCAACAGAGAGAAGCTGCTGTTGGGTTATTTAATTAATAATACCTTCAAATCAAGTTCGTAGCTCGTTTCATAAAGAAAATAGTTTATATTGTATGGGAGTGAAAACTATTATTCAATGTTGCCAAAACCCATTTGTTCATAATTAAACTATGTGTATTAAGAGAGATTTGAGTAATTCCGGCACGCGAGAAATCACGCGCAGACTATACTGTCTTGAAAGAATTTTGTCTGGTTCCAAGTATTGGAATCAAATCACGAGATAACTATTCATTACAGGGCTTGCTGTTTTTTGACGATATATAAATAAAAGTAATTGGAATACGCAAACAGCTATTTAATGTCAGTTCCCAATTTTTAAACCTAAATGGAGATCATTCAAGCGTGTTCAAACAAAATATTATTTGTTATCTTCTAATATATTTCAAAATTTTATTTTCTTGGTGATGTAAAAATGGACCAAATTACGTAATACACCAACTTACTCTCTCAAACGAAGGACTGCCTTCAGATGCAGGAAGGGGCTATTTCGAAACTAGTTGATCAATTGTACGAATTGTTCAGTAAATGCATTTTTGTGAATTTGGACGCATTACTGATAGAACGTACCATACATATCACGTCTCCACTCACGGCTCACAGGGAGATCCGAACTTCACAATGCGCCTTCTATGAACACTAATCCCTGAACTGAGAGTTGCAGTGAATCTAAACCCTTTCATACTTTTTTGTTTGAAAATTCATTACTGAATCAAATGGCATACTCCAGAATTTATCGTCAACTCACATTCAAGTTTTGCAGTTAAGATGTGGTTTGTGGAAACGCTCACTACTATTCCTGAAGGTAGTCCAAGATTGGTGAGAGTTCGTGGAAGTTTGGGCGAGTGTGGGCGTCTTCAATATAACGGTCAGCGTTGTAAAATGTTATACTAAAGTTCACGGGTTCAAATCTGATTGAAATCGTGAATTTTTAAGGTAGAAGAATCATTCGTATGCCGTCCTTCGGAGGAAAGTAAATCCGGTTGTCCCATGTTGTAGATTTACTGCATGTAAAAGATTCCCAAGGCAAGAGGAAACTTCTAAGCTAAATTCTAATAGACTGTTTCGTCGTCCGAATGATACCTTCTTTCGCTGCTAGATGGCGAAAGCAGCGTAGCGAAATTTGCATTGTCAGGCGGAAGAACAGGCCTGATGACCTGAGCCTCGCCACGTACAAAATAAGGCATCATTGATTTGGGCTGAACTAACATTAATTTTACAGCACTACAATTTATTTTTGCAACAGGTATTCAGTTTCTGGGTCATTGGTCTCCACCTCGATTAGCTTTATCGTTCAGTTTCCCTTAATCTATTGGGCAAGTGTTGAATTAGTCCCTGGCTTTTCTTTTGAACAGTACATGTACATTTTCTATGTGCACTATTAATTGAGTTGAGCTGTACATGCAAGTGAGGCGGTGGCGTGTGTTGCAGCCGTTTTCGTGGGGTTGGCCGGAGGTTTCGGCGTGACGGGCGGCGTGCACCGCATGTGGACGCACCGCTCCTACCAAGCAACTTTCCCCATGCGCGTCTTGCTCATGCTGTGCTTCGCCACGTCCGGCCAAGTAAGTGCAAGGGGGTACTGCGGCCCGCGTCTCAGGATTTCTTCTGCGGTAGCGTTGGTTAACCAAATTTCTGCATTAAAGGTCAATAATTCCACGGGCAGACATTTAAACGATGGCAGAGAACAATCCCGCTTTGGAAGTTGCAACACAAACGACTCTATTACATTGCTTATTGTTTACTTATATTGTGGTACTATTTATAAATATAAAACAAATATAAATGCGTGTGTATGTAATAAACATGGTAGTAGATGTTACCTAAACAATGGATGTTATTAGTATTTCAACGTCTCCCTGAAAAGCGACAAAGGTGAGAAACGCATATTTGAAAAACTTGTATTTGTAATGCAACTCACCGAAAGGTGCAAGTCATACGTGTATCAGCGTATTTTACTATGTCATCTGTCATTTATGCCAATTACAAAATTATGTGTTACTTCAAGATAATAATGAATGTATCAGTATTCTTGTTACTGTATTCTTTATTTTGCATCGTTAATCGATGTTATGAATGCAGCATTATGTAAAACGATTGCATAAATTTACATTTTAATTAACTGACAATATAATTACGTCTGTTTCTTATGTAATAAATATATTAACGTTTCAAAAGTGTAAATCGATGCAATATACACCTTTTGTATTGAACAGAAGAGACAATATCTAAATATTAATCCCTACGTGTAACGCAATACGTTTGCACGGCATTTATGACAGAAATATTCAATATCTAAATACATTAATGTATTTAGCATTTTAAACAATGTCTTGTATTTCATCATACCATTGCCTTTAATTTCCTCGTCTTTGGGTGGGGATATGTGGGGCGGCATTCCCCCACCGATTCACGTGGGATCCCTTTTCGTTGTACTTGGTAAGTCTTGGTACCGTCTAACGCGGGTGTGGTTCGCGTCAATTGCAGAACAGTATCTTCGACTGGGTGCGCGACCACCGCGTGCACCACAAGTACAGCGAGTCGGACGCCGACCCGCACGACGTGCGTCGCGGCTTCTTCTTCTCGCACGTGGGCTGGCTGATGATGCGCAAGCACCCGGAGGTGCGGCGCCGCGGCGCGGTGGTGGACATGAGCGACATCCTCCAAGACCCCGTCGCCGCCTTCCAGATCAAGTGAGTTCGGCTCTTTGCCTCCGGCCCTTGCCCTCGTGTCGACCTGCTCCTCAGAGCATGGCTGCTTTCCCGGACTGATCATTTCTATGAATGAAGAGTAGGTAGGAAAGCTTCATGTGATGCGTAATCAACAAATTCTTAATAATGATTCCAGGATGCAACAAGTTTGCTTTGTAAAACTTAAATAGTAATAATAATAGTTATTATTATTACTATTTAAGTTTAAGTTTTATTAAGGTTGTTACGTCTTGAATTATGAATTATGGGGTGATAGAATGATGATGAGGGGTGAAGGAAAATTAGGATATCATGCGAGATTGAGCATTAGTAGGTGAACCTTCAATACCTAAATAACATGCTTATTGAAATAATAAATTACCTTAGCGATAATAATAATAATAATAATAATAATAATAATAATAATAATAATAATAATAATAATAATAATAATAATAATAGAACGTGCATGGAGGATGGTTCTTAAATTTATTCTCAGAGCAAATTCTTACTACACTTCGTGGTTATTTTGTGCAAGCAAACATCTGAGAACATATCGCATTTGCGAATAGGGACGAGTTGGACACAGGTCTTTGGCCTTCGATACTTACATAAACCACCTTAACAATACAAATTTAGGTCAAAATACTCATCGCGACCATAGAAGGCGCCTCGCATTCGGGCAAAGAACTAACTTTGTCCAGCGTCCTATGGCTAATAGTATCCGGATGTTGTCTGAAATAACCCGTTGTTCGTTCTTCATACAGCTTTATCCAAGAAATCTGGCTAAGAGGCGGATTAACTGGGAAATTCGCTAATTAGCCATATTTAGGTTATAATCCGTAGTACCACATCCCTTCAGGCAGAATCTGTTACAAGAATGAACAATGCGCAAACTTTAATGCCGAAAACTTCTTGAAGACTTCAGTAATAATACCGATAATCGCCAATTTCTTCTCAACATGTGAACAAATTACCGTAATAATATGCACTTTTTAAGGAGATGCCAAATATTGGCGTTGCACCGGTTCTCACTCCTTAAGGCATCACCTGTGCAAAATTCTGGCCACAGACGGGGTAATGCAACAGCAATGAAATATCAAATGTTTAAATAGGTGCCGCGTCTTCTCTGGATCCGGAGTAATTCGTACATGTATCTCCAAAAGGTCGTAAGCATAATCAAACTATTATATCCCATCTTGCATTGTCAGATGTTCCTTTATTTCCGGAACTCCTTATTAATTAGTGTTTGCTGTATACCCCTATACAATTTTATACGTAGTACTCACAATCAAAAACTTTTGAAAGGGTCAAAGAAAACCTTACCTCCAAATTACAGAATCCATGTAGTCTACATCCATTAATAGTCTTAGTTCATCCTCACATAGGTGATGCCTTAAGTAGTGAGAACCGGTGCAACGGCAATATTCGGCATCCCCTAAAAAGTGCATATTATTACGGTAATTTGTTCACACGTTGAGAAGAAATTGGCGATTATCGGTATTATTCGAGCACATGCTTATAATTCGCCACCTTCATACTAAAATAATTATTTTAAGTATTATATACTAAACAATAGGTTATTATTCTCGTTTAAAATTTCGGAGGAAGTGATGCAGATACTGGATCTCGTGAACATAATTTACTATAAAATATTAAATGTGATAATTCAAAAAGTAACATTGTTATTGTTTAGTCAAAACTGCTAGTGGTAACAAAATAGTCGTAATAAAAATGATCCTTAATAAACTAAAGATAAATAATACTAAGCCTTTAGCGAATTCGTGATAGAAAATGGGCAAGCCGAACGTCTTGTGCGGAGAAACAGGACACACCGCCCTACATGCAGCACTGATGCTGCGCACGACTTCCAAAAAGACCGCAGTGACCCCATTTCCCAACGCCACTCGGGCAGAGGTGGATTTACGCATAGGCACAGTAGGCACGTGCCTACGGCGGCAAGTTTTCAAGGGCGGCAAATTTTCAAAGGCGCAAAATTTTCTTAAAAAAATTTAGGTTCTCTGAAAACTATAAGAGCATAAATCATATTTTTATTTTAAAAATGATTTAAACGAGACTAAAGGCGTCCCCTCAACCTTTGATTTATAAATTAAGTTTGAATTTCAAATGGGGACATTTTCAATGTTACAGAATACATGAAAAGAATTTGCCAACGACTTCTGATAGGTTGATTGAGCAGAAAGAATTACATTCTTAGAGTAAGGAGTTTGAATTAGCCAATCAGAAATCGCTGACGGATTTCGCCATGCATTCATATTGCGCTGTGTAGAAAGTAGCGACATCTATTACTTCTTGAGTTAGTTCTAGAAGACGGATCTGGAAATAGCCCTTTTCTTTCTTTTGTTACTATTGTTGTGTATCGTTTATTGTAAGAGCATGCTGAGTAAAAATGATATTTTAAGGTTTTAAAATGAGTGATTATCGAAAAAGGCTCAGCGGAAGTCAATATGCAAAAATCCGAAAAGAAAAGGATGAGAAATGTCAAAATGAAATTGATAAGACAAAAAAAATAAACAAATTCTTCAAACCTATATGTGAAACTGATCATTGCTGCAGTTCATTCCACAATTCTATTACTGAGTTAGTATAAACATACAGATTAGATAACATATTTAGTTTTCAGCTAGTATATTTTTTTCCATGTACTAATAACTTGTGATAAATGTTAACATTAATATTTTTTTTTAATGAAGATGCTAAAATATTCTCAAAATGCAAAAAATGTTTAGTACAATGATAAGAAATTAAATATTCTTGACGTGTTGTTGTTGTATTCGTTAAAATGATCTATATCTTAATATAGAACTTAAATAAATTAGCATAAAATATGTTACTATAATTATATTACTAAACTTTATTTTAAATAATATGTAATAATACATATAATATTTTGACTCTTTTATTTATTCAGGGTTATCACTGAATCTAATAATGATACTGCAATGTTCCAAACAGCTAAAAATGAAATGGTTCCTCAAGCAATTGAAAATATAACTGCGATTGATTATGAAGTCAACGATTCAACCGATGTAAATAGTTTAAGAATTTTTTTGTATAATTTCTAGAATATTTGTTTATAATATTACATGCATTATTATAATAATTTATTATTTTCCCTTTTAATTCAATAGGATTTCTACCGAATGTATACAACTGCAAGAACATAAAATTGATGAAACCATAACTTCAACTGATCGTTTTTGCTGGAAAAGCGATCCAGATTTGTGGTCTATTAATAAAGCTACACGTGATTAAGTTGCCAAGCATGGGTTCGAACAAAACAAAAACGCTGACTTTTCTAAATCAAGAAAAGAGTACAATGATGGCAAAGTTCGTTACTTAACGTCGAATATGTTTGAGTATACGCATATCAGTAAAGAAAAAATGCCTTGCAAGAGGCTTGTTTACTTTGAGAGTAATGGAACTGTTTTCTGCGGTGTTTGTCTATTGTTTTCAAGCAATTCAGAAGAACAAAATTATCATCGGAGGGATTCAATGATTGGAAAAATGCGAATACCAAAGTACAAGAACATGAGAATTCTACATGTCATAGAAACTGTACGCCCACATTGAAAAGTAGACAGGGGACTGAAAACCAAGTGAATAATCAGCTCTTTGAGAGGACATGTCGAAAAGTTTTGAAATAATCAAAATGGTAGTTACATGATGTTGCTTGAGTTAATTTCGAAATATGACCACATCTTAGCAGATCACATACAAAAATTTGGTAACTGCGGAAAAGGAAATACATCTTATTTATCCACCACGATGGTTGAAGAACTAATAGGTATATTAGCTAAAGCAGTTAAAAATAAGATTCTCCGAAACATTCGAAGTGCCAAGTATTTTTCCATAATTGTTGACTCTACACCAGACATAGCACACGTGGACCAACTCGCTGTAGTTATTAGACATGTGGGAAAAGATGGTACACCAAAAGAGTCATTTTTGGAATTCCTTCCAAACACAGGTCATAAATCAAAGGAGATGTTCGACACTATGTAATTTTATGCAGATTAACGAACTGGACATTAATAATTGTCGTGGTGAGTCCTACGACAACGCGTCAAATATGTCCGGTCTTTACACAGGTCTTCAAGCCCGTATGAAAGATGTAAATGCTCTAATTGAATTCATCCCGTTCTGCTCATTCTTTAAATTTAGTTGGTACAAATGCAGCTGAATCATGCACTGAAGCATGTACTTATTTTCTACTTCTACAAAAGTTATATAATTTCTTTAGTGCATCTACATCAAGGTGGGGCATACTTCAAAATTTAGCACATGAAGGATCCAGTATATTCTCTTTGAAAAGTCTTTCAATTACGCGGTGGTCAGCTCGAGATGATGCATGTCAGGCTCTAAAACATCGTTGGCAAAATGTTTTAGATGCCCTTCAAATTATATCTGATGATTCTACGCAAAAACTGTCAACGCGTGCAGAAGCTAAAGATCTTATTGTTGCTTTAAATGGACTTGAAACTGATATTATGACCGAGGTTTGGGGATTCATTTTAGACTGCTTGAATGCGTCGAACAAACTGCAAAATCGTAAGAGTATCGACTGAACTCCGTAGCGTTATTGTGTATCGAAGAAAATTATCTCAGCGTTTTATATTATACTATAATTATTGATGAATTTGCTCACCAAAAGGCACGTCACCAAATTTTTTTAATTGTTATTTCAACTGTATAAAAAACCCCATCCAAAAAGTTAAATGTTATATTCCTTGTTTATAATGGTAAATCGAAAATTATAAAAACTGTTACAACGTCGTAATATTCTAATCGTTCAGTTGTTGTAAATAAAAATCTATCATATTAATATTTAATACAAGCTATTTATTTGTCTACTTCATTAGAGTACACCTTATGATTTCAGAAGTATATGAACCTGAAAGTAAGGCCTGTTGACGAAAGAAAACATGTTGCAATTCTAGTTGTCATGTTTTAGTTTCCTTTTAATGTTAACGTTTCAGTGTTGAAACGTTAATAATGTTGAACGTTACTTGCTATGAAGATACTGTTTATATCCAAAATTAGCTAATCCAAAAAAAATATTTAATTTATGAAAACAATGTGCAAAATGTAATGTGACTTTTAAAGTTAAAACGTTCAAATTAAAGAGGAATTGTTACTGAAACGCTACAATTTGAAATGTAACATTAATTTTAAACAGGGGGCGGCAAATTTGATGTGCCTACAGGCGGCAAAAATATTAATCCGCCCCTGCACTCGGGAACATCCGGAACTGACCTTCGCGTGCAGCCTTCCTCAACACACATCCTCGCTCTTCGATCTTCTCTGATGAATTGCATTTCCCCTGGCGCCGCTCATCCCCTCGGGAGAGACACCAACCCGCATGGGGAACGAGACGAGCGCAGGCAGTCTAGTCACAGACGGGGTAATACAACAGCAATGAAATATCAAATGTTCAAATAGGTGCTGCGTCTTCTCTGGATCCAGATTAATACGTATATGTATCTCCAAAAGGTCGTAAGCATAATCATACTATAAAATCCCATTACTTTGATCATATTTATTGAAAATATATATGAAAATAAATCGCAACTTTTACCGGCCTGGATAGCTGAGGTCGCTAACGCTAAATGGCCGTGGCTACTTCGAAGGGTCGCGGGGTTGAATTCCGCTCCGGGCATGAATGTTTGTGTGTGTTCATGTTGCCCTGATGTGTTTCCCTTACAATTACCCCAATGTTAAACATCACAATGGCCGGTATATGACCAAGCTGTTAAAAAGCGACATTAAATAATTTTAAAATCTACAACCTTTGTGTTTAAGTGTTCTCTTATTTTAAGACATTTTATAGGTAAATTTCAAAGAATTATTAGGTCATCAATGATACAATACGTACAATATGAACAATACGTACAATACATCCCATTTAATACATGCAATACATGCCATACATGAAATACATACATACAATACATACACACATACATACAATATACATACATACATACACATACATACAATATACATACATACATACACATACAATACATACATACAATACATACATACAATACATACACACATACATACCAATTTTAGGGCACAAAATTACTCCTATCGCCTCGCCACCATTCTAAACCATCTTTGGAACTACAACTTAATCTACTTAACTTACTAGACCTAATTCTGACGTGTGTGCGAAATTAAAGCTGAAAATAATCTTAGCGTAGATCTTACGGCTGAAATTTCAAATAGTGTTACTGATATGCTTCCAATACTTTCCCCCCAATACTCTAATGTAGGGAGGAAAAGTAAAAATCCTGGGCTTGAATGAAAGGCGTATTCTGATTTGGGAAGGTTATCATCTTTATTGAATTTAAACTCCCGTTTTCAAAACTCCTACATTTTGAAAAGTTATTTCGTTAATTATAAAGAATCTAAAATGTTTTCTAATATGTGCTATGTGACATTTTTGTTAAAATTGTACTGTAGTCACTCGTACTAACTTCATTAATTTCAATAACACAAAGCACAATTTGTCAAAAAATGTTTGTGTGATTGCAGATACCACTTGCCGCTGAAGATCCTCATGTGCTTGGTGATCCCCGTGGGAGTGCCTGTGTTGCTGTGGGGTGAAAACTTTTTCGTCTCTTTTGTGCTGTTGGGCATGGCGAGGTACATGTTTGGCCTCAACTTCACCTGGCTGGTCAACAGCGCCGCACACATGTTTGGCAACAAGCCTTTCGACAAGTGAGTACACTCTGAAGAAACGATGAATTTCTGATAAAGTAGTTGTTTAGTCACAGAAAATCAACTTAATTTTTGGTTGATTTAAAAACAAATTATAAAGTAAATTTTGGGAAAGAATTTCCAAGTGTCTAAATTTTGTATTATTGTATTTTCGACACCATTCACTGCTGGCGACAGACAGAAGTCTTAGCACCTTTTCACTTTTTGTATACGTGGTATAGAGAAACTGCAAAAAAAAATCGATCTCGATATTGAAAGAAATACGTTCTGAGGGTTTCTAATACAATTTGTTTTTCAATTAACCATCCCTCCCTATGTCTGCCTGCATTTAATGAAATAGGTGGAATAAGTATTTCTGTATTGTTAAGCTATCCTTTTAAGCTATTTTGCTATGTGTGGTTTCCATTTCTTCAATGTTTCTGAGATGGTTCTAAATACTATATATATATATATATATATATATATATATATATATATATATATATATATATATATAATGACTTCAAGAATAGTTATTTACGTAACTAGATCAGAATGGAGTCTTGGGCGTACGAATAAAATGCTGACGGATGAGGTGACGATTGGCGTAGGTTTTGAAATTAATTTGCCAAAGACTCTTTCGTAAGATAATGTGTGTTTTGAGCACTAGTAGCGCCTAAACTTTTTCGTCATCCTAGAAGTAGAACGGAAATATTATTTTACGAATATTAAAGAACATAAAACCTCGTCCTAATTGGCAATTTTCTTTGAAAAATATGGAGGTCGTTTTCAAGAAAATAGCATTTAAGCGCTACTGTAAATTCGAAATTAGAATTTTTCCCAAAAATCTATTGAGTTTTCGAAAAACTTCATATGACGTCATTTCAAGCACTTCCAGTCACAAATGCAATAGTGTTTACAAATAGCTGGAAATAGGCATATTAAAGGCATGAGAGATCTTTAAAAATATTACATTTGGGTAATTTTTAAACAAAGAAAAGAATGCAGAAAAATTAATTGTATGTCTCCTTACTCATTTTTTCCTTACTCCAACTAATTGGGCTACGTATGTGTCTCTTACTATGTTTCCATATTCTCTCTTTTTTTTGTTTTTGGCATTCTTTTTCTCATCATGTGCGTTCCGTGTGTGCACAGTCGCATCGCCTCGGCGGAGAACCGCATTGTGAGCGTCGTGGCGATGGGAGAGGGGTGGCACAACTACCACCACGTGTTCCCGTGGGATTACAAGGCGGCCGAGCTGCCGGACACCAACCTCACGCTGCACATTCTGCATTTCTTCAAGCGCATCGGCTGGGCCTACGAGTTCAAAAGCGCCTCGCAGAGCCTCGTGGAGTGCGTGACGAAGCGCTACGGCGACGGCAGCCACCCCAAGTACGGCTGTGCCACCCCAGAGATCCCCATTGAGGCGCTGGACAACCCCGAGATCGTCGACAGGCTGTACGGCGATGAGGTGGAAGAAGCGAAGGAAAAATGCGCGTAGCCGGCTTCGCTGCTCTCGCTGCTTTCGAAGCTCTTCGAAAGCCCTTCGGAAGCACTCGGCACGCCTCGGGAACGGACGCCGCCTGACAAATCCGGTCGGCTGAGACCGGACCTGGCCGTGTTAACTTGGAGACTGCGCACCATAATGTGAGGGACCGCTGCATTACTCACTTTCCCGACCCGAGTGCTTCCGAAGGGCATTTTTTGGGCGCATTACCTACAAGGAGAACAACGCCCTCTGCGACTTGACGATAAGGGCACAACAGTTACCGCGTGCACCCGGGGATTACAACTCTGCCGAAATGCTCGCACACCAATCTCACTCCGCACAATCCGTACAGGCTCAAGCGCATCAAATCCGCTCCGCTGCCTTTCGCGTGGCGCTTGACGAGGCGCTGCGGCGAAGGCAGCCATCCGAATCATACCCAGAGCCGACAGAAGACGGGGCAAGCGAGGTTCGCCGGCCCGCCATCGAGCTGCTCTGGCAACTGGCCGAAGAGTCCTTCGGAAATGTTTCGGATGTTCTCGGCCCTCCTCGGGAAGGCACGTGGACTGACAAACCCGGTCGGCAGCCGACCTGACCGATTACTCTCAGGAGACTGCGCACCGTGCATTTTAGGATCCCTACATCATGTTTTCGACCCAAGTGCTCCGTGAATCTTTGTAAATATGTTTTCTCCCGCGAGTTGGCTAAATTCTCACTCTTAGAACGAGATGCAGTAGCCATTTTAGTCTCCAAAGACGCGGTAAGCGTTGCGTCTGTTTCTTAGGCACCGAGGGTAGATTCTTGATAATATCCTGAAAATGTTCCCTGCGGATAACACATTTACGTCTTTGAATATTTAGACAGTAAGAATTTCCAAATTGTGTGAGATTATTATGTCTCCTTGAAATGTTAGGAAACTGTGTGCTTTCGAAGGACTCATATTCTGTTACATTTCAGTGATGTTGATAAACATTTCAGTTATTTATTAATAAATCAGAAATAAAAACATGTCCATTTAAAATCTAAAAATTGCTAAAACAAAATAAAAAATATATTATATTATGCTCGTTCCTTATTTTAATGGCTGCGGCTCATTATGTAAATATAGATGAAATCTAAGGATGATCATGCGATATGGAATTTTTGATAGGTCTCCAAAGCGTTGATGGACTGGCCAGTAGAAGATATTGAAGAACTGACTGCTACGCCTCGTTCGAATTGCAATGGAACTACATCCCTGGGAAGAGGATGTACTTGCTTTATTAATTTGTGCTCTTAAGTTATTACTTTATTATTTTGTTTGTGTGTTTTTTTTATCTTGGCGCTGTCTTCATTGCAGTTGTAAAATGAATTTCGTAAAATATTATTTTTCATGATTATGTAACATTCCTAGGATTATATGCTTAGTATCTTGCAAATTAAGCTCATACTTGATGTGAATATGAATCGGTAAAAGGAGAAACCCCACATGACCATGCAATAATATTTTTCAGGCGACAAGAAAACTATATAATAACTGTGATAAGAGCTAGATGGCTAGTTTTTTCTGTACTTACTTTTCATTTCATAAAATAGATAAATAATATGCGGAAGAGCAGAGAAATTTTGATTTAAAATAAATTATTTTCCAATTCATGGATATGTGTGGTTTCCTATATGCATCACAAAATTACAAAAAAGTAGTTTTAAAAAATATTACTTTTAGAAACAATGAAAGAAATAACTTCTATCATTAGGAAATGAAATAAATATTATTAAGTTATTTTTATTAATTTTCTACGTTAAATATAAAACATTTTGTTTTAGACTTTATATTTATTCAAATTTTTATTTGACTTAAATTAAAAGTTCTACAAATATTTTTTTCTCAATAAAATATTACTCATTCACCGTAATATAAGTGCGAAGTCTACAACAAAGTAGTTCGGTTTTGTTTTTAACCTTTCATTTGAGCTCTTGGGCCAAATACCTATGGAGTAAATTATGTTTTCTTTGTTTACCCCAAAGGCATAACTATCAAGCATTTAATAATTGCTGAAAGTAAAATGTTTTTGAATTGAAATTAGGTAGCTCAAGAGTTTACTTGTACTATATTATTTAAGATGACGTATTCTTATCGTGAACTGTAAAGAAAAAAATATTAATTTAGAAAGAGACTCTTTAACCCTTTTCATGGTACAATAATTTTCTAGAAAATAAAATAATTGAAGTACACATAAGAATTTCTCTCAAGAGTTGAGCTTCAAAAATATGTGACTATTTTATGAAATAAAATGATTGAAAAAAAATTGGACATGTGGGGGTTTCTCTAATTTTGGATTCATACCGAATAAACACAAAAAAATAATAAGTAATTGGAGTTAATTCATTCTCCTAATTTCCTCAACGTTTCAAAACATTTATAGTCCGTCTATTCCGGGCGCTCTATTCAGTTGGTTCTATACTGGTTCAGTAAACCTCCTTTAAATTACACTGCATAGTATGGAAGTGAAAAGTAATATTAACAGTTTTTTTCTTTTTGGATTTGGTTTTTTTCTTTTTCTGAACAAAATAGGTTAGTTTTCGCGTAATCTTTGCATGAAATAAAGGCATTTTTGTCTCTATTTTTTGTTTTTTTGTTTTATAGAGCAAAGGACGCTTTAAAGAGTGGAAAACGTCTCATTTCCGTTGAACTATCTGGATTGTTGAAAATTACACCCAACAAATAATGCGAGTTGCTAAATGCTTTTCTAGCTCCACTAGTTTCCCTTTATTTATCACCTTCATTAGCAAGTACACCACACATATTTTAAATGAAAGATAATTTTATTTTCCTTGTTGAGATACTATTTTGATACATAGTGCTATTTTATACTGTGTGACGGAAGTCAATAGGGGATCCCTCACTTTTGTTGGCACACGTCTCCACTAAGTCCAGTCGACAATGACATTTGAACTGGGCAAATGTTAAAAAAACTTAATTTTTACTGATACGGTATAGCTTGTTATTGCCTTCAAAAAAGCCTTCAAAGCTCCATATATACTGCATTATATTACTTATACTGCTGATATTATCTGTATCGCAAGGATCGTGGTTACGAGGGATTTACGAAAACAGTTGAATGATGCTACATGTTCTCTTATGGAGGGAATTACGAAAGGGAATTATGTTAAACCGATAGGATTACCAGACGTCCTGATTTATTGGACATGTCCAGATTTTTGGATCTTGTCCTGACTGTCCTTATTTGTTTTCAAAAGTCCTGATTTTTTAGTATGTGTCATCTCTAAGTCTTTTATTTGCTGTTTTCAATCAGTCTATTACCTACATACAATACAGTAGTTTAAAATGATAATCACGTTATTTAGCGGTGTAGAAATAAACACTAACTACAATCTACGACTTACGAAAATTAAGAAAAGTCCTTCAATGATCTACTTCATATTTTTAGCGTGACTTCAATATGAATTAGTAGCTTGTGTTAAAACACATTAAATAATAGCCACATAAGTGATAAGTTTCTCAAGCCTTTTTTAGTTTTGTGACACATACTAACAAATTCTTTGGAGATATATTCCATAAAAATAATGAGTTTATTAATTAATTCTCAGCGCGGAACATTTTGAACAGATGATTCCGGCAGTTTTGTTTTATTTTCCGCATAACTCAGGCCACTGATGGCCAGGTTTATATAACCTAATAAACTTTATCATACACAAATCATACCTATTAATGATTACCCATAAATTAGTTCAGATGTAATTGATAGCAGTATTCGCCACAATGTGAAGATAACCTCTTGGCCATTTAAAACTGACTGAAGGGACAGAAAGTATTCCCTATGAACTCCTCAGTCCTGAGGGTAACTTTGGATTTTATTTTCTTGAGATTTGTAATTGTTTTGTGTGCACATAACTTAATGATCACAAGAAAGATATTTAAAAACATTTTTCACCCTGCGTTCTACCATAACGTAAGTGTATCCTACAGGAGACATTAGGTTTAAGTCCCTACAAATGAGAACTACTATAAATTGAGTTGTAAAGCTTTATTTATGCATTTTCCGTGTTGCATATTACATGGAAATGAGAAAATACAAAATGACCACAATTCATACATTCTCATGACGCCTCTGAGTATGTTAATACATTTCCTCTGCCGTTCCAATAGATGCTTTCCAATAACATAGTCGTGAAACAATTTAAAGCCCTGTCGATTGTCTTGAAGACAGAGAATTTTTTCAAGTTAAACATCCTATTCTTGCATAATTTGCATTATACCCCGTAATTCTGCATCCATTCTTGGAAGGTGGTACTGGTATTTCTAGAAGATGCAGTAGGTTCTTTGTCCTCAGATTATGAGATGGCGGTGGTGTCCCAGCATTGTACCTAATCTTCTTTCGGGACGCCTCACTAGGTTCATATCGGAGGTCATCAACAAATACGTGAATGAGTTATTCTAGTTTCATACGCATACCCACCACGTCTTCCTATTGAGTTTCTGCAGTCCGTTTCGGAAGAACGAGATTCAAGAACAGTTGAACTATTACATGAATCAGACGCTGAGATAGTCCGGCTCTCAGGAAATGTTCGCATCTGAGGTGAATTTGGAGTTTCGCCTTCATCAAGTGAGAATGAAGAAACGCTATTTTCAGGAACAAAAGTTGTATTTACTACATCATCTTCAAAAAATACATCACAATCTGAAATGTCTTTATTCATGATTTCGTTCAGGAACTCACGAAGACGAGGGTCGTCTGCAATGTGAAATCACTACATCAATACCGCTCATTATACATTGATAAAAATAATTATAGTAGTAATAATACAATCTTCTGAAGTCTAAACATTCAACATTCTGAACAATGAAAACGCAAATAAGTCTAGCTATAAATGTGAAAAATTCATTATAAAATTCAATTTATATTTGCAATTATTTCTATTCTTATTGACAGCCTAGGTGCAATTTTATTTATATTTTGCCAGGTAATTAGTTGCCATCAAAAATGTAGAAAAATGTACTATTGAAGGTGCAAACTGCCAGTTCTAGACCTAATTTTCCTACAGAATACACTGAATAATGTCGTAATTTCCAAGAAAAGTAAAGTAATTACCGTAGAATTAATTTGTAGATAAATAAAGAAACAAATTAAGTTAAGTAGTTCATAACAATAATGAATGTTCCACATTAACTATGGAAAATAAAATTACTTACCTCCACGATTGCGCATAAGTTCCATCTCTCTTGAAAGTGCCATTTCCAAGTAAGTCTGACCAGCTTCTAAATTTTTGTGTTTGAAAATTTAAATTTAGATACTAGCGACGTCTTCGAAGATCACATTGGTACTATTTTGAAACGGTTTTACATATTTCTTTCTGGATTGCACGAAATTGTAACAATATGTTGTTAGTGTTTTCTGCAGGAGACATCAGGACTAACCGTCAATCAAATTATTTCTGCTTAGATAAGATAAATTTATTTAAAATGCAAATTGCCATAACCTGGTGGCAGCTAATACATAAATAAGATAATATAGCTAACATGCAAATTATATAATAATAATGGTACAATAATAATCATACAAACAATAAAAACAGCTGATAACATAATAACCATAATAAAAATAATAATGATATAAAAACCTGTCTAAATCATAAAGCATTAAATTACTTTAAGAAAAAGAAACTTCTATAATCTAACTCCGCACTGAATGTTTGTTCAATTAAGACCACACTGCACTGCACTTCACTTCACGTCTCTTCACTATATATCTTTAACCACTTCCTTATTTCTCTGACCTACACAGCACGACACCTCACTTCACAATATATCACTACTATTCTTAGTTAAGTCCCTCATTTACGTAGGTAATAATACCCTAAATTAATTTCCTAAACTGTTCAACGCTTCGAGGAAAGGGTACAAAGGATATTCCATTCCGTGTGTGAAAAAATACATTCGATTTGTGAAAAAAAATATTCCGACATCCGTCCTCTGCGGTTTGTGCCTATGGTCCCCCCTACTGATGTATGTAGAAATACTTAGCCGCCGATTAATTTCTTTCCAAGCTTGATTACCATTATCAGCTTTATACAAAGCGCAGTCTTGCTACTAATCGTCTGTTTTAGATTGAATCCCATCCTGCCATTTTCTTGACCCTGAAAGCAAATTTAGCTGCACTGCGCTGAATCGTTTCTAAATCTTTCCACACTGCATAATTTTGTGCGTATCCCAACAAATTGTTCCATATTCCTTTTCCGGACGAACAAGTGATAAATAAGCGATTTCTTTCGCGTTTGCTGCACTCTTTTTTAAGATGCGCATTACAAAGTGAAGAGATATCCAGGCTTTTCCTACAATAAAATCTACGTGTCTTTTCCACCTTAATTTACTATCGAAATGGAATCCTAATAATATCTTTGAACGCGCCCCATATTTCTTCCCTTCCTGCCTCTGTTCTCAGAAAGCGGTTGTACTGTTCCCTAAAAAAACCTTCTGCATTTACTTTCTTGTATTGCCGTACATTTGTTCCTATCCTAGTGCCTTTTCTTGAAATATTTTCGTCTAGGTTCAGAATAACCGCTTTATGATCGTTAATGCCTTCAACAACGTCACAAGATATGAAAATTTCTTTCGGCCTAATTAAGTAGGCATCCAAAACAGCATCCTGCCGCGTCCCGCTCTGAAATAACTGAGTTAAACCCTTGTACCAAACCAGACCCTTCACAAATGTTTGGACTTTCCCCTCGCTCACGGCTCCCTTCCAGTTTGCGCTAGGAACATTTAAGTCTCCTCCAATAACAATAGCATGGCCATTTTCATTTCCCGTTCTCTGAATGATGTCATCTAAAATGTCGTATCCGTCACTCGGGGGCCTAGAGCATGCAATAATTTCTAATATGATTCCTGAAGTAGTAATTTCTATTCCCATCATTTCGAACTCTGTATTGACCCAATCTAATCTAGTATACATATATGCATTGACTGTAAGACTCCGCCCCCTCTACCATTTCTGTCTCTCCTAAAGATATTGTAATGAGAATGAAAAATTTCAGAGGATCCGATTTCCTCAGTTAGCCACGACTTAGTCCCTATCACTATGAATGGGATCGCAGGCATCAACTAGATTCCAAAACTCTATTTCTTTATTGATTATACTACGACAGTTCAGCTGCAACAACCTAAGAAATCCTTTCCTCACCTGAATGCGTTCTCTAGAAGACGCATTCCTGGAAGCCGTCGCTGTCGTCTTCCCCATCGTCTCTGCCGTCGTCTCTGCCATCGTCTCTGCCATCGTGCCTGCCGTCGTCTCTGCCGTCGTCTCTGCCATCGTCTCTGCCATTTTACCGAATGAGACTTGAAACATAAACTTTGTATTTTGAATACGTAATGCGCGCGCCAGTGGACTTAAGTCATTTCAGACTCTCTATTTTGTTCTATGTTGCAGGATTGACCATAGATGCCCGTACGGGTAGACATAATCGCACTTCAGTGGCTTGAACCAATGCCGACTAGAAATATTTCAAGATGGTATTGCTTGATTGCACTTTCCATGCGTTCACAAAACTGCACAATGAGCTCGATCACGTTTAATTCGTATTACAACGAACTTATTTGGAGAATATTACTATACTCTAGCATTCAATAATTACAATTATATATTTTTCATTATATTTTCATTTGTTTTCTAACACTATGAATGTTTCTACGTTGTAAAATAAACCTGCAAAACATTCCGCCCTTTAAGCTTTAAAGCAGCGTTGGCAACAATGCGCTTAGCGAAAGCCGCTGCCGCTGCTGGTGGATCGTATTAATTAACTTTTAAATATCTTACTTTCGTGCATTCTGCTTACGCAGAATATAGTAAGGCTAAAATACGCATCAGATATTCGGGAATACAACGAATACCTTATACACTGAATTCAATGCTAGAAATATATTTGGATTCAAACTTTTGAATACAAAATCTATTTGTCACACATCATTTATCAAGGGATTTCAAGTTTATTTAAATCGATCAGAGCATAGCATATCGATTTTTCGGTATCAAGGACCCACAAAACATGGATTCTGACTGCACAACGTGTTAGAAAATATAATTTACTACACAGAGTGATTCTACATTAGCTCCCTAAAAGAAACATTAAATACCTCAGTAGATTTACTAATTTGAAATAGTTTACTCTCAATTCACAAATTGACAGATTTCTTCCTAAGAATGTTCAATGTGGCTTCCTTTTGTAATATGATTCTCCCAGATGCGTGAGAGTATCTAACTCAACCAGCGAACCATTGATACGTTGGCGAAGCTCGTCGATAGCTGAAGGAAATGGAGGGATTATACGTGGAGGGTCTTTGTCGTATCTCCACAGAGAAATATCTGAGGATGTTAGAGCAGGAGATTGCGCTGGCCAAGTGGTGAGCAAGATTAATACGAATTAACAGCAAAACAATTCACGGTAATTATTTAAAAACTAAATAAAAAAGTACCCAAGCTAACGTGAAATATTCAACATGTGTTAAATTAAAAGTTAATGGTAACAACGTTACTCCCGCTTTAGTAATAACAATTCTGAATTTATTTCAGTTGCATTTACTTTTTTTAACACTCTTAAGATAAAGCTTTGGCATGCATTATCCTTGACGCTAAATAGTGCCCAATATGTATTGACTTTCTGCTCCTAATGACTCGGTAACATTGAGGGTGCGCGTTTCTTTCCCCATTCTGAACGAAAGTTCACAGGACTTACGCCCTTGCCATGACTGGATCACAAAATTATCAAACACCATGGCGTTTTGCGTGAGCGATTTCTGTGTTACTCGAACAATTGCGTAAGATGTTATTCAATAAGCCACTACGAGGAATCATGTGCGCCCAGATAATGCACCTTTAATAAGGAAAGTCAGTCATTATATTGACAATGAAACGTAATTACGTGAGAAACTTTGTAAAAAGACAACTTGTCGACTAGGAATGGTCATTGACAGAATACAATGAGTGTTCGTTTGGTTCTGAATGTCATTGGCAGAATACAAAGCATGTACTTATTAGTTATCATACAAGAATTTTAGTTTTGAATCATTTCTTGTCGTGATGCTTCCCAGAGCATTTAAAGTTCTTTCAATTGCACTTGGTGTTTCGCCATTCTCAATATTAAATTCAAAAGAATGAAATTTGGTTCCCACCACTTTGCTTTTTAACATGGAAGAGAACAAACATTCTAGTTGGAAAAGAAAAAAATGTCTTTCCCAACCACATCTTTCCCGTTCTTTCAAGTCATCAGTATTACAGTGGCTGAGAAAAATATTAAAACACGTTCTATATTAAAGCATGTCGAGATACATAAAACAAGTAAGGTAAAGGCAAGTTGTCAAAATAATCAGAAGCAGCAAATAAGCAGCTAACGTCGACCATAAATTACGTAACGCTAAAGAGGGGGAGATTGGTTTGAGACAGCGTTACGCTGCGTTACGTAGAGGTAGGGGGTATTCATTTAATGTTACGTAAGATTGATATTTTTTAATTTTTCAACATTTGTTTAAATACTTGCTTTCTTTGAGTCATACTAAAACATTAAAATATTAACTAATTAATTTGTTTTCAAAGATAATTAAAGTTATTAGAAGTTGTTACAATAAATGGAAATATATTTTATCATTTTTAATTGAATTTCTAAGATTATGAAAAAAATATTCAAAACTGATCAGAAGTATATTTTAGAATCAATAAAATTGGCGCAGTAGCCCCTCGGCCATGCGCCAACCACGACGACGTGGAACGGCTTTTGATCCGAAATTTCCTCTCCTTTGATGCCTTCCTTCTCTCGCAACTTGCCCCCAATCTTATTGCTAGGTAGGTACGTTGTATATTCTGTTATTTCACCGTCATCGACATTTCTACCTTTATTTTATTAAATGTACAATATACTAGCGAAACACGGCAGATGTTCTGCCCTTCCTCACCGTTTCTCCCCCCCTCCGTTTACCTCTCCCGTAATCTAGAAGTAAGATGTAATATGTCATGTAGATGGTGTTTGTTGATGTCGGCAATTTGCGTCAATTATTTGTGTTTGAAGTTCTAACAACTTGACCTAACATATTAAGACCTTCCTCGAACCTACTGAACAATAATGTAGACTGCTTCAACACGAATTTTCTGAATAATTTTTCATTATTACTCAACAGACATAACTTGTAATAACTCCTCTGACCAGTTTTTCACCATATCTATTCTAACAAATTCTCCGTGACCATAGTAACACATTATACGACTACCACATCACAGTGGTAGTTCGTAGCTGTGAAGTTAAGTATGAGAAGAGCTAGTAGGGAAGTATAAGTTTACACATTCCAATCTGAATCATTGAAATCGTTTATTTCTTGTGCACCAAATCGATTCTTTGGTCCTTCAAGGTTGTGAGCTGTTCTGTATGTTTTCATTAATCTGTTTTCTTATTAACTGCAGAAGTAGTTTCTTTTTAATTACAAAGAAAGTCTGATAAACCTGTGTGCCTATACGTGTCTGTCGTACCGCCTATCCGAACATAAATCAGATGTTGCCAATTATGTTCATTTATGTAATCTGAAATGCACTCGGAAAATTGATTTTATATGCTCCGCCGAATTTAAGTGTTTATGCAATGATCGAGCCATAATCAACAGAGCGGCAAATTCTTCTGTTCCAAACGTTGCTTTAATTACTAAAGTCAAGCATGTTCAACAAAACAATTTCTGTAGAGTTGGAGAGGAACATCACAAACATTTCTTAAACCATAACCTTTCGAAAGTAAGGTTGTGGTTTTTTCCTGAATGTTTTACTTTTGTACCAGATAATTAGATAGATGCCAACAGAGAGTAGGACGCTTACAAGTTCAAACTTCTTGATTTTATTTTTTCCAATGTGAAAGTGGCATTTATAATTAAATATATAGAGACTTCATATCGTACAAAGGCTTCATATTTGAAACACCAAAGCACTTTTAAAGAAACGATACGAACGAATTTCATGCTGGAAGAAAATCTTGTTTCTCAGACTTGTACTTTCCCAGCACAACTGCAATGGCGTGAAATTCACCCTGGAAACGCGGATGACGTCGCGATTATCATATCAACCGCCGATATGAGCCACACCCTGCAGGCACAGGCACACGAAAAGGCCGCCTACTTCGCTTCGCTTCAACGGCCGGCCTGGTTGGTGGCGAGCTCATCCGACGCCTTCCTGAGTTTTAACTACCCTCGCGCGCGCACCATTCAAAAACTATCCCTCAGTCACTCGCGCTGGCGTACTTTGTGTCGCCGTAGGTGTCAGGTAACATCAGCGCGCGTTCTCACAATTGACCTAACCTCGCAGAAGGCATTCAGCTGCATCCTCCTTGACACTGAGTTGCGTAAGATTTACTGCAGTGGCTAGACGATCGTATTTTCGTTGGAAAGTGTTCGATGGAATACGTTCGACGACGAATATTCTAACATATTCTAAGCTCTATTATGTTATAATTCAAGCAGCGATTTAGTGTAGAGATGTTTTCATTGGCAAAGACAAGGTTACAAAGAGGAGTAAAAAACCTCTTGTCAGAAAAATTTACAAAAACTGGTCGTGATGATCAAGAATAATTGCCTACAAAATTAATAAATCACTGTCACATTTGCGGAAGAGCAAAAAACCCGCACTACTGCAACTATTTCTACACTAACTGGTGCAACAAATTTGAATGCAACGAACATATTCTTTAAGACATTAAAAGCGAAAATTATTCTGAAGACTAATATGCTAAATTTATTATTATTTACATAAAATTGTAATAAGTAGACATTTCAAACAAATCTAAATCAAAATTATATTCAAATATTATTTAGGCCTTGCAGGCTTCATTTTTCTAACTAAATAGGCTTGGCATACAAAGTACGCCTTGCGAGTACTTTTGTGACAAAACATAGCGCAAATAATTAAGGGCTATTGGTGCTAAAACAGAACATACTATCTCGCCCTTATTTCACGCAAAATTATGCGAAAATACTAAAATTTTCGATAATTGTAGATTAATTTATTTCAAACCTATCTTTAAAGGAAGTATTTCATTAAGGGGAAAAATCTCGATCTTCATAGTTGTAATTGGAGGAAGACGCCGAACAATTTTTTGCAATTTTTGAAAAAGCAGTTTTTAATGAAAATGAGATCTGCATCATTCTCGTAAACTTATTTTACACTATCCAACAACAAAATGTAATAAAAAACGACGGAAACATTTTTTTAATGTTTTGAAAATATCCCAGGGACTTCAAGTAATTTAAGTACCGCCTAAATTAAAATATCGGTTTCAAATTCAAGGGGGCGGGATATAAGCCACGGACAGACAGACGCACATGCAGACAGACGGACAGATAGATAGACGGACGGACAGACAGATAGACGGACGGACAGACAGATAGACGGACGGACAGTCAGATAGACGGACAGACAGACAGACGGACGGACAGACAGACGGACGGACGGACAGACAGACGGACGGACAGACAAACAGACACATACAGGCAGGCGCACAGACAGTCAGACGCACAGACAGACAGGCGCACAGACAGACAAACCGTCAGACAGACTGACAGACAGAAGGACGTTTTGATAAGAATAACTTTTTTGTTATTTGGGGTCCCCAAAACGTGTATTTCCGTTGAAATCTCGAAATCGATTTTCCGCAGCATTACATAACTTCCCTCTACTTCGTATATTACTCCGTATATAGGTACGAATGCAGGAATGCCATAATCAGTAAATTGTTTTAGACAAACTATTCCATATTACTGACCAACTGTTTTTGTGTGTTAAAATTAATTTCTTGCATGATGAGGCAGCGTTGTACCACTTCGTTCGAGTCCTGAGAGATGTGGTGCAATATGTAAATAGAAAAAGAAACCAATAATAAAACATTTTCTAACAAATTACGAAATTTAACCCTTCGGTTTTGGTGACATTTTTATATTTTGGTGACGTGAGTATTAAGGGAATAAGATTCACGTATTATATCTTTTCGGCGAATGATTTGGGAGATATTACATTCCAAAAATGAGTGCTGAGAGAGGTTATTTTACCGTTTCTATAGTATAATGTAATATTTTCATGCAAACTCAATTATCGAATATATGTATCCAAAACATATTTGAAATCCGCTTGTGAGAATTTTTATTATCATTGTTATGATGAGTAAACAACTCCCGAAGTTTAAATAAGATTTACAAATGTCGCGAGACGTATATAGATAAAAAGGAAACATTCTGAAAATTCTGTGAATTATTCTTCCGTTTAAATGGACGTGTTTTCAATTTTTTTCGAAATATTTTTTGGGGTGACTACAATGAGTTTTTTCATCCTAAAATTCTTTAGACAATTATTTTTAATTCAAAGGTAGTTTTAAACATAAATAGGAAAACTACAAACATTCTTTATTCCCAATAAAGTACTTTTCATGCAACGGAGTGAAATCACCTCGCCGTCGTCATCTTATTTATAGATAGTTGATAGTTCCGCTTCCTTGCATAACCACTATTGATGCATTGTATTATCTTTTTGTATTTTTTTGGTATTCTAATTAATAATATTATTCGCGTTTAGAGTGTATTTTTGTATTTAAAAACCTTTATCATATTTGTTTTAAATTAAAAATAAATTTATATAAAAGCGTTTCTAATTCTTATCCTTTCTTTGCACACTACGCCTCAATGTTATTTACGTTTTCTTTGTCCGTCTGAATAAATGTGAACGACGAATATACCATTATAATAATTATGATCTCGCCAAAATATGTTCAGTCATGTGAATAAAAGAGTATAATGTATTTCGAGGGAAACATCACCGATAGTACGCATTGGGAAGAGATATATTACAAGGAAAGCGAGGCAAAGCAAAGCTGTGGAAGAGAGGAAAAGCGAACATTTTCCCTTCTTAAAAAAAGTATTCAAGGGGTTCTCGAGACGGTCCGAAAGACTTCATGCATATATTAAAAAATAATAGAAGCCATAATATTGTAATATACAAGGAATGCTACGACAGATAGCGAATGTGCCCCAGATTTAATTTCTAACCGCAATGGCTATATAATGAAAAATGAAATTCATTCGTCGCTTGCCAAGAGTAAGTATGAAATGAGCGTGGGTACGAGTACACATGAAATGAGTATAGTACATTGTACATGAATAACGTAGGCAAACAATGATGCAATTTGCGGAACAATGGAAAGGAAAAACAATTCTAGTAATCGTGTTCTTCATTGAGTTCGTACATTAAATATACACGGTTTTTGTATGCAAATGTGTCAGTTGAGAGGTATTGTAGAAGTGAGGTATGGTAAATAACTCCCACCATTAAATTTTGAATGACACGTGTATTACTTTCATCATATTGCTTTTGTTGCGATTAATAAGTCTTTGAATTAGATTAGGTTTTCCTCAATATATATTATAAGAAACAATAGTCACAAAATCCTTTCAGTGTGCTACTGCTTGGTAGGGAATTACTCCTAAGTCCTTCATCAAACAAATTCACAGTAACTGAAAAAAGTTTGCAAATTATAACTAGACCTCGGATTTTAGGACAAATGCCAATTTAGTTCCTTTACAATATCGTGCGAAATTATTGCAGATGTTTGTGACTAAAGAAAAATAGATCTACAGAAAGCGTCTAATAGTGCCTAAAATGTCCAAAAACTTCGGTTTATGCCTATTTTAATATTTTTGACTAAATCTGCCCAAAACAAGTTATTTTGATGAACTATCATCACACGATAATTATTTTAATGACTAATTTTGTAATTTGTTTTCCCAAAACGTCAATATTTTCCCGAAACATGAATATTTCCTGATCGAATACGCAATCAACCACGCATCGAAACCTCTCACCCAACACACCGTACCGGTCATCTGAGAGTAAATACAAAGATAATGTTTCACTCTCGTCTCTGAGCAGCACGCACTTCTTAGACAATTGCACCCATTTCTGATGCAACTGCGCTGTTCACAAATTGAGAATAAAAAAGTGTGAAAGAATTAATTAAATGAGAAGAAATTAACGTGAATAAAATAATATTCCTGTTCCATAACTGTAAAAATACTTGACTTTCCTGAAAAATAAAAGTGCCTAATTTAATCCTTTTGAAAAGGTTTGTAATTTTATAGTAATTTATCATGCCCCAAGTTGGGCAGCCATTTGTAATGGTTTATCTAATTAACTTTCACCAAACGATTTTACTAATTTAATTTGACTTTGTATATTGCCCGGTTAATATTACATATATTACAATACTTAATTTTGCTATTTCAAACATTAGATTGACTTTACAAACCTGGGTTCGACATATAATACTTCACCTTCTCATTTTACTTTTATATGGGACGTGCGACTCTATACAGAGCCGAAATTCCTGGAAGTGCTGCTGTAGAGTCTTGTTATTAAAAATCTGAAGACTACTTCAATCCATTATCAGAATTTTTACTTAGTTTGATAATAAAAAGTTGACGTTTGTTCCAAAGATTTACATTTTTTTAGTTTTTGAACTAATTAATGATTTGAAATATTTTTGCTTCGTACATTCACAAATTCCGTACGATATTTCTTGTAAAGATGTCTTCGGTCCGGATGCTGTCGGTGGGATGTCCTTGCGGTGCTCCTCCTATCGTCGTAAATTTACGACTGGCAGCGGGAGAAATTTCTAAATGTTCCCCGAAAATCATGTTTGATAATGTAGCGGTACAGAATTATTAATATAAATTAAATTGAGTAAATAGACCTAAGAAATTTTTTACTGAAGAAAAACATACGGCGTCACGCGCGCAGCTCCCCTTCTTGCAACAGCCACGATCCCCTAACCCATTTCGGATGTTTATGACACCCCACCCAACGGCCGAAGAAATGGTAAATTGTAAGGCGCCCCGCTGCAGCCACATCTGGAATACTTTCGAAACGCCTGTCACCGTGATCGGGGAAACCCAAAGCAATAATTCTGTAGCCGGGAGGCCCCTTCAGAGACGTGGCCTACTTTCGAGACGGTGCAGAAGGACACTATGTGGAGAACAACAAACCACACAAACAGAGAGTGGAAAATTCCTATACTCCGCCGGAGCTTATTGGCCAAATTTAGTGTACAACGCCATCACCTTTAGCCAATAGCGACGCGATCGTTGTAGGGAGCAAGAACATATAAGAAGAAAGGGTGGGGATAAAAGTTAACTTCGTGCATTTATGAGAAACAAAATTTCAGTGGGCTGAGAACAGTTGGTAGAGAAACTTCTCTGGGGTGGGAGCCATTCGCGGGGAGAGGCGAGCGCGCCTCTGAAAGCACATGGTTGAAATCATTGGGGTGATAGAGTGGAATTCTCAGTGAGAATTTTAGAGGAAGTGCAAAAGCACTTCAAAAGTAAATTGGCGAATCTTTTATAATTGCGTATTCGCTACAGGATTTCGCAACTTCTGAATTTGTATTTGAGAGGATTCGCATAGTTCAGAGGGAAACACTGTTGAGTGCTACGCAACTGCGACCGGGGTAATACACCCCGACGACATCTACCTACTCCGCCGGGCAGCCTCCAGACGCCCCCCTGCTGACGTCACGGACTGCCGCAGACGCCGCGAGCCGCTGCCAGCCGCCCTGAGGGGACGCGACCGACCAACATTCCAGCGAAGGTCGCCTACAAGCTCCGCCGTGCCCGCCCGGGCACATGGAGTACTTCTGCCACGGAAGCTCTCAGGCAATGTAACTGGGGGCAATAAACCTTTTGAAGTAGTCAGTACCCTGAAGAAGCCTGCGACATGACAGGCGAAACGTCGGCCTATCTGCCAACGACGCGGCGTCACCCGGACAGCCTCTAGGCTGGCCTCTAGCTTCTAAGCAATGGACTCGAGCCGCGGAAGCCTACGTGTACTTTTGAAGTATTGTCAAAGCGGTGCCGCGCCAAGGCACGAGAAAGGTCCTCAAGGACGACTCTGTAATTCTAACTATAAAATAATTTTGTACTCTTCTCTGGTTGTAAGCTTTCCTTTTAATTTTAATCTTTATTTTTTCTTTTTATTCAATCTTTTCTTTCTTATATTTTATTAATGTAACTTCCCTGGTACAGCTTTGTCCAGGAATAAACGTTGTCTTTTACCAGTAATCAAATTGTTTATTTTGAATGCCCATGAATTTAATTAAAAATTCCTTCCATCACCTAATTTTTAAATGAGCAAAGGAAATTGTTACAATTGGCTAGTTTTTAAACGAGTAAAGGGAATTGGACCGACTGAGCTATAACCGGGCCGCTAACCGCGCATTTCCCTTCGCCGGGAGATGAGTGGAGGTGTTACAATAATAATATTCTATACCCCGATATATTCAATTAATGTACAGTCAATCAAGTCCGCGAACGCGACTTTCCCATCCTGCGCCTCGGATGAAGCGCCTACTCGCGACTCCGTGTCATTTTACTTAAAACAATATATAATGTCCAGTGACGAATCCATTCTACACTAATTCCCCACGTACGAAGTCTATTGTACATGAGTCCCCCAAATTACCAATAACAACACAAGCTAAGAAGCTCAAATTACAAATTATATATTATACATCATACAATTAACGTAAATTTCTTGCTTCCTATCATCAAAATGTTACCCAGCCTAGGTCTGCAAAATTAGTGCTGTCCACTTGACTTGTTCCCAAGAGAGAGAGAGAGTAACCCAACCTAAATAATTACGTAATCTCGATTTTCAACACAGTCTTGTCATTTATTCAACGTTATGTCCCGGGATCATGCTTCGTAAAAGGATATCGCGTTTAGACCAACGAGCTAGAATATTATTTATTTATTTATTTAATAGGTAATTCTTACAAACAAATTAGATTACTTGATCCTATGTGGCTAGGCCGAAGGCCTTTAAGCCATTACAATACCTACATCCTTTCGCGTTCTAATCTTTCGAATTCTGGTATTCACCCCAAATGGTCTCTCCATCGCATCAAAGCCGCGGAAAAGAGACCATAAGGTACGGCTCAGGAAAAAACCCCTGAAGGGCGAAAAACCTGCCGTCAGAAGCCGAGTACATTCTAATCTATCCGACGTTTATTTTAACTATTTATTTTCTGGCGCGGGCGTCCCGCCGTCTCCTTCCAGTGCTTGGCCTCCTCAGCACCTGAAATCAAACAGCGCCACAGAAGATCGTCCGCACCAACGCCTCTGCCCTTACATTTTCGATCCCCCCCTTCCCTTCACCCCCTAATGTGCTTATTACTATGCCAGTTTTATTTTATTTATTATATTGACCTGTTATTTACCAATTGACTACGACTTATGACTTATGTCTTAACTGTTTACTAACTTAACATAAAATTACTGATTAACTTACTTATTGTTAGCTTATTGACTTATTAATTTCTCTCCAGTCTAGGCTCCGCTCATGTTAACCAGTGCTGTTTTCCCACTCCTTAATTTCAGTTTCCCTAATGGTCCGGACCTTTCCTAAAAATGTTCCTAATTCTTTCATAAATTTAGATCTTTTGTCACCTAAAATGTTTTGGGCGAGCGTTACGTTCCCGTTTAGGAAGTAGTAATTTCCCATTCCTATCCATTTTTTTTCTCCATGTTTCGGTTGCACAGCAAATTAAGAGGATGTGGATCCAGTCTTCCCTATCACCGCAAAGCACACAGATGCCATTACCACTTGCGTCCTTTAGTCTACGTTGCATCCACCCCCCAACCCTGAACCAAGCGTATCCCCCTCTTGCGTCCTTTCCGAGAGTAGTTACGTAACTTTCGCAACCCCATAATGGACTCGCATGGATTTGAGCTACCAGCGAACGTTTTTCAGCCGTTGCTGCCAAGATCTCTTGCCTTTTTATATCCGCAAGTCTATCGGAAATCAGTTTTTCTATCTCACGGGTTCCCCTATCTCCCACCATTTCCGGAGAGACGTCTCCCAACCCTACGCGGTCAAGTAGTCGTTTAATTTTATACGCCCAGTAGCGATGGTCGCTTCCCTGCCATTGCACTCTAAAGCACCTATGTATAAGTGTGTCAGCCTGTGCATCTGCTAATTTAATCCAGAGTTTAATAGGTTTCATTTTAAAATCTCTCCAAATTCCTATACTACCAACCTCTCTTAAGACTCCGGCATTTGCTGCGCACCTAGAAACTCCTAGAATTAATTTGCAATAATCTGTTTCGATGCTTTCTAATCGATCTATCCTATCGACTCCCCAGATTTCTGCTCCATAGTTCATAGCTGGGAGAACTAACGATTTGAACATTGTATCGCATACTTTTACCGGCAATTCCGGAACCCTGCGCACTGCGCAAACGATTTCTTTGAGCGCAATTCTTCCTTTGCTGTGAGCCGTCAATATGTGATTATTCCATCCCCCATTCATGGAAAATTTTGCACCAAGATATGTAAATGTTTTGACGCGGTCAATTTCTTCCCTAGCGTAGTACCATTTCTTTTTGCTACCCTAGATAAACCCATTCTTGAAGACTACTACTTTCGTTATTTGAATATTTACTTTTAGTCCCCATGTCTCACTATACCGTTCTAGAATATTTAAACACTTCTGTAAGCCCTCAATCGTCTCCGAGCATAAAACTAAATCATCAGCATTTAGTAGTCCGGGAATTTTCAGGCCATCAATTACCGGAGCCGCTGTATCCGCTTCTTGTACCCATGTCAATAAATCATTTATAAACAAGATAAACAGCAGCGGTGAAAGAGGACATCCCTGTCTTACTCCTACTGTCGATTTTATTTTTTGCGTCGTACTTCCGTCACCGCACCTGACGCAGAAATTTACTTCCCTATACATGCTCTGCAACACTTTTAAAACTTTACGTGAGACGCCTAGCTCATTTAGTTTTTGCCATAAAGCTTCCCTATTGATAGAGTCAAAAGCCTTTTCAAAATCCACAAAACTGCAATATAAGTGGCCCCGTTTACGCGCAAGCGCTTGTTTTACTAGGGTATCTAACACAAATATATTGTCGGTTGTCGCGAAGCCTCTCCTAAAGCCTGCTTGTAATTCTGATATTTTACCGTACTTTTCCGCCCATTCACTCAGTCGCCCGTTGAGTATTTTACAGAACAGTTTGCTCAGCGCTGGCAAAAGACTAATTCCGCGATAATTTTGTGGGCAATTCGCATCCCCTTTATTCTTAAAAATCGGTTGGAGGATAGCTGTACTCCACGTTTCTGGATACGAGCCGGAATCAGCAATTGCATTAAATAACTTCATAATACTCTCTGGGTCTATGTGCCACAATTCCGAAATAAATTTTGTTGGAATGCCGTCCGCGCCGCCTGCCTTCTTATTATTCATGGTTAGAATAGCCCTATTTACTTCATTCCAGGTTAGAGGTTCGTCTAATTCAGGCACACTCCGGTCAGTGAAAATACCTTGCCCTGTTTCAATGGTCCCTACTGCGAACGTCCGTGAAAAATACTGCACCCACGCGTCTGCTGAAATTGCATTACTTGAATTTATTTTATTACGCAGAGATCTGATAACGTCCCAAATTGATTTACTATAATCGTTTCTTAGAATTGCCTGTATTCTTGCTGCCTCACTATCCTGCCAAGATTTCTTCGATTTCTTAATTGTGGCCTCATACTGCCTACGTAATAACAAATAACTGTTTCTAGCTACCTCAGTTCCCCTGTTACTGAAATTCCTTAAGGCTATTATAGTTTCGCGCCTGGTCTCCCGACACTTCTCGCTAAACCACCCTTGGGTCAGTTCCCTTCCTCCTTTCGCCCACCTTCGCATACCCTTCCCTGCGCGGTAGAGCCGCCTTTCTAAGTTCATTGTTTGCGTTTCCGGAGAGCAATCCTCTCGCGCACACCCTGCCGAGTTAAGAATATCCTGTACAAATTCCTGTCGCTTTTCCTCTTTCCATACAAACCGTTGTCTTCCTATTGTCAAGTTCGTTGCTCCTGCCCGCTCCCCTGCCGATGGCAGTGCAGGAGCATTTACTGCTAAATGCACGCACACAGGAAAATGATCAGATTCTGCCCGTAATTCGATCCCAAAATCTATTAAACTGTGTATTCTTTCCTGCGACAACAGAGCGTAGTCTATTACACTACCTCCATTCCCACTAATAAAAGTTAGTTCCCCTTCCGTATCCTGACCATAGTTGCCATTTAAGATTTTGAGATTAAATCTTTCGCATAATTCTAGCAATTCCTGCCCATCATTATTGATGACCGAGTCTTTGCTTTTTCTGGAATTCGCTCTCGTTTCTTGCCGGTCGAAGTCCGAAAAAACTTCCTGCTCATTGCCAATTCGAGCATTCATGTCCCCTAACACTAGTAAATTAGTACTCGGGTACCTTAGCTTTAACGTATCTAGGAAATCATTGATTTCGCCGAAGGATTCTGGAGTGTAATAACAGGAACCCTGTGGGTGACGGTATATAAACACAATGGCAATATTTACATTATGCATTACTAGTCTAATACAAAGGAAATTGTCAGAGTTGGTCTTAATTACATTAATAAACTGAATTAAGCTAGTCCGAAAAACGCACGCCACACCACCCGGGTACCGACCCCTTTCTCCTCTGCGTTTTTTATTTTTGCATATGGCTGTAAAACCAGACACAATTCATAATAACATTTCACCCTCCTTCCACCAAGTTTCAACGAGACCAATTACATCAAACGTGTTAATGTAGCCATGGAAGTCTTGATTACCGAGCTTAGAGCCTAGACCTTTGATGTTCCAACACCCTATTCTTAAAACCTATTCTTGCCTATTTGGTGAAATGTTGGGCACCGACTCACCGCGAGCTTCCTGCTGCTGCATGTTGGCTGCCATCGCCCTCGTACGCGGACCTCGCTCCACGCTTTCGGCCGCTACCTGCCCGGCACTCGACGAGTGCCGTGAGCTCCGCCGGGATCGCGAGCGCGACCGCCGGCGCGAACGTGACCGCGATTGCCTCCGCCTCGATGCCGCGGGGTCAGAGGTCGTCCGCGCCGCCCCCGAACGAGGCGCAGCAGCCGGTGCTACCGTGGTCCCGGCCACGGGCGCGCGCGGGGGCGGCCGTGAGCAGGCGCCCGATAGCTCGGAAGGGGTGTCCGCCCTCCTGGGGTTCTGCCCCCTCGCAGAGTTCACGGGGCCCCGCCGCCCAGCCCCCTCCCAAGCCCGCGGACGGGCCGCCAGCTCGCCCAGGCCGAAGCTGCGCCCTGCCACGACAAGCTTGTCGAAACGAATCGACGCCTTCCTCCCGCTCGCTTTCGCCTCCTGCAAATGCGGGATTAACGCCTTACGCGTTTGTCGCACTGCCCAGCTCAAGTCCTCTCGGACGCGCACCATGCTATTCTGGGAGAGATGCTCCCGGGCTGCACGCAGCAGCTCCTCCCGCTTCCTGAATGAGGCCAGCTTGGCCACAATCATGCGCGGCTGTCCCTCACGCCGCCGCCCGGTCCGGTGCGCGCGCTCGATGTCTTGAAGCTCCAGCCTGACACCCAGCTGCTCCGCTAAACCCAGAATGCATCTTTCCGAATCCGCCCATGACTCGTTCCGCTGCTCTGGGATGCCAGTAACAATGATATTGTTACGACGCGACTGGTTTTCAAGGTAATCCACCTTGCGCACCAGCCGCTCGTTGGCTGTCTGCAGCGACTGCACTGTCGCCTCTGCCGACGTCACCCTAGCCTGTAATATATCGATCCTATCAATCATCTCCTTATGGTTTCTGTTCAAAATGTCGATGATCTCGGCGTTAGTGGGGGGCCGGGATTCAGCTCCACCCCACCGATCGCCAATAGCACCGCCATCACAGCCGCGCCCAGCACGCTAGCAAGAAGTCCCAGCCCCTGCGCTGTCCCCCGGGAACCGCCACCGCGCGGCAGGTAGTCCCTCACCCAACGGCCGATAGCCGCCCGCCACTGTTCTGTCGAGACCATCCTGCAGCAGGTAGCAAACACGTCCGCTCGGCTCGGCGTCTGGAGTGAGACTGGAGTTTAGACCAACGAGCTAGAATATACTACATAGAGTGGCTGAAGCGCCTCCATCTTTGAAGCAAATTGAAGCCACGGTTTTTGCAGTCAAAGCAGCGTCCCCCGAGGAATAAAGTATCCTGGCATTACGTTTGGCGGGGGTCACGGACGGTTACATTCTGGTTACACTGCCTCTCGAATGTTTTGTCTTAAAAAAACATGGGGGCCACTAGTTCAGCCAGCCTGCACCAAGAGCGCAGAAACTATAGGGACAACCACTCTATGTAGTATATTCTAGCTCGTTGGTTCAGACCTTCAGCACGGAATATAAAAGTTTGTTGACACGTTGTCCTTACGACGTGTATTTCTTGGTCTAGACTATTTCTAAGCACCCAACTCTAAAGTATCATACGTTCAATGCATATTTCCCTTTATTAAATGTCTTGCGGGGATTTCTGATATAACACACGTTTGCGATCAATTTTAGATGCCTAACACATGCGTTTTCATATCTAAAGTTTATAAATGCCTAGTTTAATCATTTTTTAATATATTTCAAGTGTCGAAAACGTCACTTTTTGTTCCTAACATTCCGAGGTCTAGCTATGACGTAGGGAACAGTTTATTGCAACACACTGAATCCACGCATTAAACAATACGACCCTTAAAATCAGGGGATTTGTCCAAACGTGACACAAGTTTGCAGGGGAAAGGTGAGTTGAGTAGGACACGACATTTGGGAGACGAGGGGGAAAGTCGAGTTGTTTCTTAAGCTGTATTCTAAAAAAATAAACCTTTATTTTTTTAGTCTTTTGGAGATTTAACTCTTCTGGGGACCTCTGGGAGCATGGGGCTCAGGCATGAGTACATGAAATTTAGGTAAAATTGATGCAAAGAACAGAGAGAGAGAAATAATATCTCATGACAAAATTTATATATATATATATATATATATATATATATATATATATATATATATATATTGAAACCCAGAATATGTGTTTCATTACACTAATTAAATCATTAGTGTAAGAAATCAATTGCTAGTTTGGACTGCGCGGTGCGCGCGCCGAGCGCGGCTCACCGAGGCCGGCGAGCAACCGCTGCCACCGCCGACGGTGCCACCGCCGGGAGGCCAGCGTGTGAATTTCGGTTAGAACTGGGCAACGAGCACGTGCAAAAGTTCGTTACGAGAATCGCGGACGAGAGCCGTTGGCAGAACGGTGACCGGGGCAGACGTTAGCGGAGCGGCGACGAGTGCGGACGTGCGACGAAAGCTCGCGAGTAATGCAAGGACGCAGACGACACGCGATGTAACTGTAGAAATATCAGAAACTGTAGTGTAGCATGAATGTAAATAGGACATTGAAAATATCAGCAAAGTAAAAGATTAGTGTCGGTAGAATAATTGATCACGCTCCTAATAGTTGGTGTAGTGGAATTGGCATGGTAATTGTGTGGTACGGAACTGAGTTCGGTGCATGTGATCGGCGCGGGTTGGGTAATTAAACCCACTGACGGACGGTGATTCGAGGGAAGTGCGACGCCGTGGTATCAAGATCCTGGTCGGGGAAGAATTATTGGAACATCGGCCGTGGACGACGGCCACGCCATTCACCTCCGACGGCCCGCAGCAGCAGCAGAGGTCGACGACCCTGTCGGCACGAGTGGTTCTACAAATATCAGTGGTAGTCGATCGGGGCCCCGAAGGTATGACGATTGTATATTACTCTTAATCTTGGTACCAAGGCGGAGTATACAAACATTGTTAGATGATGTAAATAGCAAGTTTGGTTTACAAATATATCTTGTTTGTGATTGTATTTATGTTTTTGATTAGCCTCTCCAATATTACACCAACTTATCCAGGGACCCATTCACGTGAAAGATACCCTCCTTTAGTGTTATATTGCAGTGAAAATACCCGGCACCACCAGGTATGTCACAGCTGGCGCCCGAACAAGTGGAAAACGTATAGTTAAGAAATGTGGCCTTAGGAAAGTTGGTGAAATGTTGGAAAATAATGTGCATGTAATTGATGTATAGTAATGCAGGGTACAGATGAGAAGCAGGCAGTGTAAAGTGTATTATTATAGAGAACAAAAAGTAACAATACATGTATTAGCAAAACATGCATAAGTCAAGTAAGCATAATGAAATGTTGATAATTACAAAAATGTTGTTAGGTAAGTAATTGTGGGCGGATATAGGAAATTATTTGAGAGTAACCTATATAAAGTTACTATTGTAGTACTGGGGTTATGAAAACCACACATATACATATTACAAATAATATAATGTAATAGAATTTCAAATTTAGTAAGACATATTAATAATATTTGAATTGCTTGGCAACTTTTAATAACATTGAAATTAAAGAAATGGGGAAGCAGTAATAATTCTTGTGAGAATATAAAGGTGGTTAATAGTGTTGTACAAATTGTGCACAAATTTTTTTTGCTGGGAACGTTCACTCAGTAGTGCATTATCTATCGGTGATGATAAAGTTTGGGGAATTTAATAGAAAAGATACCAGGTTGGGAAATATATAGTAGCATTGTGAATGTATATTGTGAATATTTATATGATACTATTGAGGAAAATTCAGGGAGAAGATATGACATGTAAATGTGAGTGATGATTATGTACATAATATAGCAATAAGTGTGTTGAAAAGTAATTCCAATTAATAAGGGATTTACTATAATTTGAAAGCATTTATGTAATAGTGTTAATAAGTTTATTAGCAGTGTATATGTGTAAATGGTAATAGTATATGTATTGTATGGAGTATGTTTATGCATTGGTAGGTGAGTGGAGATTTATATGATTACTGACCTAGTGTTATTGTGTTTTTGGTGGTGAATGAGGGTTGTTCGTCATTAATTAGCAATTGAAATAGGAGTGAATTAAACCATTCACGAAGGATATACAGTGTTGTGGCGGGTATAGTTAATTCATAGGATAACTGTGGTATCGTTGGTAGGTGAGGCAAGAGGAAAATTTGTGCGGTATTTTAGTGTAGTGGGAATCGATCGGTCAGCTCAAAGCAACAGAATGGAGGCGCAAAATATAGCGCTGGACCGGGAAGAGAAGGCGGATGAAGTAGGGGAGATAGATGTAGGAATCGATAATAGCATACCATCGGAAAGCAGGGATAGTGGCATTGGAAGCCGGTTAGATGACACGTCAGGAGATAGCTTCAATAAAGAAATAGAAATCACGTCAACACCGATGAACCAGGTAGCAGGAATTCCAAACCGGGGGGGAGGAGAAAATACTGATTCTATACAAATAATAATGAAGATGTTGGAAGAAATGAATAGGAAATCACAAGAACAGAATAGGAAGATATTGGAAGGACAGAATGAACAAAATAGGAAACTGGTTGAACAGAAAATATTCACAGTGGAGCAGATTAGGAAGTCAGCTGAGGAGCAGAAAATATTCACAGTGGAGCAGATTAGGAAGTCAGCTGAGGAGCAGAAAATATTCACAGAGGAGCAGAACAGGAGGTTAGCTGAAGAACTGAATAGGAAAGTAGAGGAACAGATTGGGAAGCTGGCAGAAGAACAGAATAGGAAATTAGATGCAATAGGGGGGCGAATAGGACGCGCCGAAGAACAAATTGTGTTAACGAAGAACGAGTTGGCCAAAATCGCGGAGCGGGTAGAAAGTCACAAGCAATGGACTGCCGAAGAATTAGGGAAACAGAAAAAGGAGTTAAAATCCCAAGTACTTGATTTGGGGGGAGAATTAGAGAATAAACTATACCAGCAATTAGATGATAGAACCGCTAAGCAGGACGAGAAAATTGAAAGGATACAATTGGTAGTCAAGGAAGAAATGCTGGAGAATAAGAGGGAATGCGAGGAGAAGGTTGTGTCATTACGAACAGAGATTGAACAAATAAAAGAATGCAAGGCATCCCCAATCGCAGCAAGCGGGACGGTACCATTTACCCCCCCAAGATCACTAAAATTTTCAGGAGACGGGAAAGAAAATCCATGCATTTTTATGAAGGCAGCAGAACGACATCTAGATGTTATCAATACTTCGGAAAGGTGTAAAATACAATTTTTATATTTAATGTTAGAAGGCAACGCAAGGATATGGGCCGATACATTTGATAAGTTTCCCGAATCAGTAAAGGCATTTAAAGATCGATTCCTTGAGCGGTACTGGAATGAGGAAATTCAAATTAATTTTAAAATTAGCCTGATGAATAATCATTACAACCAGTCCATGGGAAGCTTGCGGGAATACGCAACAAGGCGCATCATGGAATACAAAACGCTTTCCCCACCGATGAGCGATCAGGAAATAATATGTGTACTGACGAGACAGTTCCCAGTCACAGTGCAGAATCTCTTACGTAGTGTGCAGCACACCGACCTGGAAAGATTCCAGAATGTGTTAGGAGGGTACGACTTGACGTTCGCAGGCGTACCAAAGAACAGAAATGAAGGGAATGTTAATATGGTTAGATCGGAACGTAACCAGGGGCAAGGGAGTGATAGGAGCAACGATTACCAGAGAAACCAACGCGGAAGAGGGGGAGACGGATGGAGACCAGAGCCGGGGAACCAGAGACCGGACTGGAACGGATCTAATTCAAACCGTATGGAGATACGAGGCGGGGGCGGGAATGCACCCGACCGATTAGCACAGCCTAGCACAAGTAGAGATCAAGGACACTATTTAAACCAATAGAGTCCGTGGTGATAGGTGGCCCCATCGCGGACGCGGAAATCGACGAAGTAAACGCGGTCTCCATAAACGCTATGCAGCCGGTAACTCACGATACCCAACCGTGGCGGAGATGTAAGAACTCAACGATCAGAATCAGGAAATGTCCCACGATATCGATAGAATGTGAGGGAATAATTAAAGAAGCATTAGTAGACACAGGGTGCACGACCACAGTAATATCAGAGGAAATGTATGAGGAGTTAAAAGCAACAGGAAAAGAAGTAATGTGTTTGCCTATGAATAGGGCGTATGTGATTGGGGCAACTCAGAAGAAGTCAAGCCCCATCACAAAACAAATCATGTTTCAAGCCAGGATTGGCAACCAAGTATACGAGATGGTGGCCCTGGTAGTCAAAAAATTATTGTATTCGGTAATCATAGGGACGGATTTTCTGGTCGATCACAGAGCAATTATAGATCTAGAACGGCAGGTGGTAGAACTGGGGAGCCAGGCGGTAGGATTTGACCTGGGGATGGACGAAGAATACGAAGCGTGTACGGGCGTAATGGCAGAAGATTCATTAGAAGAACAGCTGAGGCAGCAAACGGAGAAGATTGAGATATTAAATACGCGTCACAAAGAGCAACTACTGCAGATGTTGTTGGAGAATAAAGAAGTATTCCAGAAGAATCGCGCCCCAATAAAGGGATTCACATTTCGAATCCAACTGACGGATACGACGCCATTTCGACAGCGCAATTATCCGATACCAGCTGCGCTGAAGCAAGATGTCGCAGAATTATTGGCAGCAATGGTAAATGATGGAATTATAAGAAAGGCACAGACATCATACACTAACCCAATCGTGATTGTCAAAAAGAAAGATGGAGGAATACGATTATGTCTAGACGCTCGAAGACTAAATGCAGTAACAAAACCATACAGGGATGCTCCGTTACCGGTGGAGGAAGCATTGCAGAGGTTCGGAGGGAACGTCGTTTTCTCCAGTACCGATTTCAGCAAAGCTTATTGGCAAATGCAAGTGGCGGAAGAGGATCAGCAATATACAGGATTTGCATTTGAAGGAATATGTTACGTGTTTTGCAGGGTGCCATTCGGGCTACGAAATAGCGGAGCCGCACTGATTCAATGTGTTGACAAAATATTGCATGGGAAGCTACAAAATAGGATTACAACATATGTGGATGACATAGTTTTGCAGGCCAGATCAATAGAACAGCATTTTGAAGATCTAAGAGAATTATTTCACATACTGAAAGAAAACAATTTGGTATTAAACGTGAAGAAATCAAGCTGGTTTACTAAGAAAATAGAATTCTTGGGTTACATGATAAACACAGATGGAATCAGTATGAAGCCGGAAACCATCGAGGAAATCAAGAAGATACCACCACCGAAGACAATCAAACAGGTACGCAGATTCATCGGCACCTGTAACTATTACGCCAGATTCTGCCCACAATTTGCGGAAGCGATGCATCCATTTTACCAATTAACAAAGAAGGACCGAAAATGGAAGTGGGATGAAACATATCAAGAAGCATTCGAGAAAGTTAAAGAAATGTTTTATAATAGTTGTTTTATCGCACATCCGGACTTTTCAAAGAAGTGCGTGGTACAGACAGACAGTAGCGATTTTGGCATGGGTGCGATGCTATATCAGGTATTTGACAAACAGGAGAAAATAGTAGCAATAGCCAGTAGAACGTTAAAAGGACCCGAACTCCGATTTTCGGCCACGGAAAAAGAGGCGAACGCTATCATATGGGCTGTAGCAAAATTTAAACCTTACCTGAAAGGGAGACATTTCACAATAAGAACGGATCACCAAGCGCTCACATTTTTAAGCAGATGCCACTTGCAAAACGATAGACTGCATAGATGGGTCCTTGCATTACAGGAGTTCTCCTTTGACACAGAACATTGTCGCGGGACCCAAAACCATTTACCGGATCTTCTAAGCAGACACGAACCAGGCAGGGACAATAAGTATGCTAACGCCAGGGAGTTCCACGTAATGGCGATCGATTTAGGAATTGCGAGATCACCCTTATTCGACTGGAACGACCTCATCAGGTTACAAGAAAGTGACGGCGAAATCCGCAAAATCAAAAGATTCAAGCAAGGCCAGATGGCGGAAGAAGAGGCGGAATTCGCAACGTTACAACAAAAGGAGGATAGGTGGAAGGTGGTACAGGAAGCTGTACTAATTAAAACAAAGGACAACCCAGAAATATGGAGGATCTGGATACCTCAGGCCTGCACTGAGGAATTAATCAAATTCGCGCACACATCATTGGCACATTTCGGTGCAGAAAAAATCTGTCAAGTTTTACAGTCCCTATGCTATTGGAAAGGAATGCGGAAACAAATCAGGCAGGTGATAAACTCATGTATGACATGTCTGAAGGTAAAACATACCAATCGGAAGTATGACGGCCCAATGCAGAACATTATACCAACAGAGAGAAATGATTTGGCTGCACTGGACGTGTATGGACCACTGCCCCGTACAGAGCACGGTAATAAATATATATTCGTAATCATGGATGTCTTTTCAAAATTTGTCCAAGTATATCCAATTAACAAAGTAAATTCCAGGAATTGCTTAAAGTTAGTGCAAAGGTTTATGCAGATCGCTGGTTCATATAAAAGGATATTATCGGACCATGGAACGATGTTTACAAGCGAGAAGTGGGAAGAAGGAATATGCAGAATGGGGGCAATTCCCATCCACTCGTCGGTGCGGCATCCTCAATCGAATCCGTCTGAACGAATAATGAGAGAGCTACCGAGGCTATTTAGAACGTACTGTAAACATGACCATACAGCATGGAACAAACTAATTCCGGACATTAACCGATGGCTGAACCACATCCCGCACGACAGCACAGGAATCTCTCCATGGGAAGCGCATTTCCAAAACAAACCGCCCCATATTTTATATGCGTTGGAAAGACCTGAGATATCGCAAGAACCAGCTAAAACATCAGAACAAATATACCAAGCACTAGTGAAGTCAGGGAAGGAAAGGAAATCGAAAGTAAAGAAGAAGAGCCACAAGTTCAGTGAAGGGCAATTAGTGTTACTACGGGTTCCCAAGGTATCAAACCCAAATTTGAAGCTGTATGCAAAATTTTTCCCATTATATGAGGGACCATATGTGATAGATAAAGTTACGGACAAGAATGTGGCCAAGTTACTCAATAACAAACGAGAAGTGGTGGGACACTACAATTTCCATAACTTAAGACCCTGTCCCATAGGAATGGAAAATAGTGAAGTGTAAATAAGTGTAATATTAGTGTTAATATAAGTAATCACATGTTAATTCGATTCTAGGTTATAAGTGTATATAGGGCTTTTAGCAATATGCAAGACAGTGCGACCATCGGCAGTGACGATGTTACTAGTGTGAATTTTTCCAGAAGCGGGAAAAATCCAAAAAAGAAAAGGGGGGTGATGAAACCCAGAATATGTGTTTCATTACACTAATTAAATCATTAGTGTAAGAAATCAATTGCTAGTTTGGACTGCGCGGTGCGCGCGCCGAGCGCGGCTCACCGAGGCCGGCGAGCAACCGCTGCCACCGCCGACGGTGCCACCGCCGGGAGGCCAGCGTGTGAATTTCGGTTAGAACTGGGCAACGAGCACGTGCAAAAGTTCGTTACGAGAATCGCGGACGAGAGCCGTTGGCAGAACGGTGACCGGGGCAGACGTTAGCGGAGCGGCGACGAGTGCGGACGTGCGACGAAAGCTCGCGAGTAATGCAAGGACGCAGACGACACGCGATGTAACTGTAGAAATATCAGAAACTGTAGTGTAGCATGAATGTAAATAGGACATTGAAAATATCAGCAAAGTAAAAGATTAGTGTCGGTAGAATAATTGATCACGCTCCTAATAGTTGGTGTAGTGGAATTGGCATGGTAATTGTGTGGTACGGAACTGAGTTCGGTGCATGTGATCGGCGCGGGTTGAGTAATTAAACCCACTGACGGACGGTGATTCGAGGGAAGTGCGACGCCGTGGTATCAAGATCCTGGTCGGGGAAGAATTATTGGAACATCGGCCGTGGACGACGGCCACGCCATTCACCTCCGACGGCCCGCAGCAGCAGCAGAGGTCGACGACCCTGTCGGCACGAGTGGTTCTACAAATATCAGTGGTAGTCGATCGGGGCCCCGAAGGTATGACGATTGTATATTACTCTTAATCTTGGTACCAAGGCGGAGTATACAAACATTGTTAGATGATGTAAATAGCAAGTTTGGTTTACAAATATATCTTGTTTGTGATTGTATTTATGTTTTTGATTAGCCTCTCCAATATTACACCAACTTATCCAGGGACCCATTCACGTGAAAGATACCCTCCTTTAGTGTTATATTGCAGTGAAAATACCCGGCACCACCAGGTATGTCACAATATATATATATATATATATTCTAACCAACCCACCTTCCACACTACTGGTACCTTCACAACAGCAGCATGAACCGTAAGCGGGTTGACAAAATTTTGCTCGTGAAGCGAGCTTAAAATCTAGGGAGCAGGATCTTCAGGGTGCGAGAAAGGTTTGAACCCTTGACACAATGAAATTACACAAATTGCACATAAACGAGCGTATAATTTACCCATAAACTTTGTGGTATAAGTTAATGACAAAAAATCAAGAATAGAATCACACTTTTACAAAGAAAAATCAAAAACACAAATAGAATCCTTTACAGCACATTAAATGAATGAACACATAATTTACTCCAAAATTGATTCTCTGAAATAATTACTCTAATCTACACTGGGAATTCCCTTGGAAAATTAATTATATCTAAATTTATGCTATCCTAATTACATTTGCACATGAAACCAAATTCAGTTTACAATCTCTTGCTTCAAAAAATATTACATGCAAAGAACAAAATGTGTGCGAGCGCACTACTCTCATTTACAACTTGACTGTGTCTGAAAATAGCAGAATAATAAATATTCCAAATAGAATGTTTTATGCAGGCAATAGCGTATCAAAGTCTCCTCCTACAATGCTACAATTTGTTGCCACCCGTGTCCTCAATTTCCTAACACTTTCCTATACTAGTCTTTCTCCCTGCCGACGTGAACTTGACCTACTTTCCGCAGTTCTAAGCGTTACCTCGAGAACTCCCGCTTTCTGGCCTTGACGGTCATGTGCTGGCCTCTGCACCGTCGTCGCTCGGTCCCAGCTTCTGCGTCGTACGAGACGGGATTCGCCTCTGCCGTCTACGCTGTCTTCTTGCGTCCTCTTCCGTTCTTCCTAGTCGGCTTCTTCTTCTCCTGTCTTCTCGCGTCCTCTTCCGTCCTTCCTAGTCGGCCTCTTCTTCTCCCTCGACTGCTACCGGCGCCTCTGACTACGCTCACGTTGTGAAAATGTCCCTTGCACTTCCCTAAATACTCGTGCAAGTTCCTCGCTCGTTGCTACTTCTATTTCGTTAAACAAGAACTTTCAATACTTTTCTCACAACGGGTAACTTTTACTTCCCGTGATGTTAATTGAAAAAACACTTTACTAAATCTGCACTATCTCGCGGACGACTAACTAGCACATCTGTTCGACGCCGAAAACTCCTACCTAGCAGTCGTTGCGACGGCAAACAATATCTAAGCTGACGTTAACGAGCGGTGATCAAAATGCTGCTTACCCGACGAACGGCGACAATCAAAAGAGGGCTTCCGCTTGGGGGTTTATTGTGCGACGCCTGGGGAAATTCTCAGTGGTGGGGGCTGCTTCTCCTCTCTCAACCCTTCACAAGGAAAAACGTTGCTTGCTAGTTCGCCTTTGATTAATACGGGCAACGGATACCAGGCTGCGCGTTTAGGCACCTCTGATTTCTGCGCCTGCTCTCCTCGCTGCCTGTGGGTGTTCATTCATACGAGATGGTGGTGTTATGGGGTCGCACAATCCCATAACGCCACAATATATATATATATATATATATATATATATATATATATATATTGTGACGTACCTGGTGATGCCGGGTATTTCACTGCAATATAACACTAAAGGAGGGTATCTTTTCCGTGAATGGGTCCCTGGATAAGTTGGTATAACATTGGGAAAGTTGATTAGAAATGGAGATACAATCATGAACAAGATTTATTTGCAAATCAAATTAGTTAATTACATGACCTGACAACATTTATACACTCTGCCTTGGTACCAAGATTAGGTGTAATATGCATTTATCATACCTTCGGGGCCCCGACCAAATACCTTCGATGCTCGTGGAACAGCTCGTATCGACAGGGTTGCCGACCTCTGCAACAGCTGTGGGCCGTCGGCGGCCGATGGCGTGGCGGTCGTCCTAGGCTGGTGACCTTGCGATTCCTCCCCGACTCGGATCTTGATACCACGGCGTTGCACCTCTCTCGAATCACCTTCCGTCGATGGATTCAATTACTCAACCCGCGCCTATCACGCGTGCTGGTCCCAGTTCCGTACCACACAGTTTCGGTAAGGTTTCCACTACACTAATTACTACAAGCGCGATCGATTGTTCTATCAACACGAATCTTTTATTCTAATGATAATCTCATTGTCGACTTCACGTATTTACTGCTTCACAATTACTATTACTTTACGAACGCATCGCATGTTCCCTTTTGTCCATGCGCTAACGGCGAGCTTTTCGCCACACGTCCGAACTCTTCGCCGCTCCGCTAACGTCTGTCCTCTTCGCAATTCTCCTAACGACTGCCCGCACGTGCTCGCTGCCCAGTTTGTAACCGACATTCTCACGCTGGCCTCCCGGCGGTGGCACCGGTGGCGGTAGCGACCGTTGCTAGCTCCCGTCGTTGTTCGCAGCGCTTGGCGTACGTACCGCGCAGTCCAAAATATATATTGATTACTTACACTAATGTTTTAATTAGTGTAAGGGAACACATTCCGTGTTTATAGGGAATATATATATATATATATATACATATATATATATATATATATATATATATATATATATATATATATATATATATATATATATATATATTCCCTTATGAACAGTACCGAGCGTTTAAAACTGAAACGCACAGTTCAGGGGCTAGCCGCTTTTACTTTCATAACAATGATATACAAAGTGCGGGATCTTCGCACGGGTGCAGCTAATGATATTTGTTTTCTGGGAATGGTCAAAAAAGGTATGGTTGAATTGAATCACAATTGACAACCAACAGTGGAATGGAGGAAGGAGGAAGAGATAAAAACCAGACGAAAAACGTGGCATCGTTTACTTTTTCGCGCTTAAGATGGAACTTCTTGAGAGGATAAAGTTATGTAATACTGCGCGAACAACCTGCGAATTTCCGGCAGAAAACTCTTCTGACAGGGCGTCTGCTAACGAAAATGAAGATAAATCCAATTGCGAAATTTGGAAAACTATCCTCTAACACGTTGTGTAGCCATAATGCATGTTTTGTGGTTCCTTAATACCGAAAAATGGATTGACGGAAAACGTCTGTCCGTCAGTGAACAACGCTAGCGGCTAAATCGTTCAGGTTTCTTTTTCTCTACAACTGATATACTCCAATCCATTTGGATGATGTCACGGCGCCTTGAATTTAAGATTGAAATTTTAATTTTGGGTGGTTCTTAACATGAATCCCCTGAAATATTTTACAAATTTTCAAAGAAATGGCATCATCGTTTTTTATTAAATTTTGTTGTTGGATAGTGCAATGCACGTTTAAGTGGGATGCAGGTCTAATATTCGTTGAAACCTTGATTTTTTTGGAATCTTCCTACAATTAAAATATTAAAGATATTTTCCCCTTAAAGAAATCTGTTTCTTAAAGATATGTTTTGAAAGAGGGTCATGTACAGTTTTTCGAAAATTGCAGTGCTTTTCGAGTAATTGTATCTCAAAATATGGACGAGAAAGTATGCGCTGTTTCAGCACCACTAGTTGTTCCTTGGCATGCATTGTGTTATCGTAAACATATCATCTATAATAATAGATGCAACAGGCGATTGAAATTTTTAATCTTATATAGCTAAATTTAATGCCAAAAATATTCAAACTAATTCCCCATTCATTATATTTTTACTTGAACTATTGCTTTTACCACAGTGCATAACACTTGTTGGGTGGAAAGATTTTCTGCAATGTTGTGTGGATGTGATCAAGATGGTCTATCATTATTCATTCGTTGTTTTTGAAAAGAAACGTTCGATATGATTGAGGATGATAAATGAGTAGAGTATTTTCATTTCTACATAACTGTTATTACTTTATTCAGTTAATTTTTACTCTTCCTTCCTATATATTATACTAGTACCGGGAGGGAAAGTATTGTAAATATCTCAACAATATGATCTAGATTATCGATCGAAAAATCCGTGTTTACGGTTCATTTCAGCTGTATCTTGGCACACACCTCCGGATGATGTGTTGTTCCTAAGATAGATACGATTGGTGCAGGTGAAGAGAAAATTCATGCAATTTTGTATTCGAAAATCGGTTTGAAAATATAGATGGATATATCGCGCATAACTTTGTTAGATTAGAAACTTCTAAGATAAAAATTGCTAAATACGTCAGGAGTAAGATCTAGTTGTGTCATTCTGAAGATCATTAATATGTTTTATTTTTTGGGGATAGCTAACATGAAGACCATAAAAAAATTTTTGACATTTTCTGAACAATGGCTGAATTTTTTCCTGAATTGTTTTACTCATATAGAAGAAAGTGGATTTACAGTATGGTATAGTTCCGCTTTCATTAAGACCTCTGTTGTACAGAACATTGCAAAAAACTTTATATTTAGACTTAGGCTTAAGCTTTCCATTCGACCAAATTTTGAGATTTTTTGTTTAAATGTAAGGTACTGAGTTCCAGATGTTTTGTCGCTTCCTATTATTAACCGGTTTCTCTGCATAAAGAGTAAATTAAAAACCACATAAAATTAAAAGTTTGAACGCCTACATGCCGTCATATTTTCATTATTCGCGTGAGTTGAAATCAATCTATTGACAGCATTCGAAATATCCTCTTGTTAAACATGATAAAATGAATTTAATACGCCAGTAGATGGCAGCTGGGAAGACGGCGGGCAAAACAGGAAAATATAGACCAGATTGCAGAATAAAGAAACTAACCGGTACGAGAAAGTGTTCAATTCTGAAGCACCTCACGTCGCAAAAATATACAGAAAATATTTGAAGTTTTCATGACAGCAAACTTGACAAAAGCCTTTTAACAAATAGACTGCACCATTAATTAGAGAAGTTCATGAAGATTTTGCACGTGAAATTTTAATTATGAAAGTTTAATCTACTATTTATAAATTAATAAAAGTTTCCATTTAATGAACATGAAATAGTATATTGAGATATTTCATTTTGGTTCTTGTGACATCTCGTCAACCAACGTTTTTACTTTCTTCAAAGTAACAGTAAACTATTTCGTGAAAATTAATTGTAGTACGTATTATTTGTAGAAGGAGGAATATATAATGGAACCTGCTGATGAAACCACGAAGGATTAATGAAAAACTTGACTTTTGCATACTTTACATGCTACGCTTCTGAAGTAGATATCATCGTGTGCAAATATTGCCTCTGAAAAAATATAATCCAAAAGACTGGAGATTGCACTATTTAAGTTCGTATTTTTTACTTCACGTAAAAGTCTCATCGTGAATTAGTGTAAAACAGCAGTTTTTTCGAGCACTAAATTATCACAACACAACGGTATTTATAGGTTAAGCAGCAAGGGCCTTGAAATTACTCACGCAAGCTTCGCGACGAGGTTGACATACTGAAGGACGCGCGGAAAAGGATTCCCGCTGTTCGACGAAACGAAAATGCGTAACGCAGAAATTACGGCACTGTCTTGAAAGTTTCTTTAATTTTTTCCAAGATCAGCTCAGTGAATCGCGACATGCGATTATGAAATTGCTTAAAATACAGAGAAGCTGATTCCATGCGATTGAAGTGAAAAGGGGATAGACAACAAGGTCATGTTATTTATTATGTGACTTGTAACGAGATTTGTGTTCTCATTAAAAATGAGTTTTGTTAAAAATATATGAAGAAATTAAGATAATTTAAATACATTTTGAGTTTTGTTTGACATTTTACAAGAATAAACAAACAAACATTTACTAATTTTCAGGAAACTAACGCCGTATTTACGATGCAATTTCTGCCTTACAACGGGACTCTTCGCGATGTAGCTCTTCGTGCTCTCGATGCACAACATTTACAATCAAATCCCTAAGAAGGCATGCCATAGATCACATCTATCAGCTCAATCATATAAGCGAATGAGTATATGTACATAATGTGCGCATTAAAGTTCGTGCGGGTATCAGGAGACCTCGTTTTAGAATTTTATGAGAAGTTACGTGAGGCAACTCCTGGCCGTGACTCACAGAGGGGCGGAGTATAATAACGACAACTCAAAGCCACCCATTGGAGACACGTTTCCAGACACAAGAAAATAATAATGTGACATTATATGAATTCGGGAAAAGTATCCTTTAGATAATTACAGAATTTTCAAAATAAGGAACTCATTGTTAATGAACAATGCACGATGCGTTAGGTTGCTATTACAGTATGTCTCCAACTGTGTTACAGATAATAACCCCAAATATATTGATGACGTTGAATTTTGAGAGAAAGAAGAAGAAAAGATATGCAACAGAACAAGAGCCATCAGACACAAAGAAATTAATATCATTTTGTACAGGAGAGGCAGATTATGTTCATATCAGATAGAATAAGCAAATGTTTGATTTGAATTCAATTATTCACCCAAGAAAGTTTCGAAAGAGGGAGAAGTATATAATCTGCGCACATTTTCTTGAGCTCCAGAATCCCAATGTCACTCTTACTATACATACCTGTACATACGTGAATTATTTTATTTTTTGGTCGCGAATTGACCAGCTAGGACTAGGTGGACATACAAATGCAATTACAGAGGCACATTTCCATTTATCCCGTGGCAAGTGTGTGTAACTCCTTTTGGGAGGATCAGCATTCTACGCTGAAACCCCCAGGGTTGCAGATCCTGGGGGCATGGGGTATGGAATGATGATAAAGAACGATGAATGGACGACACAAATGTACAGACATATACAAATGCATCCATGCCCGAGGCGGAACTCGAACACGCGCTTCTTCCCTCCGAGATCGCCATGGCACTACTGTCTTAGCGATCTCGGCTATCCGCATCGGCAACCCGTAAATTATTATTATTATTATTATTATTATTATTATTATTATTATTATTATTATTATTATTATTATTATTATTCGCGAATCGAACATCATGGGACCATGCTATACGTGTATCCCATCGGAGCTCAACCATGATTATCGGGGTTAGTGCTCGTTACTTTTCTATTGGAGAATCAGCATTTAATGTTGATTCCATTTTTACTCCACAATGTTGTAGGCCCTGGGGGATGGGGTGAAATGATGAATTACACGAACACAAACATAAAGCAACACACGATTTTTATTATTTTTATTATTATTATTATTATTATTATTATTATTATTATTATTATTATTATTATTATTATTATTATTATTATTTTTTTTATTATTTTTATTATTATTATTATTATTATTATTATTAGGATTGAAGTGATGGGATGATGAAGAGGGGTGAAAGGACTAGAATGATGGCGGGTGGTGGGAGGTGGGGTAGTGGGAGGTTTCGTGGGATTTTTGGAACCATCCCGGCATTCACCTTATGACCAAGGGTAACCACAAAAACCTCCGTCTGTATGGCCGGCCCGAGGATCGAATCCGAATCTGCCAATTGTGAATTCAGCGCGCCACGCTCTGAGCGACTTCGCTTAGCCCAAAGCGCGAAAGTGTTTGGCGGCACTGGGGCGCCAACAGAAACTCCTACGTTCCGTGAACGCCTTCCATTCAGCTAAGAGTGCATCCACCAATATTAAGTCAAAGTTTCGGTATTAACAGTTTGCAATTTTAAAAAATAATGCTGTTACTGATATTTAGAAAACAACTGTATACGAAATGATTTAAAGATTTAATATTGAGTAACATTGCACCAAAAATTATTTGAACTTTTTCACCATAAAACTCAAAATACCGCTATCACTAATACCGAAAACCACTAATATTTTAATAACAAGCAAATGATTTTTTGAGAAAAATTTGAAGAAAAAAATTTGGAGCAGTTTTCTTAAAAAAAATCTTGGCAACTTAAAGAAAATAAGTATACTTCTTTTTATTCCAAAGTATGGAATTCTACACAATTTTGAATAAAACTGTATGTAAATAAAATAAAATCTAATTGTGAAGGTATTTTCTTAAGAAAAATTCCATCACATTATTTTATTCAGAGCAGGGGTTTTCAACGGGGTTAGTAACGATACACTGGGGATCGAAATCGAATTTTGAAAAGGTCCATTGGAGGTCAATAGCCCAATGCGAACCGGTAGATAGGTATAATCAAGACACCATTGATTACAAAAAATATAAATGAACTTGATAATTAATTTATCTCACATAGAGCAACAAATATACAAATTACGCATTTGCTCCTTTTCTTTCGTATCCCTCGTTCATGCCTAGGATGAGGACGTAGCTATGCTGGTGTATCCGGCGTACTGCACAGGGCTCCCAAAGAAAGGGGCTCTGAAGAAGGCCCCCTCGAACAGACATGGTCAAAGAAGAAAATAAATCGCGCTTAATGATTATTTTCTCAATTGCAGCAGGCATATTATTATATCAGTTAGAATTAAACTATTAACTTCTAGTATATTGCAGACAGGAGTTTTATTTCGACTTTCTGCACCGAGTCATTCCAGAAACTTCGCAACAACTTAGGATGTTAAGAAAACTCAAACAAATGTAACCATGCATCCAACACTATATTTCAGGAGAAGAGCAAATTTGTAATTTATTATTACATGTTTAGTAACTCTATATCAGAAAATATACTCCCTGTGATACCTACAGAAGAATTCTTATGGACAATTAAAAAGACACAACATTTTGTCACAGTGGCATGACATTGAAGATCTGCTAGAAAATCAGCTACTCAGAAATGAAAGCGTCCTCTATTAATGAATATCTAGATATTTACCAAAATATTGGCGTATAATATTAACTTCGAGACATTTACGATTATTTGACATTACGGCATTTACATAATGTGTGTGATAATTATGTACGACACATTATAGAGGAAAACATAAGGGGGTTGATGAAGCCAAATATTCTATTAATAATGTCGGTGAACGAAAAGGTATGAAACTCCTGATTTAGAGAAAAAGATTACCACATTTTTAACTACCGCAATTGTAGCTACCGCAATCAAAATATTGTACATGACATTATTTAATCATTAATTTTGAATAACACATTTCATGAGTGCAAAAATCTCTACATTCAATTACATCACCGTAGGAGAACTTAGAAAAATATTAATTTTGCACTTTTTCGAAAATTCACAGGTTTTTCTGAAAATTCGATCGGCATTATTTTTTGAAGAAACGATCGAACAAAAAAAGATAAAAGCGGAAGAATTTTTCAGGAAATTTTGAAAGCTTTAGTAAAGTACCTCCATAAATTAAAAGATTTCAAAATTACAGGACCTTGAGTGCGGGAAGATCGATCAGGGAAAATTTATTTTGGAGAAAATTCTGTTTAGGGATTAGTGTTGTGCGACTGATAGATGGACGGTTTTGAGAATATCACTTTTTAGAAATCTGAGTCCAACAATACGTGTGTTCTGACTATACAACGTAAACCATAAAGACGAGTATCACGTATCGGTGCAAGGAAGTTCTATTTTCGGTGTCCTGGACCCCAAAACATTTTTTTCTGTCAAACAATCGATATTTTATTTTCTCAATTTCCTCTGCAGCATTGGGTAGAGCCTATGTTGTCTGTACTACGTGTACGAGATAAAAAAAATAACTACGCACACACCGACGAAAATGAATCGGAAAGATCGCAAAGCAGACAGAATGAAACAGAGAGGGAGCGCCCATGGGCTGAAGCAGAGAGGCGCTGTTGAGGGCGGGAGACACAGCTGCTCTAAATTAAGCATGTTACGAGAAGCGGAGAGGGAGAGAGAGAGAGGAAAGAGAGAGAGACCGCCACACGGAACCGGCTCGTTTATCGTCCGTATGATAAGCCAATTCCTCTCCATTGACCCTCTTAATTCCAAGCATACCGAGGACGCGGGGTCGACTGTTGTCCTCCGGCGGAGGCGATGCGTGCCCAACAGCTGACCCTGCGAGCTGCGGCCCTGCGAGGACGGTGGCGAGATCCATTCATGACCATGATTGTAGCGCGAGAGAAAACATGTGTCACATACCTGGAACTCCTAGTCCGAAAAATGCGTTTCAAGATATACACGATTACTATGTACTATTTAGAGTTTTCTTTACAAAAGTTAATGTTGTTTTTAGCTACCTGTAAATGGGAATCGCTTACACCAGCACTTAGCAATTTATGTTACAATGCCGGTAGTATTAAGGAATGTTTCCGGTAACCGATTCAGCGTCTTATCAATATATTCAAATATAAAATATGATTGTGATATGGCAACATACTTCCCATGATTACGCCATTAAATGCACATGTGTCACACTAACAAATTTCAAGTATACCCATGTATAATAATAACATTCGGTGAAAATGTACCGCTCAAGAAAATTCTTTCTATAAACTCAGTTTTTTTAATGTCCACATTAACCGCACTAAAGAAATGTGTGTAATGATTTAAGAACATTTTTAGACAAAAATAATATTATGATACATTTTGTTTGATACACAAAATGTGTTCAGTTTTAATTATACTTGTAAATGAAATACGACTACTTAAGTACTGTTATTAAAACATTAATAGTCATATACTGTGACTAAGTAATTATAATGTGACGCAATTAATGGTTAAACAAATTTATAACAAATCTCTACATACTCGTTTCCACCTATTAAACAATTGTTACTATGAACAATAACGTTCATAGCATCAATTATAATTTTATCTTAGACTCGAAAAATCTTGTCATTGTCCCCTGATTCACGACAGGATATATTGCTGACATTATGTAATTAATTTATAATAATCAAATTAAAATAGCTTGAAATTTACTATTCTAAGTAAAAAACTAACACGAAATCAAAAACGGAACAAAAACACTTATAACCCTATAACCCTAGACAAATATCTACAAAACTTACCTCTCTCGTTTTTGTAGTATGAACCAAGTGTAAGTACTTCTGAGACGTGGCCACTTGGGCGTCGCAGTGCACTGTCAGCTCCTGAGCGCCAGCGCCGAGCGGCAATGACCTCGCCGCGAGCGCGAGTAGGCGCCTGCGTCCGCAATAACATCTCCGCTCCGCTCCGCGACCTCGCTCTCTCCGTTCTTCCGACGACGACGCAGGATAAGGATTAGGGGCGCCGACTTTCTGCTTTATTTCTCGGCTTTTGTGCAACCAACTTGAGACTAGTCCCTCGCTTCTCGATGCAATGGACTTTATTATGGCTTCAGGTGCTTTTTATATTAAGTTGTTTTTTTTACACGTCAATTCAACAGACATTGTAGAAATTTACTATTAAATATTTTTACATACTTAACAGAAATTTCTTTAATGTACTACGAAAAATTTATTTTTACAATAAATATAATTTTAATACCATCTCTAATTAAACCATTTAACTGTTTGACAATTTTAAATTATTTCTTTAATTTTCTTTTAATTGATATTATATAGATAATGAATTCTGCATTTAGTGAGATTTGTACACAATTTTACAAATTACTTCCACTATAATATTATCGTACAGGGTAAGAATAATTCTCACATCACTGCTCATAACATCATTGTACTTTTCAGGTGATTTTCACATATGTAAAATTTTCTGTTTAACATCCTCTTTTTTGTGTGCTACAAGTTGTACTCATTTTGTTTATCTTCATGTAATAAAACGGAAAACAAAGTTACTTGAAGAGATTTCCAAGGCTATTACACATTGTAACAAAACGCTTTCGCAATTTTTCCCCTACCTTGGTATTTATTTTGCCTCTCCGATTATAACGTAAGAATTCACATGCACAGAGATCTTAGAACAAAACGACGCCACATCAGCTGCTCACATTGCCCGCCATCTCGCCCCCCCCCCTCCGAAATATATGTCTATAAGAACTGGGAGAACTAGTCTAAAAAAAGTTTTAGACTGGCAGTTGACGCTTCACACTAGAGTTGAACGAATTGAGGCAGCACACTCACACACACACACACGCAACACTTTTTCGTTATCAGGGCCCGGCAATGATTTTTTTCTGTCGAAAATCCGCCGTTTATACGTAACGCCGTTTATACGTTTGTTATTACTCCGTATATACGTATGTATTTGGGAAAGAAAACATTGAATCACAAGTATTTGTAATTGTAATCCTATTATTTATTGTGATATAAAAGCATCAAGTTCCTGCGTTTTTCAATAGGAAAATATTCTTGACTGTAAAAAGCGCTGTTTATCCGAAAGCGAGAATTATTACATTACATAGATTTGTTAATTTATTTCACTTTATTGCTAAAGACAGTAATATTGTAAATGATTTAATAACACAACAAAAAACGAAAACAAGGAAAAAATTCGCCAATCAATCATATTCCTGTCACTTAGCAAATATGTTTATATAAGCGAGAATTCAGTAAGAAAATAAATATGAAATAGTTATAAGTAGTGAAGAATACAAACATAATGCAATTATCTTTTTTTTAATCTGGCAAACATTTTCTTATGAAGCTACTATTCGCCGCCTCGCTCCTCTCCAGCTTGCGTCGAACAGAATTCAATGGTCAGGGCTTCGGTTAGCGCGTGTGATAAAGTCATCCAAATCGTGTGTGGTGGATGCGTCAAGAATATCTCTTCGGGCTGGCGATGCGAATCCTGCGGCGATTTGTTTCAAAAACGTTTTGGCAATGTTAAAAGAGGGCAAGGTAAGGGTGGGTTTGACTCAAATGCAAGGAAGAGAGTGTTCAACGCCTGGAAGAAGAGCTGCGATCCCCGCGAAGCGAAATCGCGGACCTGAAGAGGGATAATAAAGCCCTTAATGAGCAACTGTGGTGTTGGGAGCTCAAAACTGCGACTCCAGTCGTGACTGAATCGGTAAATGCAAACGCAAGTGGCTTCTTTCTCGTAATAAGAGACTCTATCGAGCGACACGTAGCAAAAGAAGACAGTTGTGCGTGGAATTCGTACGGACGAATTGCAACGATTTGTAGAAAACCACGAACTTGGAACTCCTAATAAAAAAATTCTCCACGTAAGCACTTACGATTTGAACGCAAAATCAAATGAATTTATTATGAGGACGTCAGTGCAACGAAGGAGACGTTTCCTCGCGCTCCTATTGTGCTAAGTGGTGTTATACGGCACAGAGACATGTTTTCGCTATGTCACATGAATAATTTAATAAACTGGGTTGCAAAATAATATAAGGCAACCTTCGTTCATCCCAACTCTTGGTTGCAAGACTCTGACTTTGGTCCCGACAGATTACACTTTTTTTTTTTAATTTATTTCTACCTGCTCGGCATTTCTGCCTTTCAGGGGTGTTCATTATACAATATTCTACACAGTAACATTTAGGGATGGACATCCGCATGCGTTACCTCCTCTCTCAGGGGTCTGATGAAGCGTTGTACTTTGAGAAGAAACTGTGGATAACAGTTTTTGAAGTTATATGTGATAATTTTGAGAGGGTGTAAGTGGGTGGAATTTTTGGAAAGTGGAAGATGGGTAGGTGATTTAAGGTGGACGAAGGGAGTCTTTAGGGAATCGTGATCTTATTCTTTTTGATGAACCATACGTTTTACCTAGCTTGAATATTGTTGTACTGCGCGATTGGGGAAGGGATGAGAAGAATTTATGAGTCATAAGATTTATATATTCGTTAATGGATGATATATTTAGTTCATTTTGGATTTGTATGTTGCTTATGAACCAAGGAGCTTTAATAATCTTTCTGAGAAATTTATTTTGTACTATTTCTATTTTATTTAGGTTTGTTTTTGCGGCGTTATTCCAGATCGGGCAGGCATATGTGAGGGTTGGTCTTATTATTGTTTTATAGATGATTAAGCCGCAGTCAGTGCTAAGTCCGGAATTTCTATTTATTATTGGATATAGTTTGGATATTTTTGCATAAGTTTTATCTGCTATAGATTTGATATGTTGTTTCCAGTTTAGTTTGGTGTCAAGTAGTACTCCTAAGTATTTTGCTGGTGTATTTCCACTCATCCATTCTATATTTGTGTTTTGGAAGCTGAGGAGGGGTGGTTGAGGAAGTTTGCGGAGTGTGAATATTTTTGCTTGAGTTTTAGATGCGTTAATCTTTACTTTCCAGTTTGAAGCCCATTTAATGTAGTTGTTTAGGTCAATCTGTATGTTGTCGACGGCGCAGCTAATGTCTGAATGAGAGGTAAAAAGTGCTGTGTCATCTGCGTAAAGGGCAATTTCTGTATAGTTTGACTGTGGTAAATCCGACATGTAAACAGAAAAGAGAAGTGGAGAGAGGCAAGAACCTTGAGGGACTCCTGCATTGATTTCAAATCTGTTTGAGAGACTTGAGTTAATACGGACGGAAAAATATCTATCTTTTAGAAAACTTCTGATTAGATGGAGTAGATACTTGGGAGTTCCTAGTTGGCGCAGTTTGTATAAAAGACCTTCATGCCAGAGTTTATCAAAGGCTTTCTCAATGTCTAGGAAAACTGCAATTGTGTATTTTTTGCTGTGAAATGAATTTGCAATATATTCAGTTAAACGGAGCAATTGGTGGGTGGTGCTATGTTGAGATCTGAATCCGAACTGAAAGTCTGGGATAGCGCTAATCTTTGTTAGGTAAGTAGATAATCTGCTGTGAATTAACTTTTCAAATATCTTTGCGATTGAGGGCAGGAGGCTTATTGGTCTGTAGCTTGCAGGAAGGCGAGGATCTTTGCCTGGTTTACAGAAGGGTAAGATTATAGATAATTTCCAATCTTTTGGAAAGTGGCCCAGTCTTAGACAGGAATTAAATAAGGCGGTTAAAATAGTTATAGCTCTTTTGGGTAATTCTTTAAGAGCTCTGTTGCTAATATGGTCGTGACCTGCTGATTTTCGGGTTTTCAATTGCTTAATAATTTTAGATGTTTCGGATGGGGATATAAATTTTATTTTATCTGGGACATTATAGTCTGGTAACAGGACGTTTTTTGTGATATAATTAGTAAAGGAAGAATTTGTATTTGGGTTTGGAGTAAAACTATTTTGCAGATATTTACCTAACATATTGGCTTTCATATGATCCGTATAAGCTACATTTGAGTTGTGTTTCAGGATAGGAATGTCAGTAGTTTCTTTACATAGTCTTTTTATGGTTGACCAGAGTGGTCTACTATTAGGGTGTATTTGAGCTATGGATCTTTGAAAATTGTTTATTCGAATTTGATTTAATTTGTTTTTGATTGTTCTCCCTAATTTGTTGATTTTTGCTTTAAGGTCATGTCTGCGGTTGATTTGCCAGAGCCGTCGAAGGTTACGTTTACTTTTGATTAGGTTTAGAATATTCCTTGGGATCGGATTTCTATTATTAGTGAAAGGTCTTGCGAAAGGAGTTGTTGATTGTTGTAATGCAACGTAGATTTTCTGTGTGATATTAGTTACCTGGTTGTCTACTTCATTTGTTGTTTGTATCTGTTCCGGGTAGTGAAGGTTTACTTCTAATAGGTCTCTAAATTTATTCCAGTTGACGTGCCCTTTCGTGCCCAAAACTGTGAAGGGATTATTAGACTGCAAGAGGTTTGAAGATTTTAGTTCAATGATGACTGGGCAATGATCTGAATCTAATTCAGGAAGTACGGTTTGAGATGTAGGTAAGTGGAAGTTTTTAGACACCATTATGTCTAAAATATCTGGGATAATATTACTATTGTACGGGTAGTGTGTTGGCTGCCAAGGTGCTATTACATCTAAGTTATTGTTTACTGCAAAAGATTGCAATTTAGTGCCTTGCTGGGTTGTGCAATTGCATCCCCAGGCTTGGTTTTTACTGTTTAGGTCTCCTAGTAGAATAACGTTGGCGTTGTTATTAAATATTTCCTTGTATTCTTTTACTGGAAATTGTTTATTCGGAGGTTTATATGCTGTTATTATTGTGTAATCTTTATTATCTATGGTTACGGTGACTGACACAGTTTCCAGGTTAGAAGTGTTGGGGCTAAGTGACCGTTGATGTTTGACTCGGGTTGAAAGAGCAATCAAAACACCCCCTGCTGCAACTTTTGAAATTCTGTCACTTCTATATATTTTATAACCGGAAATTTTGAATTTTTCATTTAGAACCAAGTGGGTTTCGGTTATGCATGCAATATCGATTTTGTGTTCGTGAAGAAAAATTTCTATTTCTGATTGTTGTCTTTTAATTCCGTTTGCATTCCAATTCAATAAAGTGATTTTATTTGCCATTATGGAAATTTATTAGCACTGACTGTACAATATTTTGAATTTGTGGGATTATGGCTGAGATTACTTGTGATACTATTGTGGTTATTAGTTGGGATACATCAGTTGGCATTTGGGTTTGCAAAGATTGAGCCGGTGACCACGGGGTATTGGTTTTGGGAAGGGGAGGAAATTCGCGAGGGCTAAATGTTGGAGGGCTACGAGACGGATTGCTGCGCGGCGGCGGTTGTTGCTCTGACCCTGACCTGCGTTCATTTAGGTTTGTACGTGCTTGCTGAGTTTCTTTGAAAATGCGACAGCCTTTGTAATTGGCCGTGTGCTCCAAGCCACAGTTAACGCAATTCGGTTTGTCACTTTTTGGTTTTGTGCATTGAGAATAGTGGTGTGACTCTTTACATCTAACGCACCTCGGAGTGAGTCGGCAGTTTGCTTGCGAGTGTCCATACCTTTGACAACGTTTACATTGTATTGGGTAGTTTCGATTTATTCTAGGTTGAACTTGTATGACGCAATGCATCAGGCGATTTAAAGTTAATATTGACTTCCCGTCTCTATTGTCTTTTATTTCTAGAGCACAAATTTCAATTGGATTTTTCTTTTTGTCATATAATCTAGTCACTTTGGTAACAGGGTATTTGAGTTCAAGTTCTTTTAAAATGTCAGCTTCCGAGTAACATGTGGGGATGCCCTTCATCACAGCATTAAAGATTTTAATAGAAGGGTCGCGGAAAGAATAGAATTGTCTGTTCTTCTCAACACAGTGATGTCTAAAATTACGGTAATCTTCTATTGTAGTGAGCATGATTTTTAGTTGATCACCGGCTGTCTTGGTTGTGAAATCACATTTGACGACTGATTTAATGTCGGAAATCATTTGGTTGTAGTCAAGTACGTTGTGCATAATTATGGGCGGAATTTTTAATGTTTGTTCTGGAGTACTTAGATCACTGTCTTTAAGATTTTGAAGCACTTCGAAACGCGATGAAGTTTGAACATTGTATAATGGCATAGAGTTTTCATCATCATTTCTCTTTCGTTTACTTACGTTTGAAAGCGTTTCGTTGGAAGTTGTTGCGTGCATCTCCTCGCTTTGGTGTTCTTGGGGCAGGGTCGTTTGGGGCGGTTGCTGCTGCATTAACGGTTGCCCTTGCTGCGCTGTGGGTTGATTCTGTTGAAGTAGCAGTAGTTGCTGCTGTTGTTGCTGATGAAGGAGTTGCAGATGTTGCTGCTGCTGTTGTTGTAAAAGTTGAAATTTGCTGTTGGGAGAATGCACTGATCGCTGTTGCTTGCATATAGGGTATCCATAGCGTTCACTAACACTTGTGATGTGCTGTGTAGCCCCGACTCGGGGCTACCTTGGACGTTCATTTCGCCACTCGCGGTCACGGGTTGGTTTTCACTCACTTGTGGTAATTATTTATAATACTGTTTGCAGAATTAAACTGTTTTTGATGAAACAGTGTATGATATTTAAACTATACACGTAGATTGCTGTGCAAGCGAAACTAGTTTGACACTCAATCTAAACACACTACGCAGTGAGAGAGCTGTGGCGCTCGATGTTCACGGCACGGCTGCTCGGTGCGAACTGCAGATTATACTTAAATGGAAGAGGAGCAGGCAGCTTAGGGAGGCTCTAATCGCGCGTCTTGAACGCCATGCCGACCACGTTTTGAGTAAGGAAAGCGGTAATCTAAAGGCGCGAGAGGACGCAGCGGCGCAGGTCGAGATGAGGGCGTGAGGCGAGAGGGCGGCGCGGGAGGTGTCGGGCATGCAACTACTCAGCGACGGCGCGGCGGTTCAGCGGCGGCGGCCGTGACGACGGCTGAGACGACGGAGTTGACGGCGGAAGCGACGGCGGAGACGACGACGGCGGCGAGGGCTTCGAGGGACGCCCCTTCTCGAGAACACAATTCAGATGAGGAAAGGATTTCTTAGGTTGTTGCAGCAGAACTGCCGTAGTATAATCAATAAAGAAATAGAGTTTTGGAATCTAGTTGATGCCTGTGATCCCTACATAGTGAAAGCGACTGGGTCCTGGGGAACTGAGGAAATCGGATCCTCTGAAATTTGTCATTCTCATTACAAGAACTTTAGGAGATATAGAAATGGTAGAGAGGGCGGAGACTTTATTTGCGTTAAAGCATATATGTATATTACATTAGATTGGGTCAATACAGAGTGCAAAATTTAAAAAAATAATCCAGTTCCAGAATACTACAATACAAAAATTCGGCGAATGAAGAAGGTAATGAGAAAGGCATGTAAGAACAGAAAACGCAGTAGGGAGCATATTAATATTTTTCAAAATTGTTCAAAAGAGTTGGAGCGAGCAAAGAAAATTGCTCAGGAGGCATATTTAAAGAATATTCTCAATGAGAAGGGAAATAATTTGACAGGATTTTATCGTCGTTCGTCCGTAGACGGAAGGGCAATAAAGAGGATATCTCAGATTTTCGTGAAAATGGAAACGCACTCATTACTGACTATCGACCAAAAGCTAATGCTTTTAATAAGTATTTCATTTCGGTTTTCAAAATCACTACGAACCATCCACTAATTCAAGTACATTCTGTTACAAATCGCTTAAATACTTGAGTAAACGTTCTACAGAATAAAATAAAATATATGAAAAATGGTGAGTCAAGGGGCCCAGACGACATTTCTACGGATATAATTAAGCTAAAAGGAGAGGCAGTTGTACTTTACCTAATTAGAATGTTCCAAGTATCCATGAACAATTCAAAAGTACCTGGAGACTGAAATTAAGCTTTTACCGTACCAATTTTTAAAAGTGGTGACAAAACTATATTAAGTAATTATACGCCTGTAAGTCTAACGTCAGTAGTTTGTAAACTTATAGGGCATTTAGTTGCGAGTTACATTAAGCAAGAATGGGAAGTCAAAAACTGGCTCTGTGATGGCCAACGATGGCCATGATACAGGAGTGGTTACTCATGCGAAAGTCAGGTTGTCACGCTATTTCAGGATCTTTCTGATGAAATTGACGCTAGCGGGAGAGAAGACGCAATAGTTATAGATTTTGCCAAAGCGTTCGATGTCGTTCCATACGATCGGTTTTACAGAAATTAATGAATTTAGGCATCGATTCCAGGATGGTGACGTGGACTAGCGAATTTCTACGGAACAGAAAAGAGAAAGTCCAATTTGGGCTAGAGTTATCTTCCGGGGCAAGAGTTACCGTAAGAAATATCGCAGGGGAGTGTTATTGGACTTCTATTTCTACCGTTCGTCAATGATATGCCAGCGCTCTTAATCTCAAATGTTTGAATATTTTCAAACGATTGCATTATTGCAACGATTATATCGCATTATGCATTCGAAAGAAGATGAAGAAATGCTGCAACGAGAACTTGTGGTGTTATATTATTTGGCGTAAAAAAATGGAAGGACCATAAATAACTCTAAAAGCAAGTCCACCACATTTGGCAGGGGTATATTTACATGGAAATTAACGTTTAAAAAACGACAAAATAATCAGGGAGTTTCCTTAGGCAAGTACCTAGGAATCCATTTCAATAGTAAATTAAGCTGGAAAAGACACGTAGACTTTATTTGTGCGGAAAGCCTACAGATCTCTTCACTTTGTAATGCGAATCTTAAAAAAAAGGCAAACGCGAATGTAATTGTTTATGTATCGCTTGTTCGTCCGAGAATGGAATGTGGAACAATTTGTTGGGATACGCACAAAATTATGCAGTGTAAAAATTTGGAAAGGATTCAGCGTAGGGCAGCTAAATTGACTTTCAGGGACAAGAAAATGGCAGGGTGGGATTCACTCGAATACTTGCGATCAGTAGTAAGACTCTGCGCTTTGTATAAAGCTTATAATGGTAATCGAGCTTGGAAAGAAATTAATCGGCGGCTAACTATTTCTACATATATCAGTAGGGGGATCACAGGCACAAAATAAACTTAAGACCGCAGAGGGCGGATGTCGGGATATTTTCTTCCACAAATCGAACAATAACGGAATGAAATAGATTGCCTGAACCCTTACCTCGAAGCCTTCAACAGTTCATAAAATGAATTTAGGGTATTACTAAGTAAATGAGGACCTTCACTAATAATAGCATGTTATAGAGCAATGCATAAGTGATATGTTGTGATGTGAGGTGTCGTGCAGTGTATGGCAGAGAAATAATAAATGAAGTGATTTAAGGGTCATAGTGCAGTGAAGTGCAGAGCAGCGCTAGTGTAGTGAGGTCTTGATTGAAAAAATATTCAGTGAGGAGTTAGATTATAGAATTTTCTTTTTCTTAAGGTAATTTAAAGTTTTATGAATCAGTCATTTTTATATGGCGGAGGCAATGGTGTAACAGGTAGCGTATCGAACTGTTATACCCATGTAGGCGGGGTCAAACACGATCGAAGCCATGCATTTTTATGAACGAAGAAATCCTTCGTACGCCTGCCTTCAGAGGGGAAGTAAAGCAGGCAAACCCATGTGAGTAGATTTACTTGCATGTAAAAGATACTCAAGCCTAAATGACTCCTCTGAGTTAAATCGCCTGTTTCGTCGCCCAAGGAATACCGCCTTGTCCGCTAGTTTGTAAAAGGAGCGTAGCGAAACTTGCGTGGTCAGACGGAAGAGCGGGCCTATTGGCCCCAGTTTCGCCAGTAAAATAAGGCATCAGTTCAATTAAATTATTAATATTATTTATTATATAATTTGTATTTTAGTTATATTATATCTTTATGTAACACCTGCCATAAGATTATATCCAATTGCAGTTTAAATAAATTTATCTTTATCTTATTTATTTGTAATATAATATATAATGTAATGCATTATGTACTATATATATATATATATATATATATATATATATATATATATATATATATATATACTAGCTGACCCGGCCACGCGTTGCTGTGGCTAAAGTTTTTGTTATATTACATTATAGTAAACAATCTAAGAGGAACAATAAGAGAACATCAGACAGACACATGCACAAGAGGCAAAGACAGACAGAGAAACTGTCTGAGGAAGAGCAAGGGGAAGGGAGAGGAAGAGAGAGACCGACATTGAGAGAGACAGAGGGAGATAGAGACAGAAAGAGAGAGAGACTCGGGGAGATACAGAGGGTCTTGGAGAGACGGTGATAGTGAGAGTCAGAGATACACGGAGAGACGGATGTAGAGAGGGGCAGGGAGAGGCAGAGACAACAGAGTCAGAGGCAGAGACGCAGAGAGAGAAACAAAAAACTCAGAGAGACAGAGAAAGAGAGACAGACAGAGAGAGAGAGAGAGAGAGAGAGAGAAACAGAGAAGGACACTGAGACAACTACAGGAAGAAACAGAAATAGAGGGAGACAGAAACTGCCGGAGATACTCAGGGAGAGACATGGAGAAGGTATCTTTTTTCACGAGGATTAAATAAGAAGAAAAAACGGGCAACTCCAGGTATTTTGCTAGTTAAATATATACTTATATACAAAGTAGTATTTGTATTGAATGTGGCGACGTTTTGTGAAGTGTAGTGCAGCAGAGAAATAGAAAGAGAATTGCAAGTGTTGTGAAGTGAAGGGAAGTGCAGTGTAATTAGAGTGTGTATTTATTACTAACAAGACAGATATAAAATGGAGTTAATGCTATTATTGCCTTTATTGTTCTCATTGTTATCATATTATTATTATTATTATTATTGTCTTAAAATAATTTAAAGTTACATTGTATTAATATTCCTAATGCAATATGTAAATTGTAATGTTCCGCCAAAAGTTTGCATAAACCTCCTTGCAGAAATAATAAATATCTATCTAATTGATTTAATTCTAACCTTGTGGGTACTAACTCATTCACCCTTGTTATTGTTAACCCCTCCAAACACGCTCTCGCCACCTAAAACAACACCCGCTCAGCCATGCAAGCGACCTCCATCGAGCGACCTCCCTTCATTCCCATTCCCAGGCCATCACCCGCATTGTTTGTACCTGCACACTTGCTGATTGGTTCATAGTTCCCAGGGGCTGTTCAACTTAAGAAAACAATCGACAAACATGCGCGAGACGGATCTGATAGCTGTTTCTTCTTCATCACTAAGAATCACTTCATCTGTTTATTCACCTAAAAGCTCTCGAAGCTAAATTGAGATAGGGTAAACACTAGTTCATTTAGGTAAATTTATTGTGTTCGTTTTTTCTCCATTTTATTTCATCTTTCCGTGTAACAATTAGTATTTCATATTCTATCACCCTGGCAATTTTACATCATGACGAGATTCAATTTCTGAACCATCCATATTTATAAAATATTGTCTCCTTTAAAATATGAGATATGGATTACCTCATTACTTCTCCCCATCACTCCTTCATCCTGTACCTTCCTTAATCCTCGGACTCCGAAGGGGGACTTCTTTTACCCCACATCGAAACTTTCTCTAATATAATTGCTTGTGTCAATTTTTTCGTGTCAATGTTTCCTCTATCAGAATGTTTTACGACTTTGTATCGAATAAACGCACTTTAGAAATTTAAAATAATAATTTTAAATTAAAATAATAATTAAAATAATAATTTTTGCTCTTCGGATCGACAATGAACTAACCTTAGAACTGTGTGTTACAAACAGCCTTTTATTTTTTTTATGCGGTAAACACTCCAAAAAGGTAGTGTCATATCAATGTTAGCTGTGCGAAGAATCATTACAAATTGTATTTATAATGCTTTCAAACTCATTAATTTTAGGTAACGTCATTTTTCTTGCATTTATACATCATTAAGTGTAACTTCTATGTTTAAAATAAATACTGGTGGAAAACAAATGTGAAATGTATTAATTCAAACTCAGATCAGGGTAAGAGGTTCGATAGAGTAAAATGATTTTCAAATAAAAATAACTCGCTACAAATAATTCGAGAGATTACGTACTGTTGTAGAACCAACAGTTTTATGAAGCTATCATTCCGCAAAATACAATAAGCAAATTAGTTTGCGTAACTTTGTTGAAAATATTAATTGTTTTCGCGAACGTTTGGGCCATATGGTGACCAAGATCAAATCAAAGTGCAGTGAAATAGGTAACAAATTTTACCAAACCATAGAATACCTCTTCGTAGTATAGCATTATAATGTAATTAAACACGTTTGCAATATAAGTTATAGTTTTCATTTATACGTATATCTTGATTTGTGATTTGAAACTTTTTGGGATGAGATAATAAAGAGCTGTTTCAAACAAGGCGCATCAACGTGCGTAAGTAATATCTTACGCATGTGACATAATTTTCATCTTAAATTTGATCAAATTAAGGCAAAACAACATAAATTAAATATATTGAAGTTATCTTTAAATGAAATTATATAAGTATATAAATAAATTATAAAACATGATTCATATTTAACAATAAAATTTATTTTCGCAATATCTCAAAACCGCCTTGATGGCGTTTGCTCCAAGGTAGAGAAGTTTGTTACGCGCGATTGAGAAACTGGATTCAATAGCCACCAGATTCAAATGCAGAACACTAATCTGCGCGGCACCGGAGTCTATGTTGAAAAACTCTGAAACAGAGTGGTCTATGTGTTACATGCTTTCAGCGCGCAAAAGTAACCAGTTTCAGTACGAGAAACTGGTTTATTATCTCGGAACGCGGCCTTTCTCCAGCTTCGGAACAAGCAAGCATCCTTGTTGAAATAGAAGCCAAAGAAAATACATCAACTAGTGAAAGAAGTGTATCTTCTAGGTTCGGTATTGGTAGAGTGCAGTATAGAAAGACCTTGTAGGTTTGTAGACGTAAAGACATTGTAGGTGTGTATCCTTACAAATTTTGCAATGTTGAACACTTACAACCACAAAACGGAAAATTGTGCTTGCACTTTTGAACTGGACTTCTTCAAAGACATGATTCTGGATGTTCAATTTATATGTAAAATTATCCTTTTTTAAGGTCTCTTTTTAACAACTTGGTCATATAGCGATCGCTGTGATTGTCTTAACTGTAGGGGGAGCTGTAGGAAGGACAATACGAACACACACATATATCCATGTCTGAGACTGGATTCGAAAACGCGACTCATTGAGCCGAGGCAACTACTGCCCTTCAGCCTTAGCTACCTCGGTTATCCAAGCTGGCTAAATTACCCTTGTTTCTCTGTATAATGTGCTGCAAATATAATACTCTAGATCTATTCATGCTTTTTTCATTTGTAATTTAGTGGTAAAAAAGTATACTCTTCCTGGCTATTAAAATAATTGCAGATAAGCCGGACAGGCGCTTTGTTTGAATTGGGACTTTTCCGAGTGATCGCTGAAGTGAAAGATATTTCAATATTATAACAATGCGTAACCATTCCCAATGATGCGAGAATGTATATGTTGTTTTAGCAGCTCTTTTTATTTTGTCCTTATTTTTTTGTAGTATTGGTTGATGTACCTTGCGTTGTCCCTGTATATAATTTATTAGGCAGGTAGAGGATTTCCATCCTGCACAGCCTCTCTCTCTCTCTCTCTCTCTCTCTCTCTCTCTCTCTCTCTCTCTCTCTCTCTCTCTCTCTCTCTCTCAGCTCCCTCTCTTATCCCTCTCTCACTTTCCCCCCTCTCTCTCCCTCCCTCTCTCTAGCTCTCTCTCAGCTCTCTCTAGTTCTCTTTCTGTAGCTCTCTCTTTCTCTCCCGTTCCCTCTATGCCTTGCTCCCATCCCTATCTTCCTCACTCACATTCTCAAAAAAATACATTTTTTTCCTTATTGGGATTACCACCTCCGAACTTTATAAGTAAACCGCTCACTCGCTTTTTAACTGAAAATAATAAACCAATCTAAACTAAAATAAAATACATGTACTTATGTATATTATTTTTCTGTAATTTTATTTCTTAAACCAATTCTTTTAATCAATTGCCACATTGTAAAACTTACTATTTTTCGTATTTTTATCTTCTCGAGTAACTAAAATTGATCTTTAACGCCAAGCCGAGGCAACTGAGTTTTAAGTGATTTAACTGAATTCAAGTAAGCGTTTTAGGGCTTTTGATAAATAGTGACTGCCGGACAAACTAAGCTAACGGACTGCTTGACTAAGTTTTTTCTATTCTCTAAAATAACCTCTTTGGTTATAATCTCACCAACCTTAAAAAAGCGTTGACACACGTTCAATTCTTCAAGATGCTAACTTCCCTTTACTCTTTTACTTCAATTATATTCTTGCCAAATTGACTAATTTCAATTTAAAAATTATTCCTCCACCACCCAAAGGTATGCTTCCACCCACCACTGTAATAAAACTGCTACGTTCACCAATGATACAGCCATCCTTGCAGCAGATAAAGATCCTTGTAGCGCCTCGCAACATTTACAAACACACTTGGACAAAATAAAAGAATTGAACAACAAATGGCGGGTAACTATAAATGTATCGGAAACATAACATATCATCTTTTCATTAAGAAGAAAGCAGTGTGCGAACGTTAGTACAAATAATACAGATCTCCCTAAGGCTTGAACTGTCAAATATCTTGGATTGCACTTGGACAACCACTTAACATGGAAAACTCACATCATTATAAAACGAAAACAAGCGCAATTAAAATTGCCATGGGTCCTCAACAGAAGGTCCCAGCTGTCTCTGTTCAACAAAGTGGTTTTATACGAAACTGTTATAAAAATAGACGTACGGTATAGAATTTAGGGGTTTCTGTCAGTGAATCGAACATTGAGATTCTCAGAAGATTCGAAACAAGAACATTAAGAAAGTTTTCCGTAGCACCGTGGTTCGTCAATAACAAAACACTTTATAAGGACCTTTACTGTTGTAAACGTCATTTCGAAAATAAGCCAGGAGTATTTGAAGAAACTAAATGAACATACACCACATCTATCAATTAATCAACTATAGTGAGCACATATATATTTACACTGAAACGTCAACATATAAGAACTGCCACACCGCTATTTTAATCACTAATTAAACAAAACCACTCCAAATGTAACGAGTAAGTCTATGTAATAATGCTATTTGTGTAAATTCAAATCATTTACAAAATGTCCTTCAAGAACATATTGTAAATTGTGTATATGTAAAATACAAAATCTATAGTGAAACGTGTCAACAATATCAAGTTCATCCACTTGTAAAATTACTTTCTTCCAATAATTTCAATTCTATTGTACATTCACGCCTAGACTCAGTTAAAATCAATATCCAAGTTACTTTTTATAAACAGATGAAAGAAAATGGGGGTTGACTAATGTGTTGTAAAGAACAATCGCGAAATAAATTATCAATGCCAATTAATAAATAAAATCACAATTGAAGTCACATAAGTCAAATAAGTCAATGAACAATGGTCAAGTTAAATAAGTCAAATAAATGAACTTGAATAATGGTCAAGCTAAGACTTGCAGTCTTAACAGAGGATTAATAGAAGTTTTTTAAGTGTGGATTGTAAAATAGCTCTTTCCATGGCTTTCGTATGAAACACATATCAAACAATGGATCTAAACAGTCACTGTTTAAGAAGTGATGGAACTGTAGTTTATTGTAATTGCTTAGTAAAAAAGTAAGCTTAGAGAAAAACGATAAATTAAAACATATTTCTATCTACTGATGACGTTGTACTAGAACCCAAATGAATTTTGGGGTCACTTATTACTAGTTGAATGTGACGTAGCCGACGCTGTTAACTTTTTAAAAGTATTTTTATGTGTTGAAAATCTATAAATATAATGCACAGCATTATTCAAATAAGTTTTAATAGTATCTGGCACTGAACTAATGAATCATAGCGGCTGATAATGTCATACTCTCGTTTAAAAATTGCCCAACACCTCATGGCCCTATATGTTAACTTCATACGGAATATGAATTGGTAATTGCAATGTCAATATTATAAAATACCGTAAAAATGCCTACATGTTTGGATGATGCAGATAGTTAAAATTTAGTATAGCTGTATTTTGTACAATTTTTTTGCCAATATGCACAAAAATTCACATAAAATGATCACCATAAAGCTGTTCGTTAACGTTATTTTCTAATCCTAATATTAGATTATTCTCAATTAGTTCCGAAAGTTATGCCACAAAATCTTCTACATGTACATATGATTCTTTCCCGGATTTGCTTAACACTTTCACATTCTTGTTAACACACACATTTTTTTCCGCAGTTTTGAAACATTTCTGAGGTTTAAGTAATTGTTCGCAATTACTTCAATTCGAAATTAGCCGCTCATTTTTGCAGAAAATTTTCGAGTTTCCGAAATCTTTATTTGAAGTCATTTAAAGCACTTTAACTCACAAACACAGTAGTGTTTACAAATTACTGGAAATGTGCATTTTAATTGTATGAAAGATCTTTCAAAAAATTACATGTTTAATTTTTGAAAAAATATAAATGTAATCAAGATTGAACTTTACGTCATATCAAAGACTGCAATTAACACTATCCATTCGAAAAGTTTGAAGGAAAAATTTTAAGCCATTTATAAGAAAATGACGTTTGAGCGTTTGTGAAAATGTAGAATTTAGAGCCAGTTTTCACAGAAAAGTGTTGAGTTTTGAGAAAATGTATTTAACATTATTTTAAACATAAGCTGGTACTCATAAATATAATAATGTGAACAAATCGCCGCTGATGTAAATATAAATGATGTGAGAAACAAGTTAAAAAATTACTTTTTTGTGATTTTGGAAAGAACAAAAGAATAAAGCAACATGGCGTTTATATCACATTTAGTACTTTCCATACTAAAGTTTAAAGAAAACTATTGGAGCCGTTTTTGGAAAAATCTTGTTTTCGTTATTTTTTTAAAATTACTCGTATTGCATGCAGTATTGCGCGAAAACTGCTAAAATTTTCAAAACAACAGAGATTCTAGCTACACCACGTGTTGGAGGATTTTCTTACTAATGTGGCAACTGTATTTATCCACTTTTTCTTTATCAGGGCCAGGCAGTGAATTTTTTCTGCCGGAAATCCGCCAATTTTTCGCGCAACATTACACAACTTTCCCTATACTACGTATATTACTCAGCATATTAGTCCGTATATATGTATACGGTAAACTAATAATACACCGCTTGATATTAAATTTATGATGTCGGTTCGCTAAGAGTAAATACGTATACATCGTTTAAGCAGCATTCCCATGTACCGAATTGAAGTCTTCGGAGTTGTTTCTAATGGTAACAAAAGTATTTATTACTCACAGGGGAAATATTCACTTTAATTTTTGTTGGTTCAGAATTTATTTTCTTGTGGTACGTAGGAATACAGAAAATAATGCGATACTTTTTAGTATACAAATATTTTTTCAATTTTAGCACCCCAGCAAGCTGGCGCCCTGCCCCTCTAACCCCCCTCTGTTCCTCATAACAAATCCAGGGAAGTTAAATAATATTGCAGAGAATAGCATTGTAGTTTTATTTATACATTTTTTAAATACATAAACACGTTTCATTAACAACTTTCCTTATTAATGGAAATGATAAGGAAATTGATCGGGAAGGGAGGGATAAACATGCGAGCGTTCTCGTATGGGTACGCTAGTTGTAGTATTATATAGAGGGAGTAAATTGAGAGTGTAATCCTTTAAGTGCTGAGGCAGCAAATCACTGATTAAATGCATGGATTTTTATTGTGTGTCTAGCTAGGGGATTCAGAATTTAAAGAGCATGGAAATTATATAGCAAGAAATTGAGTTTCTTAGAACAAATTATGTTACAAGAAGTTGATCTCTTTTTTGTCCTAAAACTATAATCTTAATAGACTTCTCATAATGTATTGGGTAATATAACTGTACACGAATCCACCATTCGCCATATAAGTATACACAGCAAAACTGCAATAAGCAATTCAGATTTCAATTAAATTGAAGTAGCTTCACCTAATCTGTAAACTCATGTGTGGAACTCACTTAATTTCATGTAAAGAGCAACAGATTTGAGTCGAGTAACAAACATTTTGAATCCTGGTAAGATTGAAATAAGTAGAATAAAATTTTTATTTTAAACAATTCCTTGTTTGCAAAGATAAATTGTCAATGTCAAGAGTTTGCGAATATGCAGTTATCACCGCTTGTCGACACGCTGGCGTAGCTTAAAATGTCAGGAGGCACATCCTGATGGAAGGGGAAGTGCCAACGACAGCTAACAAATTGCTGTAGAACAAGTATAGCATATTTCAACGTAGCATGAAGATGGTAAAACAGAAACTTACTTGCGTTTTTCTTGTGAACACAATTTCTTCTAGCCATTGCCCGAAGACAATGGGTGGGCGAGATGATTTTACTGTTTTGACCTTCTCTGAAGAGTAGTGGGCATGAAAAAAACAACTAATGGTGCTAAGAATGTCTGCTACTTTTTGTAATCATTACCTAATATTGAGTTGTCGCAATTTCCATCATAATAACATTACAGATATCACTTTAAACTAAGAAATCAAGAGAGAGAAAAATATATAACATTTGTGAACATAAAGTTTTAAAAGAAAGTAGCTCTCTTCAAATAATTTTGTCGTATCGTAATCTATTCTACAAAACATTTGGAAAAATAAAATGAAGATATTTGCCGAAGCTGGAATTTGAACAAGAGCAATGAGATTCCCGAGATAAATCCATTCCCTGGCGCTATTGATGCTAGTGTCGTAGCCAAAGCATTTAAAATGCTATAGTGTACTTGAATTTTTAAATTTCCGAAAACTAAAGAATGTGAAGCATGGAATAAGTAAGGAATTACCGCAGCCTGGGGAATGCATTTATTCTACGTTGGGATTTGTTGTAGCCGTTCTATAGCAATTTTCTTGCTGACATTCCCACTTCCCCTTCCATCAGGTTGACCGCTCCTTGCTTTTTAAGCAAAGCCAGCATGCATCCAAGTGCTGATAACGAACAAATTGACTAACGCCTGACATTGGAAATGTGTCCTTTGATTCATACAGACCATTTGAAAGCCTCCTTCTTCTTCTTTTCAGAAGTTCTTTTCTTCTCAAACAGACTCTTTGAATGTAATAATTTAATTCTGATTTCAGGTATGTTGGGATTAAGTATATTTGTACCTCAGCCCAATGAGTCGTTTTTACTTTCCGGTTACGTGTATACGGAGTAATATACGCAATACAAGGAAAGTTATGTAATGCTGTAGAAAATCAATTTCGAGATTTCAATGGAAATACACGTTTTAGGGTCCCCTGATACCGAAATTTTAGTTTTTAAAACCCTAAAATGTATCGTTGAGGAAGTATTTAACGATATGGCTCACTGAGTGCTGTGAGTTGGATTTGACATGAATATTTGGATGTGTTTTTTAAACAAATCCACCAAACTATTTTAAAGTAAATGTGCAATTCATCACGTCTCCGTGAAATTCTCTTTCTTTAGAGACCTCTTTTATAAATATCGGTTGCGTGTGAGAGCCGCAAATGGTATGTATATTACCGAAATAATAAAGGAGACAATACCTTAAAGGAAGTTGAGTTTATGAGAAAACATACGACACAAAACACCTGAAATCCACTGGATATGAAATCACCTCATCCCTACAACATACTAGATTTAAAACATAAAAATCATAGAAGTTTGCAAACGATGCCTTATTTGAGAAATCAGGCAAGCATGCAATCCACAACACGCAGTACGCTGCAACACACTTTACCATCGTGCATGTCTTGTAAACAAAGCAAGCTAGAATATCATGTTTTGTGTCCATACTTAAGCCCTAATGTTTGTCAATCCATTTGTGATATGCGGTATTGTTCAGATTCTATATTCTTGTATATAGATGGCGAGTTTATTAAATTAAATCACTGTAACGTCGTATGTATGTAAGTTATAGTTCTGTGAAACAAACTAGTATGGGTTCAAAGTTTGGTATGATAAAAGATGTGAAAAGTTATACAAACTTTACTAGTTTTAATTACAAGTTGATAAAGATAACAAATATCCCTATTCAGTAACTAACAGTCTGGTTGACAGAAATAAAATATCGGGCAGGTTTTAAATACGTAAATTACATATCTCTCAAACAAAAGTTGAAATTAGTCATTACTTCACTCACCGTTCATACGTTAACAATTCACTTTAAAACGTATGAATATGTGCGGACGGTAATGTTCGATATTGCACCGGCACGATAACGGCGACGTACTGAGGCAGTACCAGCTCAGCAGAAGCAAAAATACATTAGCGTATATGCTTATATACACGCCTCTGCCCTCACTGCCACAGATCACTTCTCTCTGCACCTTCTCTTTTTTTAAATTTTCTTCTGTTTTCGTAACATAGTCATAGTTTATAGTCCAGTCCAACGGTATAAAATACGGGAAAGATTTTTGTAGTTTTGAAATTTGGTTCCTGTATGTGTTTTGGGTTGCAGAGCAATAATATCAGGTTTGTCAACCATAATTGTGCCTAGCAACACGTTTTTAAGCTAAACATATGTAAAAATCACGTATTTTTAAGTTTTTTTTTCAAAATATCGCAAGAGCTATCCATTTCTTAACAGTAATGATCCTGTATGAAATAAAAGAAAATACATTTAACATTACTAAGCTTTGTTTCTCCAATTACCAGTTTGGCCGTGAGATCATCGCGAAATTAGGTGATATAAGAAAAGCTCATCAATGAACGGGAATTATATCACTTTATCTCAACACAATTTGAGTATAGATATTATCTCATACACTTATTAATGTCTAAACATTCCTTTTATTTCTTAGAAAATTCTCAGATCAGTTTTCATGCCTTAAATTTTTAAAACCATGTTATACATCAGCACTCTCACTAAAAATCAACAAGAATTAAATAAAATAAGAAATAACACTTTTATTATCTTCCACACTTCAGCATTTGTGGCAGATAATTCAACGCAAGGATATAGAACAGCAATCTTTCCAGGGTAGTGAAGGCAGGAAACCCCTTGGTTGGCGGGCGCTGTCCCCCAGAAAGCGAGGAGGTGCGTGCTGGCGCTGAGCTAAAGAATGCGTAACGCACTGGCGGTGTCAGGGGCAGACAATGGTCAAAGGCGGCGATGTTTATGGATAATTAACCGGTGATAAAGCGTTGATACGTTGAAAGTACTACGTTACTCACAATTCAAATTATTATGTTTTGTTGTGGCCGATCTAATAAGTTAGATTTCCTCCCTCGCATAGTTTGTAGTGTTATTGAAAGGAACCACTAATATACCCGAGAGAAGTTAATAGTCCTTGACAAAATAGAAAGCGAGATTACGCAGAGCTTCGTGTAAGAACATGAAGATGCAAATCTGATTTCGGGAGCGGGTGGAAGGTAGGGACTCGCGGATGCTTAAAGTAGATTACGTGAACACGTCTGAACTGAACGGAGAGTCGGTTGCGTCAGGTCAGAACGAAGTTTAGTAAACGTCTTTTGTATGGAGTTTGTTTACTGGACATGCACGTCTCTTGAACGAAGGAAAACTTTAAGTTTATTTGAGAGTCTTGGAATGAGCATGTGGAATTATGTTAAGAAACTGTAAATCAGTCTGCTGATGGAATTAGTCGTTTGATCGTGTCTAAAAGGGTCGAGGACAAGAATATAATTAATTCATGAAAGAGTTGCGTGGCCAAATGTAGGCAAGATCTGGAGTGGAAAGTGCTTGAGGTGAGTAAATGACATCAGCCAGTTAAATAAATCGAAAGACGAGAATATGAACTATTTTTCTCTGATCAATACAAGGAGAATGCCGGAGAAGTACCATATTACTTGGCTGCGCGCGATATTTCCTTCTTCATCCTTTACCCTTTGCGTCTCTCTGTCTTTCTCTCCCTCTCCCTCTTCCTCCCTCCCTCTCTCTCTCTCTCTCTCTCTCTCTCTCTCCTTACACACACTTAAATGCATACATGTAATCCAATACCGCACATGTTGGAGGCCAGTCGGAGGCCTAGACCCGCTGGAGAAGTTCCTCGGAAGTGGAGGAGTTCACCGTTGCGAAGGTCGATGTTGAATCTCGCTCTCTGGTGGGGGAAGAACATCGCAATCTCCGGGAATAATGCGCTACACTTGCGAGACTAATGACTTAAGTAGTTGACGTCCTCGGCAACAATGTTCACTCTCTTCTCTGTAACAAAGTATGGTAATATTCATTCATAGACACGTAAATTCCATTATTTGTTCTACCACCCTTTCTCGTAGTTACAACATTCCTTTAGTTCCTTGGTAATACGGATTCGGAACTGGAAACTTAAATGTATTACATTGTAAATAAAATTAATACTGCAGCCTTTTCAACTTACCCTCGTTATCTGCGAATAGGACAACATCGATATAACGTTATATATTTTCCATTTATTTCTTCATTCTCCATCCTATAATCTGGAAATATATTTCATTATTTAAAATGTCATTCACTACCAGACCGGATACGAACGATTAGAGAATTTTCTTTTTGAAAATCCTTGAGCACAAGGATTGACAATTGTCCGTTCGCTCGAATTCTCGAAACGTTTTTAATGCAAGCCAGTGAGTTCAACGATGCTCAATATTTCAAAATGCTCACGGTATGTTCCAATTTTCCAGTCAAATGATTTTTATATAAATAACACATTAAAAGAGATATATTCTAAAGCGTGTTCTGAATGCGAAGAGTGCATCTGATCTGAAGTTCTGAAAGCTTGTTCGTCACATAAAGTTACTGCATCACAGAAGTTCGAAAATAATATTGTAGCCATGTGTAAAACAAAATCAACATATTAATTCCCGTGCACATTTCGGGTATCCCTTTTTAAACTCAGGATTAAGGACATTAGCCTTCCATTACTGTGGTATTCATTTTTCTTGGAATACAACTCGAATTACTTCTACGAACTTTTCTTTAAGTAGTCACCTACGTATTTCAGCATTTTATTACATAAGTTAACCATTCGTGGAGAATTTTGGTGCAGAAGATCTATTCTTAGATATATAAAGTCCAAAACAGATTACACCTATATGTGACGTATGAGGAAAAATAACTATCTGCAGTACTTCAACATTCCGTAAGGCGCACTTCTATAACGATTCTGAAGTCTGCTGATTCTATACTCAGTTGTTCGACATTCCATTCTTGGGCCTCTGTAGTGTTGAAATGAAGTTAACACATTCATCTTTCGTGGGTTTAACTATATCAGATAAATTTTCTTATTTTCGCTGTCTACGCTTGTTTTTGCAACAGTCGAATCTTTCTTTTGACTACTTAAAAATTATTGCCTTCTACGGTAGTTCGTCTCCTCTCACGCTAGTGATTTACAATGCAATATTTACAAACACCCGTTTAGTTGCAGCCAAATCTGCATTATATTGTTGCTAGCAGGAACTCATTTTGTGACACTGAATCCAACGATGTAAATTGTATTTATTTCTAATTTATGAGTATTGATTCCGAGCACGTCAACGTCATTGCTCCCGTAAGTGTAGTACATATTTTCCTCGGGAGGTGGTGATGAACTTTCTCCGCTGAATGGTGAGATCCGGTGCCCACTACCGTCTGTTAGCGGGGTTCCCACAACCAGGTCTCTCCCACTAGCAGGGTACCACCCCACCCGGGACAAGCTCGAAGCTCGTGACCGATCTCCCGACATGTGTGGTAGTGTAGGGCATGTTTGTGCAAGTATGTGTGGATAGAACAAGGAAGAGGAAGGAAAGATCGCGCGCGGTCCGTGGCTCGTTTGGTAGGATACTGCTCCGCATTCGCCTAGTATTGATCGGAGAAACAAATCGGAGCAGCCGCTCGCTAGAATTCTTCTCCAGTCAGCGACTGAACTCTACCCAGCTCTCTAGCTACTGTCGAAAAATCTGTCACCATCAGGACTCGAACCTAAGAACACCCGGTGAGAGGCATTGCACTGACATCAGCTGATGACCTGAACCACCACTCCCAGTATTTATTTTTAATAGGAATACCCTAATACTTTACAAACTTACAATATTCATTGAGAGTTTGTTGGTAAGCAGATATATAAAAGGCAGTTATTGCACTTGCATTATGCGCTTGATCATCAAACATAATTGTTATCGATTGCTCAGTTGTTATCGATGATAATCTCAATCTCCACTACGCCAACTGGAAAGGGGAGATGTGCGAAATAAAAGTTAAGAACTTACTCAAGAGGTTGGTAAACTGAATAGGTTGAAATAATGGGCTTTCTCAATAGGCTGTTTGTATGCGATCGCGGATTATCTCAGGTAGTGAACTGACCGACATGGCACGACGCGTTGCTAAATGTTTTCCTCGTGAACTCAGCAAAAATGTTATTTTCGTGCGACGTGCTTGAAGGCATTAGCATCCACAAATGTGTCTTTTTACAGTTGCGTACTCGCTGAAATAAAAGTAGGAGACGAAACGCGAAACAAACAATATGGCAATACAGGAAAACATATTGAAGGAGTTTGTAATCAGTTAAGGGAACAATACACGTTGAATGCATATTGCTATTAAGCTCTGTCCCAATAATACGATGAATTTAGCGACAAGACATCGTAGACATGCATAACACTTCGATAGTATTAAGTTATTTATTTTAAATTGCTTGAATTTTAATACATTTTTAATTGTAGTTTAATATTAACTCCGTGTAATTATATATGGTTATTTTATTTTTATTATTGGAACTTTTTCTAACCTATTTCATTTTATGTAGCCCTGATGATGTCCCAATATTGAGCCATATCGTTGAGAGTAAATATATAACATCATGTTTTTTATGACGTAAACCCAAGAATCCACTCCATCGTGTTTTCGTTTCTTCAACTTGTTTTGAGCTTAGAGAACATTTTTAGAAACTAGTGGAATGGGCAAACGAACTTTTGGATTCCATTCGTCTGAAAAGAAGAACAATCAAAGAAAAATGTGGAGGTCAAAACATTCATTCACAAAATCCATTCATTTGAATGAAAAATCCTGCGTAATGTTTCTACAGAAAAAATATTTTTGCTTGAAGTTCCTTTCTTCACTGGAATTATAAAAGGGCACATCATTGATCTGATCAACAACTATTATCTATTAATAATTCCCCATCAATTAACAACAAGTTTTTATTCATCAACAGTAGCATTTGCGAAGAACGTGTGTCTTAATGACCAGAGAAGCTTTCTTATGTAACCCCACCGTTTTGTGTCTATCTCGAGAAAATAGTGGGAATGTGTGGCCTTACAAAACTTTTCCTTCTTTTAGTGTTATTAAATGCATAATTTGAATATTGTAATGAATACTAAACGTGCTGATCGTGACAACTTTTCACTCTACAAAAAAGTAAACTGATTATTGTCCTGGCACTCTCTTCAATGGAAACAGATAAAGATAAGAAGACCGAAAAAAGATTGTTCATTTAATTTTGAAAAAACAATCACGCTTGCCGTCAGAACTACTGAACAATAACTGTTTTTTTAATGAGCATGATATTCTTAAATGATCTTAAACTTACGATATATTATATTAAGAATTAATTTCTAATGATTTTCATATTGTTGATGTAGGACAAGTTCTATTTTCTTATTAATTTAACGATTTTTAATATTTCAGAGGTATTAATAAAATTCATAGAGCATCTATATAATATTTATAAAAGTACATTCTTCGTTTGGAGCTCACCAAAATGAAATAAAAAATCTGCTGCCATTTTCGAGAAATTTTGAAAACGTCACAGGGTCTTCATGTAAAGTACTCCCAAAATTTAAAATGTCTTAATGATGTCCGAAACTGCACAACTACGTCTTAGCCCTGATGTTTTCGCACGTTTTAGCTCAAACGTTTCTAATATGATAGAGTTATGATTGACATATCTATCCATCCATTCAGACATCCCCATTTTCGGGCATAACACTGCGTGCATCTCGTCGTCATCTGCATCAATTTTAACTACAGGATCCTTGGCTGACCCGGAACACACCCACACTAAAATAACCTCGAAAGCGCAATTCTAGTGCGTCTCAAGTTCAATGTCCCAGTCCTTCGATTAAAATTTAAGGTCGTAAGTATCCTAATAGCAGCCCAGAGGATCATTCGCACGTTGCTTTATGTGTAGATGCGATAAGACACTTGGCGTAGGTGAGTGTGGTGTGATCCGTCGCGTGCAGCTGCGCCTCGGGCGGTGCGTCGCGTGGCGTCCAGCGGTGGCGGAGGCGGCGGCGGCGGCGGAGGCGGCGGAGGCGGCGGAGGGGAACGGAAATGGAAATTGGAGGCCGGGGCGCGCGGCGGGCGGCGAGGCGACGCCCGGCCGCGGCGACGCCGGCCCTCGGCGCGCGGGGGAGGGGGCGCCCGGCGCGCCGGGAGCGGGGGCGTGTGCGCGAAGCCATAAAAGACGCTGCGGTCCCGCGGTGCGTCGTTCAGTTGCCCGCCGCCGCCGCCGCCGTCGTCGCCGCCGCCGCCGCCATGCCACCGAACCCGGCCTCCCCGTCCGCGCCGCCTCGCGCCGACGAGAAGTTGCTCATGGTGGCCGAGGACTTCTCCGAGGTGCCCATGAAGGCCCTTCTGGACGAGGGCGCCGTCCCGCCGCCGCCGCCGCCGGCCGCCGCCGCCGCCGCCGCCGCCGAGCCCGTGGACGAGGACCGGCCCAAGGACCGGCCTGTGCCCTGGGAGATCAAGTGGAGGAACGTGGTCATCCTCAGCGTCATGCACCTCTGGACGTTGTACTCGCTCACCTACATTCCGTACATCAAGTGGCAGACGTATCTCTGGAGTAAGTACAGCGTGTTGTTCTGGCACAGAAAACAGAAACCGAGTGACATTTTAAATATGAAATTTCAATGCATAAAGTATTTTCCTAATGAATGATACTCCAGTGGAAAATTAGGTATAATTTTATACTTTGTACAATGCTGCGATCTAATCGAATTTTTCACTAACTTTCTCTTAAATATTATAAAGGCATTAACTATAGAACCTCTTATGTTCGTGTTGGAGACATTTGCCAACATTACAAAGTACATATTACATTAGAATGAATGTAATGTCTTGCTCACCCTCTTAATGTAAATTTTTAAGTTATTTATTTTCTTAAAGGATATGTTTGAATAACATAACAGGTAACATTGTAGATTCTGCTTCCAGTTCCATGTACCTGAATAAATGTTTTAACTTTGTGATATTATTAGTGGGACAAAATGAATTGACCGTAACACCGTTTAAGAAATAAAGAGTTTTGTGAATCTCTGATTGCGAGACAGAAAATCTAGTCAAATTCAGTAGCGTCTCTTGCCTGTTAAATCATGTAGGCGGCAAATTCAAAATAATTCGCTATTTAAATAACGATATTTACATACATGCTAAGAGTTCATTTGCATAATTATTCAGATGGGTGGTAATCGCATCACAGTTGTCTTGTATTAACTGCAAATCTGTTACAAGAGGTTAATCTGCACGTGTTCTCAAGCCTGGTAGTTTACTCCCTGTTGCTATCTGGTGGTCTCCATTCCAAAGCACAAGGAATGGCACACTGTAAGCTGCGATAGGTGTGCAATGGGGTGTTGAGGGACGTTGAGCTTTATAACGTTACTCAACCTCTGAAAATCTGAGGCGGTGTCCACCGTTGTCAGACAAAAACACGCAAATCCCTCAGATCACTTTCACATTTGCGCTAGCCGATTGCATGATCCCAAAGGATAGAAGCGGCCAAAGGTGGTAGGAGTGAGCAAAGCTCATGAAGAATTATGAATTGGGCTCAGCAAGAGAGTATTTCAAAAACGTTTTAGTGTAAGTTTATGTTTGAACTGAAATGTAGTTATTTCATTACTTCAAGTATTGTACTACATTTTCATTATGAAAACCTAATGTTTCATGCGATTCTTTTATGCTTCGTCTCATGCATATCTGAGCCTTTCACCCTGTGAAATCGTTTTCTCTACCGAGAGTGCAGGCCTGCATTGCCTCGGGCCCGCCTCGCTTCGTCGATGCGACTTCATTCTCTGGCCCTCCCCTCGCAGTTTTTGTGAATAATTCCGACTTAATTTTGTGCCAATTTTTGAAGCCATGAGCCGCCACACGTCGAATTCCTCTTTCACTCCGCAGATCTCGCCATTGCAGTAATTGCAGTAGTTTTTTTTTTTTTATTTTATCTCTTACCACTACGCAGCATACGAGTGTAGAGTAGTAGAGTAGTAGAGTATGCTGATGCAAAAAACGGCTATTTGTAGACATAAAAACTCGTTTTGTGCATCCCTGATACCGAAAAATGGATAATTGTCTATAACGTGTCTAATGTATAACCTGTTAAGTGTATTAGTTGCATGTTGGCATTTTTCATTGAATTTCTAGCCCGACCCGCACTATCTTGAATGTTTAACACGCCTTCCATAGACCACAATCAACATAAGTCCTCACGCTACTTATTGCTTACAAACAACTTGCGATACTGGCCATGCTTCTGCGATAATTCGCATTCTTTACTACGTTGTTGAAACCTGTGCCTTGACTAGGTGTTTATCATGCACGCCCTTTGTACCGGAACTTCCTGCTTAAATGCAAGCCATCATTGTGCGGCATTTTTTAATTTGAAAATAAGTAGATTTAATGAAGACTTTGTCAGATATGTTTATTTGTATAATTCTTTTGTTTTAATGCCACTTCTTATGTTATGATATAAGACGTGAATCTGAAAACTAAACGAATTTGATGAAAAAATTATAACTTTTTACTTCCACGCGCACGAAATGCTTCTAAGTTTCAAACTTGAGGCTTCCGCGGGAGGAGTCGGTAGATACTTAGTCAACGTTTTGGCCGTCATATTTCGACTTGCTTCAGGACGAAATGAGCAGAGATCTATTAAAACGTTGAAGGGAGTATTCTCCTATGAACTAGCCGGTATTTTTTGTTGTTTTCTGGGGGTAAAAAGTTCAAGGTAAGCGTGTGAGCCTACTCTCCATTGATGGTCTGGTCGGAACAAGCAGAGCACGGAATAAAAACTGATCGAAAATTTAAAATTATATAACTTTTAATAATTTGAATTTGAAATAAATAACCCATTTTAAAGAAATTTAAATAGATGCATCTCTTTTAAGAATATTTTTGTAAAATTTAAAGCTCATGTGGCAGAAGGCAAAGTTATGAAAACTGAGAGGCATTTCAATTTCCTCTAACAAATAACTTGAAAGCCACTGGGAAAAGAAAAATGTTATTACAATTTTACAAGAAATTTGCAGATTCTCTTTAAAATTTACAGGCGTTTTCTCTTCGATGCTGGCCAACCGACGCTGGCAAGAAAAGCTGACGAACATTCCTAAAAGATTGTTTTATTTTTCTATCCTGAATACATTCCGATATATTTTCTAGCGAAAATATAAAATGGGAAATCGGGAAATGTTTTACAACCTCAAATGTCTGGATGAACTTTGACATATATTGCCTCAGTTTTTAGTTTTACAGCAATGTTCTCATGTAAAAAGTTACAGGTACTTAATTAAATTTCGTTTAAAATGAGTTATTTTTTATTTTATCTTCTCGTGACCAATATTCATAGTGCATGTAATGACAACAAAATCTACGTTATGTGAATATTAGCCCACTTTTCACTGTATTTTACATTAAATCGATAGAAAAATACCCTTTTGGTCACAAGGGTAGCACACAATTAAAATTCCATCGATCTGTAATGATTAATTGCTTTGTATTAATATTAGTTCCCTTATTACTCAAGTATCGTTTTATATATTACAATAAGTTTCCATATTTCTCACGCTTCCATTTTATTAACTTTTTAGCTCTGCATACTTGAGTCCATTGAAACGCGTGATAATTTCAAAATTACTTCAAATGCCGACACTTATGACTCATGTCGTATGTTTCCTCCGGACTTCGTAAACAGCCTGATAAAAATGATAGTGAAATATTATTGGCTGTGTAATCGATACCATGTATGTTCTTTTCAAAGTAACTGGGAATGTAATTACCAATAGATAAAACCTATCAATTCATGGATCAAACTCTACTGACCATTTTTAAAACATACGAACGACTATTTTTGGACATCCTACTTAATTTACAGAAGATTATAAAACTTTAAAACTATTCCCCCCCAAGATATTTTAAAGTTTATTTAATATAATAAATATACTTCGCATCACATTATTATTTCTCTTACACAGATTATTATATCATCTCTATTAATATTGCACGGCATTTTTTAAGAATATACCCTGAGTTGCGGATGAACTTTTAAACGTTTCCACGGCCTCTATCGTTCGCGGGTTCAGAAGACCACGGATTGCGATGTCTAGAGCATTTTGTGACCTCTAAACGACAATCGACACCGCCGTACGAGAGTATTATTGAGGCAGTCTAGAAATCACGCAAGTTAAGTTTGTCGCATGCAAAGAGTAAATAACGTGGAGGTGCAGAGCGGAGATTTGTGCCTCCGCGGCGCATCGGTTCTGCAGAGAGGTGACGTAAAAATGCTTAGACATTTTCAACCAGTTTCTGTTGTCGTCAGCAACCACTCTTCAGTAAAAGCCAACTGAAGAAACTTGGAAACTTACATAAAAAATATTTAGTGTCGATATCTCTATTAATTCAAAGGTTGCAACTCAATTGAATATGCCCTTGGCCGGGAATATGACTATTTTCACAGTGAAGCAGCGAAAAGTATTTCTGTATTTTGCTGTCTTTTTGAAATCTCCACAAATTGTTCGAAGTAGAGACAATGAGCTTGCCGTGCGAAATAACGGGCAATGATTTAAAAAAATCAGCGAAGTAATTTATATCTTGGAGCGTATTTTGCGAGACTTACGCTAACACACATGACACAAGCATCCGTCTTTGAAAAATCAAAGATGTTTTAATCTGCCTGATGAACGAAATTGCTAATGAGAACATATTGGTGATATCCTTGTCACTTCAACCAATTCTTTTGGACGAAATCAGAACTCAGTATCTTGAATTGTAACATACGAGGGCTTTTCCGGGACATCTCTAAGGGAAATTCGACCGACGTGGTAGCCAAGGTGGCTGTACTGCACCGTGCCTTGGGGCTTAGTGGCCCCTGTGCTGTCTGGCGTCGCACCACAAACTGAACCGATCTCGCCATCCAGCGGGGGAAGAACCTCGCCACCTCCTCAGATAAAACATTCACTGCACTAACGGGACTAGTAACTATTGCAGTTTATGTGTCTGAATACATTAATCAATCACTCGGTTTGAAAGAAGAAATGTAAGGGTAAAATACTGAAAGTAGTCTCTTTCATTTCATGGAAGTATTTGTTTTTTAAGAGAATTGATTTATGTAATCGCGGAGTACGAAGGCTGAAGTTTCGCCGATTTTGAAATTCACCGCCGAAATCCGCAACAAAACAAGGCAAATTGGAGGCATTTTACGAGCGCCCTATAGAATTGTTTCTCCCACGTAAGTCAAGGTCGCGGACAAAGTAACTGGCTTGGTAGAATTCGCTGGCACTACGTCCAGAGAAACTGGCAGGACGTTTAGACGTAAGGGTTTCAAGGGAACTTCCCGGAATGGCGGACATCACTGAATGTAGCAATCTTTTGGAGGTCTTTTGGAGGATGGGCCATGGCAGTCTTTTGGAGGTCAGAAGGTAGTTATTGACTCCAACTTAGTGATATGAATTTCCATTTATAATATTTTAAATGAAAACCATCACTAATATGTGATCGTATCAGTTGAAAGAAATACTACACGTTTTGAATCAAAAGGATTTTGACTTCGTAATCGCGTTTACTGAAGAGTGCAATAATCGCGTTAGCTTCCTTCGTAATGATTAGGAACAAAAATTCTTGTCTGTTCAAAGAGAAGCCCGCCCATAAGGGTGATGTAAGTCTAAGAGTAGGTCTTTAGTAAAGGAGACAGGCTACACAGATGCCTTATTGGTATTTAACATTATTGCTACATGCACAAAATAACAGAATATTTTAATAAAACAACATAAAACGAAAACATGCAAATAATTAGTCATTCATACATATTACAGACCTTTGGTAAAACTATTCTACAAAGCAGAAATTAAAAATTAACATAAATTAAGTAAAAATAATAAAAAACATAAATATAGTTCAATTAAATATCTCGGTTGATTGAAAACATGCGGGAAACATACTTTCGATTGAGGCATTCGTCGTGATATTTCGAGCGTGTTTCTCAAAACATTTGGAACAATTCATTAGTGCAATTTTATTACAATTGGCGTCTCTTTCCATGTCACATTTCAATCACAACCGACGAAGTCTGTCAGCTTCGAATGTGCATACGCATTGTTAGATCTAATGTGCATAAAACGTTGACGATTTACACCTAATTTTGAAAATTTCTTGGAAGACAATCTCGAGTCACAATTCCAAAACCGCTAAATTATTATCCCTTCCTTTGTAGCGCACAAGAATGAAGGTCAATAAAAAGCTATTATAAGTATTGAGTACCCCGGAAAACCATGGAAAATCACTGAACGAATTTTCTCAAACTATTCGATTCTTTTGGTCCTAAACAGAATCTCTTCGCAATTAGAAACCAGTGTTGCTACAAAATGGCATAGTACTAGTACGATTCTCGTACTAGTTACCTTTTCTTTTGAATTGCGGCTACCTTTTCGGTTTCGCCCCACTGTCTTCCGGGTTGTTATCAATCAGCAACTAAGGGACCTATCAGAGTCTCTCATGGTAACTCTCACTTCCCTGGAGGCAATTCTCATTGTCAATGAATCCCGGCGGAGGCACGATTGAATTTTTGACACTAGCTACTTAGCTAGGTCGGATTCAGCCGATGCCTGAAGGAGAGTTCTTGCGGACGGCGGCTCTGATCGGTAGGAAAACCCCTCTAGCCGGCGTATAGGTCGGCGCCGGATCATGCATTATAGCAGGGGAAGATCACAACCTCTCGATAAAACATGCACTGCACTTACGGAATTAATGAAATAGCCTTCGAAACCAAAAAACTAATTAATTAATCACTGTTACTAAAGAGCGTCCTCATGCTTTCTGATCATAATGCTCAGGAAACCTTTAGGTCCCTCTCGGTACTTAACGATTACATGTGGTACCTGTACGTGTTACAGTGAAGCCCATGGTCCCATCCATTGTGACATTTTTCTGGGTGTAGGTCTGCGAGCAAGTCCGGGTACGCACATAAATTGCACACAGACCTCATACACAGCTCTAGCAATCAGGACAAGAGATTCTAGAATGATTAAAACACTGATGTGATACACGAAAGCTTCGAAATTCCCCAAGACAATTTAAAACAAGGTTGTCGTTTGCAGGTTTAGGACCTTGCCTTACACAAGCACATCTACCCAAGCCTCTGTTTCACGCGGCCGACTGTCTTTACCATACATTTTTGTTTTCATTTACAAGTGTTACCGTTATCTAAACAAACAGTTAATAAAATATTAATGCCTTACTCGGGTTTCGATCAACATCCACTTGAACTTAGGTACATGTGCCACGAAGATGGCGTAGCTGAAAGTACTACTTGTAAAAGTGTTACGGTTTTGTAAAATAATAATTTAATACAAATAATAGCATTATAAGTACATCTAACCTCTTCGATAAATGCGCGCCCTAAGCTAGTTTAATCCTTGCAAGGGCCATAGACCTGGGTTTGTGTGGGGTTCTTAAAATTCTCTTTATTATTTTATTCCAATGTTTTCGTACATATGGTAAACATTGAATTTTGCTTTGTAAAGGAAACTAGTGGAGCTACAGAATGACACAGACTTTCCCGTATTAGCTTTCTATTTTGTTTGGTCTCGGTTAGCAATTCGAACTTGACACATATTTTTGCCTGCTGCCATTTATTGTCGCCCAAAGTACATTTTTTTTTTTACTTTTTCTTCATTTTTCGGTTTCCTAATTGTAGAGCGGCAATGGCAATTTTCTTTGAAAAATTGGGAGCCGTTTCTAAAAAACTGGCGTTTAAGCACTACCGTAAATTCGAATTTTAAAGCTCTTTTCCACAGAAAATATTTGTTTTCGAATAACTTAATTTGAAGTAATTTTAAGTACTTTAACTCAAAAGTACCAAAGTGTTTACAAATGGTTTGGAATGTGTATAGCAACGGCGTGAGAGATCTTTCACAAAATTGACATTTGTGTAATTTTTGAAAAAACCAACAACATAAAATACACCGAAATTAACTTTACGTCAAATTAAAATGTGCAATTATCACTATCCGTTCGAAATGTTTGAAGAAAAATAGGAAATTATCTATTGTTGTGATATCGCATAAAACTATTTTCGTCGGCTTCGATATTAAAAGCGTTTGACAGGATCAAAAAATATTTGAAAATTTTCAGCACATAAGTAATATCCATATTTGAAAAATAATGTATATAAAATTATTTAAATATCTAAAATTTGGGAAACTATTGCATTTCATAAAAATGTTAAGCATTAATATTTATAGTGTAATATGAGTTCGAAAAAAAATGAAATTTTGCAATTATTTACACTTCCCGCAAATAAAAGAGTGATGATGAATTTCAAGAAAAAAAATAAGAGCCATTTTCGAAAAAATTGTGTTTTCCTATTTTTTTAAATTGCCTTTTCACTCACAAATCGCGAATACCACTTGTATTTTTTGAAAATATGTAATATTGAGAAACCAATTATATAAGAAAAAATATTTTGATAAACGTAGTTGATGGAGGGGTTGAAATAATTTAAACTTTTGCAAGTTTAGGAGATTGAGAGGCTTCAGTGTTATTTGGGCCTGATACATTATGTAAACATGCATGTAGAGCAAAAAAGAATGTGGAGAATTTTTTGGAAAATGTTGGGACTTCATAAAAAATATCATAAAAATTAAAATATTATTTTTAAGTTCAAGAGGACATCAGCCGGGTCGCTCAGGAAAGATCGAGTTTCATGGAAAAAATCTGCCTACGTGTTAGGGGTCAGTATTAATCACCGAAAGGTGAATTGTAACAATTGCCGAAAATCATTTTTTTCGGTATGTAAGACACCCTAAACATGAATTTTGTCTACACCGTGAATTTGAGAACGTAACAGGTGCTATATTCTGAAGAAGAAAGAATGACAGAAAAACAGAAAGAAAGAAAGAAAGAAAGAAAGAAAGAAAGAAAGAAAGAAAGAAAGAAAGAAAGAAAGAAAGAAAGAAAGAAAGAAAAAAAGAAAGAAGGAAAGAAAGAAAGAAAGAAAGAAAGAAAGAAAGAAAGAAAGAAAGAAAGAAAGAAAGAGGTATGAGGGAATCCAATAAGCGAATTTTTCAGTCGAAAAAACTACATTTTTTCCTAGAATATTATATTACTGTTTTTGTACTACAAATGTAGTATTGGAAGTAGGTTATTTAGGAAGATAGTAAAATGTTATTTACATCCACTTCGTACCAACCAATTTCAATTGCGTCATTGCACCTGAGAAGTGATATATTTAAATATAGTTAACCCTGGAACATGCGTCAAAACCCACGAAATACCTTTACGTATGCATACGTTTTCATCCAGGAAGTTCTTTGAATGGATGGAAACTAGAATTTCAAATGTGCTGCTGTATAACGAAGCGGAATAAAACAAGTGGGATTCTCTATGTCCGGTAACTCACTTCCTTGCACTTCTTGCCGTAAACAACTACTCTCATGCATACTATGACACTTTTAGATACCGTGAGAGCATTCATATATCTTTATGTAAATGTATCGATATTTCTTACTTGTGCGTAAGGTAGACGTTCCCAAAAGAGCGATGCGAATGTCATTATCATTAGTAACAATGAACTGCTTTGCCTTGAATCAGCAATGAAAGTTCTTTGCTAAGTATTTCTTATTGTCTACACTTTCACTATGCTATTAATAAATATGCGCATTCATTTCTCACTTTGCAATTCATGGACTGACGAGTCCTAGTATGCGAACCTATATTTAACATTATTCATAAATTCTTTTCACCCCTTGTGACATATCGTCGTATTTCCCTCAATGTCCTGCGTAACGACTTTAATCATAATAATAATAATAATAATAATAATAATAATAATAATAATAATAATAATGTAGAAAAAGATTCAAACTAAACACTTGTGTAACTGGGTGAACTAGTTCTACGGCAAATGGACATTAGGTAAATATTTCTCCCAAAAGTGCAATGCGAAAAATATTGGTAAATATTATAATAAAATTAAAGCATTACTAACCTTTAATATAAATATAAAAATATTTCTATACTAATAATTGCAATAATATAATAATAATATAATAATAATAATAATAAATAGATGTTCAAAACCGACTCTACAACATTATTTTTTCATAAAATTTAGTAACGTTTCGATAATAAAAAAGTACATTTCTCAATTATTCAGTTCAACTTAACTGTGGCAACTCAGTACAATGAATTAGGTAATATATTATGAAAGTTAAAGAACAGAATCTTTTAATTTTTTTACCAAAAACGGATTTGAAGTTTTAACATTCAAGATTTTATTCTCTGGAAACTGTTGAGTTTATGTTATATCTTTGTATGGCTATTATTTTTCATCAGAATTCAACATGTTACAACCCTTTACAAAGGTAAAAGAGAATTTGTATTATAACGTATATGTAAATCATTCCATGTACAAATTGTTCAAATTATTAGTCGTTTTCCGTAATTTTTAGTTATCTCGGGACGAGTTCAAAGTTCTCGTATTTTTCCACCATCATTGCAGCAGAGATTTATTTTTAATGGAATATAGTCCAAAATTTAATGTATTTAAATCATTTTGTATATACGTTTCCAAATATCAGCAGCCTTCTCGCAACTTTGAGCGAAACGGGCAATTTTAAATTAAATACGTGGATATTTTTGCATTAAAATATGGCTCAATTTTATCTGTAAACTTTGTGTACGGATAGTGGCAAATGTACTAAATTACTTAATATCAGCGTCAACTTATTAAAAGATTTTGGCTTTCTAAAAAATAGACAAATTATTTTTTTACTAATATCTCACATCGTTAATATTTTCATTACATTTGTTTTTTTATAATTTAATGAATGTGTGAAAACAAATATTTTAAATAATGTATTCTACAGTTAATCAAAATCTCAAACGTTTTCCGTTGAGTGATTGTTTATTCCGTGTTTGCGGGTGCGTCCACTTCTACGGTCAGTAGACCCGAAAGTGCAGTGCATGTCGTGGCGGTGGCGATGGCGACGTCCTTCTCCGGGTGAATGGCGAGATCCGCCACCGACTTATTCGTCGCCTGGCGGGGTTTCACCCACGCAGGTACCTCCCCTTGCGGGACATCGCCCACCAGCGACAAGCTCTGAGCTAAATATCCGGGAGACGCCGCATCCTAGATATAGGTGCCAACGATTCGGCTGCCATTCTGCGACCTTCCTCTGGGCGAAATGTAAGAAGGTAGCAGAATTGTGGCGGAAACGTTGGCACCTAGCCTAGCCTAGGCTGCCTAGGTCGTGGCATCTCCCAGACCGACTCCGGCCGCGGAAGACTATGCTCTCAACCGCCAAGCTCTCGGCATACGTGGTAGTGTAGTACAAGTGTGTGTGTGTGTGTGTGTGTGTGTGAAAAGGGGTGAGGATATGACAAGGAAGGGAAGGATCGCGGCGTTACGTGGCTCGTTTTTTTTGTGTGCGTTTCCAACATTTGCCTGGTATTGATTGAAGAAACCACGGAAAACAACCGCTAAAATTCTCGTTCAGACAGGATGAATTCTGCATAGCTATCTAGAGAGTGTTGAAAATCCTGCCACCGTTGGAGCTCGAGTCCTATGATCTCTAGCCGGCACAGCTGTGCTTTCAGTTAATGCCTTAAGCCACCTGAGCGGGTCAAATTTTTTGAATATATATTAGCTCAAAATTATTCTTTTTCAGAACACCCAAACAACATTTTCCAAAACGCAAAACCCAGTTTCCCTCTAAAATTGTCCACATAAAAAGATTTTAAAGATTACTCTTCAAATATTATCTCAAAATCTCATTTCATTTAGGGGATCGAAAAAACCAGAAGTTGTGGAAACACATTCATATTATGCTCTCAAATAATCCTCAATAAAAATATTACAGGAAAGAAAACTAAACCACCAATCTATCAATATATTTTTACATTTTGTTAAAGTTATTTAATTTTGATAATTTGTTTAATTTTGAGTGTGATGTTTATATTTTTACTTTCTTGCACTTACTAATGGAAGATGAGAAAGCATTGTAACCATGCGCCGTAAAACGGCGAATTGTAAACACAAATCTCTTAACTCTAGTCATGGTAACGAAAAAGTGGATAAATCCAGTAGCTAAAAATAAAAAGTGATAAATATATATCGTTCTGTAGCAGTAACACTATTTTTTATCGTGCAGTAGATTAACCCTTCACATATATTTTACAACAAGAAACAATATCATGTTCTTATATTAACACAGTTGGAGAACGTTCACTGCAGGATCCCCTTCAACCTTCGGATAGCAGAGAATATATTTGGTGTTCTAGTGCTACAAAAATTAGATGATGGGATTTAAGAAGAACATAATGATTAATGATTAGTGACTTAAGTGAATGATTGATAGACGTAAGTTTTCAGGGAGTATGAAATATATCTCAATAAAGCAGCAGCCAAGTTAATTAGCAGAAAACATGATGGGCGGTTCTGAAGTTTCGAGTAAACCCTTTCTGAGACAGTCTGTGGGTGCGATTGCCCCCCCCCCCCCCGAGAGATCTACCTCCTTCGGGCTTGCCCGCGGCCGCACACAATCGTCATTCATCCCCTTTCCGTAGAAGCCGTACAGTGTCTCTGGGGAGAAAAGGGCCGGCCTGTTGCCAAGGCTTCTCCCACGGCTGTACACACATCATCCCTTTAAACCCGAAACAAAGGGCATATATTACAATTGATGTGTATAACAAAAGAACACAAATACTTTCATAATTTAAACGTTTTGTGTTTTATTTAGATGTAAATATACCACTATTCGTTAAGGATAAGGAATCAATTACAAGATTACATTTTTACAGTTATATGATAAGATACAACACACGAACATAATAAACTAATTATCGCATTTAACTTCTTAGCATTGCAGTGTAAAGTTCAAATTTGTTTCATAGGTTTTTGCTCCTGTATGTAATTCTTTCTCGAATATGCAATAATACTCAGAGTCCACGTTCTGTGAGTTTGTAATATGTGGTATTCCGTAATTCATCCGTTCGTCTATAAACACCACTTGTGCCTAAACCGTAGAGACAATTTTCTCCAAAATTGATATTCCCCAATCAAGCTGGGATCTGTTGGAGTCTTTTGTATTTGAAACAGATATTTTAATTCTGTGGTCCGTACATATTACTTTTCAAAATTATCTTAACAAGCACTCTAAATTCTTCCTGTAAATATGTTACTCGAATATGTCATAGAACGCCTAAAAATGATCACAGGTCAGATTTGCATTCAATCATTTACATTTTTGGTTTGAAAACGTTAAACATTTTTTCGACCCCTTTCTCTAACTGCAGTACTCAGAATGAAAACTTTCACATTTTTGTATACGTATGTATTATACGGAGTAATATACGTACTATAGAGAAAGGTATGTAATGACGCGGAAAATCGATATCACCATTTCAGCTGAACTATATGTTTTGTGGTCCCCTGATTCCATAAAAGTATTGTTCTTTTTTTTCAAAAGTCCGTCCGTCCATCTACGCATTTTTCAAAAACATTAGCAGTTTTTTACGAAATTTTGAGGAAATTATGGACAATATTAAAAACAATATTTTTTCAAAAATTTTCCATTTTTTGAAAAAAGTTGTATGGAGAAACTACAAGTATTTAACATGAAAAAACGCTATTTTGATAAATTATTTTGATTTTTCAAAAAGTGCGGCTGAACTCGACCTAGCTATCTAGCTAGTAACGAAAATCCTATCACGGCAGGACTCGAACCCTCGGTTCTCCGGTCAGAGGCACTGCAGTGGCATCAATTGATGCCCTGAGCCACCTAAGCCAATCTTACTCGCAGTATGGCCAAATGCGTCGGCTTCGCTTGTCGGGGGCTTGGGACAGGTGCGCCCAAGTATAGGGACACTAAGGCTGTAGGTTAGAACCCGCTGGAGGCATGTATGTTTTGTGTTGTGTTTCTGGCATGGGGGAACATTCTCTGACTTTCGTGTACCACATTAATACCATAACCCTTCCATAATATCTCCACTTGACAGGCAACTGTGTGTATTAATATGGAATCTGCCTGAGTTATTGAGAAATCGGATTCCAACACTCAGGGAATGATACAGGCACCGAAATCAGGCTTGGGGCTCGCTTATGCACGTATAGAATAGGTGAGGACCAGGTAAGTCCAAGAAATAAGTCGGCAAAATTTGTGAAGGGCGCGAGCGACCTCCTCACTGAGAATTGTTCCTGAGAAAGCTGTCGGTACCGCCAGAAGTCTCGATACGCCTTTTAGACGCCGATAGCAGCACGGAAGATGAGGAAAACCGTAAAGGTCACGATAATAATAAAATAATGTATACGAGAATGTGCGCGCTATATAGTAGCACTACTAGTTTATTTCGTTGCCTTATCCCTATATCTATATTGTAGGTGCTCTGAACAGATCCTGCTAAATCCAGCGATGCTCTGAGGGTACAAGCTATGGGTTCTTTTCCCCATAAAATATTTATAAACGAATTAATTAATATTCTGCCCACAGCCTTCCTCTTGACGCACTTGGCTGGCTTTGGCGTGACAGGCGGAGCCCACCGACTCTGGACGCATCGCTCCTATAAGGCCAAACTGCCTCTACGTATCATCATGATGATTGGGCACGGTCTAGCTGGCATGGTAAGTCGTTACAATATCAAGGATTTGCTTCCGCATGGAAGATTAATTGAATTTCACACAATTTTTGAAATACTAAATAGTGTTTGACATATGTGTATAGGATGAGAGTTCATTGATTACACAGGCATGCAAAAATAAATAAGTTGTTGGACTCAAAGATTTGACACTTTTTTTGTGTGTGTATGTCGACACGCTGAATCTGAATCTGAAGCCAGAAATGTGCTTTCACCCTCCAGATTTTTTCAAAACTCTAAAAACCACCGTGAAATTGTATTTTCTTTGTATGTCATGTATTCTGTGTATGTCAAGGAGGTGAATCCGAATCTGAAGCCACAATTGCGCCACCACCCTCCAGTTTTTTAGTCGCGAAAAACACCGTAAAATTTACAATTTCAGCTGTTTTTTCCGCGATGAGTCAAATCTTTGGATCTGACAATTCATTTTGTGTGCTTGTGTTATCAAATAGATTTTAACAAGAAAAATTAATCTAAAAAAAGAACACCAGAAAACCATCTAATTATCAAAAAGTACAGAAGGGAGAGTAAGAGAAAAATATAATGGAAAACCTTTACTGATTGTTCATTACTAAACATTGTTTTCAGTCTGAATCAATATCTCAAATGTTAAATTACCTTCACACTCACAGGGACTGTTCAAAGAACTTTAAATTATTTTTCTGGCGGAGCTAAAGTAAATTAGTTGAAATAAGTTAGTTCCTTCCTTTTCCATTATAAATATTTTCACAAAATGCTTTTAATTTTGCAGTCATTTTTTTCCTGTTCCTGGTAATTGTGGTATTCAGTGCGCGACTTAAGATTTTTGGAATTTTTTGCTAGTATCAACTGTATTTCTTTTTGAATTTTGTTCTGAATTAGTTTAAAAGGTGTCAATTGTTTCCTAAAAAAGAAGGAATATGACAATAAAATCACATTAAGAAAAATACAGGTATCAAGTACATTATTATTCGGGATGATGAGTGAAATAAAATGAGTTTATTTTCAACACTCTTATTTCTGAACGAATGAACGAATATTACATGATTCCAATGTCTTCTATGCAAGATACGAACATTCGTATTCTTCACAATCTCCAACCCTCGCCTCCATGTTTCAGGCACTGCTCCCAACAATATAGCATCTAGGAATAACGCGATGTGGTGAAATTTTCTACCAAAAAAAGCATTTGGAATACTAGAATTGACTACAACATGTGCTCAATATTGAAATCTTCGTATTTCTTTACATATTTTCCATTAACGGAATATTTTTTTAATATCATTGCATACCGATCAGCAAACTGACAGAAACTGACCGATGGATGAATATCTCTGCGAAATTGCTTCGCCATTAATGACGAGACACGAGACCCCACATGAATAGTTCAAAAGGTCTCTTAAACGTCGCGTGATTGTAGTTCTAACATCCTATTGAAGCACTGAATGACAAGTGTGCTGACGCTGTGAATGCTATTATCTTCATTTAAAGCGATGTCGCTCAGGCCACCAGATCTAATCTTCTTATTTTGAATTTCACAAACAATGGAAATAATCACATTCAATCATCTGTCTCTGAATTCTTCCGTTGATTGAGTGTACGTGGTTACCTCGTACCTCAGAAAACTCATTTTCGAGGATAAGTTATATCCACAGTGTATGTTATATAACAGGAGTAAGCCAATTGGGAGGCCTGGCCTTCAGTGACAAGTTTGGAAAAAGTAAATGGTGTTTCGAATATTAAACATAATTTATTAAGTTGTAAGCATCTAATATTTATAGCAGTCTAAAAGCTGAATAGCGCAAATTATATTCTTTAGTAAACTGAAACACTATTAGTAAAATATTTAAATTTATGTTTAATAAATCAAACATTTTCGCGTACCAATTTTGGTTGGTAACTGCTTGAAATATTACACGTGACTAGTTAAGGATGTCCTCACAGTTTCTGTTAAGGAAGAGCTATTAGTGTCTGTTGATGCACATCGATGGATGGCGAACCGGTTTGTGAAACCCAACGTCCACGTAACACGAAAATACATTTCAAAGTCAAAATTACATAATTTTCATTTCTTCCTCAGAATTTTGCGAGATCTACACTATAAGAGCAACATACGGTTCGCGAGACACGCTTTGGCCTCTTTGGGCACACAGGTTGTAATGTTTAACTTTTCTGTGATACAGAATATGATTCCCATAATATGGGCCCCATATTATAGGAATTAATATTGACAAAATATCTTGAGTATAGTTCGCACAATCTACGTATTTTTACTCTTGTGTGAATGGTAAACATTTAAAAGCTAAGAGATCCAATAAAAAGATGAATATGTAAGCAGAAAAAGATGAAATTAATATATTTCCTCATCATAATAAATATCAGTTACACATTTCGATATCCAGACCACATTTCTAAGTTGCTATGGCGCACACAAAGAGCTAGAATACACTTGCTATTTTATTCTAGCTCTTTAGGCATTCAGTATATCATTTGTTAACTTTATGCTGTGTAAATTAACTACAAGTTAACAAATAAAAATACATTATCTATTCTGCATAAATGGAAATATTTATAAGAAAATTTATTTATACGAATTAATTATATAAATGAAAAAAGATTTATGATTGGCTGAGCCTGTACCCCCGCCCCTGCTCCTAACACACAGAAAAATCCTTGGTATACCTTTTGCTAAATTGTAAAGATTTAAATTCTGTTAGTTCTGTTATCGAACACTTATTTCAGAGAACAGTAAAAAGCACATATAACTGAAGCCGAGTGCTTATTTAATTTTGCCAAGTGTCGAGTTGCTCTGCTTTTTATACGTATGACGCAACTGTCGCCAACTCAACGTCGGGCACCCGACTTGAGTCGGCTTTCTAAGGCGGGGTCACACAGGGCAATTCTCTGGCCACTGGGTGACGTGGCCTTGAGGCAAATAGCGGAAACTTTTAAATTACAGGAAGGATCTTCAATTTCTGTCTTATTACATAAGATCTTGAACACGACAATGGAATTTTTTGCATCAATAAGTATGAAAGGAACATGTGTAATGAAATATAAAAGATTACTCTTACTAAAATTGCTTCGTACGCGCTCGCGGTTAGAAATCCAGTTAACGTAGTTTTCGTGAAGTATTTTTGTTACGTCATGCTCTAATTGACTTCAAAAATAGAAACTAGAGGCGCTAAAACAGCCGATACTTTCTCTCCCATAATAAAGATTACGTAATATTATTATGAAACAGTTTCTGTTTATATCAACACATCGCAATGAAGGGGCATCAGAGGAAAATGCGCACATGTGGATTTAGGCACTGGGAACAATGGGCGCATATTTTCTTATCAATTTTAGCTAAAAACGCCACAAGTGGAATTGTTTTCAGTTTTCATTGTTATGGTCTTATGAAAATTCTTATAAGCCGTTCTTTATAGAACAGTATTATTTCTTTTCGAATACATACCATTATTTTTCGTCGTGTGTCCAAGTGAATTCTAAGTTTATTCTTAAAATGTTCATTATATTTTAAATGAAGACTTACAACCAAAGAAAACCATAATTAATCTCTTCATAAATAATGCCTTCAAACAGAAATTAAACAGTTGTAGATGTCCCTGAAAGCAGTAAAGGAGAAAGCAAGCGAAAACAATTCACTTTTGCTGCCCACTTGTTTTCAAAAATTCCAAACTTGTACTTTACTTTTTGAAAAATTTTAAATAATATTCAATAGTATATGAAAAATACTATTGTATGAAGTTATTTTGTATTTCCAGCACATCACACAGTCAAGCAAGGATAATTTCACAAAGAATTTGAACATCCAGAACTAAATGCCATCCCAATATGAATGTACTCGAAACTACGATATCATTACCTCACGCATATCTCTATATATTTCTTCCCGACTTAAGTTAAATGAACCTTTTTATTGAAATAGAGAACATTGTAACCCTCAAATATTCATCGGTGCACTTTTCCTTCTTATAACATTTACGCTTATAAAATATTGACGCTCTAGGACGCGTCGGGCTTATTATATATTGAAACCCCATCAGACGAAAATCGGGAAATTTGAATTTCCCATTTCCAATGTTACTTTCTCGCCCTTAAGAAGGTACTTTTTAAGAAGAGAAAGTAATGTAATGCTGCGGAGGAAAACGGCGAATTATCGGCAGAAAAAATCTTATTGCTGGGACCTGGTAATGAAAAAGTGAATAAATCCAGTTGCCAAATGTAGAAAAAAATCCGGTAACATTTGGTGTAGCCAAAATCCGTTTTCTTTTTCCTTGATACCCAAAAATCGAATAATTGCAAAACGTCTGTCTGTCCATCCATCCGTCTGTCCGTCCGTTTGTGACCAACGCTAGCGCTTAAACCATTCAGACGAGTTTCTCCAAAATTGATATTTCCCAATTGATCTGGCTGATGTTGCGGCCCCTTGACGTTCGTGGGTTAAAACACAGACAAAGCGGGAGGGGGGTTACGTGCCAAAAATCGTCAGCATGCATGTCGACGTTTGTCGGCATATAAAAAAGATCCCAGGAAAGATACTTGGCCGATCCTGGAAAAATTAAATCCTCTAGCAATTTAGCATCAATCAGAGTTTTGATTTGAATTACTGGATAAGATTGATGATACTGTATGTTGGGCTGCGCTATCTGGTATTAAAATCAAACGTCAAAATTGGCGCACTAGCGCCCCTAGGGAAAGCAATGTCAAACTACTCTAGGTATACTTGCTCAGGATATGTCTCACAAAGAGGAGTTAGGAGCTTCTGGAGACTAGCCTACACACTAATCAGTGTATGGCATTAAAAGAAGAAATACTGTAATATTTAATTTTTTATGTTAGTTTTATTTCTAAAAGTAAGAAATTACTACTCTTCCTGACTCTTCCTGAAATAAATGCAGATAAGCACGAGATGCGATTCGTTTGAATTAGACATTTTCAAGTTATAACTGAGTTTTTAGTATGGCAGAAATTACAGCATTTTAATAATACGTAACTATTTTCAAACACGCGAGAAAGTATGTGCTGTTGTAGCACCTCTAGTGTTTTACTTTCTCGCTTCCGCGGTAAAGAGGAGGTTGGGTAATGCTGCGCAAAAAAACGCGAATTTTCAGCAGAAAAAAAATGATTGCCCTGGCAACGAAAAAGTGGATAAATCGAGATGTTAAATTTAGAAAAAAATTCTCAAACACGTGTTGAAGCCAGAATCCATGTTTTGTATGTCCTTGATACCGAAAAAGCGATTGACAGCAAATCGTTTATTCGTATGTCTGTCCGTCCGTCTGTGCACAACGTTAGCTGCGAAACCGATCCGCCGATTTTCACCAAAATTGATATTCCCAATCGATTTGCCTGATGTCGCGGCCTATTGAATTCTTGCAATTTTCAAAGTATCCGCAATTTCAACAAATATGATGCCTGTACTATACTCTTAAGAGTCCTTTGCGCTATTTGAGGTCAAATGTGGTGGCGATGGTGTAACGGACTGTTATACCTAAGTTGGCGGGTTCAACCCGATCGAAGCCGTGATTTTTTTTGTACGCTTTCCTTCGGAGGGGAAGTAAAGCCGGCTGTCCCATGTTAGTAGATTTACTTGCATGTAAAATATCCGCAAGCCTAAATAACGCCTCTGGGCTAAATTCAAATCGCCTGTTTCATCGCCTAAGAAATACCTCCTTTCTTCGCTAGTGGGTGAAAGGAGCGTAGCAAAATTTGCGTGGTCAGACGGAACAGCGGACCTGATGGCTCGAGTCTCGCCACATGAAATAAGGCATCAATTCAAATTTAATTTAAAAAAGTTGTGTCGCTTTTGAGAAAAAAATGTTTAAACAAACTTAAAAACTGCCTGTTATGACGCGAAAATACTCAAATTTTCGAAAAATTGTACATGACCTTATTTCAAAATTTTTCTTTAAATAACAGACTTCATTAAAGAAAGAAATCTCTATCTTCAAAATTTTAGTTGTAGGAGAACGGCGAAACTTTTTTTAATTTTTAAAATTTTCGCCAAATCTTGGATTTCAACGAAAATGAAACTTGCACCATTCTGTTAAGCGTTCATTACGGGAGGAGTTTGACAATAACTTAATTTTGTTACTTAGTAACTCAAAATTACATGCCACTATGTTTTATTCTTTATTAGGTTTAATCGATAAAACTTAACATCTCCTCTTAAATGTGTTCCTTTCCGCCTCAAAATAAACTCGAAAGGATATGGCAGCATTTAACACCACTCGCATAAGGCTTCTGGTAAGAATCAAGTTTCAGCAAAGTGTCATAAAACATTCGTATTGATAAACTTGTGGACTAGTCTCTTATGCTAGCGGCAACGCCTTAAATTACAGTCATTAGAAGCACACGCACTCTGTAAACACATAATTAACAGCATTCGTCGCGTATTACACTCACTACCCTCTTTATCAGAAGATTCATTTCAGACACTAGAAAGACATCTAGATCATAGAGAGAACATGTGTTAATGCATGACGTATAAAACGCGAGAAACTGGTGGGGCTGCTGCGTTTTCCTCGCATTATTTGTAACGGATACGTAATATTGCAACCTAGTAATTCTTTATCCATCTCGAGAAACACTCTTGTAGCAAAAAACTCCTTTCTGGAACCGCCTTAACATTTAATTTACATATTTTATTTAGTTTTCGGCCTATCATTTACTGAATAATGTTGTGGAACTACAATTCTTCCTCATTTTCCCTATTGCCATGCACGTTAATTTAGGTAATGAAATAAGTGGTGTATTATTAAATAGGAACTTCAATTTTATGAACTCTTTCTGTTTCCTGAACATATCAATTTTTTTAAACAATGGACAGCAAAATTCAAAAGAAGAATATTATTTGCTTGATCTTGTGAAACGATATTCTTCTGCTAAGTGAAAATTACATTAATTTCACTCAACCGAGGTACTTTTTTAATCTATTGGTGATAACGTGATCCAGGGAGCACATTAGCAGGTATTTGGCTGTTGAGAATAATTATGCAATGTTTCGAAATTTGGAAGCAGTTCATCAGCCATGAAAGAGTCATGTCTTTAAGAAATCATATTAATTTAAATTACATTTATAATATTTTTTATATAATTTATACATTTATAAATTACATTTATAATAATTGAGAACACAATGTCACTTCCTTCTTAATATTAATAGTCTTATAATATAATTTTCAAAATGCCTTATTGACTGTAATGTTAGTATGTAACTAGAAAGAGAGAAAATTATCCAATTTTGTCATTGAATCATGTTGACAGTTTTATATAGAGATATTCAGAGATGCAGTAAGCATTTTCTCGAAACAGAACTTGTGGTCAAAAAGTAAAGTCAGAACTTAAGTGCAAGTACATCACGATTAGTGTTTACTAAAATCCGAAAGACTACTTAATTACTTTTGTCATGAACTGGATATTTTTACACCGATCACACATTCACATTAAATTCAACATAACCATTTCAAGTTTAATTCGCTTTTGGTCCGTTTTATACTCGTATATAATTAACTGATGATCAATATGAATTGGTGTATGTGACTGTTTCAAATGTACCGGTAAAGGTGGCTCAGGGTATCAACTAATGTCAGTGCAATGACTCAGACCGAGAGGTCCTAGGGTTCGAGTACCGACACTAGCTTGTCAGCTAGGACGAATTTAGTCGCTGCCTCGCGGGAAATTCTAGCGGCCAGCTGCTTTGATCGACAGTTTTCCGTGGTTTCCCAGATCAACACCCTCACAAACGCGCCACGGACCGGACCGCGCCCGATCTTTCCTTCCTCCTCTGTGTCCTTTCCTCACCCCTCACTTATGCATTACAGTACTACACATGTTGGGAGACCAGTTTGAAGCGTTAGAGCTTGTCCCGGCTGGGGCGGTGCCCCGCTGAACGGAGGTACCTGGTTGGGGGAAATCCCCGTAAGCCTACGTAGGTCGGCACCGGATCTCGCCTACCAGTAGAGCACGATCACCGCCATCTCCCGCGATAGAAGCATGCATGACATTTACGGGAGCAGTGACCTTAACAGTTGGCGCACCGGGAATCCCTAATCAATCACCTAATGTGCTGTTGGCTGATTTGCAGAACAGCATCTTCGACTGGGTGCGCGACCACCGGGTGCACCACAAGTTCAGCGAGACGGACGCCGACCCACACAACGCGCGGCGAGGCTTCTTCTTCTCGCACGTGGGCTGGCTCATGGTGAAGAAGCACCCGGAGGTGGTGCGGCGCGGCCAGACCGTCGACATGAGCGACGTCCTCGCCGACCCCGTGGTCCAGTTCCAAAGGAAGTAAGTACGGTCCACTCCACTTCATGTCCCACCCTCTCGTTTCCATCGGTTCCAGCGCTAGTATTATTGCCGCAGACCCTGCAGCGACTCTCACCAGGATTTCCTAGGGTTCGCGATCCGGCGGTGTTCGTGGAGTTTTAGCACCAGCTATAAAGCTGAGTCGAATTCAGCCGTCGACGGAAGGAGAATGTCAATGGACGGCTGCTCTGATCGGTAGTTTTCCGTGGTTTCTCCATTCAATGTGAGGCGAATACTGGAGCGATCCCTAACAAATGGAACCGCACGATATCTTTTCTTCCTCTTCCTTGTTCAATATTTTCCCTCACACACATAAACGCACTCACTAACACATATACGGGGATCTTGGAGCTTCTCCCGTCTGGGGCAGTGCGCTGCTTGGGGCAAGATACCTGAAAGATGAGGCTGATGTGTATCACAGGTCCAGACATCTACAACTACAATTATGAAGATGAACACTTTTTTCTTAATGAAATGTGTTCAGTAAAAATCGATCATCCATTCCATCCAGAATAACGTCGTGTTAAATTTTTGAAAATATTAGTATTGTTTTAGTTACTTGGTGTCTAACGAAGTCGCCTGCTCCGGCGCTTCGTGAAAGTAATTTTGGAAGTGTTGGATGTTACGTAAGTTACATTTTGTATATTTTATTTTTGATCGTCTCTCTACATTCGAGGTTTTATTATACGTTTAGAAATTAATATTTCAGAAATTATTTAAAACCTAATTGAAATAGTATATAAAATAAAAATTGCTAGCCTTCAGTGAATATCAAAATGGAATGCAACATCGGCTTTCCGCGTCGTGTCTCGCGAATTTCTGTGAATTACGTCTCACTGTTGTAACATGATTTAGCTGTATGAAAAGCAGTTAATTGTCAAATTTGTGATGATATTTTCTTGAACATTTTTAGTTTTTACCAAATGTTCCACTATTTGTAATGCGTTTTACAAAAAATGACAACTGAGATGTGTTCATTCGGAGGTAAATTAAGGTATAAATAGTTTTACATAATCATTACTAAAGGCAAGAAAATACGTGCTGTTTTATCACCACCAGTTTCATAATATCAGATCGGTTCTACGGGCATTCGTTTTGCCTGTTTAGTATTGAACACTATCGTTAATCTCCTTCACTCTCGAGAATATTATTCATCGAAACTGTCACATCACTTTAATCGGCCGTGTCAGTAATGTTTCCCAAGGAAGGAGGCAATCCTTCCCTTACTTCTTTCCCCTCACTGAAACTTGCCTACGTCTCCCAAAGAGCGGTAAATGCACTTCACTGCCACATCAGAGGTCGTCTTCGACGGCGAACATTGAAATTACAATTAAAAACAATTACAAAAAAAATGTTTTTAAGTAGTGGACAATGTTTTCTGACTTTAATGTGTTCCACAAGCCTTATCATGGATCGACTATAAACACACAATATTTGTATTCATAGGTGAGTCTTTGACGTTACGAGTACGAAATTTTCAAAACTTTAAATAATTTGCCATTTTAATTGATTTTTAACGTGCTAAAATAAGTCTTTTTACATATTGCAAAAATCTGAAGATGTCTTCCCAAAATGTTCTTGCACAACTACTATAATGTGCTGTGGTGTGTAACTACTGTAATGTGCAACTAGTATATGCTGTGGAAGCCATAAGTATTTCATAAAACTGTATGTCAAGTTTATGTGTAATGTTCTGGTAATGCAATATGTGTCTGTAAATTATTGGTACCCAGCGAAAAATATATCACAAGTGAAAAGTTACAACAAAACATCGTATAAAAAACTCTTTAAATGTTGCTAATGATCTGGTTGATGCAACAATAAATCAATTAATTATAATTATTGAAGAAATCGACATATAATAATGAACGTCGAAGTAACACCAATGTTATACATGCGTTTTATTGAATTCATTTCTGACCGTTTACTTTAATATAATTGTCAACAATCAATTAATAGTAGTAAGTAGTAAGAAAAGAACTGCATGCTTTAGTTTTTTCATTAATATAATGTCTTTTGATAATTTTGTTCCAGTCAGAAAGTAGTATATTTGATATTTTCTTAATTATTGCGTTTCCGAAACTGCTTTCAGGTGTCTATTAATTTAATATTTCTTTAGAAGTGAGAATTGAATAGGAAATTAGAAGTCGAATAATATACAAATATGTATTAAATACTCCAGCAAGCTTCAGATGTTTGAAATATTGTCAGGGGCTTAATGAGTTCGACACTCCTGCTCAAATCAGTCTTTTTTTGCATAGGCATCACCTCAAGATGTTCTACGTACTCTGCTTCTTAATACCCACTGTGGTGCCTGTTTATTTCTGGAACGAGGACTGGATGGCTTCTTTCTGCGCGTGCATGGCGAGATGGGTAATCGGAGTCAATTTCGTGTGGAGTGTGAACAGCGCGGCTCATCTCTACGGAGGACATCCTTTCAACAAGTGAGTACTGCGGTTGTTGAATCACGCTTTGAAAGAGTCAAACCGAATACCTCAATAAATAAACAAAAATACAGGGATGGACCTCGGGAAACAAATCATTACATACAAACGAAAATCAAAGTTTCTGAGTTAGATTGTTTTATTCCATAACATACGGAATAAAATAAATCTATGTCTTAAGAAATTAAAGCAAAGTAAGATCTAAGCTTTGGTTTCCTGCTGTCTTGTTGAATGACTTAGATCTAAAAGAGTTATTCCTGCTATTTGACTTGAAAAATTAATCTGAGAACTGTAAGAACAACATTCATCATATAATAATAATAATAATAATAATAATAATAATAATAATAAGAAGAAGAAGAAGAAGAAGAAGAAGAAGAAGAAGAAGAAGAAGAAGAAAAATAAGAATAATGCGGATCCAAGAAGCCGAGATCGCTAAGGCACTAACTAATGCGTAGTGGTCTTGGACCGAAGGATCCTGGAGTCCTGCCTCGGGCATGGTTGTATTTGTGTCTGTATGTTTGTGATTGTCGTTTTCATCATCATCATCCCCCAGGGCTAACAACCCGGGTGTAAAAACAGATTCAGTATGAAAATGCTAATTCTCCCTATAAAAGTCACGGGCACCTACTCTCGATAAAAAATAAATTAAAAATTAAATGTTCATGGTTACCCTGAGTAATTAATAATGATTATCATAATAGTAAATATTAGTCAAGACAAAAGTAATTGAATAATGTTGAAAAGATATAATTCAAACTGGAATGCGACATTAATGCTAGAAAATAAAAATGAAATAAATCTATAAAAACTAAACTTGAATGTGTCATTGAACTTTGACGGCTTGCAGTGACATTGTTGCTGCTGTGGCAAAGGTATCAAAACCGCTACAGCTGCAAAATTCCACGAGACCAGAAGCTCCGATGCTCTGAATGAGCATTCTGATTCGCAGTGGAGGTGCCTTGGGAACCCATACAAAGTGTTCCTTGACTGACACAATTGTGAAAATTATTTTACACGCAAATGTAAATTGTTATATTTATTTCATTTAATGTAAAAAAGTAAAATAACTGAGGATAGAGGAGAAGTCTGGACATTAACAGAAGTATTAAATGTTGAGAATGAAAATTTAACTCACGATTAAAGAAATAAGTTCTCATTCCCACATCAAATATGTATAATTTAATTGCTTCTTTAGCTAATTCAAGATACGTACGCAAGTGATGCATAACATTCCTTTTTTAAGTTATTTTATTCCCTTTAGCGATGCTGAGGGAATGGAAGTTTTCCTGTTAATTCCTTCTTTATTTTCTCGTATATAACGTATTTAAGACGTAAAAATGTTTAAATGTACATAATGCAAAAATATATAAATATGTGTGAAATATCCGTCAGAGTATTTTGTAGAAACATTTTAATGCAGAAACGCTATAAGGATCCACCTTAAAAGAACATGGTTGACAAATTTCAAGTAGACCCTACATTATATTCTTCTCGATATTTCAATTTAAGTAAAGCAATGTTTAATTATGTTTCTTTTGTCATTGTGCATCTTACACAAAACTATAAATATAATAAATAAATAAAATATGATTAAATAATAATTCCAAATAACTCTCATGCTTAATCTGTGTTACATAAACTTAGTGAAAGAAATAATTATTAATGAATTGTTAAAAATAAAACTTCACAAGTTATTGACAATAAATAAAATTGTATTATCGTTAAACAGTTCAGTAAGTAGAAGTATAATTTTGAAATAAATTTTTTATTTATAATATTTTACTATGCTAAATCCTACGAAAGTTATGTATTGAGAACTTAAGGAAATGTAGAATTTACGTTGACTGGATTTTTAGGAGTAAGCAAAACTTATTTCAAGAAGAGAAACATTTTTGTTGAAAAACATGGTGAGAAAAAGAAACTTATATTAATCAACTTTAATTTAGTATTATTCCAATTTCATTGAATTAATCAATGACAAGTAGTATTTGTATTTTAAAGATCTTTCTTTTACTATCATTAAAACTTTCCAAGCACATCTTTTCGACGTTTGGTATTCTAAGTGCTGCAAGTCTTGATCATTAATTTGAGCAATTTCAAACCAAGATCTTGTCGTTTTTCTTTTTCAACACCTTATGTCATAAGATATTTTCTGATGTGATTTGTTTGCCTGGCCTATTTAAATACGTTCTGTTAATGTGTTTTTGAGATCTATTTTTCTCGCTTAATAGCTTAATTTGTATTTTTTGTCTTCTTGAAGTTCTCGTTATTTGTCACCAGAGTGACATTTTTGTCAGTTGCTGTCATTAGTTGCTAATTGATTTTGAATACCTGAAGTATTTTAGAACATGAGCACGAGCGGTCCTTCCCTCCTCGATTAATGTTGACGTAGAAGCTTGACAACAAGGAAGTGAAATAAATTTAATAATTAAAAAAATAATTTGATTATTAAATTGTGAATTTCGTTTGTTTCAATACTATAAACTCAATTACAGATAAAAGTTGAAATATTATTGACAAAATTGAACAGAAACACAACATCTCAACTAACCACGCAAATTGTAGATATTTAACAGCACATACATGATGGAGACATCGAAATGAACTAGTAGTGTTTGTATGAAGTCTCTTAAAAAATTATCTTTTAATCAGTTACATAAAAATAGTGATTTCACAATATTTTCGGACATACCACTATCGATGACTGTCACAACTATTGCTTGCATATTTATTTAAAAGGGAATTCAACGTTTACTAATGAGACATAGTTATACATTTATTACGACTAGAATGTTGCCTTTAATTAGGCTAGTACAACGTATTGGTAAATAAAAATCATATAAGTTCAATCTATAACAGACAACTAGGTTATGCAATTACCCTTATACCAACAGATGTATTAACGAGTCTAGTAAAACATATTATACAACTTAATGAGAGAACATCACAATTTACATTTCATTTTACTTCATAAATTACAGAATTGTTAAATGAAGAATTTCTAACATCCACATATGCATATACCAAGCTCTCAAAAGTTTAGCCCGCTTCTAAGCGCTTTACTTGTTTTGGACATTAAGACATAATTCTCCTTCTTAATACATTACAACACGCTTCTTTCCAGATACATCAACCCAGCTGACAATAGGTTCGTGTCCTTCATGTGCATGGGCGAAGGCTGGCACAACTACCACCATGTTTTCCCCTGGGACTACAAAGCGTCGGAGTACGGCCACCTCAACACCACCATGCACATCATCAAGCTGTTCGAGCGCATTGGTTGGGCGTACGACTTGAAGACGGCGCCCACGTCGCTGGTGCGGCGGGTGGCGACGCGCTACGGCGACGGCTCGCACCCGGAATGGGCGGCCTACGCGCCCGAGATCCCCGAGGAGGCCGCCAAAGACCACTCCGTGGTTGACAGGCTTCTGCCCCCGCTGCACGCGGCCGACGGCGACAAGAAGGCGGCCTAGAGCGCTGGGGCCGGCAGGGGGCCAGACGGGGCCCAAGGGCTCCCTCAAATGATACATTTCTATTGCATCGGGGAGAAGGGGTTAAAATACTTATTGTCCGATTTCAACATAGGGACTTCCGACAGATCATCAGATGGACGCGATTATTCAATCAGGAGCTTTGTTACGTCTTTAATTTTTGGTATTCAAGACCCCGATTGGATAACTGCGTTACAGCTGATAATCTCTCACAAGTTACTATGATTTAAATCGGACAATAGGGACCACCAATTCTGAAGTTGGCACACCAATCTTTCTCCCATTAATATCTTGCATTATTTAGATACGATCCCTATCTTCCTAAATCCCATTGAAATCTTGTGAAATAGCACCATTCATCTATAAAAACGTTGTGTCATTTCCACTCATTCATTTAATCACTTATCACCGCAATCTCTTTTCCTCACCAACGCTTTTGTCTGATTTTTCGCCAAAACATTTTTTCTTTCATTTTCCATTTTCGAACACTAAGTACGTCTCGGGCACCACAAGATCTAGCCAGGTCTCTGTAGGCATAAAATGGGCTTCGTGATGTACAGCGTTTGAGACCAAAGATAAACTATATTTTTGTAAATGTCTCCCCATGTAATGGGATTGCCAAACGAAAAATTAAAAATATGGCATTTCTTATTTGTTTTTTAAGTTTCCGTCACTGAATTTATTTAGGACAGGGATGGATCCAGAAGTTATTTCAGAGGTTGGCAACGGCAGCCATCCCGTGAAATAGTGAAAAATGAAATAAAAATAATATTTAAAAATGTTAGTTTGAAAGATCTCTTTGAGGGTTAGGTAATCTTTTCTACTGAAAAAATCCATTTGGACTCCAACGCTGTATTTTGTATTTCTTCTATTCCTTACTACATCTAAAATTTACTTTCATTTTTGACACAAGAGTTATTTTGTCCGGACATAATATTTCACATCATTTTTGGGTAACTGAATAATCGGTTTTGAAAGCGTTACTTTCGAAATAATGAGACTTGTTGAAAGGTATCACAAAATTCAATAAACATTTGTTTAAGATGTAGCGTTGTATCAATTTATCTACTTGGCACTCTACGTTAATTTCTTGCAATATAATAACATGCCATGTTTCCATATCTATATTTTTGTAAACTATAGTGATAGAATCATGTACAAAAATATATTTTTAAGAAATTACATAAGAATTGAAAAAATTAAAGGTATCAGCGAATAAAGAGAATGTCATACTGTATATTCAATAATCGTGCATTTCAAAAATTATGATGTATCGATTTGTCTTCTGCATTATCATTAAAATATTATAATTGATTTTAATACTTAATGCAACCATTTGGCAGTGGATCGGGATTTTAAGTTTTCACAAATGTGAAGGAATAAAATAAAAGACTTTTGAAGATTATAATTAATTTCTGAATGCGAACTCTATTAACCAAAAAACCTCTGATAGAATAAGACATTGAAATTTTTTGCCGTTGCATTACATTTGAAATTTCTGAAATTAAATTATTATGATTCACGAAGTACGAGTATACACAACTAAGAGGCTTAAAAGTCCTTTGCAAATACCAAACAAGTGTTAATAACATTTGTACTTCAGTTTCTATTTGAGGTCTGGGAATGTTAATGGGTGAGAGAGGCCGGATCAACGATAATGATCAATTACTAGTTATAACAATTATAATTTATTGTTACTAATATTGTTACTTCAAGTTGCATTAAAATGTGTAATATCTTGCTGTTACTGTATACCACAGCATGAATATATTTTAATGTACAAGAATATAAATGTATGTACAAAAATTGGTTAATGTAATTGTCTTAAAAATAAAAATAAAATCATAATACATAATTTTTGGTGATGAATTATTTGGCCATTACTATAAATGACAATAATGTACTGGAGCAAGCCCTCACCTCTAGTAGATCTGCATGTAATAAAATATAGCTAATGTTAAAGTAAATGGAATGTACAGTTACCTTTGAGCGGCTCCAAAATGACAATGGATTCGGCAATTAAATGATAATTGTAACCAAGCTCCGTTTTTAGAATAGGTGGAGCTTCTCAATCGGAAGCAGGCACGTAGATGCCGTATGTAAAGCATATCACAGGTTGCTGTCGCTTTTAAATGTAAATTTTCCAGGAATTATAAGTACTCCGTTCATTGGCTGAAAAATATTACTTATACAACAATGTAAGGAAATCAGACCCGGCTGCTTACGACCAACAAAGTACAGAAAGAATACAGTCAGTTCCAAATTAACTAATTTATTATCTGTGCACACCTCCCCCTCGTAGGTTTTGTTTGTATTGATAGGTGTTTTAATTAAAATTCATTTGACGTCGAATAGGAGGGTATAGGAGGTGTCATGGAGGGAGAATAGGGGAGAGATGAAATGGTTAGGGTGGAATGGGCTAAGTCGACGGCATGGGCTTGTAATTGTCGTGTTTCCATATGTCGTGTTTTGTCACGTCTAAGTCGGTTTTGATCAAAATAATTTTGCCCACTGGTCCAGGTTACACCACAGCTGGTATCAACCATGTGTTCTAGTAACAAATAAACAGTGAAGAAATAGCTGTACAGGTAACTGTAAATATTAAAATAAGTGATGGTGAATATTAGCGAGAATTGTGAATAAAACTCTAAAATTTGAATATGCGATCAAAAGTTCATTACTTAAGAAGAGACTGATAAGTAGAAACCCATTGCTGGGAAATATAATTAGTGATAGGTATAAAGCGATGGTTAAAATTAACAAAACAAATGCAGAAAGTAAGTAAAGAACGTAGACAAAGAGCTCTTAATGACAAAAACACTTCTCCCATTCTATCTTACACAGGTACTAAGACACTCAATATCACCCTCACATATAGACTAGAATAACAATAATGCGTGCAAGATTACTCTCTTACAAATATTGTGCACACGTGAACGTTGCTAAATAAAACGCTCTGGCTTTCCAGAACCATAGGAAGACATTGCGACAAAAACTTGCTTCAGATGATGTCACAAAGATACGTGGCATTTAACATGGCTGGCCCACGAAGACCCGGGCACCTCGCCACTGGGCGCGGTTGAAGTGGACCGGGGCTTCGAGGGTTGCCAATCACCAAAGGCTCCGTTCTGACCACGTCCCGCACCTTCTTACTTTCCCGTATACATACGCATATAAGGAGTAATATACGTAGTATAGGGAAAGTTATGTAATGCTACGCGAAAAAAACAGCAGTTTTTCGGCAGAACAACTTCATTGCCGCGCGCGGATAATGAACTAGTGGTGCTACAGAATGGCACAGACTTCCCTGAATTAGTTTTCTATTCCTTTGGTCAACCCTAGCTTGCATCATAATTTTGATAATTGCCGTCTATCGCCGCCCAAAGAACACTTTTTTTAATTGTCTTAATTTTTCGATTTCCTAATAGTAGAACGGACATATTATGTTAAAAATATTAAAGGGCAGTAAAAACCTTATCCTAAATGGCAATTTTCTTTGAAAAATTTAGGGCCGTTTTTAAGAAAATGGCGTTTAATCCCTACTGTAAATACAAATTTTGAAGCTCCTTATTACAGAACATTTTTTATTTTTCGAAAATCTTCATTAGAAGTTATTTGAAACATTAACTCACATATATAATAGTGTTTACAAATCGCTGGAAATGTGCATATTAACTGGATTAATTGTATTTTCCTTAACTAATTAATTGTTCGCGTAATTAAAACTAATTCAACAACGATAATGAATTATTTCGCAATAAAACTGCGCTATCGACTCCACTTCCGACATCCACCATTTATATTTTATTGCTTGCGGCCATATCGACCTCTTTTGTTCCTTTTCACGTTATCTTAATTTCCTTTCTGATGGTCACAACCTAGGCCAGAATAAATCATCACATCACAAACTGTGAAAATGTAAAACACACGGCAGAGTAAATCAAAATTCAAAGCGATGATGACATCAGGGAGATTGTTTACGATTGGGGTTTCCAAAACTCAAACTGTAAAACAGGCCTACTATACGGAGGTTTTGAGACATTTTCGCTTACAGGTGCGGAGGCGACGGCCCGAACTGTGGAAGGATGGTTCACCAAGACAATGCACCGGCACTCACCACCTTCTGATACAGAACATCCTCCGCACTCGCCAGACCGTGCGACTTTTGTTATTTCCAAAAATATAAACTGCTTTGCAACGGATCAGGGTTGAGACCGTAGACGCAGTGAAAGGAAAACCATCGAAGCTCATGAACAATCTTCAAGAAAACATGTTCGCTATTACTAGAAAGTCGATCAGTTGTTATCTCTAACAACTAGTAGCAAAGCATGGTTTGATATCAAAGCTGACAAATGGCCGAATGTGTCTTTTGGAAAAGCTGAAATTCCAAACAACACGAATTACACATAACGGAGCATACGAATAAAACTTTGATAAAATCGTATAATTTACATGCCAAATAATTGAAGGAGAAGAACCGAAGAAAATTCCCGGAGACGAGGTAAGAGAAAAACGATGGAAATAGTGGAATTCGACGGAAACGATGGAAAACGACGAAGTAACGGGCCTGTTAGTCATGACGTTTTCGAACGAGCAGTTTCTTGCCTGACGGGGAATAACTAAGCTGCAGATCTATGGAATACTTTGCAAAAAAGTCAAGAAGGACAGGGGAAATATAAACTGACCACCCTGAAAGCTTCGCAAAATTAGAAAAGGAAGACAATGAATTTGTGAAGATTACTTAGTACCAGCAAAAGACATTGCCTGTGAGATTAATGAATTAGGCGCACATATAAGATGTACCATGATGTACCACATACTGAATGGATTGCCTGAGACGTATAGTAAAATCACGACAGCTTTGTTAGCGAACTCTGAAACTCATTTTGAAACGAACATTTGACTTATTAAAAGAAGAAATATATAAAATTGCAAATGACCAAAGATACAAATGCAAACAGGGTAAGAAAAACGCTCATGATGACTTTCTTTGGATGTGGGAATATGGGACAAAAGTCGAAAGATTGCTGGCACAAAAAGGCGAAGCAACTTACAAACAAGACTGTGAGCAAGGGAAAATCAACAAGTCCGGAAGGAACATCTGTGATATGGAAGGCCGTGTTAAGGGCTCCTGCGTTACAAGCAAAGGGACTGTTACTAAAGTGAATATAGAACGAGTCCTTCCTGTTACAAATCTGGAGACCAATCTACTTTCTGTTTCAAACATGGTTACTAAAGGAAATAATATAGTTTTCTACAGCTCTGGGGTAGAACACGGTATGTTGATGTCGAGTGTGTCGTTAGTCGGAGAAAAGCTCATCTTTAACATGTAAATCAGCGATAGGGTCAAATCTAGATGTAGAGACGAGAGAATAAATAATGGAAGAGACAAGAACGGGAGTTATAGAAACATGTTTTTAATCGAAGGTAAAAGTGGAAACTTTATGGCACAGGATGCTGTGTCATATTCACTATACTTTTATAGATGTGATGAAGAACAAAGGATTAGTTCGCGAACGCTGAAATTCGAGATGTCACTTGCGATCAATGCTTATGCGGTGAGTTTTCGTGGATGTCTTTCGCGAACGTGTCACAAAAGACCTCATATTATAAATTATTAACACTATTTGTCGACTTGTATCGCGTCACCATCCTTAGGAAGTAGTAGATATATGTTAACCATAGTTGACGACTACAGCCAGAGACGGGATTTCGAATTTAGCGTTACTGCAAATGCGAAATTTGAAGCTCTTTTTCACAGAAATGTTTTCAGTTTTCGAAAACCTTCATTGAAAGATATTTAAAGCACCTCAACTCTGAAATGCAATAGTGTTTACAAATTGCTGGAAATGTGGTTATTAACGGTGTGAGAGATATTTCAAAAAAATACATTTCTGTAATTTAAAAAAAAACAATAGTAAATTCTAAAATCAACTTTGTCATATTAAACAGTGCATTTAGCACTATCCACATAAAATGTTTGGAGCTTTTCGAAAACTCAGAAGATTTCTGTCTACCGCTCATGAACGCACGAACGTAATGAACGAATCGTAATTTTTCTTTTTTTTTCGTTTTTATATTCAAATGAGAAATGCCGTTCAATTTATGTGATACTTTGTCTTGCTTTCTGTTATCATAATGCCAAAATTAATATGAATTGGATTAAGTGTAAATGAATCAAAAAAGGAAATAAATATTAATGCAAAAAAAACGAATTGGGTGCTTTTGACATCATATTCTTGGCAAAATATCGTCAGTTCTCGCAAGTGACATATTTGCAACACATTAGTTGAATGTCTTTGAGGTGATGTGTGACATGTGAGTAGCCCCTGGAGCAACTGAATAGTAATGAATGTGGAATGGTAAATGAAATTTGAATGAAATCGCAAGTCTTCAGAGCCACGCTTGCGAACAGGTTCTCGACCTTCCGGAAGGCGACGTCAAAGGCTGATTAGTGAAGGTTTCGACCATCTTGTCATGGTCTTTAGAGCACATCTAAAAATTGTCTGAATTTTTTTTAAGAAAATTGACAAATTTCAGTCATCGGTCCTCAACCCCATTTTGATGTTACATTCAAGAATAATAAATTATTAATGTTATATGTGACTTTTTCAAAAATCATTTCTCTTTAAAGCGTGTCATTTGTGGCTCACTCAGTGGGAGAAAGGCGCAGAAAGGCTCAATAGGGTATACCTATGCAGGATGATTCAGTCCCCGTTGCTAATACGCCGGGACCTTATCTCTATATCAAGTAAAAAAGATTTTTTCGAAAACATTTCCACCTTTTTTCAACTTTTGGATGGATAGGGTTAAATGTACTCTATAAGACGACATAAACTCTATCTTGCTGTATTATTTTGATTTATTAATAACACGAATGTATATTTTGACTTGTATCTCACATCGTTAATATTTACATTAGAGGCGATTTGTTCATATTATTGCATTTATGAGCACATGTGCTTTAAATTATGTCATATAAATTTTCTCGAAAACTAAACAGTTTTCTGTGAAAATGAGCTCGAATTTCCGCTCACACTCAAACATCATTTCCTCAAAAAAGGTTCCAAATTTATTCTTGAAACTTTTTGTACGAATAATGCTAATTGCAGTTTAAAATGACATAATTCATTTCGCTATATTCAATTAAAATTCATTTCGCTATATTCTTTTGTTTGTTCACAAATCACACAAATGTAATTTTTTTACATGCCTCACGCCTTTAATATGCATTACGTTTACCGTTGCAGTATGCAGTACATTACGTTTACCGTTGCAAATAAATGTTCTACAACTCGGGAACGAAAATTTTTCTACTATCACTAGAAACTAGTTTTTCAAATGTCATTAATCTCACGCTTTTTATTTTTTACTTACCTTTAACTTTTACTTATCTTTCAATTATTTATAGTTGACTAAACAAATCGAAATCGAAATCTATTAAAATTGTGTTAACTAAAACCAGTCTTTGATACGTTCTAAACAACAGATATAAAACAACAGATATAAAAAATATTTAAAACATTGTATTTCATTTGTTTAGAATTAGAATCGATCTAAGCGAACTCAAACTATAATTAAAAGCCAAAGACTTACATTCCAAAGCTTTTAGAACCGAGAAAACACGAACACCTCTGTTTCACACTAGGTCTGACCCACAAAGTTATGATGGCAAAAGGAGTTTATAAACTAGTTGTTAAAATAGTTACTGCTAGAATGTTTGAGATGTATGAAAAGATACCAAGGGAGTTCATTTTATATAAATGGCTCATATCACCCCCCTTCACCTCTATCTCTATCTATAATAAACGGGAAATACACTTTCTTTTTGAAAGTTAAAATTAGAGTATTATGACTCAAGATTTTTGGCACGAAATAGTTTAATTTCTAAGTAAATAATGCTAAAAAGCAAAATATAATTAATAGAGGATTTATTAATAAGTGACATTCACAATAGCACCGAACAACATCCCATGCGTTTTATAATACTGTACCAAAGTTCACCAATTTATTAATGTATGTTATTAGTTCAGCTTAATAAAATTAATGTTCACTTTATTATTATTATTATTATTATTATTATTATTATTATATTTCTTCTAAAATTACAGAAACTATAGTAAAACCAATGTAGCACATTTTAGAGTTTTGGGAGCAAAAGTATTCTTTGCTAACGTGAGAAAGGATAAACAGAAATTTAGTCCACAGGCAGAACAGGGCGTCTTTGCAGGCTACTAGCGCTGTAGTAAAGCTTATAGAGTACACAATCTTAATCAAGGAACACTTCTAGAATTACGAGACGTGATTTTAAGGAGAAAAAAGAGGATACTTTGATATTTCGAATGTTAAGGAAGTATTAAAGTAGAGATATAATTCGACCCAGAATCTTGGAAAGAATAATATGTCTTCTTTGCAAAAGGAAATGTTAGAACACGTTTACACTACATTCCTGAGAACCGAATATTAATCTTATCCTTTATCCCCGAATGAATGATACCCCATGTACTCAAAAAATTCCGACCGAAAAGGTTGTCAGGTCAGAGCCCAGCGTGGCATGCAGCGCCATCGGTAGCAGAGCGAGAGAGAGTGAAAGAGAGGGGGGAAGGGGAGAGAGAATATACACAAAGAGAAGCACACACTTCCGGGTGACGGTGTGGCGAGGCCTAATGGTACCCGAGCTAACGAGCGCGGGCACGGGCACGGGGCGTGGGGTGGGGGTTGGAACCAGAGCGCGCTTTTCCACGGACGTTTCCCCGGAATCGCAGGTTCCGCAGAGGCGCCGCATCGCCCTACGCGGATTCCGGGGCGCCTTGCGTCACTGTCGGGCGTCCTTCCTGCTGGGCGGGAGCGCTGGGACGGCCGCCCACCGCAGGGCGGAAAACATTCGCCTAGACACGTCCCGAACCTATTCGGGGCACTACACACGAATGTCCTCATTTGCACATTCTAGTTGACGATGTAGTCTCTAGCCTTCACGCGATGTAGCCATAAGGATAATTATTAGTGCAATTTATTTTAAACGTTTCGTTACACTCAAATTGGGGCAGAGTAATTCGATGGATCCATTTAGAATGGTGCACGTAAACGTAAAGGCGCTTTTCCTTTTCTATTTTCTTTGTTTATATTCACCGTAACTTGTGTTTATGCTAATTATTAAACAATATTTGAATTCAAGGGTCTTTGAAAAACTATTATATAAATCTAACAAACAAAAATTTATATTTTAATAATTTTTACCAGGAATGTTATAATTTCCAAATCATAGAAAAACGAAAGAAATTATAAGTATATCTAACGAAATTGTCGGATGTACTGCATATCGTTCAAGGCGAATGTAAGAGATATTTATAAAGGTTTAATTTTACGCCAGTGAAGATTAATTAACGTTCCCTGGAACCAACAGATCATATATTTATGACTATTTCTCCCTTTATGAATCTGAATCGGAGGTATGAAGGAGCAAATTTCTCTAACGATATGTTACGGACAATCATGAGATTTGTATGGGTATTGTTAAAAAGAATGCAAATGGCTTAATATTTGTTCACTTTGTCGTAAACGATAATAACTAATTTATGTTCATTGATTTGAAATTAGAAATAAGTACTCTTGTCAGATATTAGAGCAGAAAGGAATCATAAATATTTAAAAATAAGATTTTTTGGTTTTGATAGAACCGACTCATTCAATTAAACATGGTTAATAAAAAAATAGTTCATGACTGACATCATCAAACAAAAGCCATTTAATATTAAAATTCGTATTTCGCACCACAGTATTTTTTGATTTCATTGTAGCACAGCGAATTATGTGTATGTATGTATATATATATATATATATATATATATATATATATATATATATATTGAAACCCAGAATATGTGTTTCATTACACTAATTAAATCATTAGTGTAAGAAATCAATAGCTATTTTGAACTGCGCGGTGCGCGCGCTGAGCGCGGCGCGCCGGGGCCGGCGAGCTGCCGCTGCCACCGCCGACGGTGCCTCCGCTGCCGGGAGGCTAGCGTGTGAATTTTCGGTTGGAACTGGGCACCGCGCACGTGCAAAAAGTTCGTTACGAGAATCGCGGACGAGAGCCGTTGGCAGAACGGTGACGGGGAGACGCTAGCAGAGCGGCGACAAGTGCGGACGTGCGGCGAGAGTTCTCCGCCGGTGTATGGACGCATATAACATTGCGACGTATTTTATGTGCTATTAGGAACCGCAAAGTATTTGACGTGTAAATAGAACATTAGAAGTATCAGTATAATGAAAGATTAGTGTTGGTGGAATGATTGATGTTGTTTTTTATTAGCTGGCGCGGTGGAAACATTCTTGAAATTGCGCGGTACAGAACTGTGACCAGCATACAGAGTAGGTGCGGGTCGTGTAATTAAACCCACTGACGGACAGTGATTCGAGGAAGGTGCGAATCCGAGGTGTCAAGATCCTGATCGGGGAAGAATTGCTGGAGCATCAGCCGTGGGCGATTACCACGCCATCCGACGCTGACGGCCCGCAGCAGTAGCAGAGGTCGACAATCCTGTCGGCACGAGCGGTTCTACGAACTTCATAGGTATTCGATCTGGGCCCCGAAGGTATGAGAAATGCATTTCACTCTTAATCTTGGTACCAAGGCAGAGTGTAAAAATGTTGTTTGATTATGTAAATAACAAATTTGATTTAAAATAAATCTTGTTTATAATTGTATTTCAATTTATGATTAATCACCCCAACGTTGCACCAACTTATCCAGGGACCCATTCACGTAAAAGATACCCTCTCTTAGTGTTATATTGCAGTGAAGATACCCGGCACCACCAGGTATGTCACAGCTGGCGCCCGAACAAGTGGATAACGTATAATTAAGAAATGTGGCCCTAGGGAAGTTGGTGAAATGTTGGAAAACAATGTGCATGTAATTGTTGTATAGTAATGCAGGGTACAGATGAGAAGCAGGCAGTGTAAAGTGTATTATTGTAGACAACAAAAAGTAACAATACATGTGTTAGTAAAACATGCATAAATCAAGTAAGCATAATGAAATGTTGATAATTACAAAAATGGTGTTGTGTAAGTAATTGTGGGCGGATATAGGAAATTATTTGAGAGCAACCTATATAAAGTTACTATTGTAGTACTGGGGTGATGAAAACTACACATATAAATATTACAAATACTATAATGTAATAGAATTTCAAATTTTGTAAGACATATTAATAATATTTGAATTGCTTGGCAACTTTTAATAACATGGAAAGTAAATAAATGGGGAAGTAGTAATAATTCTTGTGAGAATATAAAAGTGGTTAATAGTGTTGTACAAATTGTGCACAAATTTGTTTCCTCTTTGCTGGGAACATTCACTCAGTAGTGCATTATCTATTGGTGATGGTGAAGTTTGGGGAATTTAATAGAAAAGATACCAGGTTGGGAAATATATACCAGCAGTGTGAATGTTTATTGTGAATAGTTATATGATATTATTGAGGAAAATTCAGGGAGGAGATATGACATGTAAATGTGAATGATGATTATGTACATAATATAACAATAAGTGTGTTGAAAAGTAATTTCAATTAATAAGGGATTTACTATAATCTGAAAGCATTTATGTAATAGTGTTAATGAGTTTATCAGCAGTGTATATGTGTAAATGGTAATAATATATGTGTTGTAAGGAGTATGTTTATGCATTGGTAGGTGAGTGGAGATTTATATGGCTACTGAATTAGTGTTATTGTGTTTTTGGTGGTGAGTGAGGGTTGTTCGTCATCAATTAGCAATTGAAATAAAAGTGAATTAATCCATTCACGAAGGATATACAGTGTTGTGGCGGGTATAGTTAATTAATAGGACAACTGTTATATTGTTGTCAAGAGAGGTAAATGGAAAGATCGGGTGAACAGTTTGAAGTAGTTGGGGACGAACGTGAGGGTAAAAGTACTAAGATGGAGGAGCAAAACGTAGTATTGAATTCGGAGGGGAAGGCGGAGCAGGTAAGAGAGATAGATGAAGGAATTGGTAGTAGTACCTTATCAGAGAGCAGGGATAGTGGAATTGGAAGCAGATTGGATGAAACGTCGGGGGAAGGCTTTGATAGAAGAGTGAAAATTACGTCGACGCCGATGAACCAAGCGGCAGGAAATTTAAATCAGGGGGGTGGAGAAGATATTAATTCAGGCGCTATGCAGATGATGATGAAGATGTTCGAACAACTGAATGGGAAGATATTGGAGGGACAGAGCAAAGCAGAAGAACGGGATAGAAAAGCAGAAGAACGGGATAGAAAAGCAGAAGAACGAAGTAGGAAGGTAGACGAACAGAATAAGAAGATATTGGAAGGACAGAAGGAACAGAATAGGAAACTGGATGAACAGAAAATATTCACAGTGGAGCAGATTAGGAAGTCAGCTGAGGAGCAGAAAATATTCACAGAGGAGCAGATTAGGAAGTCAGCTGAGGAGCAGAAAATATTCACAGAGGAGCAGAACAGGAGGTTAGCTGAAGAACTGAATAGGAAAGTAGAGGAACAGATTGGGAAGTTGGCAGAAGAACAGAATAGGAAATTAGATGCAATAGGGGGGCGAATAGGACGCGCCGAAGAACAAATTGAGTTAACGAAGAATGAGATGATTAAAATCGCGGAGCGGGTAGAAAGTCACGAGCAACGGACCGCTGAAGAATTAGGGAAACAGAAAAAGGAGTTAGAATCCCAAGTAATCAATCTGGGGGGAGAATTAGAAAATAAGCTATATCAGCAATTAGATATTAAAACCGCTAAGCAGGACGAGAAAATTGAAAGGATACAATCGGTAGTTAAGGAAGAAATGCAGGAGAATAAGCGGGAATGCGAAGAGAAGGTTGTGTTACTACGAACAGAGATTGAACAAATAAAAGAATGCAAGGCATCCCCAATTGCAGCAAGCGGGACGGTACCATTTCCCCCCCCCCAAGATCACTAAAATTTTCAGGAGACGGGAAAGAAAATCCATGCATATTTATGAAGGCAGCAGAACGACATCTAGATGTTATCAATACTTCGGAAAGGTGTAAAATTCAATTATTATATTTAATGTTAGAAGGCAACGCAAGGATATGGGCCGATACATTCGATAAGTTTCCCGAATCAGTAAAGGCATTTAAAGATCGATTCCTTGAGCGGTATTGGAATGAGGAAATTCAAATTAATTTTAAAATCAGCTTAATGAATAATCATTACAACCAGTCAATGGGAAGTTTGCGGGAATACGCAACAAGGCGTATTATGGAATACAAAACGCTATCCCCACCGATGAGCGATCAGGAAATAATATGTGTACTGACAAGACAGTTCCCAGTTACGGTGCAGAATCTTTTACGTAGTGTGCAGCACACCGACCTGGAAAGATTCCAGAATGTGTTAGGAGGGTACGACTTGACATTTGTAGGCGTACCAAAGAACAGAAATGAAGGGAATGTTAATATGGTTAGATCGGAACGTAACCAGGGGCAAGGGAATGATAGGAGCAACGATTACCAGAGAAACCAACGCGGAAGAGGGGGAGACGGATGGAGACCAGAGCCGGGGAACCAGAGACCGGACTGGAATAGATCTAATTCAAACCATACGGAGACGCGAGGCGGGGGCGGGAATGCACCCGACCGATTAGCACAGCCTAGCACAAGTAGTGATCAAGGACACTATTTAAACTAATAGAGTCCGCGGTGATAGGTGGCCCCATTGCGGACGCGGAAATCGATGACGTAAACGCGGTCTCCATAAACGCTATGCAGCCGGTAACCTACGATACCCAACCGTGGCGGAGATGTAAGAACTCAGCGGTCAGAATCAGGAAATGTCCCACGATATCGATAGAATGTGAAGGTATAATTAAAGAAGCTTTAGTGGATACAGGGTGCACGACTACAGTAGTATCAGAAGAAATGTATGAGGAGTTAAAAGCAACAGGAAAAGAAGTAATGTGTTTGCCTATGAATAGGGCGTATGTGATTGGGGCAACTCAGAAGAAGTCAAGCCCCATCACAAAACAAATCATGTTTCAAGCCAGGATTGGCAACCAAGTATACGAGATGGTGGCCCTGGTAGTCAAAAAATTATTGTATTCGGTAATCATAGGGACGGATTTTCTGGTCGATCACAGAGCAAATATAGATCTAGAACGGCAGGTGGTAGAACTGGGGAGCCAGGCGGTAGGATTTGACCTGGGGATGGACGAAGAATACGAAGCGTGTACGGGCGTAATGGCAGAAGATTCATTAGAAGAACAGCTGAGGCAGCAAACGGAGAAGCAGATTGAGAAGCTTGCGGAAGAACAGAGCAAAGAATTAGGTAAACAGAAAAGATCCGAGGAGGAACAGAATAGGAAGGCGGAGGAACGGAATAGAAAACTAATAGAAGAACAGAACGGGAAGGTGGTTGACGAACAGATTAAGAAGCCGGCAGAAGAAATGGGAAGAATCACAGAAGAACGGAATAGGAAGCTCATCGAAATATGCGAAAAACCGTATGGGAAAGCGGAGGAACTGGATAGGAAAGATGAGGTGCTAAAATTTCAATCATGCCATCAAATAGATGCTAGGGTAGCGGTAACAGATAGAAACGAGGGGATGACGAACCAAATCCATGAGGAAGTCAAGACAGCGGAGGGCAAAACGGTGGAGGTCAAAATCGAGACCGAGGAGGATGTTTATAAAGTGAAAGTGAAAACGGAAGAATTGAAGTTAATAATGGAAGAAGAAATGGAAATGAAAATAGAAGAAATGGAGCGTATAGTAGAAGAAGAAATCGTGGAAAATATACAAGGGTGCGAAGAGAAAAGAGTACAAGAAGAGTTTAAACAGGAAGAAGACGGGAAAACGTCGCCAAGTGTCAAGTATGGGGTGACACCAATTAGGCCTCCAAAGTCGATGAAATCTCTGGGAGATGGGGCGGAAAACCCTAAGGTAGTTCTGCGAGCAGAAGAACGGCACCTAGCGTCAAACAACATATTGGAAGGATATAAGATCCAGTTATTACACCCAATGTTAGAAGAGAACGCCAGGACATGGGCAGAGAATTTTGGTACATTTCCGAAATTTTTGAAGGAATTTGAAAACAAGATTTCTGTACGAAAGCGGAATGAAGAAACCCAAATAAACATTAAGAGCGACCAGAGGAATAGCCATCACAACTACATCACGGGAAGTCGTAGTGAATACAGAACGAAGAGCATTATGGAACCAACAACATTATTGGCCCTTATAAAATATCAAGGAATTAGTTGCATGTCAACGCGACAGTATTTTGTTACCGTGCAGAGCCTACTGAGCAGAGCAGATCATACCGATTTAGGAAAGGGTTTGAAGATATTGGAGGGGTACAACTTTATGTTTGCAGAAGCCCCAACGAATGGGAGTGAAGGAGATGTAGGCAGGTCAAGAATGGAGCGAAGTCAGGGGCGAGGGAAGAGTGATGGTATGGTCAACCACTGGTACAAACGTAGAAGAGGTCGTAGCTGGAAATGGGATGATACCTATCAAGATGTGTTCAACACGCTGGAAGCTATGTCCTACAACTGTGATTCAGGAAATCACTGTCAGCAAAATGGGAATGAACCGTCGCACAAGAGACAAGACATAGTAGGACATTACAAGCTTCAAATCGGAAACCTGGTTCAACATGGATGGAAAATAGTGAAGTGTAAATAAGTGCAAGATTAGTGTTAATATAAGTAATCACATGTTAATTCGATGTTAGGTTATAAGTGTATATAGGGCGTCGAGCAATATGCAAACGAGTGCAACCATCGGCAGTGACGATGTTACTGGTGTGAATTTTTCCAGAAGTGAAAAAATTCAAAAAAAGAAAGGGGGGGGTGATGAAACCCAGAATATGTGTTTCATTACACTAATTAAATCATTAGTGTAAGAAATCAATAGCTATTTTGAACTGCGCGGTGCGCGCGCTGAGCGCGGCGCGCCGGGGCCGGCGAGCTGCCGCTGCCACCGCCGACGGTGCCTCCGCTGCCGGGAGGCTAGCGTGTGAATTTTCGGTTGGAACTGGGCACCGCGCACGTGCAAAAAGTTCGTTACGAGAATCGCGGACGAGAGCCGTTGGCAGAACGGTGACGGGGAGACGCTAGCAGAGCGGCGACAAGTGCGGACGTGCGGCGAGAGTTCTCCGCCGGTGTATGGACGCATATAACATTGCGACGTATTTTATGTGCTATTAGGAACCGCAAAGTATTTGACGTGTAAATAGAACATTAGAAGTATCAGTATAATGAAAGATTAGTGTTGGTGGAATGATTGATGTTGTTTTTTATTAGCTGGCGCGGTGGAAACATTCTTGAAATTGCGCGGTACAGAACTGTGACCAGCATACAGAGTAGGTGCGGGTCGTGTAATTAAACCCACTGACGGACAGTGATTCGAGGAAGGTGCGAATCCGAGGTGTCAAGATCCTGATCGGGGAAGAATTGCTGGAGCATCAGCCGTGGGCGATTACCACGCCATCCGACGCTGACGGCCCGCAGCAGTAGCAGAGGTCGACAATCCTGTCGGCACGAGCGGTTCTACGAACTTCATAGGTATTCGATCTGGGCCCCGAAGGTATGAGAAATGCATTTCACTCTTAATCTTGGTACCAAGGCAGAGTGTAAAAATGTTGTTTGATTATGTAAATAACAAATTTGATTTAAAATAAATCTTGTTTATAATTGTATTTCAATTTATGATTAATCACCCCAACGTTGCACCAACTTATCCAGGGACCCATTCACGTAAAAGATACCCTCTCTTAGTGTTATATTGCAGTGAAGATACCCGGCACCACCAGGTATGTCACAATATATATATTCTAACGCTACAATCGTAGTTGCCGGCAGGATCTTTTGATATATAAGAAATATTTACATCCAGACACAGAATTAGGAAAAAACAGTGCGTATGTTCTCCACAATATGACACATATCAGCACTGACAAAGAATACACAAAAATTCCAAATATCAAATTGCACACTAATATTCAATACGAAATCAAAAATACTGTTCACACCCATTAAAATTTGTAATTGTTTACTCACTCTGGTTCGAGTATGTCTTCCTAAGTCACTACTATGTTACAACAAATATCCGTGCACGGTAACCCTAACACGGCCAGCACCGTTTAAACAAGAAATATTAACTCTCTATGAATGAGGAGTGCAACAAAATATCCCTCATTCTACAGAGACTTAGACCGAGACTTAGATTTAGACTCCTACAGAGACTTAGAATTTAAGCAGAATATGTTATTGAATTACGTACTCATTACAATTATTTACAGTTAAATTTTCCTCGTCAAGATTACACAAAATTGAGGAACACAGACACAGCTTTTCTCGTAACATTTAACATTCGAATGAACTGCATTACCGGCGTACATGGTTCTTTCGATTGCTTTGCCGTTATCTAGATTTTACATGAATAAGCAAATTTACAATCACAGCCATTCTACTGGTGCGCTATCGTTCAAGTCTCTGTTGACTCCCAATCGTTTTACAAAATGTCTGTTACCTTTGACGGACGCTCAATGCGCAATTTGCAAACCGTTCGGCGTTGACGTCGAATGACCTTGGCCCACTTCCGGCAGCACCGTAGTATCGCATTCTCGCAGACTTACCGTCCGCGATGTCGCTCGAAAACGCCGTCTTCCCTCTCTCCTGCCACCAGATCCACGTCCAATCTTCTTTCGTCTCTTGCCTATTGACCACGCCCGGCACCGGAATCCTCGCCTCTGTTTCTTTCGTGCCTCTCTTCCTATGCGGCACGCTGACATGTATTTCAAAGTCTTTCCGCTTGTTTGCTAAAGGCGTATCGGTTTCTGGCGTTCTTTACAACACTTTTTAATATCATAGCTAATTGCACAGTTTTACTGACGCCTCGCAACAGCATATAATTCTTACTTTCGCGGCCACTATTCTGCCTTGTATTAGCTACTCCACTATTTCTCACAGTCTTTATGCATATTACAATTCACAGTTCAGAAGGCTGAATCTTCCGCTATCCTACAATTCTTTCGCCTGAACAATCACTTCGCACCGTACTTTCTACAAAATTGGGTTTTACAATCCTCACATCTAGCTCTCTACGCACGTCCGAGCTCTTCGACGTCCCGTACAAAAGAAAACTGCTCTCTATAATTACTACCGCTCTGGCTGACCGCACTGGACCTCTCACCGCGGCGTCTGGTTCAGAAAGATGGCCGATCAGTCGACTGCTCCGCTATTTATAGGTAGCGCGACGTCACGACGAACCCTTCTGCGTTTTTCCGTGAGCTGGAAGTTCGCCGCCGTCACGCTGCGGCAGCAACTAACATAAATATTGTTTCGTTAGGGATTTATTCTGCTCACCTGTGCTCCGGTGATCTTCTCTGGATTCGCCGACGCTGTGTGGGTGTTGTGGTGTTTCCGAGCTTGTCTCAAACGCCACTATATATATATATATATATATATATATATATATATATATATATATATATATATATATTGAAACGCGGAAGCGTTTCCATACGCAATTAGAAACACGGAAAACAATAATATAATTACAGCTAATTTTGAACTGCGCGGCAAAAGCGGCAGGTGCGGTGACCGGAGGTGGGGAGACTGTGAACGGGTCCGCCGCCGCGAGCAGCGAGAAGGGGGCGAGAATTTGGCCGTTACCAGTGGAGCGCGCCAGTTGGAGGGTTGACCACGGGCCGAAAAGAATCGTGAGACAGTGTTCGCGACGAAGGAGATAAAATTTAGTGTAATGTTCATGGAAATGCAGATTAGAAGCCAGTAAATGGAACGTTGGTCGAGGTTGGTATGCAGAAACTATAGCTTGTATCCGTGACATCAAACGTAGTGGAAATAACAATAAAACTGTGCATCGTGAAGCTGACGCCGGTGCGAGTAGTGGCCACGTGCTCAGTAGTAACAATAAGGCAGTGGAAAAGAACTAATGAAAGGTGTGGCGATATAATTAGAAGTACATCGCTAGGGCGACGTGGACATCATCGAGAGGCCGTGAGTGTGTAAGCAGAACTGCACGTTAAACAACCAGCGTCGGAGCCGAGGAATTCGCGTTGCCGCCGCCGCGGCCGACCAGAGGCGAATCCACACCATCAACCGCCGGGTGCGCCGGGCTGCAGTGAAGGTCATCGGGCGCCGCCGCCGTTGGCGACAATCCGTGACAAACGAGGTATTCATTGGGGCCCCAGGTATGATGAAATCACGTTGTATATAGAATCTTGGTACCAAGACGGAGAGCAATCATGTATTAGATCATGTACATGACGTGTTAATGCAAGAATAAATTGTATTTGTGTTCATGCAAACTTATTATTTTGATTTTCCAATGTAATGTCGATTCCTTTAAGGGACCCATTCACGAGTAAGACACCCGTCCGTTACAACTTTTAATTGCAGTGGAGAGTACCGACAATCAGGTACGTCACAAAATATATATATATATATATATATATATATATATATATATATATATATATATATATATATATATATATATATATACAGGGTGAGGCACCTAAGTTGGCCACAGCAAATATCTCCGAAACGGTTTGAGATATCGGAATCCAGTTTGCGCCAATTTGTAGCAGATGACGGGGGAAACAACACATATCGTTTTCGTATATGTACCATTTTTAATTGCGAAGATATTGACGCAACTTTATTTTTTTAAATGGAAATATATTTTTTTTCAGCAGCATTATAAAGGTCTCAAAGAGAGGAATACAATGATATAAATATTGTTAATATTTGAAGAGAGACTTTTTCAAAAATACATTATGTCTAGTAGCACGAAATAGACGCGGATGCACACGTTCCTTAGACTTTTCCCTTGTTTACGGAAAGTGCGTTTGACATTGCTTTAGTACTTTCTAAAACTACCTGCATACTACATCTATTGCAGTAAAAAATACATTATGAATTGTATTTTAGGAAGAGGAACATAGGAATGCAACAACGTAATAATTTAAGACAATCAAATACCAAATTTACATTTTATGAGTGCGTCCAAGTAAAGTGTAAATTCGGTCGTTTTCTGATTATCTTAATTGATTGAACAATACGGGACATTCTGCATTGTGGAATACAAATTTTATTCCTTTGACAGCAAGTTATTTACACAGAATAAGTTTGGTATGCTTCAAGGCAGTGCAGTAACATAAGAACTTAAATACAAGACAGCAAAACAATGAAACACAGTATTGATAAAAATAAGACCTTTAGCACGCATAAAAGAAATTTACATTCCATAAAATAGAACGCGGGGTAGTCTTCACGTCATGTGCTCAATATGTTTACCGTCCACGGCAATACACATTTGCAGTCTCCTTTCCAGCGACCGACGCACGGATTGGAACGTTTCTTGCGTTATCTTGCCGCAAGCTTCTGTAATGCGCCTCTTCATATCTTCTGGAGTCGAAGGAATGTTTGCGTATACAGTATTTTTCAAATTTCCCCACAGAAAGAAATCAAGTGGTGTGAGATCGGGTGACCGAGGCGGCCATTTCACCGCACCACCTCTTCCTATCCAGCGACCTGCAAATGTTTCATTTAGAACTGCCCTTGACACTTCAGCAGAATGTGCAGGGCAACCGTCGTGCTGAAACCACATGCCAAGACGCAACTCCAAAGGAACTTCATGTAGCAACGTTGGCAAGGTCTCTTTGAGGAATTTAGAATATACAACTGTGAAATCCCGCTCGTGAACAGTTTAGCGACCAATTTCTCTCTAGAGCAGAGCGCTGTGGCAGAAACTTTCCGCCTGCCGAAAAACTGTTTCGGAAAGACACGAATGACGTGGTTTCTGAGAAAATGCAAAACACATTTTTTCTACACTTTCTCTTCGAATATTAACAATATTTAAATCATTGTATTCCTCTCTTTGAGATCTTTATAATGCTGCTGAAAAAATATATACTTCCATTTAAAAAATAAAGTTGCGTCAATATCTTCGCAATTAAAAATGGTACATACACGAAAACGATATGTGTTATTTCCCCCATCATCTGCTACAAATTGGCGCAAACTGTATTCCGATACCTCAAACCGTTTCGGAGATATTTGCTGTGGCCAACTTAGGTGCCTCACCCTGTATATATATAGTGACCGTACTCACTCTAAATCTTCCTTTGGCAGGGTCAGTCAGCACGCAGGTGAACTAATGATCACACATTATTTTATCAGTTAGATAAAATTATTAAGATGGAAAAGGGAATCTGTTTCAGGGGGAGTGATCTTATTGGTTGAATGCACTGGTTGTGCACCAAAAAGGAACACCTCTTTAAAGAAAACAACAACAAAAACATTTAGTACTAATATTTCATAGAATGACTGCCTTCGGTGAACACCGCTAAATATTCTGATTACCCTTAATTTTTCTCTTTACCTTTGCATGCTTCATTTTTTTGAAGTTACTATACAACCCGATTTCTACTAGAAAACTCTAACTGAATGTCATCTCCGTTTATTACACAATTGCCTGCTCTCCTCGCTAGTCAAGCCTCTCCTCGCTACTTACTGACTTCTCGCCTCTCACGGGCTTGGGACGTCCGGACGACCCGTTCTTCCTTTGTCGTTACCGCCGTTCGCGGCGCCGCTTGGTTTTGCGCGCGTCTTTTGAATTACTGCCTTAATTAATGACTTCTTTAATGAGACCGATCTCTCTCTCTCTCTCTCTCTCTCTCTCTCTCTCTCTCTCTCTCTCTATATATATATATATATATATATATATATATATATATATATATATATATATATATATATATATATGTATATATATACATATAATATATATATGTATATATATACATATAATATATATATGTATATATATTATATGTATATATACATATAATTCGTTTTAGGTTCGTATTTCATAGTGGCATCGATCGACAAAAAGCATGTCCAAATAATACAAAGGGCAGTATTACTTGAACTGTAAGTAAGGGCCTATCGTATTCTCTCCGATTGATCTATCAATTTACGCACTACGCTTCGAATTGAGCATTCTCATTGATGATCCACTTTTCTAGAATTGGTCTCATCCCTACTCTACATATTTCTCCGCATTTGCGCTCGAGTGACTCGCATGCGGTTCCCTAGATTCGTGAAAGTGCACAGTGCTGAGCAGGCCTGGTGTACAGTTTTCAGTTTCTATGTATAATTGTATTTGTATGTTAAACATATATTAACAGTGTTATTATTTATTCTTATAATATTAGCCCTGATGATGGAATTAAATATTCCGAAACGTTGGTAAAGGAAAGGTGTTTGGTGTTTTAATTAGTACTCCGGCCAAATCCCATTATCCGGAACATCCACAAGAAAGAAATTTTAGTATGCTGAACATTAACTTACATGATTTCAGGTATCATATTTCAGGTAAAACATTAAATCTTATTGACGTATTACTTGCATTAATTACTTACAATTACTTAAGAAAGCAATGTTTTGTATGTAGTTATTGCATGACCCCAGAGTTGCAAATTGCATTGTAATATAAACACCTGTTGCATCTTAAAAGAGTTCGTGACCTCGTTCAAATATACAGTGAGGTGACAAAAGCCATGAGATAACAATATGCAAATATACAGATGTAGTAACGCGTACAGAAGGTATAAAAGAGCAGTGCATTGACAGAGCTTTCATTTGTACACTAGTGATTCATGTAAAACGATTTCCGCGCGGTCATGGCTGCCCAACGGAAATTAACAGCTTTGAAAGCGGAGCTAGACGCTCGGGACATTCCATTTAGTAAATCGTTAGGAAACTTCAACCGACTTTGAGTCCACGCCACATCGAGTAGCTTCTCTTCGCCAGGCGAAGGTAAGACTGACCCGATATTAGGCGGTTTCCCATGACTTTTGTCACCATCGTGTAATTTTACAATATAGTCAGAATTCTGTGATTTTTTTTAGCCACTCGCGTGTGCGCCAGGTCCACGCTGCAGATCGACGATAGCTGGCAAGACGCGACTACCCGTGCAGTTTATTCCAAGGACGTGTTTTCAAGCGACGGAGTGGACACAGCCTTCAACGCCGAAATGCGTCTATTTGACGTTTTGGGCCTAACAACGGTATATGTTACGATTTATGGAGTTTAGAAGACAAGCATAAAATGTAAATGTGTACTTTGTCTTATGAATTTTACTACTAGTCTTGTACAGAGACCGTTATTACATTAATAGCTTTGTGTGTTAGCACATACAGTACGTACACACATAAGTTACACAAAACTGCGTAACCATTATTCCGTAAGATGTGATTTGCAAATATTATAACACAGACCGTTATTCGTCTTACCGCAGTGGTTTCTTTAGTGGTTAGCGACCGGTCGCGATTGAAAATTGCCGAACGGGTCCAGAACAAGAGCGCTAGAGCGCTAGTTCATTATTCATACTCGTCACCATTATCACCTCGCCGGGTAGTCCTGAGAACCACCGCCCCCCACCGCCGTAAGTTGTGAGGTCCAAGACAGTTCATGTGAGAAGAAATTTTCCAGACTGCTGTTTTCATGGCAAACATTCGAGTCCTTCCGCGCGGCCAGATCGGCGCGCGCTCTGCAGCGCCGCGAAAGAAATCGACACTGATACACGCTCCAACAAGCGCCGAGCCGTGGAGCGAGTCCGGGCTGGCAGCGGCCCCGCCTGTGTGACGAGCGGCCCGACACCTGAGAAGTGAGACTAGTTTTGAGAGTGATCAGTGGGTGATAGTGCCTTTATGAGTATTCAATAATACGAGTACTCCATAGTATTCAATACCTTGTACGTCAACCATGATTTCATCATAGTTAATACACTTGTGGAACTCTGGTGAACTGTTACTAGTTTTTGAATTTGGTTCTTCTTCCCCGGCAATTTTTTTACTTTAAAAATGCTTTCTGGTACGAGTGGGATTTTGGAACTTTGTAAAAAAGGCTTAAATTTACTGTTGTTGTTTGTTACAACTTGTCCTAGTGATTTTCATTCATATAACAGGCAAACATCTGGCTGGTAGACGACAGAAACGTGGGAAGAAGAACGTTCGAGGCGGCCAGCGAAATTTTAAATGCTAGGGCCTGGTTTAGTAGAAAAATGCCCTGCCCACGCATGTCCATGTTCATTGCTTGCGAAACAGGACAAAATCGAGCAGCACCTTGAGAAAGGTACGAGAATTGCTGGGTCCGAGCCAAAGGTCTTCGCTCACTCGGGAATATTACACCAGACGGGAAAGTCAAAAGCTACTGACACCGGTAGCAACGAGCGCAGCGCCTTAAGGCCCGAGCGTACTGGTGAGTGGGAAGCCGCCGGGTCGATCCTCGCCGAATGTCGAAAATTTGCGTGATGCGAGAACCGTTTATATCCAATTATTCTTGCTTTAAACCATTGCAGTAATTTTGAGTAACCATATATATCTGACACGTATCCAATAACCACTTATATCCAACACGTATTTATCTAATTATTACATACTTCTACTAAAGCTATTGCATTTAAAATTCGATGAAACACTGTTCCCTTCCTTCATCTCACATCAGAAAATGTGATGCTTTTCATGTTTCAAAAAATGTAAAATGTTTTTCTCATTTTTCTCAAAACCTTACTTATAGTTATTATCTGGTTCTTGCACTCGTGTCTTCAACTACACTCTCATATTCATAACGAATAAAAAATATATTAAATTATGTGATGAACCAAATATAGTTCATGATGTTTTTCATCCATTTTAAGATTTTTTTCGTTATAAATGTCTCCCTCAAATGTCTCTTGACAAGCATGTTCATTAATATTTTTTTAAATCCAGTGTCTTACATAAAGTTAACCACGAAATACAGGGTATTTCAAAACGCACTCATTTTATCGAAATATCGTTCCTATGACGTGTTACTGGTGAGAGCGAAGGCATTTATTATACCTTTAAAGTATCAATTACACTCTAGAAACAACAGTTATGAAACGTTTTGCTTGAATTTCCTTCTCAAATTTCAAAGAATGGCAAAATTGACTTTCACTACTCATCACGAATTTTACAATCATGAATTAATCGCATTACCATTATCATTAAGCGCGTTGTTAATTAGAATTAATGAACCCTACTGGAGATTTTTGGTGACGTATACGTGAAGTGATGGTCGTAAATGGCACATATTCATCGCCAATTCTAATGGATTTCATGATTTTTTGATGATAATAAAAAGATAACTAATAATTTATCAAACAATGTCGACAGACTTTATATGCAAGAAAAACATTTTTACTTTCCCGTTTACGGACATATATTCGGAATAATACACTTAGTATAGAGGAAGTTATGCAATGCTGCGGAAAACCGATTATGAGATTTCAACGACAAAACACGTTTTGGGGCCCCTGATACCGAAAAAGTGTTCTTTTCCCAAAACTCCTTCCGTCTGTCTCTCAGTCTGCCCGTCCGTCTTCAACACTATTAGCATCTAAACAGTATTTTTGCCAAAATGAAGAAACCTCTTTCTGACTGGCTCGAGTGGAACCTTTGAGATTTTTAAATATATTCTTTAAAATTTGGGGCTACTTTACATGACATCTCGGACAAAACATTCTCAAATACGATTTCAAACTTTTCTTTAAATTTATTGTAAGAATAGAGTAAAATTCACTTATAAAAGTCGCATAGGTCCGATTTTCAGGGTTAACTCTGAATTTTCAACAATTTTAAAGGTTTCAATTTTTTCTGGCGTCCACAACTACAAAAATGAAAATTGAGTTTTCTTTTAAGTAAACTTTTTTCTCCCTAGTTAGTTCTTTCATTAAGATCAAGTACATTTTTTGAAAATTGTAGGAGTTTTCGCGAAATACTGCACACAATATGTGCAATTTTGAAAAATTACTAAAACAATATTTTCTCAAAAACAGCTTTAAATTTGTTCTCTTTAAACATTTGTTAGAGATAGTGTGTAATTCAGCACTATATAAGATGTCATAAATGCCATATTGCTCTATTATTTTGTTTGTTTGTTTTTTTCAAAAATGACAAAAATGTAATTTTTGACGTGTTTCTCACGTTGTTAATATTTATATTAGCGGCAATTTGTTCATATTATTATATTTATTAGAACATATGCTTTAAATAATAGCGGATAAAGTTTCTCAAAAACTCAACCATTTTCTGTGAAAACTAGTTCAAAATTTCGTATTTTCAAAAATGCTCGAATATCATTTTCTCAAGAACGGCTTCAAATATTTTCTTCAAACTTTTCTAAGATATAGTGCTAATTGCACTGTTTAATATGACATTAAGTTCACTTTGGAGTATTTTTTTGTTTTTTCTATAATTACACAAATATAATTTTTTGGAAGATGTCTCAGGCCGTTAATTTGCACATTTCCAACAATTTGTGTACTCTATTGAATTTGTGAGTTAAGGTCCTTAAAATGACTTCTAATGAAGTTTTTCGGAAACTATTTCAAATTTCGATTTTACAGTAGCATTTAAACGCCGATTTCTTAAAAGGGAATCCAAATTTTTCAAAGGAAATTGCAATTTAGGACGAAGTTTTTTACTGTTCTTTAATATTACTAAAATAATGTTTCCGTTCTACTATAAGTAATCTGAAAACTGAAGAAAATTTCCAAAAAAATATACTTTGGGCGGCGATAAATGAATTTGGGAGGGTGGCAAAAATATGTGGCAAGTTCGTGTGGCTAACCGAGACCAAAGGAAAAAGAAAATACTGAAAAATTTGTGCCATTTTGTAGTTTGATTAGTTTTTTTATTTGACTAGTTTTATTACCTAATTCTTGTTTTATCTTTAATCTTGCATCTATTATCATGCAGCGTGTTTCTAAGAATACTGTGATGACGGTTGTCATTTTCTTAGTTATTATTTTATTAATTGTTCTATTAAATTTGAGCGTGCCTATTTATCCCTTGTGCTACACATTTATATCGAAAAAACGTGCAACGTCCTTCTTACATTTTAGAGTCGTTAGCCTGATGATGCTGTAATATGCCAATTAAATTCTTCTGATACTGTTTACATTCTGTGTTCATTAGCTCAATTTCGACGCAAACTATACAAAACGGCGCCGCACTCTTGCCTCGGAAGTCTCGAAATTGTACCGTCATATACAAGCCATACGTAATAATTTGCAATAAATCAATTCATATCTCAATGTAGTTGCACAGACTAACGATACATTTGCAAGGGCGCAGAAAATTGTTACAAACGATTGAACTGGATATAAGTTATTTGATGAATTGAAGAATGTAGTATCTTGGCTTCAAAGAGCAGAAAAGAAAAATTAACTGGATTCCTTACCTATTTCTACTTATTTCGCACTTGAGATTGGAAGTTAACAAAAAATTATCCCTAATTACACAATCCTTTGACTTTACCAGCGACCATGACATATGGTTAAAGGTCGATCAGCACGCTCAAATTGATTAAGTCGTATCTGCGAACAATAATGGCACAAGAGATGTCATCAAATTAGCGAATGTTTAATGAAAAATTAACTGTCATCTTCTAAAAATTACACTGATTTAATAACGGACTTTTGTAGTAGTTAAAAGCAGAAACGTAAAAGTTTAGAATGTTTAAGATATTTGTTTATATATTTGAATTTTAACATGTGCTGTTAGATAATATAATTTTAAATAAATTTTTGATATCGATATTATCGCCTTCATGTGATTAATTGAATTAAATTGTCCACTTAACCAAGTAACATTATTTTTTACGTTTACTATTTTTTAGCATTTGGTAGTTTGATTTGTAGCACCTATAATTTTATTTTTTGTATTTGAACCCACAAAAATTATTTACATATCTCTTGGTTATTTTAATACATAATTATGAAGTACCATTAAAGCAAACAATTTGAAATACTTAAAATTCGAGAGGTATCAAAGAAATATTTTGTCACGGACGATGAAAAATGTAATTGGGCTACTGATACTATGCTTTCAGAAGTATTTCAAATTCAGCCAGCGTTGATATTGCTCGTTGTGTATATTTTTGTTTTAATGTTAATTCTCGCCTTAGATATGGAACAATATTCCCGAGAAACACATTCAATTGCTCTCATACTTTTAGATTGCAAAAGAGAATTGTACGAATAACAATCAAATCTCACCCACGTGATTCTTGTAAGCCTCTATTAAGCTAGAAATTTTACCATTGCCGTGTCTCTTGATTAACGAATAAATGACTTTGTCAAAAATGGCTTACTCAATGTCGATCACAAATTTTCAGTCAGTACACAGTCTATAACACTCGACCTAGTAATCACATTCATCAAGAAATCAGTATCAACAGCTTTCTACAAAAATTCACATACAATAGATTATTATTTAATAACACATTCCAAATGACATTAAACTATTAAAATCAATACAGAAGATTGAGTGACGAGTACAATATTTTCTTCTTTGTTATATATTTTTTTAAATTTGTTGCCTTCTTGTTCAACATACATGTTTTTCTGGGTTGTGAATAGAAACATATATAACTGTGGCACCCTGGACGGGTGCGATAAACGTTTTTGGTTTATTTTAATAATTTAAATTATTTTTGAGGTAAATTGAAAAAAACACAAAATGATTGTTGATATGATTATTCGATGAAGGTAACATCATTTGAGGTCGATTTTCTGCTATTTTAAGGTGGTCTGAATCTGTCATTAGGGAAGCGAGGGTTGATGAGTAGGTTCGGTTCTGCTGTGCGTCCAAGGTTGAATATGGAGGTGCTGGGAGGTGAAGGGAGTGATGTAAAGAAAGAAATCTTCGGAGAGTTTGGTGATGTGTGCTTTTATTGTTGTTGATATGTTTGTTCGAAATGAACCATGGGACTTTAATAATAATTCTTAGCGCTTTATTTTGTTTAGTTTGTAAAATGTTTATATTAGATTTGGCTGCATTTCCCCATATTGACATAGTTAATCTAATTACATACTTATAAATTAATATTCCGGTCTTTATTTTAAGAGAGGATTTTTTGTTAATTAGTGCGTAATGTTGGGATAGTTTTGCTTCTGTTCTTGTTCCTGTTGTGCAAATGTGTGTTTTCCAGTTTAATTTTGTCTCAAGTTGCATTCCTAGATACTTGGCTGCTGTGTTACTTAGTACCCAGGGAATATTTTCGTTGTGCATAATTAACTGGGGAGGGATGATGGGATATCTTAGAGTGAAAAGGTTTGCGTGTGTTTTATTTGGATTTACTTTGATTCTCCACTTTTTTGCCCATTCATTGAATGAGTAGAGATTGTCTTGTATGTTGTTCCTAGCTGTCATTATGTCATTGAAAAGAGTACAGTGTCGTCAGCGTAAGCGCTATTTGCGAACCTATTAGGTGTGGATAATCAGATATACTGATTATGATATATAAATTCAATAATAATATTGGGGATAATGGGGTCCCTTGAGGCAGTCCTACTGAAATCTGCCGTATGGATGATAATGCATCGTTAATTTTGACTTGGATTTTTCTTTGATTTAATAAACTTTTAAGAATTTGGTATAAGTAGTCAGAAGTATCATTTTGTCTTTATTTGTAGAGAAGGCCTTCATGCCATATTTTGTCGAAACCTTTGGTTATGTCCAGGAATATTGCGATAGTGTGTTGTTTGTCATGGAATCCTTGCGCTATATATTCGGTTAACCGTAATATTTGATGTGTTGTGGAGTGGTTAGGTCGGAATCCAAATTGTATGTCTGGGAATACGTGTGTGTTTGTCAGGAATTTTACGTGTCTCTAATAGTTTCGACAATGAGGGGAGCAGGCTTATTGGTCTATAGTTTGCTGGATATTTTGGATTCTTTCCTGGTTTGCTGAAGGGTAGCACTGTTACAACTTTTAAATCGTTGGGAAAGTAACCTATTCTGAGTGCTGCGTTAAATATTGCTGTAATGTCTGCTATCAAATTCGCATTTAGTTTCTATAGAACTTTATTCGAAATAGGAACGTATCCTGATTTCTTAGTTTTTGATTTTTTGATTTCTTGTTTAACTTCTGATAGGGATATATATTTTATATTAATTGGAGCTGTCTATACTGGTTTCTGATTGAATTCCTCTATTTGTTTATTAATGTGATCGTTCTCGACTGGGTTTGGGTTGAACGACGTTTCAAGGTTGTCAGCTATAAGAGATGTTTTCTCAAAATCGGAATTTGTCACATCTGAACCTAGTTTAATTTGTGGAAATTCTTGTATTTGTCTTTTCATTCTCTGTATGGTAGACCACATATGCCTAGATAGTGAGTGAATTTCTTTTCTAAAAGTCTGCACGCTTGCATGTCTATGTTGGGATAGTTTTGTTTTAACTAGTCTCGTCAGTTAGTTTAATTTTCTTTGTCTGGTCGATATGTCATTTACCAATAGCATCTTAAATTGTGTTAACTTTTATTTAGATTTATGATTTTTATTGGAATTAGTTGCTTGTTTATTGGGTTTGTTCTTTTGAGATATGTGGTATAATTTGTGAGGTATGTTGCTAAATAATCGTTTTATTTCATTGTCTAAGTCATTTACAAATTGAATGCTGTGCGGATATTTGTAGTTAATTTTTAAATTTTTCCTGAATTAAACCTGTTAATTTGACCTTTTTACTGTTTATAAAAAGATAGAGAGGATGAAAAGATATGATAATTGGGTTGTGATCCGAATCAAGTTCAGGAATTACTTTTTGATATATCGGGAAATCAATATTTTTTGTGTTGATATCCCATACGTCCGGAATTATATTATTGTTGTAAGGGTAATTAGTGGGTTCTATTGGGGCCAGAATACTTAAATTGAGGGTAGTTGCTAGATTTGGTAAATTTTTCCCTTTAGGGGTTATTGTGTTGCATCCCCAAGCGCTGTTTTTGCTATAAAAGTTGCCAATTAACATATTATTATTTCCAAAAAGTTAAGTATATATTTTTTAAGGAATAATTTATTAAGAAATTTATTCGCCGCTATTATGGATGTGTCTTTGTTATTTATTTTGGTGTTTATTGCTATTGTTTCTAGGTCATTGCTTGTAGGACTGATAATTAACATTTTTTTCTATGTTTGTGCACTAATATGGCTACACCTTCTGCGGCGGTCTCTGAGAGACGGCCGTTACGATATATATTGGTATTGAAAACTTTATTTGTGGTAGAAGATGAGTTTCTGAAATACATGCTATTTTTATGTTTGTCTTGTTCAAGAATCGTAATTGACTTTCTTGCCTTTTTATTCTGTTCGCGTTCCAGTTGAGACTGTTTCTGGATATTTATTTACGTCCATTATCGAAGGGGTGATTATATTAATATTTGTATTTGTGGAATGAGTGCGTTTATTACTTGGTTAATGACTGTAGTTATTAACTGCCCTTGGTGTGAAGGGAGATTCGAGTTCATTTGCGAGGGAACTTGGTAATTAAGTCTTTGAGGATTTCAAAACCACGGATTTCTGGGAGGACATAGCGTTGGGTTTGTCTGTTGCAGATAATTTTGAGGGACTTGTTTTCGGTCAAAGTTTTTGTCTCCTGGAATTCTCTAGTATTAACCTTTCGAACCTGTTTCCCGTAGGGATAGCGTAACGTGAAACAGAATCACTTGTTTTGCCTTTTGGGCTCACTTTGTTCTGTTGGCGCAGGTGCACAAGTTACAAGGGCGGCCAACTACAGCATTGGCAGTTTTGTACTTGCGTTTGAAGATTCTGTAGTTGCTGTTGCAACTGTAGCAGTTGTTAGTGCTGTTCCTGAAGTTGATGCTGCTGCGCCTGTATTTGCTGATATTGCTGATCTATGATGAGTTGTCGTTGGAACTCCATAACGTCGGACGTAGTGAGGTTCACGGCCTGCATCGCTTCTTTGATACTCTGTCCGAGATCAGAGCAGGATAAATCACTTTTATCTATATTCGCTACTGGTTAAAAAGATGGAATTACTTTCGAAAACACTGTGGTCACTTCACGAGCACTCGCCACTCTCTGAGTGCTCAGCTCGACGCCGACTGAACTAACAAGGTAGCGCTGCAGTCACAGCCTCTCGCCACCGCTGTTAGCGCTGAACTGTGACAATAGTCTCTGCTGAGTATCTGTTTCTATTATGCACTATAATGAGAATCAAAAAGGAAAATAATATTGATTTTAATTGTGTTATTTAATACTAGCGTGCCCGTTCGAGACCTCGCATGTTAATACCCACCATTTCCCTATCTTTACTGTTAAGAAGAAAAGTTGTTAATGAAATGTGCTTATTTGTTTAAATAATGTATACATGATCGTACTTACAAAATATCAAATAAAAATAAAAACAACGCAATTGACTTTGGAAACAAATTTTCAATAAACGTTTATTCAGTTTTATATAGATATGTTCTTCGAACAATTCACACTTCCTTCAAAACAACATTTGAAGTAATTATTCAATATTCCTTGACAGTTAGCTGTCCGCTATCCTTGATAGTAACAAGAATAATAGAAAAGATTTTTACTCTTCAGAAAGCCAAGTGAACTTTTCCATCCGAAAACACTGGATCGGGCAAATGCAACCCAACTTTTTGCAATATTATTTAACTTTCCTAGATCTGTTGTGAGGAACAGAGGGAGTTTTGGAGAAGCAGGGCGCCAGCTTGCTGGAGAGCGAAAATTGAAACATTATTTGTATACTAAAAAGTTTGGATTATTTGCTCCGTCTTACGAACCTCAAAAAAAGCAATTCTTAGCTAAATAATAATAAAATTAATATTTTCACCTTTGGGTAATAAATGCATTTGTTACTATTCGAAACAATTCAGTAGGCTTAGATGTCACTTTGGCACATGAAAATGTTGCTCAAACGATGTTTACGTATTTAATATCTTAGCGAACCGACAACGTCTAAAAGTTTAATATCAAACGGTGTATTATTTACAATATGAGTTTACAGTTGGCATTAATGTACAGACTTCTAGATATCCCCAACATTTAATTCGGGCGTCTGGATTGTGATCGTTAGTAGTTCTCGAGTGATTGCGCTATTCTTTCTAAAACTTTAAATTTGCTTGCTTTTTTAAATTCATTCACGTAGTATTGTATCAATTCTCTCTCATTAGGGACCTCATTTATAAAGATCGGTTGTGTGTGAAACCTTAAAGAGGTATGTATACTACTGAAATAGTATAGGAGACAAAATTAGTAACCACCTGGCCTGCATAATGATAAAGATTAATTATGTCTGTAAAAAATGTAACAAGTATTGTACATCAGCATCTATGTCAATGACTTCCATCTTTACCATGTTTTTCGTCCAGTTTCCTGATCCATTGAGCACGTTTTGAGATGGTCGCTTGTTTACCTCTGGAGAAACGTGTAAGTATAGCTTCACTATCGCTGCACGTTTTCTTGAGCTCAGTGGGGAATGTCGTTCTCCATATTCTCACAGCAGTGAGTCAATTCCTTCACGAAGGTCATTAAAAAAGATAAAAGGCCAAATCTGTAGCTGATTTGCCTTTGTAAATAGTTTTTATTACGTGGAACCGAATATTTTCTCACTAATTTTCGACAAAACCGTCGTTGCTTCCAGTATTCTTAATTCAACTTTTTATGAAGTATATTAGGGCGAAGATCTCAGGGCTCAAGGAACCGTGTATAGAGATGGATTTTTCCCCAACTGTTTTTTATAATAAAAAATAAATGTTCATTAAAAACTCTGAAATTTGGAAAATTGGAAAAGTTCAAGATTTTCTGAATCTATAGTACTTTTCAATTGTAAAATTTATATTTTTATAATGCAATTTATTTCGCAATGTAAAATATTTCAGTTATTTCATATAAACATTTTCTAAATGAAACGTGTTAGTAGTTCTTACGCAATTTTGAGTTATATTACTTGTATTTTCGAGTGAAGATTATGGTATTAGTATAATAAAAATTGCAATGTAATAATACTACAAAACAGCTGCCAAAAATACGAAAGGATATTTGCCGCTACAGCCCCCAGTATAAACAACAGACGTCCAAAGCTGCCTACTGGCCTAGGTGAGCCAGGGATGAACTGATACCTCTGCAGCGCCTCCGATCGGATGGTCTTCAGGCTCGAGTTTCAAAGGGGTCAGGATTTTTTAGCGAGATTGAATTCAGCCGCTGTCTGGAGGAAAAGTCGAGTTGCCGACTGCTCTGATCGTTAGGTTTTCCTGGTTTCTTCGATCAACACTAGGCCACTCCTGAAGCAAAACCTTAACAAACGGACCATGGATCTCAGGCGATCTTTCCTTCTTCTTCCTTGTCCTATCCTCATCTCTTACTCACACACACTTACACTTACATGCACTGCTTTACCATACACGTCGGAAGACATCTCGTGTTAGAGCTTGCCCTTTCTGGGTTAATGCCCTACTGCCGGGAGATACTTGGCTGGGAGCATCTCGCTAGCCTACGTGTCTCCCTCCAGCGAGGGGAAATATCCCCGCCGTCTCTCGTGTAAAAACATTCATTACACATACGGAAGTAATGGCCGTAGTAGTTGTCGCGCTCAGAAAGCCAAAGTAATCGATGAGTGGAAGCAGCCTGGGAGCCGCGGCGTCGTTCGTATCGCCGGGCGGAGAGCTACTCGCCGCCGCCGCCGCCGCCGCGGCGCGGCGCCCCGCGCGATGCGCCGTCTCTGTCTGGCGCGCGTATCGATCCGGCCCGCCCCTTTCGCTGCAGCGCCCCTCCCCCGCGGCGCAGGGCGCAGGGCGCAGGGCGGCAGCGCGCCCTCGCACACGGCAGCGGGCGCTCGCGCCGGTCACAGCTGCCGCCATCTTCCACCTCCGCCGCCCGCCCGCCCGCCCGGGTTGCCCAATCAGCCGAGGGCCGCCGCGCGGGCACGTGCGCTGTCGCTTGCGAGACGTCCCGCGCTCCCGCCATGCTCTTCTCTGGAGATTCCTGGTTAAGGGCTTGTCGAAGACGTCCTTGGCAGGAGACAGCTTCGCGTTTCCCGATAAGGAATGACTGCGAGCGAAAGAGTTGCGGTAACCTCCTGCCGGCGGGCGGCCCGAAGGGGTACGAGGGCTTTTAGTGAAGCGCGTGTACTGCGTCGGTTGTGAAAGGTGATATGGGAATGCGATAGCCACGTAATTAGGCGGTAGTTGTATTTTTTGGAGTGTTAGTTGTGGGAAGGCGCATATGACCACCCGGCGATCGCGGCTGGTAGACTCACTTCGTGATGCTTGATCAGGTAAGGAAAGAAGAAATGCGCTTCGAACGAATGTTGCATGATCGTTGTTTGTTCCCAGTAGATTGTTAGATCTGAAGTGAGCTTTCCTCGTGTGTTTTTCCAAATCATATGAACTTTATTTGAATGACTCGTAGTGTAGTCACTGGTACTTTGGTACGTTCCAGATCTAGTGTATGCTTCAAGAATTCAGTACAGAGATTACCGTTCGAATGTTGAGTTTCGTTTAAGTATTTTACCAAGCGCATTCCGCTCTTACTTATTACCTCTTTCCGAGCATATTACGTAATACTACTGCAATAATGTTTGAATTTGTCTAGTGCATGACTACTCATGGAGTCATCTAGCGGAATATATCAACTTAGGCGAACTTTCTTGTGCTGCTACCTGTAGAGATTATTTGAAATTAAGTCGAGCTGAACTGCCGAAACATAGATGAAATTTACTGAGAATCTTTAGGCCTCCTTACAGATAGTCAGACAGTTCCTCCTTCTCGATAAAGTAGAAAGGATTGAACTTTCCTATACCTACGTATGCATGGTCTTATCAATCCTAATTAGATCTAATCGTAAAATAAGAAATATAATCCGAAACATTCCTAATAAAAACACATTTTAATGTGGTACATGTTACGAGCTAGAGAAATTCGAAGTATTACCACAAAAGTAAATTCGTCTATTTCAAATTTTAGCTCCTAGTACAATACTAGGTATACTCATATATTTCAGTAGTGCTGCAATCCAACCATTATTAAATGCAAATACGTTTCCAAAACAAAAGTAATCTTGGATTGACTTATAAGCTTTCAACGGGTTTATCTACAATCTTTACTTTATTTCCCCATCATGTACATTTAGTAATACCCGAACGAATTACCTACTCCATGCAGATGCTGAAACAGTCAGACTGGACCGCACATACGGTCACAAAATCAATAGGCCTACGCCAGCAATTGCTGAGTTTGTCACGCACCATGTCTATCAATTTGTTTTCATTTCTAGTATAAATCCGTAATGAAGGTTAATATTTATAAGAATTTTCATTAGACAGGTCGAATATTCAAGTAAAAAACAACTCGCATTTGATAAATTAAAAATGCCGCCACATAATAAGGACATCTTTCAGATAAAGTAGATAACCCAGCTCGGTTAATTAAAATTTAGACAACAAACATTTTTATGACGTTTTATCAATAATTTCAAAGTTTTATATCAAACTTCGCCTCAAAAAATATTGAAGCTTACCATCTACAATAATAATTAGTATTTTATATAAGCAATGTACCTCTTTGGCAATTCATTTAAAAGTTTCCTTGTTAAACGATTGATTCACAAAGGGAGATCGTGATAAATTTTTGAAAGAACACAGCATATTAAACTACAGTATCTTCTTTTAAATTCTAGTCTCCAGAGATACGCTTTAACTCGAAATCGATGCCCCTGTGGAAAGGAAAGGACCGGCGCGGCTTCCCTTGGTCCTGAGGGAAAAGCTCCTTTCCGGACCCATGAGACTTCATTGACCTGGAAACTCGCGTCGCTGAAGACACTGCAGAGATCCGCATGGCTCCAAATGAAATGGACTACTGCAACACACACACACACACATTCATACATGCAAATACATATGCGTGCGCGGTTATATTTTTACAACTCAACCTTACGTGCTCTAGTACTCCCACAACAGATCATACAATTATTACAGTTAAATTGGAAATATTATATAATGTATTTTCACTACAAAAATGACATATCGGAGTTACACAAGACCCAACCAGGTTCTACACAGTTACCTTGATATACAAAATACTAATTATACTGATGCAAACAATCCACATTTTAAAAATAGTTGCTATTAAATTGTAAATATTTCCATACCGGAACACAACTTCATATGGTCTGCTCTTCAACTGCTTTCTACCGCTTGGATGCCTGGTACTGAGCAAGGGTAAACAGACTAATATTGCTAAGCGTTTATTAAAAATTGAAATAACCAATTCTTTAAAATTAAATTGCACATAAAATCAAAAAATCAATTTACTTTAACATAATATCAATTTTTTGCACGTTTCGGACCATACAAATAAGGAAGTGGGAGTTTTTAGAAGATCGTAACATGCTTTACGCATGTTCACCTCATGTTCCCCACATTTTTCTTACAATTTTCTCTACATATTCCCATTAAATTCCCTTGCATATTCAAGTTTCGCGAATATTCTTCCATATATTCCTTGCATATTACTCCTTACGCGAAACGGTAAATTCAAAGTGTTTTAAGTATTTTTTTAACATAACCCTTCCCTAAACCTTACGATGACGAACAAAGCATTGTCTCTTGACGTAGAAAACTAATTATTCCAAATGGCTAGAAAACTCGTAAGAGCCCATCTCTCAATAAGAAATTAAATTAAAAAAATGTAGAATTAACCTCAATACACAAAAATTGACTTGCAAGTACATTAAAAAATACTTTCGAACGAATATTTGACAATGATTTTCAGCAGCAAACTTTCTGTTAAATAAAGTCTGTTGAATCGAAATACTAAATGTGTGTTAGAATGTTTTTACTATTTCAATTTTAATATTTTCGTTTTTATATTTTTTAATATTTAAAGAATAATAAATGATAAATTAATACATTTTCCGTTCAGCACCTATCACTTCCAATCAACGGTCACTAATATGCGGTTTCCTTCATACAGGACAAGAACAATTCTCAGTTCTTAGTGAAATACTCACAGATATTTTGGTTGGTTCTGGCTATTGCTCTAATGTTTACATAGAAGCGTTTTTAAAGTGTAAAAGGAATTTACCTGGCATTCACTTTTTTCTGTGAAAGCGGTAGCAAACACGCAGATTATTTACCGAATTTATGTAGACTATAATTATAATCTGAAAACATACATAACTTACGAAAGTCTACTTTTCGATTTTCAAAAAACAAATTCCAAACTTTAGAACACGACATAAAAACGAAATTCACATTAAAAACATCTCAAACTTGCAGCAAGTGTTCATCCGTTAATATGATTTTCTTATTTTATTTCAAACGTATTAACTTAGCTTCTCGTGCGTATTTGGAGATTTTGAAGGCGATAAAACGAAAAGTTGAAGACATCAGATGTACACTGTGGTTTATTTGTTTTGTTTCTAAACGACACACTATATTTTATAATCATAAGTAATTTATATATCAAATATTGAAACTGTAACAATATTTGAGGTCGCTAATAACTCAACACACTTGATCTGATCAAAAATAAATCTAATTATTGTTGTTGTCATTATTATTATTATTATTATTGTACGAAAAATGCTGATTGATGCAAGTGAAATTTACAAATAATGAATTTGGTAGTTAAAATCTCAGTAACACTTCGTTTTAAAATCATTAAACATGCCAATTATTTGTTTTTTTATTTCCATAATAACGTTAATAACTATAAAGACAATTAATTCACCTATCGAAATATTCAATATGAAAATTCAGGAGCTTTAAATAATTCAAAAGAAAAAAATAAAATAAGGTAGCCTTTCCGTATTTCCTTGGTAATTACATCTAACAAACAAAATTAAAAAGTATCTTGAAAATAGTCATGAGTTAGCAATGTCCAATTTACAGGCAAGCACAATACGTTTATTCCTTCGTTGTGAAGTCGTCGCAGTCGATTCTCCAATTGTGAATCGACTCGTCAGTTGCTAGGGCAACTGACACCAACTCAACGCAATTCCACAAGGGCACAAAAGTTAATAACAGCTCTCCAAAGCAAAAATTCTGTGCATTTTTCAATGCTTTTCGGGCTATGGGAGAATGAATTTAAGGAATCTCAAAGAGTTCATTCACTTCTGAAACAAAAAAAATTAAAATAAATTAAAATATTAACATTGTTCTCAATGGTGCAAGACATTTCCCACAACCTGCCTTGATTAATTTATGATTTGGAAAAACCTACGACAGCTAACAAAAAAATAAAGGATGAGCCACATGCAACATATTAAGAAAAATTCAATTGTTATGAGCAGTTTCTGCAAGTATTTATTTACTATCAATGTTTAATTTAGAAATTATATTTTCAACTTTTTTTAGTAAATATTTTTTTAACTTAAGAGTTCCTTTTTTAAAAAAATATTTACAACCGATTAATAGATGTTATATCCTCTTAAATTGTAACATTTTTGTGGATATTTTTACATAAATACTTAATTTTTAGTGGTAAACGTTACATTCTGTTGTTGTTTATTCAAATCATCTTTTTCGTATGTTACGTCTGAGCCACATTTTACCCGTTCTGTATATCGGTCGAGTTAGTTATACGAATATTTATTGCGAGTTGATTCACAAGCGACAAAAATAGTTTATTTAAAAGATATATCTTTTAAATGTTTTCATCATTTATGTGCTTGGCATTTTGGATAGATTGTCCGACTTGGCCCTGTAGTTCCCTCATACCTAGTTTAATTCCCACGCTGTCTAGCAAAATTCCCACACTGGGAGGTTAGAGAGATGTGTGGTCAAGACGATGTATTCCCTTCACCGTAACTAGCAAGCTCCACCTGTCTGAGCTTCTCTTCGTCACACAACTACAGAAATTAAGTGGATTTTAAAGGAAGGCAAGAAGTCTATTTGCCCCGGTCGGAATCGCATCAAGGGAAGCTAGTATGCAGCCCACGAGCCACTTTACAGCATTTTTTAAATCTAATATATAAATTTATTTGCTTTTATAATAATGATGGTCATTATAAAGATGAAATTTCGTCTATCTCACTATCCTCAATATATTTAAATTTTAAAAATACGAAGCAAAACGAACTCTCAAGACGACAAATCAATACTGTGCCATCGAGCGCTTAAGGGTTTTTTAAAAGTATTGTTGAGATTATTTTTCACACTAATATTCCACATTGATAGGAAATATGTATTGCCTACCTATTTAAATGGAGTCTTTTTCAACAATTATTCAACAATATTTAATAAAAATCTGTTATTAGAAATAATGTCCATTACTACAAAATGTATTTTACGAAAAGGTTCTTGAAATTAAGTCTTTATGTGACACCCCGTTCTTTAGTACCATGTGTTTTCTCACTTTCATTTCGCCCTTGAAATCAAATGTACCGAGGTGAAAATCACATGTTCTGAACCACGACCAGGACAACCCAGGAAAGCTGCGAAAAATAATTCACGAGAGACCGTTAATAACGTGTTAGATAATTGATTGGTCGATTTAATGATTATTTCGCATTTTCGGGCCTGTCAACTGCTATGATCTTTTAGTCCTATTAGTGTGGTGCGTGTTAAATCTCGAAAGGTGGCGGTGGACCTCCCCTACAAGAACATGAGATACAGCGCGAACAGGCACGTTAGCTTGAGACGTTCCCCCTCTCTGTTACCGGAGCATCGACCATGCCCAGGACATCTTTAAGCTTCATAAACTGGCCTTCCGATATAAATGTGACACATTCGTAGCTGTGTGTGTAAGAGTAGAACGAGACACAACGATGAGAAAGGAACGATCGCGGGCAGTCTGTGGCCCATTTGTTGCCAAGCATTCGCCTGGTATTGGTTGAAGCAACAACAAATAACTACAGATCGTAGCACCCAAATGCTACAATTCTCTTTCTGATAGAGCTGAATTCGATCTATCCATCTTTTTAGTGTCAAAAATCGTCCACTGTCGTCGGAATTCGAAACCATGGACCTTCTGGTTAGAACCATTGCAGTTGAAGAAATTGTTGGCCTGAGTTATCACAGCCACTACAATAATAAGAGAAACAGGCATTCACGAGAGGCGAATTCTAGAAGGATGTCAAGCATTGTACAGAGACCAAAAATTGGAGAATTTTCAATAGTTGGAAGGAATCCAAAGAATCGTAATATTTCATAATTCAATCAATTTAGCTCACCAAAAGTATGAATTATGAAAAACTACATTTTCGAAAATATATAATGATTCAGATTAAATATGCCAAATATCTAAAGCCTGTAACTGGTCAAAGATGATCCCACTTTGATAATGAGCACTTGATAACAAATTTCATATAACGAAGTTACACGAGTGACTCTTGCCTCTGTTTGTTAGATTACCCATCATGCACAGGTACACAGTTTTTGTGACTGCGTCAGAACGCTCCTTGCCGAACACGAATGTATAATGGGTTGCCTACATACCAGGCGCAAATGCGACGTTTTACAATACATTAGAATTCGATACTAAAATGTATTTCTATGTTTATGATACCTCTTTCTTTTTTAAATGAAATATTTCGATAAATAGTTCAGTTCATATTTTAAGACCTTTATTTACATACATTTCACATCATAATAATTGGCAACAGATATCATATTCTACCCCCACATTTCCTAAAACTTTTTAACATTAATTCGGAGAACCCCTGTAGCAGAGAATTCAATAGAACAAACCTTGAAGACCTGACATTACTACGTGTGTCACAAACATACCGTTGCATTTTTTTAAAACGACAAAAAATGTTCGTTTCTTATCGCGCTTATGTTTTCTGGTTTTAAGTATTAATTCCTTGAATATTCAATTATTTATGTATTTCAATAATTTTATTATTATACTTTGTATCATGAGTTCTATAATCATGTGAGTTTTTGTATTCTTAAATTATTCTTTTGCTGATTTCAGAACTGCTGATAGTATTCTTCTATCACTTGTCGTGCAAATCAAGATAGCTCATTCACTTAATTGAAAATGAACATCTAATCATTGTAATTATTTTTGTAGAGCTCATACATAACATAAAATTTGATAATATCTCTTTATATTTAAATTTATATTTACACAATACTTTATAGTTATTGGTGCTACATTCGCACATACTTTCTCAATACTTTCTCTTTCTCAATTTACCCGTTTCGAAAATTCTTTCTTTTAAGCGTCCCTTGTTCTACCTGTAGGAAAAAATTAAAAAAAAAATGTTTACAATGTTTTGAGAATAATAATAATTATTATTAATTGTATTAATTTCAAAGAGAAATTATGTAAAAATGACTCATTTTTCATAAATTGCAAACTTTTTTAAGGTTTTATTTTTTAAGAACATATTTCCTTTCAGATAAAAATATTTGTCTTCAATAATATACTTTTGCAATTTAGCTTTTTGCGATTTTCGAAAACACAGAGTTGTCCGGAAATGAAACTAGCACCACTTTGATCGTCCTTTAATACATAAAACGAGAAAATGTAAAGAAAAATTGCAGCCGTCTTTTAGAAAAGAGCTGTTTAGAAATTCCCTGTATTTCAAGCAAAATTACAGATAGATTGCACACATTTTTGACACATTGTGCATGACCGTTCTTCAAGATCTGTCTTTGAACAACAGATGCTCAAGCAAAAGATCTCGAATCTTCAATATTGTAGTTGTAGAAAGATGCGATAAAAGTTTGAACTTCTGCAATTTTTAAAAATAGGATATATAAGAAAATAAGACCCACACATTTTTTTTAAGTGATTACACTATCCGAGGTCAAAGTTTCATCCAAAAATTTGGTGCCATTTTTGAGAAAATTTGATAATTCAAATTTATTTTAAACTTAGAAGACCTTGAGTTTATTTAATTCGATCAAGGAATATCAATTTTGAAAAAAATCAGCCGAACGGTTTGGCGGTAGCGTTGTACCCAGACTGAGAGGCATTTTGCTGTCAATTGATATTTCGGTATCAAGGATCTGCAAAACTTGAATTCTGACTACACGAAGCGTTAGAATCTATATACAGGAACAAGATTTTTTTCGTTGTTTCTTACCAGGTACGAAAGCCATAAAAGTTTTTTCTGTAGAAAAGTCGCCGTTTTCCGATGCAAGATTATAATATTTCTAAATAAATAAAAACACAGTCAAGGAATTGCCTTCAAAAGCTTTAAATGCTGTCAGGTAAAATAAATAAACATGAAAGTTATTTACAAAGTAGGCTTATACCAATAAGGTTTATCAAAGGTAGGTACCTCAAATCAAAGTTTTTAAATATTATAATTTCCTAATTCCTAGTATAGTAAGGTTTTAGAAATAGATGGTTCGTATTCATAAATGGATATGTCGTTATATCTTACAAAAATATAAATAATTTAAAATCGTGTAAGGTCGTTTTTCATCAAGTAATTTCCCGATCAGAGATTTCAGATAACTTTTTACTTCGTCTCCCTTACTTCGTAAGAAGATAAAGTATTGTAATAGTGAGTTGAAAACGGAGAATTTTCGAAAGAAAAAGCCTTATTGCCTGGCTCTAGTACCGGAAACGTGAATGTGTGTGTGTGTGTATATATATATATATATATATATATATATATATATATATATATATTGTGACGTACCTGGTAATGCCGGTACTTTCACAGCGAGAAATTACTAAAGGAGGGTATCTTTTTCGTGAATGGGTCCCTACGAGGAGTCGATATGGCATTGGGAAATTTAATTGGTAAATGTGGTACAATTATAAACAGGATTTATTCACAGACCAAATCTGTTAATTACATGGTTTATAACATCAATACACTTTGCCTTGGTACCAATATCAGATTTAACATGAGTTTTTATCATACCTTGGGGCCCCAACAAATACCTCCGTTGTTTGAATTACGGCTCGCATCAGCAGGTATCGCCGGCCTCCGCAGCAGCTTGGCGTAGTCGGCGGCTGGTGGTGTAGTGGTCGCCTCGGCTGGCGGCCTCTCGAATCCCTCGGGTTTGGCTCCTGGTACTTCGGCGTCGCACTTCCCTCTAATTACCCTTCACCGTTTTGATAAAACTACATAACACGTGGCCACTGCACGCGCAAGCGTCAGATTCGCAACACACAGTCTGGTATTGTTCTCACTGCGTCAAATAGCATAAGCGCGATTTACTGTTCTCCTAGCACTGATCTCTTATATTTATCACTTTCCCGGCCTCTGCCTAACGTGCCTATTGTTCTTGCGTTGGCTAATTCTATTTCACCTGCCACATTCCGGCCACACTTCGGCCACCGCCGACCCCCGGCGACCGCCTCGTCCGTCTCCCTCCTCGCAACTCTCGTAACGGCTGAATTCTCCGCCGCTCCACGCTCGGTTTGTAACCGTCGTTCCCACGCTGTGTTCGCGGCAGCGACGGCGGCGGCGGCGGGCCTCCCCACTCCCGTCCGTCGCGTCTGCCGCCTGTACTACGCAGTCCAAAATGAACTCAAATTTCTTATGCTAATGTTTCTAATTAACATAAGGAAACATTCTATGTTTCAATATATATATATATATATATATATATATATATATATATATATATTATTCATGCATATACTAAATTAGTTTCTCTAACATGTGTAGTAGGAATTTACGACTTCTGGATCTTAGATACCGAAAAATCTATTGACGACAAAACACCATCTGTGCAACGTTCAGCTGATTTTCTCCAAATTTATATTCCTGGATTGATGTAAATGGTCTCGAGAACTAAGTTTGAAATGGATATTTGATTTTTGGGGTACTTTACATCACGCTTCAAAAACATTTTAAATATTTTCTTAAAAATGGCATTAATTGTTTTTATTAAACTTCGTCGTCGGAGAGAGTTAAGACACCTTAAAATAATGGCTCATGATTCATTTTCGTTGAATTTCCTGATATTTGGAAAATTTAATAAGTTCAACATTTTTTTCGACGTCTTCCTGTAACTATAATATTGAAGATACAGATTTTTTCTAATAAAATTGTATTCTAAAAAATCTTAAAATAAAGTCATAAACAATTTTTAGAAAATATTAGTAGTTTTGCATGATTTTGAGTGAAATATAGGCAATTTTTAAACTTTTTCTGAAAAGCCGCTCCACATTTTACTTTAAATGTTTTCCTGGTATGTATTAAAGAACGATAAAAAGGGTGCTAATCCCATTTTCGGTAAATTCTATATTTTGAAAACTGCAAAAGTCAACATTTCAAAACTATGAAGTTGAAAATTAATAATTTGCCTTAAAGAACACAATCAAATCAGTCAAATACAATCAAATCACAAATCAATACATATAATCAATCACAAAAAGGCACATACAATGTTTTGAAAAATCTAGTATTTTTCCGCTGATAATACAAAGGAGCTTAAAAGAATGGCTTAGGTTTCATTTTCGTTGAACTCTGAATTTTTCTTGAACTCTCTAGTAATGGGAGAGACAGATGTTTAAGCGTCGTCCCAAGTGAGTACATCAGAGTGACTGCATGGTGTTTCGATAAAGGAGTTCAAGTTAACTTAATGGACCTGAGTTTGAGTTTCGAAAAAAATGCTTTTTAGAAACACTTTTGGAGGTTTATGTATGATACTGTGAAGCTGTTACAAATAATGCAAGGAAGTATGTGCTGTTAGCACCACTAGTTTCAGATAGAAAACTATTCACAACCTCAGTTATTTTAAATTATCTCCAATTGAAACATTTTGATTTTAATATGTATTGATAACTTTCAAATCCAATAGGAAAATACAGGAACTGGTATTAGATTCTACAGGTCTAAAATTATGGCATTTTCTATACCTCATTATTATTATCAATGCCTCATTTTCTACACTTTGGAATTCTTGTAGAATTACTTCACAAGGAAATTTAGAAATATTCACATTCTATTCTTGATCTAATCAAGATGAGATAATGATGGGCATCTGCTCCCCTCTTCCCCGCTAATTACTTATCTAAAAAGAATAATCTCGAATTAGAATGTGTAGACTTGCTGCATTTGATGCAATGACGTACAATGAATTCTAAAAAGTAAGATAAAGTAAGATGCGGTAAACCGAGATACCTTAAATGAGAATAAAATAACAATAATAGAAATAGGATAGCAAGGTTAATTTGAGATCGAGGTGAGAAGTAGGTTTTACTGGTGAGTATCCCAACTTCAGAATTCACAAATACACATCAATAGATGAATATATCTTGTATGTAAATACAAAACAAAATCTTGAAAAACGTGGAATTAAGAAGACAAGAGATGTAGAATTTTCGAAAATGCGGAGACATGATTGAGGGGATGCAGGAGGAATTGGAGAACAAATAATGAATGGAAAGGTACATAAAGATAGAGAAATATTATGTCACTATAAGTTACGGGTGTTTGACTAGAAAATTCTGTTAGATAAGTAGCTGGAGAATTTTTGGGAGAAAGTCTGAAGTATCTAGCTGCTTAATTTTGAAAATAAATCCTTTGTGTCAAATGCTATCGAAGACTTTGAAATGCCGAAGAATAACGTTTTTGTCGCTTTTTGGTGTAAAAGCTATTTGCTATTTGTTTAATTAGCCTGAGAAGTGGGTAGGTAGGTGAGTGGTTGAGCCAAATTGAATTTTTGCCATGATGTTGCTGGCATTGAGGAAGTTAGCGGTTTACTAATAGCTTTTAAGATTTTGACGAGAGAAAGGAACAAGCCAATAGGTTTGTAGATTGTGGATTCATTAGGGTTGGTTTTAGGTTTGTTAAAGAGAAGTACTATACTCGTAACATGTTTCCATATTTGTGTAAAGATCCTAAACGGAGCGAAGCATTAAAAATGGCTTTTATGACAGTAATACAAGTTTGGAAGTTGTTTGAAGGTTACATTGGCGATGCACAACCGGGTGATTTTTTGTTTTTCAACTTTTTTGATAATATTGTGAATTTCTGTTGATGAGTTAAATTTGATGGGATGTGGTACTCTGGTAGGGGTTTGGTTCATATTCTTCTATTTGTGTGTGAAAACTTCAAATGTTATTGTAATGGGCTTGAATTTTGAGGCTAGGTATTCGGCTTAGTTCATTGAATAAATAAATTAAATAGTAAATGGGAACTAAAAATATGCCGATATTTTTAAAGGATAATTACCTCAAAAATATGCATATTTACTTATGAATTTTAGAGAACTCTAAACCTGAATTGTGACAATCTGAATTTCTATCAAAGTTTGTAGAAATTTGCAAAATTATATTAAAGTAATAATAATGAGAAAAGAAAGATGATACAGCTTCGTTCAGTCTTTAATTTATGAAAAAGTCGGACTTAATAGAATATCACCTTTGCTCAAGTATTTACTTTGTACATATAAAATTGCCAGAACTTCATTGTAAGTAACTAATTGTAACAAACAAACAATAGGCATGAAAATTAAAAAATGTTCGGATAACAAATAATGTACAATTAACTATGAAGAATGCTGACTGGACAAGCTTCTTAAAAATGGATGTATTTCAAAAGAGTTGTAAGACTGTATTTAAGTCGCGAACGACGTTACTTTTGACGTTATATAACAATTACTTTCGAAAAATAATTAAGAATGCAAAAATGATTAGCTGGTTTTTTTTAATGCTTGCTCATTTCATCGAAAATGTAAGAATAAAATGCATTTGCTTTTTATGTCTTCAGAACGAATTAGTCCTGGTGTCGAATTAGATAAGGTGTCAAAGCCAGCTCTATACGTGTTTAATGGCACTAAGTAGCTTGTCAAGGCCAGTATGCTACAGAGTTCAGCATCTACTTCAATTTACGCCATTATATGACGGTGTATCACAATTAAGTAACGTAAATCAGATTGTCAGCTTGAATAACTTACGTATTTTGGCATGCGGCCAGTCTTCCAATCACCTAAATGTGAGCCACAAGCCGTAAAACTTTAAGAACAACGACCCTAAAGTGATCTTGTATTTACTCTAGTATAAACACTTCAGCCCTCTTGCAGCTTAGATGCCTGGTAAGATGTTCAGTCCTTTATTTACGTTCTAGTTGGTTTCAAAATTGATAAAAATTATAACAATTCACAGGACGTCTCATCATACACGAAAAAAATTGCTTTACCAATTCTTCTACGAGGAATGTGTTTCACAAGGAAATTTACGTTCAGAATATTTTCTAGAGTAGTTTCAACGTTTCTTTGTCAGTTTCTTACGCATTTCTATTCTATACTTTTCTTTCGATCAATGCTATTTAACTCATTTCGTGCCAGTTATAGTTTCGTAAGGTTTATTAATATTGATATGACCTGGTTCGAATTATTTCAAAAGGATCGAAACGCCGCTGGGGAAATAATACATGCATGTTAAACTGCCCCGTCTGGCGACGCGGAGGCCTCTTGTTAACTTCGTCTGCCCAAGGTCGCGGCCGCGGATCGAAAACGCTGAAAACTTAACGAACAGATCGAGGTCGGTGAAATATTAATCGAAAGAGCATAGTGCGAGACTGACGCCGGCGTCGACGATGTTGGCAGCTCAAAACGAGGGTAATTACTGTCGCATGGAGCGCGTATGACTCTTTGATGTCGCTGTAAGGTGGGCGCGGCGGGCGAGGGCGGGCGGGCGTAAGGGAACGAGGGGCGGAGGGCCGGGGAGGGGAAGGGAGGAGGGAGAGGGGCCCAGCCACGGCTTGCGGAGGCGCGCCGCGCGCGAAGCCATAAAAGAACCGCCGCTTCATATCCAACAGCTCAGACCGCGGCCGTCCATGGCTTCGGACACAGCGTCGCCCGCGCCCGCGCCCGCGCCCGCGCCCGCGCCCGCTCCCGCGCCCGCGCCGCCGCCCACGGGCGAGGAGCAGCTGGAGGCCCTAGCGGACGCGCCCCAGCAGCCGCCGCCCACGGACGAGGCCCCGCTGCCCTGGACCGCGCGCACCATGCGCTGGGACAACATCGTCATCGTCATCGTCATGCACGTGTGGGTGCTGCACTCCGTGACGGTGATGCCGTGCGCGCGCTGGCAGACGTGGCTCTGGCGTAAGTGATGGCTTCCTTCCGCTTTGCCTCGCTTCCTTGCGCTCCATTTGCAATCGCTGGCTTCTTTGATTTTGGTGAACTTACTCTTTGTCTTTTTTACCTTGTCTCTGCGTATTTCTTACACTTTCCTCCATTTGTAATGTATTCATCTTTATTCTCAAATTTTTCTGATTGTAATGCATTTCATATGAGTAACCTCATCAACAAAGTGATTTATTTACTCAAAGTTCATAAAATAACACTATAGTAAAAACTGAATTCACAGTTTGGCTAGCAGGGTAAAAATACGAATTAGAAACTGTCAGATAATTTAATATGTAATATAGCTCTGAAATACTTTTGTTATTTCGAGCACATTCTTCTAATGGAGAATGGCGTAAAAGTCACGCTGAGGTAAACTCTTTTTTTTTAAAATTTAATACCCTATTATTTCTCTTTGGCTTTATCCTCCCTTTAATCGTACTTGCTTTTCTCTCCTCTTTTTTTCTTCTTTTCCGTACCCTTTGTCTTATAATTCTACTCATTTCTTCTTTTTTCCCTCTAAGTACATAAAATCTTGCTTTAGAAAATAGAAATAAGGCAATTTGTGGACTCTGTGCACTGGAATCTTTTCTTTACATTGCAGGTTTCTTTCTAACGTATCTTTTTTCGCGTTTAAGAGGTTTCTAATTATCTCCTTCATTATTCTATTTATCCAATCATTTCGTTTCACAATCCATTCTTCTGTCCACTTTAGTGTTCTTTTATAAGCACTTTTCCAAAATCGGAAGTCTGCACGTTCCTTTGAACCCCATTTTATTTTATATTATCTTTTTCCTTTCATCTCTCTCTTAAATATTTAGTCATTTATGAAAAGAACCCTTCCGAGATACTGTAAGAGCACTCTCCTTGGTTTGTTTTTTTGTTTTTTTCCAACCACAAAAAGTCCTTCATTAAGAGTAATAATCTTCGTAATTATGACAAAGTGTTCAATTTGCCTTAAGTAATATTATGATAAGTACAATTCTGCTGTTATTATTATTATTATTATTATTATTATTATTATTATTGATATTATTATCATTATTATATCACTAACTTAGAGATGTAAATTTTTACATTCCTCTTATATATTTTGCTGTAGAGCTATTATTAGTTTTCGTATTGTTGTTTTTTCTCTCTCACCTTGTGTTGTGGCGCAGTATCCAATTAGAATAAATCTGAAATCTAGTATTGGGTTTTATGATATATTTCTCCCAAAGCTCAAGCCTTTCCTATATTTGTGTTAATTTAAAATTCATTAAATTTATAATATTAATTTTGAAGCTTATGTATGTTTTATTTAAATTATATTATCATTATAGTTGACATATCCCTTATTGTCGTAAGGGATAAGGGGTTAATTAGCTAGTTTTCCATTTATTGCACTGCTGTTTTACGGTTATCAATAATTTTATGAATTCCGGACAAGTAATCTAAAGTCAAAATACTAAGGTGATTGCTGAACTGAAATAATTTTCTCTTAATAAATTTAACAGTCCCAATGGAGACGGCTCAACAGCCGAATTCCATAACTTTGAAGGCTCAAGGGGCGCGAAAGTAGAATGGGTTTTATTGATTGTTGTTACCTTCTGTGGTCTCATAAGGGTAGTTCATGTTTTAACACGGGAGGGGGCAGTGTTTCTGATCCTCTGAACGGTGAACTCCTGCGCCGACCTACACTTTGGCTTGTAAGGGGCTTGGGCCTCCGGGTATCTTCCCCAACGATGCAAAACATGCTCTTAGCTCCCGACTGGTGCCTCGACATGTTTGATAATATAGAGCATGTAAGTATGTGTGTAACCTTGGATAAGACGAGGAAGAGGAAGGAAAGATAGTCTTTGGCCCATTTCTTAGGATTCTGCTCAGACATACGCTTGGTATCGATCGTAAAAACAAAGGATTCTATCAGCCGACTCTAGAATCCTCCTCCAGACAGCGGCTGAATGAAACCTAACTTTATAGCTTGTGTCGAACCACCTTTGTCCAGACTCGATTCCTAGAACCTCCTGGTCAGAGTCACCGCAGAAACAGCGGGCGTGCTGAATCTGGCGTAAACTCAGAACCATCTGCTTTGCCCGGGAAAAGCATTTTTCCGTCGGAAAGTATTAGTCATAAACACCACCTTCTGAATGTAATTCCATTTTAAACAATTGTTACAGAATAGTGGTAACTATGTGCACTTACTCATCCCGTAATAGTCATATTATTTACGTTATTTATAATAATAAACCTAGTTATTCTTAAAGTAATCGTCTGTTTGTTGATTCTCCCTTGACGTTTTTATAATCTTGGAACAAAGAAATTACGGCATATTTAATGTTTCAGTATTAGAATTTGAAGTCAATATGAAAGTTAAAGATTCTATGTGCTAACCACACGTACCCATGGCCGCAAGTCAGGGACGCTGCTAGTAGGCCTTAGCTCGTAAAGAGCTGTTGTGACTAAGTACATACATGAAAGATAAAAGGAACAACTTATTACTAAACGGAGGTTCTTGATAGTTCAGTTGGGGATCGACCAGAACAATTGGTTTCAGTTCAACTGATCCTCACAATGACTAAAAGTAACTTGTTCCTATTATTATTATTATTATTATTATTATTATTATTATTATTATTATTATTATAAAATTAGAAAATGGTTTGTAAAAGTTTTGTTCTTGCATCAGAAAACACGCCGCTCTCTTCTGAATCCAAAAGTTTCTATTAGATCTATTAGATCTATTAGTGCGATGTATCCCTTATGCTTCTTTGTTATCAAAGGTAACGCACGGCTGCTCGACATCGATATTTTCAAGGCAGGAATGAATCGATTTGCCTTCAACGAAGTGTTCAGAAGTAGCTCAAATTAATGTTTCAGGACTGAGAAAGGTAGGAAGGCATGACAACTCGAGGGTTCTGGCTTTCCGATCCAGTACCTGGAAGTGTAATATATGATAGCAATAAATTATCTTGTTCTTGAATGTACATCATATTACACTACTATATTGTTTCAAATGTTTCACATTGTCACAAAGAAGCAATTATACAGAAACAAGTAGCATTATCTCCTTCGTATTAATATGACGGCCAAGCTATCTGATAAGAATTATTGATTAAGTTTTTGTAAGTTAATGGACGATATAAAGAGATCACTGAAAGATATCGACAAAGAACATTACTATAATGATATATAACATTATAATTTTCTTCAAACTTTTCATCTTAAACTTTCTTATAAGACCACCCTTATGATGATTATTGGGTTCGCTAAAATTTTTATTATAGGAATTATTTTCGTTTTTATTTCAGATTAAATAAAATGTTTACATGAGAATGTCTTCGAATCTTAAGTAATTCTTAGTGTATATGATACAATATCGCAAATCCGCAATGTTGTATTATTATCTAGATTATCTCTCCAAATGCCCTCCATATAATTTGCTAATAAGATAATTTTGTACGATTTACAAGTCACGATTCATAGGCACAAGACAATTTTACACGATTTATAATGTGGTACTCCTGAAAAGGGGAATTGGTCCCTGGAAGAGCATCAAACAGATTCGAGACGAAAAGTCTCAATTTTGTAGATTACGCAATAAAGAATTCAGCAGGCGCACATACAACTTTCAAGACATGTTACCATCGTGCATAACTCGGCAACCGTGCGTCCTAGAATCTTAGATAACTGCTTCTAGTTTCCGAAGGTAAAACATTTTTTGGACCGTTATTGGTTGTGAAAACTCTCTGGGCCTTTTTAAATATTTTTTAAGATATACCTTTTTGAGCCCCCCACCGCTTGGCGCAGATGATCAAAAACGTGTGGTATTTCGAAATCTGTGTATCATTGAATTGATTACTATTCGCTATTCTGTTTAATTTAATCGCAAGAACCTAAGTCTTTCCGTCTGTCTGTTCTTTTTTTATTTATTGACTTTATGTTGCTTTATAAACAAGGTAATTAGCCTACTTTCCTTAGCGACCACTATTAATTTACATTTCAATAAGTTATTATGCATTATAACAATCAGAATTATTAAATACAAAGTTCTACACCAGAGATACATTTTATAAATTATAACAAACAGAAATATTAAGTACAATAAATATTTACAATAATTAAGATCATTTTATGAAGACCAGCCATATTAAATAGTTTAATATTGATTTGCAACTTTCAATTGAATTAAATATTTCATATCTGTCGTTTTGTAGTCAAGAATTCCTTCGGTTTTGGAGTTAAGATATTCAAGGGTAATGTGAGAAGTTGATATCATTCCTCCACATTTTGTATATTCTGCTCTGTTTATCAATAAACATTCAGCAGTACTATAATTTCTTTTCAACCTCAGTAGATTTAGATTTAGATTTATTCAGTCAAAAAAACAGTAAAAACTGTATGTGACGTAGGAGGGAAAAGATTATCTGCGCACGTTCTCTTGAGTTCCAGAATCCCTTACCCGTCATTTTAACTATAAATGATAAATATATAATATGAGTAAAAGTTAAACATAAATAAATTTTAAAAATTGTAAGATTATCAATATTTGAAAAATAGTCATTTTCGTTTCTAAGTTATAGAAAAATTATTTGCATCGGTACACTAATTGCAAGTATGATTTTTCTGCATTGCTAACAAACTAGCAACTCGCCCTTACCTCTACTCTTATCATTATAAGCAAAAGGAGAGTTCAACAAAACGTGCCCATAGTGAAGCTACATTTATGTCCAGAAGCAAAACAAGGGGCCATCTCAGCATTTGCTCAATGGATCAGGGAAACTGGACAAAAACCTGATCAAGATGGGGTCATTGACCCGGAAGTTGAAGTACATTATTTGTTACAAATTAAGTCTTTTTAAAAAAATATACAGTACAAATGTAAACTAATTCTCTGTTTTGTTAAAATAAACATTATTTTTCTTTTTGATAATCAGTAGAGTCTCTAATTGTATACAAACAGTTATGCAGCAGAGATTTTGCTTTTAACTTAAAGTTTGTGAACCGACTTCAATTTTTTAATGTCATCTGCCAGGGCGTTGTAAAGAAACGTACATGTATTGTATGTGGATTTCTGATAGTGAGTTGTTGATACTGACACTTGAACGACGGGATTTTTGTGATGAATGTGATGAAAGTGATTTTTACGACGTGTATTGTACTCGTAATTATAAATATCAGTATTGCATGAAAATATGTTCCCACCTTTAAGTAAGTCACTTTTGACAAATATTACAGATTCGTAAATATATAGGCAAGGCAGTGGTAGGATTCCAAGCTCAGTGATGAGAGGCTTGCAAGGGTGACGCGGATAGCATTTTTTCATTATTCGAATAATTTTCTTTTGCAATCTAAATGTCTGAGTACTACATGATGAGTTTTCACAGAATTTTATACCGTATCTTAGGCTGGAATTTACATTTGCAAAATACACGCAACGAGCTGCATGAATTCGGTAGAATTCTGATTGCGTAACATAATGAACTAAATTTAGTGTTTAATTTTGTTATATTATTATTCCATTTGAGGTTTGACTCAGTAACACTACGAATTTACATGATGCAACGGTCTGGGCATTCAACGCTATGTTCCAGTTTCAATCTATTTTCCCTTGATTGCAAAATCCTGTACTTTCGAAACCAGCTGGTATTCTGTAATTATAATAAATATTATTGTATGTATTCTTATATTGTATTCATATACTGGAAATTCGTATCACATTATAACGTATCCACCATTAAAGTCTTATTTAGAATACCAGTTCAGCTTGAAACGAGATCCGTCCCTATCGGTTTTAATGCTTATATAACTATTTAAGTAGTCTTGCAAGTAGTCTAACGTATTTTGTCGGTGTCCCTTGTTTTTGCATTGCTTAGAGGGAGTATGGAGGTTCCACTGAGTCGAAAGCTTATTCAAAGTCAACAAGGCTATATAATCTTACGATGAATTCTTGGGTCTTCTCAAATATTTGGCACGCTATTATAAGTGGTTAATGGTGGAATACCCCAGAGAAGCCTGCTTGCTCGGGTGGTTGGTTTGCGTCTAGCCAATCTATTTATCTAAACAGTGAACAATCTTTTGCTCAAAAGATAGGAAAATGTATTTTAGACATTTGACGATAAGCTAATGGGACGGTAGTCATTTAGATCATCTTTAGGTCCTTTCTTATATAAGAATATAATTACGATCGTCCTCCACTGATGTGGTATCACTTCCTCCGTCTATATCTGGTTACAAAATGTTAATGGGATAGTAATAATGTCATAGTTACTAGTTAAGAATTCCGTACTCTCCCAGGGTTTTCTACTTTTGAAATCTTTCAAGGTCACCCGAATTTTAGATATTAAAATGAAAGAACTTCTTCGCTGCCTAAATTGATAATTTTTTTCATTTGGCTCCCTCTGTCATAGAACTCATATAATACAATGTTTTGTAGAATGTGGTTGCTGTTTCAACAATTTTCTTCCTTGCGATCACAGCCTTCTTAATCTGGTCCTTGTCGTCTAATATTCCATATCTGCCCCCGGAGAGATGATTTTATAATTATCGTGAATTTTGACGTGTCCGTAATTTATTGTGTTGTAATTCCGTGAGTCCTTTCTGATACTTCGTTTTGTTTATTTGTTCAGATCTTTGAATTTAATATTGTTTTCTTCTGTTCCATATATCTGCCTTTCCAACTTTTTTGTAGTAATTCTAGATTTTACTTGCCATTTTCTTTCTTTTGAGGATATCAGTTTTGCGTGTTTCTTCCAATGAGTTTGCAATTCGATCTCCAGAGAAGAGTAGTCTCCCCGTATACTTCTCGATTGTCATATTCCTGGTTGAGGTTATTATGCAGTTCTGTCCTTAACATTCTTCATAGTTTATTGGGAGGTAATTTTGTAACTTTCTATACTTGTTTCCGTTTTATTTTTTATGCTTATGTCAGCTCGAAAGATTCTGTTGTTCAATTCAAAATTTAATTTATTAATAATATATATTTTAGACACACTTTGTAATTGGTCTGTTAGGATGAAATCTATTTCGTTTTTTCCGTCCGGGGAACACCATGCCCATCCATCACTGGTGTTTATGTAAAAGAATGAATTTATTAATTTGAGTCAGTGATTTTCTCCAAATTGAATTAGTTCATTCCGTCCCTCATTCCTTTGACCCACTCCGTAAAGTCCTACTGCCTCTTCGTTGTCATTACTATTTTTACTTTCGATCTTCCCGTTGAAGTCTCTAATAAAATAATTAACGTGTGTTCGACGTCGTAAAGTTTCGTCGAGTTTCTCATAAAACTTATCAATTTCTTCCTCTGGGCTGCCTGTGGTTGGCGCGTCGTATACCTGTACTTGTAGTTTCCTGGAACTAGAACTTTGCAACTTTAATACTGTCAAGCCTTCCAATAATATCCTCAATATACTGATTAATTTGTTGTGAAATAATGAATCGGACTCCGTTTCAACATGTGTTTCCCTGATATCAGCAAATATTTTGCCGTCTGGATTTTCCAATATTTTGTGACCTTTCCTTCTTACTTCAGACAAACCAAGACAGTTAAATTTTATGTTTGTTAGGGTTTCATCTAATTTACTGTATTTATACTGGTCGAGAAAACTTCTAGTTTTCAATGTGGCTATTCTAATTTTCCTTTGGTTTGTATGATGGGAATGGAAGGGTATTAGTTTTTGGAGAATTGAGAATTGATCTTTGCCTCATTCTTCTATGAGGTCCAATCATCATTGATTTACAATTTTTAGAAAGTTAGCTTCCTTCAAAATGTTTCTCTTGTGCCCTGGTCCTAATTGCTTTCTGTCTTGTCTTGTATTTCCTTCCAAGCCATGTCATCCGCGACATAGCAGTCGTTGTCTTTCAGTTTCTATGTCTTTCTCATGATAGTTAACCTAGATAACAGATCTTATTGTTCTCCCTTTGATACGCGCAATACCTTCTCTTGGCTGTCTTTGCACACGTACGAGGGATAACAGGATTTGAAGAATACTGTTGCAGAATTCCCTTAAGGATGGAGTTCACTATGCCGTTAAGGTCTGTCAATATTTCTCTGCATCTATTGATTACATTGCGTCTCCTTTCTCTTCTTTTTATCACTTTTCTCTTTCATCAATGTGCAAGATGTATTTACATGAGTCACTCTTCCGATTTCCCCTTTTTTTGCATTTTTAAACGTTTTCTTCTTTGTGTCTTATTCTCGAGAGTCCGAATACTGTTTGCTGCACTCTTCAAACATTTTTTAAACACTTCTTCTCACAACTCTTTTATTCAGACTTCTTGCGCGATATTATTACTTCCCCGTATACATACGTATATATGGAGTAATATACGTAGTATAGGGACAATTATGTAACGCTGCGGATTTCAACGGAAATCCACGTTTGGAGGTCCCCTGATACCGAAAAAGTGTTTTTTTAACGTCCGTTTGTCCGTCTAACAGTCCTTCTATTTGTCCGCCTGTCCGTTCATCTGTCTGTGAACTCCACTAGCGCCTGAACGAGTAGGATTTTTTCAAATTGAAGAAAATCCTGTGTATCTGGCTCGAGTCGAAGTTTTGAGATTTTGAAAAAACATTCTTTAAAATTTTGGGGTATTTTACATGAAACCCCTCGGACATTTTTAAAATTTTCTCAAAAACGGATCCAAATTTTTTTATGTAAATTTCTTGTACGAGTAGAGTAAAATACACTTATAAAGATGGCATCTGTCCGATTTTCACGGTTAACCCTGAATTTTCGAAAATTTCAAAAGTTTGAATTATTTCTGGCATCTTCCTACAACTACAAAATTAAAGATAGAGACTTTTCCTTCAATACAATTTGTTTTCTCTAATTTTTGTTAGTTCTTTCATTAAGGTCATGCACATTTTTGAACATTTTAGTAACCTTCGCGCAGTAGTACGTGCGATATTTGCAGTTTTAAAGAATTCGAAAAACATGATTGTCTCAAAAACGGCTTCAAATTTTTACTTTAAACTTTTAGTAGGGATAATGCTAAATGTACTCTATAAGATTACATTAACGCCATATTTCTCTATTCTTTTGTTTTTCCAAAAATTACAAATATGTATTTTTTACTTGTCTCTCACGTTAATATTTATATTAGCGTCAATTTGTTTACATTAATGTATTTGTAAGTGCATGTGCTATAAATAATGTCAGATAAAGTTTCTCGGAAACTCAAGTTTTTTATTAAAATGAGCTCAAAATTCCGCATTTTCAGAAACACTCAAACGCCATTTTCTCAAAAACGGCTCCCAATTTTTTCTTCTAACTTTTCGAAAGTATAGTGGTAATTTCACTGTTTAAGATGACGGAGAATTAATTTTTCTGTATTCTCTTGTTGTTTCTAAAATTACAGGAATATATTTTTTGCAAGATCTCTCACACCTGTAATATGTACAGATCCAGCGATTTGTAAACACTGTTGTACTTGTTACTGAAAGTTCTTGAAATGAAATGACTATGAAGTTTTTCGAAAACTCAGCAGTTTTCTGCGAAAAATTGTTCAAATTTCGCATGTGCAGTAAAGGTGAAACGCCATTTTCATAAAAACGGTTCCAAATTTTTCAAAGAAAATTACCATTTTGGGCGAGGTTTTACCGTTTATAACATTATTAAAATAATATTTCCGTTATACTATTAGAAAGCCGAAAAGTAAGACAATTTCAAAAAAAAAATGTACTTTGGGCGGCGAGAGCTTGTAGCTGGCAAAAGTATATATCAAGTTCGTATAGCTAGCCGAGACCAAAGGAAATAGAATACTAATACGGGAAAGTCTGTGCCATTCTGTAGCATCACTAGTTTTCTCTAATATCTATTATTTCCTTTGAGATTTTCACTATTGGCAATTAATTGATATAAAGAATGGGTACTCAAAGTGGCCGCATTTAAAGAGACAGTGCTTCTTATATAATTAGTCATTCCGAGAAGGGTGGCGTCGAAAGAGATTCGGCATCTTAAAAATTTCTACAACAGTCTCTAGCATTGTTTGAAATATTTTTTTTATTCCTAGGAAACGTGTAAACTCTCTGCCGTAATTTTAATCTTCCGGACCCTAGTAATTAATATATTGAATACATTTAGTATTCAATACATTAATAGAGTCCGAAAGTTTAGCAACAGGCCCTCTTGTTTTTATGGATATATTAGAGTTTTAAGACTTTTAACGATAAGAATTACTTAACTGAGATTCTCGAAGTGCTTTAGTTTATTTCCTTTTTGGAGTTTTGCTTAATTTAATGCATATTTTAGATATTTTTTATTTGTCATTTTTCTTCCCTTAATCGTAATTGCTTTTTTATCTTTGCGCTGATGTTTTTACTCTCAAAATGTACATGTAAGCCTGGTCAACAGATGGGTACTATCACCTTTTGCCTTTCTCTGCATGTGGAAGTATATTTGTAAACAGGAAGAGATCTCAGGCTAGAATGAAGTGTTAAAAACCGCTGAGAGAAAGCGAGACGATACCGTCAATATTCTTGTATTTCTTTCATTATTTCGTTGATGCCGACAGGCGTGCTTCGACTATGAGGAGGTCCTTCCCACGCCTGAATGCGGCTCCAGCCTCTTTCGAGGACAGATCACTCAGGGCACGATATGGTATGTCTCGGCTCAGTGCCGGCGACTACACTACTTCCAAGAATGAAAATACGTAATAGCAGTTTATCAATTGTTCCGTTCCAGAAATCAAAAGACAATTGTTCAATCCGTACTAGGCCTTGATAGAGACAGTTTTGTGAGTCTTTCTTTGCATGATGACTACAAATAAATTTGTAGTCATCATGCTGAAATTTATGTTTTAAAGAATAACTTTCAGTAGTGAATATTTTTATTTCTCATGGACAATTTTGTTTATACAAAATGTACGTAACATGGTTACATGAATCAACAGTGAGATCGGGGTTACAAGGAAGGTCAAGTTTCTATGAGAGTGTTGTTATAAATTTTTGAGTTACCATTAACATTTCAATCAAATAAATTAATACGAACATTTTTAAACACACAATTTTAAAAAAGTTGGCATATTTTACATACTCATTTTCAGACAGAATAACACACTTTATTAGACACAATGACATACAAATACTTATATTGGACAGAATAGAATTTAGTGAAAATTAGGACGGTGAGAAATTCCTTAACTTCCAAGCTTCACTATTTTCAATACCATAGTATGTCTACATTGTCGTACATTTATCCTTATAAGTGCTTTTATGAAGTCCACTATGGTGGTATTGAAAAATAAAATCATGAAATAACGATGCTCAGGTCGACAATACATTTGTTATTACTCGTCTCATAAGGACGGGACTGGAGTTGAGTCTCGATAGACATGTCATCGTAGGCGTACGCAGATTTTTCGTATAGATATGTATTTGAGTGTAGGACAAGAAGAAGGACAAGCACATTTCTGAGCCCTCTTTTCTATTCAACATGTTTAACTACATGGAACATATTTTACCAGTGAAACATTCTACAACAACAATGAAGGTATAACATTAAAGAGACAATTAATTAATACAGCCCATTTCATGCTAAATAATTTGCATGATTGCCAGATGTCTTGGAGGGCCACTTCCCCAAATGTATAACAAATTTTCAAAAATTGTTAAGTTGAAAAGACAAAAAATCATTGAACTCGCTTAAGGAAATAAAATGTTTTATTGCGTAAGGTTACGGGGATCCTTTCAAACTTTTCAAGAGGTCCACGGCAGCCATTCTCCTCCTCTTCGCACGCCTGTGCTTGTCAATCTTAAACGGCATGGGGAGGCACTAGGTAGATGGGCAGTTAACGCCGTCTGTGACGCCAATGGGCTCCATTACCAGCGAACGTGACCTCGCGAACTTCAATAAGCACCGAAGTCCGAAGGCACGTGCAGACGGCTTCCTCCTGTGCTTGCGTGCAACACACGGGTCTGCATTCGTTCCTTCTTATTTTCATACCGTAGTCGCTGCCTATACATCGGACAATTTTACTTTGAGGCTGACATCTAATGACAGTCGCCTGATAGTGTTGTGAAATGCAAAAATAATTTTTACTTCAACAATTACGGGATCTTGCTTTCTCCCGTCATTTTAAATGTATGAAGGACTTCTCTGAATTATACACATCGAAACTTTCTTTGCCCAACAAATTTGCAACCACGAAAAATGAATCTTACAATTAGAAAGTGGGCAATACCGCAACAATAAAGAAAATGAGGGAAGATCAGTTTCGAAAGGCACTATATCAATTCCTTGGGGAACCCCTGACATAACTGCTTGGTAAGTCACATCACCGATATTGGAAAACTGTTGCCTTACATGTTTACTTTGCAAAGAACTCTCTACTCTATTCCACTCCATGCCGACATCATTAGTTTTTCAATAAGTATTTTAAGCAAAACGATATCGAATGCTTGGGCAAAACCAAATATTACAGTGTCTACCCATTTTCTCATGGCAACTATGACAGTTACTTCTTTAAAACGGAAACAACTTAAATTTTGGAAGCAAATTCTCTTTTTGCTCAGTGTTGCTTATAAAATTCAATTGTTTATTTCATTCGCATCGTATATATTCGGTTATTAAGTGATTCATTAATTTTCACTCTAATGAAGTGAGGAATAGTGGTCTAATTAAACACTTTCGTTTTATCACCACTTCTGAATATCGATACAACGATGCTTGATATCGTGTCTTCCAGGGCACTTACATAAAAACAAGTAATAGGAACAAAACATTAATAGAAACACTAAACATCATTGAAGTCGTCGGCTCCCGCGACCGAAGTCATGTAAATGATATTGGCTGTCTGGGTGACGCCGCGTCGAAAGCAGTGTTGCCTACGTTTCGACTATCTTATCGTGGTCTTCTTCAGGGCTGGTCTTCTATTGTTATTGTCGCAGACTAGCCCTGAAAAAGACTACGATAAGATGGCCGAAACGTCGGCAACACAGCCTTCGACGCGACGTCACTCGACAGCCAAGATCATTTACATTAAACATCCTTACCAAAACTACCTTAGTAACCACTAAACGACTTAGTTGACATGAGATAAAACCTTCTTTGCCAAATTTGACATGTGACAATATTTCATTACGATTTGTCATTTCTCAATGAATTTAAGTATTTTCAAAGAAAGTTTGCTTTTAGTTGATTATCCGCTGACGAATGAAATATTGAAACGTATGAAGATCTACTTTTGAATACCGATACGAAATATTTATTCTTCTTAAGCCCGGCTCTCAATGAACAGTGAATTATTTATATGTCGAATATCCGAAATGTGCTCCTTATAACACTTGCATTTAGAAACATTTTTATAGAAGCCCGACCATTTATTTGTATCACACGTGAGGATATTTTTCAAAAATCATTCCTATGCTTTTTCGGTTTTCAATTCTTCAGGTAGATTTCTCAAAATCATTATATGCATGGAGAAAGAGTGCAGAAAGCTAAAATATATAATGAGTAACAAATACACTAAATTAAATTAAATGAATATATGGATATATTGTGTATATGCAACCCGCAACAAGCCCCAGCACCCTCCTATGGTGCATAACTCCCAACCGTTGCGTTTTAGAGCGTTAAAATAGTATATTATGCCATGCGTTTATAACGTTCTTAGTAGTGCAAAAAAGCAACATTATAAACACATTGCATACGCTATTTTTTGTATAACACCATTATCGAATTACAATGCTTTACTGAAACTGGAAGTAGAATGGTATGTCACGTACGTAATGTAGCAAGGCCAACTGTAATAGAGGCGGCCGTGGATGGCCGGGGTGTTTATTGTTCGTTGTGAAATAGATTTACCAGAGGCAATAATTACTGAAGTTCCCAAAGCAGAATTCTCGCTAATAACTAGAAAATCAGCTGAAAATTGTGAAAAAGAATATGATAAGTTTGTAACTTGGATGGAAGAGAAAAATACGAATGGCGTTCAACTAGTGTCGCAGAACAATGCATTGAGGAGTCAGTAGCCAATAAAATTAGAATTGCTAGGAAAATTGTATCTGGGAGAGCGAGCCTTCAAAATCTCACGCTTCAAATGAAATATTTTCTGGAAGCTCTGAATTTTCTTTTACGAATGTTTCGAACTGCACATTTCAGTTTCATTATTAATAAGTGTTTTTTGAGTAATGATTAGTCAAATTTAAGTTTTAAAGTGTTTCTTTTGTTGATTTATAATTCTTGTTTTCTGTGTTACGAGTAAATTAAAACGTCGAACTCCCGTACTTGCAATTGTTTGATGACGAATGTTATTTTATTGAATTAGTTTCAGAATCCTGCTGTTTCTGTACGATTTTCGATGCCATAAGAGATTTGTATAATGTTGGTATACAAAAATGAGTTTTTCGTGTCCCTTACGGACAGAAGTTTTGTTCTTGATGCCCTAATCTTCAAAATGTATGATGCTTTATTCCAAGCTTACAGTTTAAGAGAAAGACCACTCCAAATTTGTATTTGTCTACTTGAAAAGCATATTATTATAAACAGAATTAATAATTTTAGCACGTCTATTGCATTAGTTTTCACAAACGTTTGTAGTGATACTGTAAATTTTTCATTTAACTTTACATTATACAAAAACGTAGGTGCACTGGAGACAGTATATTTTACTTTCTAAAGGACTTTGTTTCCATAGCGTTTCTCAACCATGCGGAAGAGGAAACAAGCCCAATGATCCCTCTTGGTGCTTCACTGATCTTAATTCAAAATAATATTCTACAAAAATATAAAAAATCAGTGATTATTTTAAGTAGAGACAAGAGCACATATTTCTCGCAATATTATCGCTATTTATTATTATAATGTCGCAATTTCTCTCTTTCTTGCACTTCAAATACTACTTGATCTCGTAAATTAACGGAACCTAAAAAATTAAAAATTGAAATTAAAAAAGGTTGTTTTTTATTTATTTACGTCAAAAGCAGTTAAAAACTGTGTGTGACGTGCTATGGGAAGAAGTTAATTTGAAGTTACATTTATATGTTGCTATTGAATCCAGTTTATTAAGATATTCTGTGTATTCACGAACATATCCGTTGCGCATTCTACCCTTAAAAACAAATGTCATTAATACGAACTAGCGGTAGTGGAAGTGGTTGTAGTGGCGGCTGACACTACTGCCCGTTGTTGCGAGCATGGTGTTGTTAAAGCAACAATGGTGGATTCATTTGGCATATACATTTCACAACCTAGTAATTTTCATAGTTCTGGCAAAAAAATTCAAATTGTTAAATAATATAATATGGTAACATGCTTCAAACGTATTACAGTTAAGACGAATTACACGTTTATCTTCTTGTCTTAAAATGCTACGCTAAACGCTCCATACGTTTTCCCACATAAGAAAATTCTTTCAAAATTCTCGAGATCTACTCATTTTTCAAAAGGCTGTAGACAAGTAATATAATGTCGCAATTTCGATCCGTATTAACATATCTAAATCATCGCTAGTAAAACACATTAAAAGTTGTAGAACATTAGGCATTAAAATAATAATTTTGAAGCTTATATGAATGAACAAATTCGTCAGTTAAAATGCGTTTCGTACAGCTATAATATCTACCATATCTACCAATGAGAAGGAATTCTTCGAATTTATGTCGTGTCACGACGCGGCATGTTCTAATCGCATATCTCTTGAAGCAAATAGGGTTCGGGTAATTCGAACTTGCAAATTTGAAAATGTAAAACTACTCATAATTTTAAAAATATACATGACCATCATAAAGAACTAATTTATTAGGACGTATTTCATTTAACAAAAAGATAATCATCACTATAGTACTTTTGTTATCTTAGTTTTTGTTGTTTGGAAGTTTCGAAAAAAGGATTTTTTTGTCGAAAATTCGCCTTTTTTCCGCCGCACGATTACAATACTTTCTCGTCCTTATTTAATTTTAATTATAATTTAATAGAAGAGAAAGTTGAAAGCTGATCTTATGCGCCCAAAATACTTCTTTTAAAACTTTAAATTGTTGATCAAGAATGGAATATACGTCTAAAAACTAAGAGTGCTTCAGTATACTTTCATTTGCACAAATGTGAGAAATTTTCAGCTAGTGATAAATGACTGAATTTCTTGGGAGTGTCTCTATCTGTGACGGTTGTGACAGTGCTGTTTCTGTGGACGTGGGTGGGCTTCGGCGTGCTGGGCGGCGCCCATCGCCTCTGGTCGCACCGCTCCTACAAAGCGGTCCTCCCCCTGCGCATCTTCCTCATGATGGGGAACAGCATGGCTGGGATGGTAAGTGCCGCTCTTCCCAAAGATTCCTCTGAGGATGACCTGGTGTTCGAGCGAGGTTTTCCAACGGATCTTAAAGACTGGAACGTAAATAAAACATTTCACTTTGTATCTGCATCGAAACCTTGCGAGCGACACATTGTCAATGTAAATATTTTCTTTGGTGAAAACTGCAAAAAGTTAATAGCTGCTATAAGACAGCTCAAGATATCAATTTAATGAACAAACGATTTTTTACGTTTTTGATGCTGTTTTATTAAGCAAATAGTGTAGTGCATTCTTGTTGTTTCTTTCTTTTGCATAGAAATGCCAGATCTTTTTAATGTATACTTCGTAATGTATTTTTAAGAACTTCATTTGACTTCTGTTCTATAAAATTCTAATTATTCTGTTACAGGATTATTATGAACTGATTCAATAATTCAAAGATACAGGGAGAAAAACTTTGTCAAAAGGTTTACGCGTATAAATTCATATTTCATTGCGTCTATGATGTAAACATTTTGCGTTAAAACGGTCCCAAGAATTGCATTCATACGATATGTATCCTTCTGCGGAATCCACCATGAGACATTCGTGTGGTATCAGATTTATTTGGAGAATGTGTTGCTGTTGTACGAGAAACGCGATATATTCCTTTACATAATTTGTATTTTTATTAATATTTTTGAGTGGCTCAAACAGAAATTTAATCGGATTTACAATTTTTATTGTGTTAAATATTATTTTAGCTTTCATACATTTACTTTTCGACAAACTCGGTCGGATTTTTCGATTGGATCAAACACGAGAAACGAGTTTTCATTTTTCATCATTATTTACATCATGTCACGGTCAGCTCCCAAAATGCATAATACTAAATAAAAAATAATGGAGACTAAGCAAAGCAGTATATGTTTTTCATGTAATTTCAGTACAATCACGTGATGAGTGCAATCAATAAACAAAGCAATGGCAATTATTTTACACGTTGCATCTGTAATATTATTTGTTTTTTTATATTACATATTGGGAAATGGTATATTCATGAATCTTTCAAAGCCCAATTTTAAAATTCGCACCAAACATTCATGATTAATTGATGATCATTTTTGATTAATATTATTATTTCGGTGCATTGTCTGTTGTTGTAATTTTCCGTTTGGCATTATCTGTTAACAAATGCATTGTGTGATATTTGTTCAGCCTGCTCCCTCTTCGTGTTGCAGTACTGCATTTGGGACTGGGTGAGGGATCACCGCGTTCACCACAGGTACACCGATACGGACGGTGACCCACACAACTCCAAGCGCGGGTTCTTCTTCTCGCACATTGGCTGGATCATGGTGCCCCCTCACCCGCTGGTGATTCGCGCCCGAAAGGAGGTGAACATGAGTGACATCGACAACGACCCAGTCTGCGCCTTTGAGAAGAAGTAAGTGGATGTATGTTCGATGTAAGTTAGATGCACAGTTTACTTATTATTCTTTTTGTAATTATTTTTATTTCAAGTCGCATAAACAACAGAGGTCATGAGCGACTCGAACATTTGGGGCTGCGATAGTGTAACGGTTAGCGTATCGGACTGTAATACCAAGTTCGAGGGATCAAACCAGACTGACGCCGTGGATTTTTAATGGCGAAAAATTCTTCGTAAATTAGTAATATTTTTAGAGTGTCAGCGACAACGACCCAGTCTGCGCCTTTGAGAAGAGGTAAGTCGATTTATGTCCGATGTCAGTTGGAGGGAAAATGTACTTATTATTCTTGTTTAGTAGATAATGGCTAAAAATTGGTAAATATTATTTTTTTTATTTCGGCCCAACTTCTTTATTTTTCGATACAATAATTCCACTTATTTAAGTGATTGAAGTTTCCGAGCACGTCACCTGCTATGATCAATAGTCCCGTTAGTGTAGGGAATGTTCTACGCTTGGAGGGCACGGCGTTCTTCGCCCGCTGGGTAGGAAGATCTAGCGCCGACGAACACATTGGCTTGCGGGGACATTCCCCTCCAGGTATCTCCTCTATTGGGAGACTGACCCAGCCTGGACTAGTTCTAAACCCCGCCTGATTTCCCGACATGTATGGTAGTATAATGCATGTAATAGTGAGTAAGGGGATGGAAAGCCCAAGGAAGAGGAAGGAAAGATCGCACGAGCCGTGGCCCCTTTGTTTGGGTACTGCTGAATTCGACCTAGCAGACAAGCTAGTGTCGACAATGAGGACTCGAACCTGACCAGAACCTCTCTATCAGAATCACTGCAGAAGCAGCCGCAATGCTGGCACTGAGCTAAACTCAACCGGTTCATTTATCACGACAGAAGGTGGTGTTCTGCAGACTATTTTACAACTGCTTCTTACTCTCCTTCATCATAGAGTAACGCCCGACGACCCAGTCTTTTTAGGGTCTATCACAGCAGGACAATGCTAGATCCCATCTCTCCCCCACCCTAAGATTCCTCGCACAGTCCACCAAACAGTCCAAACTCGTTGCCATTGGACTTAAATGCAGTAATGGAAGGCTTAAATGCAGAAGGAAGACTTAAAGGAAGTAAGTGCAGTAACTGCTGGGTGGCAATCGAGTTTATAGTGACAAAGAAAATGAAGACGCAATAGCAAAATAGCAATATATTGCAATAAATCTGAATAAAAATCATAGACAAGATATTTTTACTCAGAATGGCGTAAAGTATATTGTGTGTCGGGTATGGGTTATTTTTTATAAATAGGGATTAAATAGTATTGTGCTCTCAGCACCACTTGCCATTACATACCTCATTTTCAATTTTGACTATTTTGCTTACAATCTGTTCTCAAAAGCTCAAATGATATTTTTTCTTGATTCCACAAGCTTTTCCTTGCTCCACAAATCGAAACCTTTGCTCCTCAGCTTTCTTACGAAGACGCCAGTCTCTACGTAATAAATATACAATTTACAACAGACCAGTAATTCCCAACCATGAACATAGACCAGATTGATGTAAAATGTAGACATACCACAACTATCTAATCGTAGCAAAATTTCCTGTAAATATAATTTCAATTGATTCAATAATATATCCTCGATTTTTCGAATAAGCATAGAATAAGAAATAATTTGGGTTTTTTGTATTTCTCCACATCCAGATTCAAGTCAAAAATATAGAAGTTTGAAAAACAGATTTCATCGACCTAACCTCTTCTCGCCGAGCACTTCTAATTACAAATAGTTTAATTAATTTAATGTAGAAGTATATATGACCATAATATAGGGAATGAAGAATTTTGAACTTAGTCACGAAGCACTTTGATATTAAAATCCTCCGTACGCAGATCAACAGATTCTTACTTATGATGCTTTATTTAAATATTGACAAAGCTTTCCAGAATTTTAAAAATATAATCTCCTGACATATGATGAGATGTGCAGATAGCGATCAACAACGCCGAAGTGGGTAAAATAATTTGAAACAGTGCAAGAGACAAACTGCAACCTATCTGAGGGCGTTCAATCCATATCAAAACGCTGATTAGACACACATCCTATCCTCTATTCATTTTCCGGGCCAGCTATAAGCCAGAATAAGTTTAGTCGTTATTTACAATTGAAGGGAAGCTGTGAAATAGCCCTCCATATGTTCCCCTCAATAAGAATCGTCCAGCATGAATTACTCTACCAGCAATAGTGGGGTCACCCACGCTGTACCGATTATAACTCCTACCTTCATCACAATGTGAAAACTACGTTCGTTTAGTCAGAACTACAATAAAGCGGCAGCGACCTTAACCATTAGTGCCTAAGAACCGTTCATTCGGGCGGCACATTATTAAATTTTACTTGGCATATTGGTCAAGATTTTGTATTTACATTGAATGTTAAATGATATGTTTTGGACTTATTAACTCAAATGAATGTAAAAATGACTCGCGATATCAGAATGTAGGCAAAATGGAGCCAGATGTCTTCCAAGTAAGTTGTAAAGTTATTACGTGCACAATTATTTACTCATGGCATATCTTTTACATTCAATAATAACTTAGTTATGTAATGATTACAAAATACTGAAGTAGAATTTTTTATTCCGTTTTATGCTTATAAAATTGTGGTAAAATTTAGCCATCTGATTTAGCGGACTCTACGCAGCCAAGGTACTTCCGTAACTCGATCTCATATGTGAGAGACTGTTCTTCGTTTCAGACTTTACGTAAAAACTAGTGGTGACATAATGGCACAGACTTTCTCGTACTAGTAAGTTTTCTATTTCCTTTTGACTGTAGTAGCTTGTCGGTCTTGTCTCATCCTCTTCCTTGCTTCCTATCGCCATCCAAACCATATTTTTTCACATTTTCTTACTTTTTCCGTTCCCTAATGGTAGAACTGAAACATGACTTTAAGTATGTAATAGAAGGGTACAACCTTATCCTATACGGAAATTTTCGTTGAAAAATCTGGAGCAGTTTTTGAAACAATGTTGTTTAAATGCGAAGTAATGTGACGTTTAAAGCTATTTTTCATAGTAAACTTTGGATTTTTCGAGAAACTTCTTTGAAAAGCATTTCAAGTATTTCTACTCACAAATGCAACAATGTATACAAATTGCCGGAAATAATATTTTAACGACGTGAGAGGCTTTTGAAAAAAACTGTGAAACTTTTTAAAAAACAAAATAATAGAGAAAATGGCACTAGTGTAACCTTATATTGCACATTTAGTATTATCCTTACCAAAAGTTTAAAGGAAAAAGTTGGTGCTTTTTTCGAGAAATTCTTGTTTTTGTTATATTTTAATATTTTAACACATATGTCAGGCAAAAACTCCAAAAGTTTTTAAAAAATGCGCATGACCTCAATAAAAGAACTAATGAGGAGAACAAATTTTTTTTGAAGGAAAAATCTCTATTTTCAATTTTGTAGTACTAGGAAAACGCAGAAGAAATTCAAACTTTTGCAATTTTCGAAAATTTAGTTTACAGTAAAAATAGAACCTACACCACCTTTATAAGTCTATTTCAATTATTATTACAAGAAATTGAAACAAAGAAATTGGAGTCATTTTGGGAAAAATTTTGAAAATGTCCCAGGGCTTTCTTGTAAAGTACCCACAAAAATTAATGAATGTTATTCAAACCCTCAGAGCTTTGAGTGAGGCCAGCTTGACTGAGAAGTATTCAGTTTGGAAAAAATTCTACCCATAGTTTAGGCGTTAGTGTTGTTCACAATCGCCAGACAGACGGACCTTATTGCCGCAAAATTTCATTACTTTCTCTACATTAAGAATATTACTCCGTATGTACGTATGCGAGGAAGTAAAAATTAGATAAACTGAAATTTGTTGATAGGACAAAACTGTTATAGCATATTGTTTGTTTTGCAAAGTGTGTAATGTACATTATTCAAATCAGGGTATATAATTCAGCGAGGAATGATTTGGTAGTTTTGGCGAACGTGCAGACGGTAAAAGGAAGCGTGCAAATCAGTGTCATTCGTCATGAGAAGGCGGCTCTGTGCCCTTTGTGGTGCAATCAGGGGTGCCCTCGCTGGTTTCATGAAGAAATCGAAATTTATTTGCAGAAAATTCAATGTGGACCTTCAAACCGAGTATTGGATTCAATACCATACTGCCACGGAACAATTGGGACAAGCAATTTATTACTTCTTTGACCTTGTTGACGCCGTATTTCTTGCCAGTAGGCAATAACTTCGCCTGACTCCAACCTGTTGAAAACTGCAGCATTTACTGTCTTTTGCGTTCGCATCGCAATGCGTTCATTCAACATACAACCGACCAAACGCTTCTCGTGCCCAACACACATGTTCCCCGTAGACAAACTCATGACCAACTAACATTAAGTATTAACCATAATCCTATTACTAACAAAAATATTTTATTTTCTTTTCAGAAAACAACTTTACGCACTAATGGGCTAGGCACAGTTATGGTTTCGGGGCGGGAATACGTCATGCTCGTCACTTGTCTTCCTTATTCCCAGGCGTAGATAAGAAATAAAAACAGGGTTCAGGCCTGGGGACATCGCTAGCTGGCAACAGAGCGATAAGTACGTACACACAGGCGGGCACAGAACACAAGCAACCAAAACCGTTGCTTGGGGCAGCACTCTTTTGGGGCGGCATTATGAAAACCAACTAGTAATTCTACACCTGCCCTTTCACGCATTTTTTGAATGGGTGGAAACCAGACCGGTAGAAGTGACATTTTATAAATTCCGAGAAAACGTGTTTATTTTAGTAGAAATGTTTTTTCGTGGTTTTAATGAACATATGAAATGCCATAGTTTTAATGATGGAACAAAGCACCAAGACTTTACAGTAATATTTACTAAATAAACAGATTTCTGAGAATTTATAACATGTCACTTCTACCATTCTGGTTTTTACCCATTCATTTCAACATCTGCAATATTCAAACATTCAAGAGGTCAACAAAAAGAGAGACCTCCGCCATTATTTTAAGCGTGCTTTGTTCTATCCGTGGAAACAATTTGGAGCGTTTTTTGAGATTTTTTTTAATAATTTGATTTAATTTCAACGCGAAAACTACTCGTTCTTTCAAACGCGAAAACTACTCGAAACGCGAAAACTACTCGTTCTTTCAAACATTGTTCTGACCATTTAAAGAGTTGATTTTGTAGAGCAGAGCAGGCAAAACTCTTTATCTTCAGTTTTATATTTGAAGATACAGTTAGACTACGTTGAACATGTTTATGGCGTTTCAGACGGGTTCGGATGTTACTAGATTTTAAACATCACTGTATGACGTTTGCAAGTCCGTGAGCTATTTTTTTGGTGCCTTCAACGGTACCCGTTTCAACGCGCTCGTAGACGCTTGAGCCTATATTTACTTCGTAGAGGAAGAAAGTTTTGTAATACTGCGTGAAAACGTGCCATTTTTTCAAGTGTAGATCCGTTATACCGAAAAATTGAAAAATTCGTGCTTTTATATGTATTAAATTTCTTTCTACGCAATGTAGCAATGCGCAATGTGTCAGGATCCACGTTTTGGTGGCCCTTGTCTCCCTGAAAGAGTGGTGTTCCCGCCGGCTGCCTCTCACTTCATTTTATTCCTTATAATGTTTATAAGGAGGTACAGTTAGAATAGATAAAGTTGTATAAAGGCTACAAAAAATCGATGTTGAGATTTCGGAAATACACGTTTTTCGAGCCCTTGGTACTGAAAATGTTTTTTCTCAGGGTGGTCTGTGGCCTAAATTGGCGTTCTTTGATAGATCTGGTTGATGGCGCGTTCTATCGAATTTCATACGGATCTTTCAATTTGTTCAGGTACTTTATATGAAACTTCACAGATATTTCCGAAATTTTGTCGAAAAGGATTGCTTTTTTGCATTTGACGGAGTGGAACCAAACTCCGGTGTAGGATTATTGCCTACCAAACAGGAACGTGATGTTCAATACGACGTGATGTTTCTATACCTTTGTTATACGAGATTTCTCTCCATATATTTCTTAGGAATAAGTGAATATCTTCGATACCTCTTTATTCCTTACAAACTTAGTGTCATTTACTCTGAGACATCTGTATATTTATCTTTACATTGTATTATATATTTGCATCTCTACAAATTGGTCAGTTTCAAATACATTGAGGCATGGAATTTGCATCCTAAGAGAGCAATTTGTAATTAAAAATCATTACAATTAAAAATATTTTCCCATAAAAACTTGACTTGAATTATGTGTAAAACTGAACATATTTTTGTTTCCATTTTCAAACCAAAATTTGTATTTGTAATATATGTATTTGGATAAAATACATATATCATACTTTCGGTTGTATTTCAATTGAGCTACGTGAAGGACAACTGTTACTTAACATCTTCGTTTTCTTTTACGTAATGTTCTTTTGCCTTTAGGTTCCATATGCCCCTCGTGTACCTGCTGTGCTTCGCCATGCCGATCCTCGTACCCATCTTCATGTGGGACGAGTCGTGGTCGGTGGGAATTGCTGTGGGCATGGTGCGATGGGTGTTTGAAGTCAACGCGATATTGAGCATCAACAGCTTTGCTCACATGTTCGGCGGACGTCCTTTCAACAAGTGAGAAAATGATTCTGTGTCCTTTCAATACGCATGAATGCCGATTTTCATCACGTTGATTTACATTTCAATGATGTGTGTCATTTCAGTGATTTTTTTAAATTATAATAATTGCAATATGCCTTTATCGTAGTTTAGTGTATTATCTTGGGAAGTATTTAATAATTTACAAATTAGTGTATAACCAACAAAACTAAATAAGAAAACTTTTAGAAATAACATTTTATTTGAAAATTTGGAAAATTTAATTTAGAATTGTGGATAATGAAATTGGGAATGTGTTCCATATTTTAGTCGAAAGGAACAATATATCCATTAGCTTTTACAAAACTGCATTTATCTCCTTCCTGTCTAGATCAATCTTAAACATAATTAAAACTGAATAGATCTACTGACGTATCAAAATAAATCTAAAGAGGTTCTTCTCTGCCCAAGTTATGTGTGACATACACATTCATGTAGGCTTGGTAAAAAACACTTTTTCGTCTCAGGGACTCGTCGAAAGTTACCACCAAAATTTTGACTTCGAATTGTTTGACCAAATCAGATTCTTTTCCTCTATACTATGTATACTCGAGGAAAAATAAAATCATTGCGTATCTGATCAATACTCTAAAACCTACAATACTAGATACTAAAACCATTGCTTCCAGGAAACTGTGACAATGAAGTGCCAGTGTCATGAAAATCGACCCGCATATAATGGGCTTTTTAGCAATTTGTGTTTTAAACGATTATTCTTTTGTAAAAATAATGTCATTGAAAGGCATGTGCAGTAATAAAATATTCAAATGCATCTGATCAGTGGCTAATCATACAGTGCGCCATTGAATATAAACGCCTTGTAAAATAATGGGTATTTTCTTTTTCATTGAAATATAATATTGTTCCCGAGTGTTGTTACGTGGTAGAAGACATAAAATCATGGACCCTTTCCCTTTCTAGGACCATCTTACCGGCCGAGAACAAGTGGGTGTCTATTGTGAGTCTAGGCGAAGGCTGGCACAACTACCACCACGTATTCCCCTGGGACTACCGGGCCTCGGAGTACGGCTTCCTCAACACGACGATGCACCTTATCGGGCTGTGCCAGCGCTTGGGCTGGGCGTACGACCTGAAGACGGCGCCGTCGTCTCTGGTGCGGCGGGTGGCGAAGCGCTATGGCGACGGCTCACACCCGGACCGGGCTGCGTACGTGCCCGAGGTGCCGGAGGCGGCCGCCAAGGACCCGTCCTTGGTGGAGGCGCTGCTCACACCACCACCACCACCACCCAACACCACCGCACCGGCCACCAACCAAGCGGAGGCGAAGAAGGACGCGTAGCTGCTGCACTCGACTCGCTCCCGTTGCTAAGGGAGCTATCAAAACAGTAGTGCCTCGAAATTTGTTTGTACTCTCGTAACATCTTAACTGCTGCAGTTTCTTGGCATCAATGATACTGTAAAATTACAGAAAAACTCCTCAATTTGGACATGCCTCTATATTGTTCATATATTTCCCACATCAGTTATGTTCTGTACATTTCTGGGCACCGTATATCTTGGAGTCTGCTCTAAATTAGACCCCTTTCCAAGAAACTGAAGGTGACCAACTGAGAGGTCTGTTTCTATGAATCGATCGTGTGGCAAATACATTAGCCAAGGCGTTCTTCTTCCACACTACGATTAGGACATACGGTTATGTTGTGGTGTGTTAAACTTCCGGCTTCATACTGATTGGCAAACAATAAAAGAGATATCTAATAGGAATTTAAGAAGTCTGTAAAATTAAATAAAAATGATCACAAAAGCAAGTTATTTTGTTCTCTTGAACGATTTACAACCATAAAGAAATTTTCCAAAATTATAGAAAATTGTTCAAAACGTGAATTCTTCTCCCTTGTTGGAGAATTAATTGATAACCGCATAGCTGGAGAACTGACACTTACAAATAATACTTAAAAATATTTTTTTTCAACTAGATTCTCACCTTTGAACTTTCTTTTTAAAAATGATAAAGCCGAATAGTACTTCTACAAAGTTTACATTCTTTTTTGTTTCTGAACATTACTCTTGAACTTATTTATAATTAATTTACAAAAATCTGAAAGTTAAAACATTTATTTCATGTTTCATTAAATATGTAAAAGTAGCTGAGGATTGTTTTATTATAATATTGTTCACTTTGTGTAAAAGTGGCATTGCTTTTGTCAGTTCTTAACCAGGAAGGGCAGCTGTCAAAACAATCAGGGGTGGGCTGATGTGCGTCTTTGGTTCACGTATCATTCAATACACTTAAACACAATTGAGTTTTTAACATCGGCTTCTTAAGGGTATCAACATATAACATTGAAGCGTATTGCATTTGCAATTCAAATTTATTGTGATAAGATGCAGTAAAATCAATTTGAGTTTCTTTCAAAAAAAATATGTTCACTACCATTTTAAGATCACGCAGAATAATGATGAAAGTAATGAGTTGTGTGATACACAGTGTTTGAATGCATTAAGTATTTTACAATTACTAATAGTAAAAAAGCAAATTATTCATATCTGGGTTTTAATGACTGAGTTTGATGATGAACTAATTCAAGAAATTGCCATCAACAATGATGCATTAACAAGGATGCAGCATGATGAAATTCAAAGTCCATCAATGAACATATTTAGAGGAACTACTGTGACACTTTCATTCCTATCACTATAGTTAACAATTCGGTAGAGATTTCATTGTAGTTAGGAAAAATCGTTACACCAACGAGTGTTCTATTAAAAAGTATTTATACAATCTCTGCTAGTACAACATTCAGTCGGGACAAAATACATATACAAAAAATCATGGTAAATTTGGAAATATTGCAATTTAACATTTAGAGAAATAAATTATTGAAATTTTACTTTTGATTACTTGTTAAAACTTTCCAGTTTTGGTTATATAAGAAATGGACATTACCTCACAATTTCCTGTCACCTTATATAGCCAAAACATGTTTCTCAATTTTAAATTAATGATCTCAAAAACCCTATCTGTTAATTACGTCTTCCTGAACCATATTTCATATTCTTCTCAACATTAAGAATTCCTATCATCGATCATTCCATTTCTTCATATAATTTGTGAGGGAAGTAAATGATTTGCTAATGTTCCTCAAAAGATGTATTCTCAATATAATTTCATTATTATATATAAACTATTATTATTATCAAAATATGATTTAGAGCCATTTTCGTATAACTCAGACTTCATTATTGCGTCGGGGTATTGCATTACATCGAAGCACTTTGTAAAAGCGGTAAAAGTAAATAGAATTCTTAATGAGCTTCAAGAGGACGATAGGTATGATCAAATATTCTTTTTATATTCACCGCTGACACGCTACGTTCCCAAGTCTAGCTGATTAGGGGCTTATAATAGAAACACATGAAGAACTTTGGCAGAACTGTAACGAAAAGAACCTTTACAATGATCTCAAGTACATCTTGTGTCGCTATTACTACAATAAATATTACAATGACCTTGTAATAACATTTAACGAAAGAAATTAATACATCGTCAATAAATAAAATATACTGATGAACTTGAAATTAGTAGACAAATTATTTTTAGTATTATGAAACTGTTGTTATATTACATTTCCTTGCAATCATATCTCTTCCAAAATCTTATTCGTAATTATTTAATTTCTAAATGATATCTCTTCCCTTCTCTCTCACCTTCTCTCATACACTCTCTGTCTTTCCCTCCCACTCTCCAACTCTCTCACTCTCTCATTCTCTCATTCTCTCACTCTCTCACCTCTCTCACTCTCTCACCTCTCTCACTCTCTCACTCTCTCACCTCTCTCACCTTTCTCACTCTCTCACCTCTCTCGCTCTTACTCACTCTCTCTCACTATCTCTCACTCTCTCTCTCTCAGACACACACATGAAGGCAAAAAGTTTTGAAAATTCTTTTTTCAATCAAAATCATATTCTTTCTCGTCAACCATCTCTGCTTTCCTTCACAACTAAGTCTTTGTACGAGTAAATGACATAATAATAAGTCTTGCTGGAGCGACAGCGTCTTGTCTTGTTCTTTGGAGACTAGCTAAAGTCACTAATTATTTTGAAATCGTAGAAAACAGATCAGATCATTTGTTTCATTGTAAATTCTATTGAAGAATACATCAATTGATGAATGTAGATTCTGTATCTTCAATTGCGGTACTTGGCATCAGACGCTTTAAAGTGTTGGTTCAGTACCAAGGAAAGTCGGGAATGAAAAAATATAGCAGCTCTTATTTTGGCATTAATGAAAGAATGTGATTGATATATTGATCCTCAGTGACTTATTTCTGCATAAATCAGACATTTTGTTAATAATATAGATAAAACAGTTGGTAATGAAAAACTCAATTCTGATAATAGACGTGTACAAAAATGTAAACAGAAATACTATTAGTTGCCTCAGCAACTACAGGGTAAACAATAACTTTCTTTCATTAATTGCAGTGTAAGTATTTATTCATTCTCTCCTAAGCCTTTTAAAAGCACGTATATAAAAGTATAGAAGATGAAAGAAAAATATTAAGTGACAGTTCAGTAGAAAGTAGGTGACCAGGAAAAAGCCCAATTTCAATTGATCGCGATTTATTTTCTTTGTTATATTCACAATAAATAATTAAAAACATAAATATCGGTAATTTACAAGTGCGTGGAAAAAACTAAAATATATAAATGTATCGAACTCTCGTGAATCAAGGTATAAACGTAAAACAATGGACTGAAGTTCAAACTGGAATGAAAATTCTCATTCTTCTGGGCCTTATCAGGTCACCAACACTGTCACTATTTTGTGATTCGTCAATATATCTTCTTGAAATACCAAGATCATTGCCTTAATAAAATCACTTTCGTAGGACACTTCCTGATCTGTACTTTAAAGTATACTCATAGGTAGTATCCTGATCTAGAGTGTTAATTATCGTATTCTCATCGAGAATTTCTAGGCCCTCGCAGTTCATGACAAATTATTAGCAATAAGTTTGAAATTGGAGATATGAAAAGAATTGCGATACATGGCAGGAATATGAAATATGAAGTGATAATATAGGATGAATTTTAGATGTCTATCAAATTTGTGCAGGTTCATATATAAAGATTTGAATTATATTGTCTGTTAGAGATAAATTTGTAAATTTTTAAAGTTTATCGTAGAATAAATGATCGATATTTAAAAATTTCTCACAAACAATAAACATATTAGAATATATGCTTCGTTATTTTGCCTTTGTTTATTTGCTACTAACCTCCCAGACGTTTTACTTGTTCTTATCCACAGACAGTTGCATACCAATGTCATTCCAGAACCCTGAGAATAACGGCCGACCCCAGGAAGAATTACAAGGAAAATTTGTATATACTTAATAGCGAATCCTACATAATTTAACAATATACTGTAAAGTCTCATTTACACAAATTCCAAGAAACCAACGTTCGTGTTATAAAAATTCGTGATATTCGATTATTGTCGACCTGTTCTATGGCCTGACAGTCCGATACGAGCCTTGGCCGACCAGCGGTGGCCCAGCCTCTCCACGGTATAAGGGGTTAGTGGAGTTAGCACGAAGACATCCCTCCACCGTGTATCCTGGTCTTCATAACCTTAGAATGGACTTTCCCATCGTCACACAGCAATAGATACTAGGACATTTACAAGGAAAGTTCACGGTTACAATTTTGACCCGGTTGGAAATCGAACCGGGTTTGAGCCTTGGAAAGCGAGTACGCTAACCAACAAGCCACTGAGGACTTGATTATTGTAGTACATATTCTTATTACTATGAGGTGCATCTAGAAAGTTTCTATAGATCGTCAACAATAAAGCAAGACAATTTCACTGAAAAACGTTTTTTGTAGCAGATACACCACATGTTACACAATTTTCCAACATAATCTCACCAGTATCAATACATTTGTCATTCAGTGGGATCAACTGTATCCCTGTGCCGCAGAAGTCTGCCGCCTGAAATAGGTAGCAGTGTTAAACAGCCACCCAGCGAAGTGGCTCAGTGCGTAGCGCGCTGACTTCGGCAGGTTCGGGTTCGATCCTGACCGGGGTTTTGTGATTTCTCTCGGTCATAAGGCAAGTTCTGGAATGGTTCAAAAAGGCCACAATCACCTTTTCACAAAGACCACAATTCATCACCCCATCACCTCATAATTTAATAATAATAATAATAATAATAATAATAATAATAATAATAATAATAATAATAATTCACAGCGGGGACAAAGTTGATCGCATCCGTGGTCTACTACATGTGTACCCTGGGTAGAGCTACAAGAACAACAGTGATTCGCCACGTACTTGATAATTATGAACGTGCAAATCCCCACAACGCTGAGGGAAACCGCACGTCTATTCTGGTCAGCGCGACACCAAATGGATAACATGCCAAGGGTGGGCTTTGGCTAGAAAGTAAGTGTTTGACAGCCACCTGCAACTCTGCGTCACTGTGACGCGCATAATGCTGACCATAAAGGGATTTGTTGAGGGGTAAGAAAATGTGGGAATCACTGAGGGGCAAAACCCGGACTATGGGGTTGATGGTAAACCCCCCCCCCCCAACGAATCACCTGCTACCAGATCAGTTGCGAGTCGAGCCGTGTGTGGCAGATCGTTTGACCATCCATCCTATAGACCTGATGTCGGCTCCATCTTTCTTTACACCTCAAGAAATTCCTGCCCGGTCAATTGATTGATTATATTGTGTTGCCTGGTGCGCCAACTGCTAAGATTCTTAGTTCTGTAAGCGTAGTGAATGTTTTTTTCTGGAAGTGGCAGTGATCGTGCGCGGCTGAATGATGAGATTTGCCGCCGACCTACCCATCGACTAGCGAGGTTTTTCCCAACCGGATATATCCCACCAGGAAGGAACTGTCGGGACAAGCTCTAAGATCCCGACTATTCTTTCGACATGTGTGGTAGTGTAGTGCATGTAAGTGTGTGTAAGGGGTGAGGAAAGGACAAGGAAGTGAAAGGAAAGAGATTGCGCACGGTCCGTAACCCGTTTGTTAGGGTACTGCTCCGACATTCACTTGGTTATGATCGGAGAAATCACGGCAACCAGCGGTTGACTTCGTCCTAGTTAAGTAGCTAATGTCGAAAATCCTGCGAACTCTAGAACCTCTCTAGCAGAGGCACTGCAATGACATCAGCTGATGCTCTGAACCGCCAAAGTCCGTGTGTCTCGTCAATATTACGTGTATCACAGTGAAGCAGAGTTGCAGATGTATGTCAATCACTGGTACCTATCCTAGGCGACTGACTTCTACGACTGAGGGGCACAATTGTTGACCCCACGTTATGACAAATTGTGTCAATTCTGGTGAGGTTAGGAGGCTTTGGCGGTAGTGCCGGCGATGAGAGCCACTGGCTGTTGCAACAGAACTCCAGTAGACCGTTGACAAAATGGCAGTGGTCACTGGAATCGTTTGGCATACATGTTTCACAACACCGCACTCCTAATACCTGTGACACAACCAAATGTAAATGAATAAAAAGATTCTTATTATCATCCTCTCTCTACGTACAATAATCTAAGGATGAATGACAGCTTTTGCCAGTTTATAAGAATTGATCGACCCAAAACACCGTAAGTAGGCTACTGCTGGATAAATAATTTCTCCACATTCGTCCTTCGAGAGAGATTTAGAACGAACAAATAGAAATTTGCAGATTATGAGGTGAACAACAGATTATTGCAACACACATTAAAATCGCGCATAATTTTCAATCCTAAAACAACGTTTTCTAAAATCTAATCCTAAAACTATGTTTTCTTTTGCTACAAGGACATGAGTTTTGAGACGTTTGGTGAGTTTTGTGAGGACATCTGTGTGAGACACGTGGTGGATATGTGCAGGACATGTATGAATTTTCGGAATAAAGATGGAGACGGGTGTGGCATTGAGAGGGAATATTTGAATTTCTGTAAAATTTAATATCAGAGATTAGCATTATAGGAATATTTACTATGCACAATACCGAACGTGTAAAGCAGTCAGTTTATGAGTTGTTCGAAGTTAGGGTCCAGTATGAAGCTATGCTATTTTCCCTTTGAAGAACATTTTAACTTTTCCAACGTTTAATGCAATATGACGGCAAACCGACAAATATTATTAAAGTAATGAATAAACAATGATTTTGCCCTCGCGGTTTAGCGCATTGGTCAACGTGCTCGCTTTCCATGACGCAACCCCGGGTTCGATTTCCGGTCGGGCGAGATTATAGTGTGCGTTTTCATTGTAATGTCCCAGTATATGTTGCTGCGTGACGACGAGAAAACCCACTTCTCAAATTGAGAAGACCAGAATACGGCGAGGGGATGTCTTCGTGTTTACCACACCTTAACCCAGGTCCGCGATGCCGGAATGCTGCTGGTAGGCCCTGGCCCGTTAGCGGGCTGTCGCGCAAAGTACAGACAGACAGATACAATGATTTAAATATATAATATTGAGAAACAGATTGCATTGTGTGAGAAATCGTTATCTTCAATATTAACGGTGAAATAGGATTTTCAAAAATATCGAACTTTTGCAATTTTCAAAAATACGAAGTCTTAATGAAAATCTCACCTATAGCATAACCTTAAATTAGCATTACTCTATTTGAGTAAAAAAATAAATATTAAAAGCTTTTTTTTGAGAAAAATATTTTTCGAATAAGTACGTACAGACCGAGTAATATGCATAGAATAGAGAAATTTCCGTGCTACTGCCTGCCTCCTCCGCGCTCATGAGCACATTTCATGTTACAACTCAGTGCGCTTTGCGCACATGAAAACGCTGTTCACTGCACGTAGATCGTGACATAGGTGCGCTTCCTTATCTTCGACGAGCAGCTACTGAACGGGTTGTCGCCGCATGTAGTCATCGGCGGGAACTACATTGCGGTACGGGCAGGCCCTACTCACACACCGTTAGTCACCGCTGGTGAGAGACCGTGTGTGCCACACGCACACTACTGCTACCAGGTTCCAACCTAGGGCCAGGTCCATGGACAGGTTGCGGGGCGACAGACACTCCCCGTATCCGGCGAAGTGTGTGGGACGCCTGCATTCCCGCTTCGCCCGGGAGAGGAGCACCACTGAGGTCCACGCATGCCGCAGCGACCCAGTACAAAGTATTCGGCAACGCCGTGTGCACATGAACGTGTGTTGCATGACTCGACACCTTCACCTTCACGGTGACGAGTTCTCATCAATCATTGAAGTAATGATTTTGCCATTTTGCCAGCCATTTTGTATGGTTCAGTTCATTTCTGTGTAATCACTATATTTCTTTTGTTTCTGTCATATATCTTCCCACAAAAGTAGAGTGGAGATTTAGTCTTAATATAGTATGTGCAATGCAATCATCTTAATTTTGTCAACCTCTGCTTCCTCCCTTAACCAGCGCTATCCCTCTCACCCCTCCCCCGGGCACCTCACGGCCGGTGCAGCGTAAAATTTACTTCGTATAGAGAAGGGCCTTCCAGTCCGCTCAAGCACCCCCTCCCCCTCTAGGTCTTCTTCTCCCTTCTCTGTACATAGGCTTCATGAAATACCTCCAAAAATTTTAAAAAATCAGTGAAATTGTGTGGGGAATATCAATTTTGGTGAAAATCCTATGTTTAGTTTAGGTGATGCTGACAGACAGACGAACATACGGGTTGACGGTTGAATTGCTGAAGCCTCCACGTGCTGAAGGGTCCACATTGGTATGTGGATTTTGGCCACTCACATGCAATGGCGGTTCGTGACTTCTTTTCCTGGGAGGGCTAGGAATGACTATCGTCTTAAAATCGTGCGCATCATAAGTCGTCTAAAATTCGTTGATGTTAATAAAATGTGAACAAAAAAGCAATAAATCACTAACCAAAACCAAAGACAGGATTTTTATCGAGGCATCCCGACATATTTGTACGTCCTTAACGGAGACTCTGATATCCGTGAAAGAATAGAACGTTCGTCTTTCCTTTCCATAAACCTGTGATATTATGAAGTCACTCGATTGATGCGTTTCTACCGTTTAATGGATATTTTTTCTTCGAGTTTAAGTGAAAAAAACTGGATACGGCGTAAGGAATCTACTTTGTTTATCTCACACCGGGTACATTTGTACCGTGCCCTTTACAAAACGTCGGCTCCAACTACACTTCCGCCATTGGGGCCCGCTATGCGGACTTATAATGTTGTGAGTGCGGGCCCCAAGACTGCTATAAATAGCCATCGTTAGCCGCGGCGCGGACAACAGGGAAAGTCAATAACCTTGACAACGTCGCGGAGTTACCGTTTTGGGGTCCACCAAGACATGGCTTCATGACCTTGGTCTCCAGAAGAGATCTTAGCGCTACCTTTAAGTCCGACAAGTAACTATGTCTAATTCTCGAGGATTAGATAGGACTTCCCAGGAAGCTGTAGATTTGAACGTAGTAAGTTGTGAAGATACATTGCCCTTCTTTATGTATAAAATATTCCACAATAGACTGTAATAATCATCTAGTGCATACTGTGAAAATATATCAACACTTTTATGTCCCCTTAGGGACTACTAACATATAAGCCATCACTGATCACTCGTAATAAGCCCGTTTTACACTTTCATTTGAAAAAATAAGAAATGACTGCTACTCCTGACAATCAAAAAGAATGCACCATAGGCGCTTTGTTTGAATTGGTTAAATTGGACATTTTCAAGTAACAGCTGAGGTGTTAGTAGGACAAAAATTGAGATATTTCAATATTATATATCTATTTCTAATAAATCGAGAAAGTAAGTGCTGTTATAATACCACTAGTTTTTAACTTCTTAACCAACTTCTCATTGTTTTAATTTTCTTTCGAATATTTGAACCTAAGAATACATTTGAATAACGGTTGAATCTTTTCCCAGCCACTTGAAATTAAGGTCGTTCGTTTGTTTAATCATGTTTACCCAGAAGACACAATCAAGCCACCAGTCATAGTTATGGACAGCGTATACCCTGCGTAGATTACCACTCCAAACACAAGAACACAACAGTTTAGCAGGGGGCACAAGTCCCTGGGGTGGGCACCTATGGCTTTTCGCCTTTAACCGCAGCACCTCGCCGGCGCACAAGTACGCCGACACGCTGCTATCCAGAACCCTTCAGAAAGCAGTTTGAACAAATAAAATAATTATATTTCGCTGCCCTCAATAATTATCGCTAGGGCTCCCCAAGGGTTCCCACTCATCCCAACATTGTTTAACACATTCACCTCAGATATTCCCGTTCGAGACAAACACACAATGGCGCTTTATGCTGACAATAAGCGTCGCATCTATGCGACGGACTCACGGCTTCCCATCGCCATACTGCCCTTGCAAGAATCACTACACATTTCTCAGAGTTGTGCATCTTCATGGAGACCAAATCTAAACCCATCTAAATGCGAAGCTAAAATATTTAATCTTCGGCGCATCAACAATCCCACTCACATGTATATTAACAACTTCGCAACGACACATTGTGAATCAATTTTATTAGGCCACACGTTTCAAAATTATCCTTTAATAAACAAAAAGTCAGCTCTTAAAACAGATATCTCCATATTACTTTACAAAACTGCCATTCGTCCCATACTTACTTATGCATGTTCTGCCTGGGGAGACGCATACTCTTCGGTACGTAAAACACTCCAAGCATTCCAAAATAAGATCCTATGCACTACCGTGAAAGTGACTTAGTATGTGTCAAACAAGCCACTCCACAGCGATTTGTTCTTCACACGTTTGATCATTATATCAGACACTAATCAAATAATATTTTTCTTACCTAATCATCCTTCCATGCAACTTCCATAATCAACTCAGGAAAAACCTACAACCTCAGCAGAAGAATCAAATCTAGATTCCCAAAAGGTAAATTTAAACCGCCCCAAAGAGAAATGCATGATTTTCCCAAACTTGCGTTCTGTAACTTTTATCTTCCTGAAATTGTATTCTACTTCCCTATTCTTCCATTTCCATCGTTTATATAACTATTAATTATTTGAGGTCTCCAGTGGGAGTAGCTCTCGCTCTCCTGTTTTTGTCTTAGTGCTACATGTTAAGATGCAACTCTATTCATTCTTATAAAGCGCCTGCCTCGGTGTATGAGAAAACGTAAAATTAAAATAAAAAACGACATACGAACGGCAATTGGCTAAACCTTCCCCTTTCCTTAGCACGAACCTTGAAACAAGAAAATGGACAGCATTCGGGCTTCGTCGGCCCAGCACACCCGGTCCAGCATAGCTCGCCCGAGCAGCTAAGTCCGGAAAGTGTTAATTCTCAGAGAATAATTTAATCCGCCTGTAATCCACAGAGTATGCAACCTGTCATGCACTCACGTATTAATCTCTGGGGGCTGCGTTACCCCTGCTGAAACTTTTTCTCCAGATAAAGTGCTGTACGTTCTACCAAACTTCGCTCGACGTTTACTAGACAAGTGAAGATGCTGACAGTGGTCTCCTAGTATCACCCAATATCAGCAACTTTTACAATGACATAATCTTTCTTTGATCCCCCAACTCAAAATAAATAAATGAAGAGGATTGAGCGTCGTAGCAGATGAGCGTTTCTGCCACGTATTGGTGTCCCCTTACATCAAAATTTCTCATTATATAGTCCAGTCACCTACGTCCTCCTGTAGTTCAGTCCGATAAAAAGTCCCGGTCCAGGAATAAAATCCGAAATGTTTGTATGTTTCTTGGCCTACTGAATTCGAATTTCATGTTTGCCACCTCGAAAAGCATCTGCTTTTCATATAAAACTACAAAAAGCCATGAAAAATGTCGCACTTTTATCAGTTTTTCACTTACTGTATATCTCCAAAACTATTCATTTTATCGTATCAGTCACAATGTGTTACCCCAAAACTACTCATATTTTCAAAAAAATTGAACGTGACCTTATCCACTTCCTCGACATCAGGGGGCCCAAAACCGTGTATTTCCGTTGAAATCTCGAGATGGATTTTCCGCAGCAAGATCTGTTAGATGAGCAGATCTTTATTAACGAAAAAATATTCTCTTCATTTAGTAGTAGAAAGATGACGAAAAATTTTATTTTTTTAAATAAATTATAAACAGAATTTTCTAAAACATCGAAATTCAAGGAAAATGTGACTTATACCATTTTTAACGCGTCATTAGCTCTATCAGAGGAAAAGATGTAAAGAAGATATTGGGAGCCATTTTTGAGAAAACTTTTAAGTGTTGCTGTGACTTTGTGTAAAGTACCTCCAAAAATAAAAATACCCGTTTCAATTTTAAGGTTCCACTATGTCAGTCAGATCGATCGATTAGTTTCAGACAGGCGTTTTGCTGTCAATCGATTTTTCGGTATCAAGGACCCACCAAATGTGGATTCTGACTTTACAACGTGTTTTTGTAAGTAATTCACTACACACATGAACAAGATTTATCCACTTTTTCGTTACAGGGCCCGGCAATAAGAGTGTTTCCCGTCGCATTAAACACTACTTCGTACACTGCGTAAGCTGTAGGCGAGAAAGCAACTAGTGGTGCTACGAAATGACACAGACTATGTTAGGACTATGTTCGTTGTCTAAATTCTTTCATCTGGGCTACCTTTTAGGTTTGGCCCCACCCTTTTCCCTGCTGCCATCTATTGCCGCTCAAAGAACTTTTTTTTCACATTTTCTCAATTTCTCAGACCCCTAATGTACAACAGAAATGTCTCAGAATATTATTGAAGAGTATAACATCCTATTATGTCCAGGAAAATAGTTTATTATTCTCTTCTTCCAAGCCAAATTCCAAATCGTACCAATACAATGCTCACAACTGTGTATACCAGAAGATATCCAACAAAACAAGCATTGTCGTCGCTCGGAGATTTACTAGTACAATCCAAAGTAACCAATATCCAATTAGAACCAACAATATAACGAGACACGGTCAGCGTAGGCACAACCACAATAATAGACATAACAAGTGCGCTATCTCAATACAGTAACTTGTGTCTCAAGAGAACTACATGCGGAGCCATGAACGATACAAAGACAGCCGAGCGGAGTCGAAAAATGATTTGTACACTTGTTTTTACAATGATTGATACACGCCGAATGGTTTCATGTTAACGCAGGGACCGAAGGCCCGAGCCTCGTCCTTATCTTTGACACGCTTAGGAAAGTTTCACAACTTCTGATTCAAGGAAGGAAGTCCTGATTTAGAGCACGAAAATTACTAAATTTTTCAAAAAAATGTACATTGTGGTAATTAGGGATCTATTACGGAGAACAAATTTCATTTGAAGAAAAACGCTATCGCTAATACTGTAGTTGTAGGAACACGAAAATATTCAAAATTTCGTAGTTTTCGAAAATTCAGAGTTTACGTGGAAATGAGACCTATCCCATGTCTATAAGTTTATTACGCTCCATTCTTACGACAATTTTAAAGAAAAATTTTGGAGCCATTTTTGAGAAAATTTTGCAAATATCCAAGGGACTTAATGTTAAGTACCCCCAAATATAAAAGAACGTTTTTCAAAATCGCAGAATATCGAGTCGGGCCACATCGGCCGAGGAATATGTATTTTGGAAAAAATCCTTCTTTTTAGGCGCTATTATTCTTCACGGATAGACAGGCGGAGGGACAGACAGACGGACGAATATTTTGAAAAAAACACTTTCTCGATATCAGGGGACCCAAAACCGTGTATTTCCGTTGAAATCTCTAAATCGATTTTCAGCAGCATTACGTAACTTTCTCTACACTCCGTATGTGCGTACGTATACAAGAGAGAAACTAGTGGTGCTACAGAATGGGACAGACTTTCTCATAGAGGTGTGATGAGAACTCTTTAGACTCTTCAATTGCACATTTCAAACACACATTCGCCATTACAAGTACAATAATACTAATAAATCGGCCATAGCTCCCCACGCATGTAAAACTGGTCACGCCATTCTTTATAACATTCGCATTCTAACCAGAGAACTCTGGACCGAGGATATAAAAGAGACTGTGAAAATTCTAAAATATCCTCCAAACCTCAATGCCGACCAAGGCCTGTGTATCCACGAGTCCTGGAATCATCCATTTCACCACGATGCCGGGTCGCCTCAGGGCGCAGTCCTCTCTACTTTATGACGCTCGACCGCGGTCGGAATGCATCCTTCCATTTCGGCGAGGGAGGGGGCGTTCCCTCATTGTCCGATGCTCTTTCTGCATTGGCCGACGACCGGGCTAACGGGAGGAAGAGAACCTAACCCTCCATTAACTCGTGCACTGGCCATACTATTCATTCTGTGGAATAGCAGGTGAACTAGTGGTGCTGCAGAATGTCACAGACGTTATTGCACTAGTAAGTTTTCTATTTTCTTTGGTCTGGGCTAGCTTCTCGGACTTCCCACATACTCTAGCCAGCTGCCACCCAAAGTATTTTTTTGAAATTTTCTCAATTTTTCAGTTTTCTAATAGTAGACAAAATATTACTTTAAGACTATTCCAGAAACGTAAGACCTCATACTTCAAAGAAATTTGTGTTGAAAAATTTAGTCATTTTTGAGAAAATGGCATGTAAGTGTTAATGTAAATCTGAAATTTGAAGCTCTTTTTCACAAAAATCTTTTGAATTTTCAAACAAATTTATTGGAAGACACTTTGAAGCACTTCCACTTAGAAGTGCAATAATGTATACGAATCACTGGAAATGTGCATATTAAAGGCATATTGGTCCGAGCTACATGACATTTCAACATAATGAGACAGCAAAATGAATTTTATGTCATCTCAAACACATTGAGCGTTTCTGAAAATGCCGACTTTTGAGCTCCTTTTCACAGAAATATCAGAGTTTTCGGGAAACTTTATAAGATATCATTTACAGCACATGTATTACTGTAATATATCGGTTCCACCATTTCAAAACCGAAAAATTGAAAAAATAAAAAATTATGTACTTGGGCAGCGCAAAATGACAGTCAGCAAGAGATGTTGGGGCAAGATTAAAGAGCTAGCTCAAACCAAAAGAAATTAGAAATAAGTATGAGAAAGTCTGTGCCACTCTGTAGCACCACTAGTTCAAAATGTCTGATTCCCTGATTTCTGCTAGTTTGTGGAAGTCATATATAGAAAATTAATCGTATCACTTTGCTCTTTAAGAAATTGAAACCTTTCCTCAATAGATGAAACTATCTAGTCAATGACATTAAAAAAAATGTATGCAGAAATTGTCTTTTGTACTCTCATGTTCATAAGTGAACATAGTTTTCATTTTTCTCCTTTGTGTAGGGGGAAATCTGCATATACATTGCACAAATTAGCAACCTCAATTGCAGTGGTTAGCTTTTCATCAAAATTATTGAAATAAGCCTGTATGTTCATTTTAAGAAGAGCTGAATTTTTTATACATGATGAGATAGGTAAATCAGGACTTAGCAACAATGATCACCGACAAATATATCATTCCAAATAAATATTCAGGTATAAATACTGCAATATTTGTTTTTAATTTAAAATATGAACTCAATTTTTTTTTCCTGTTGTAAAGCAAACACTTGTCAGATTTTTTAAGAAAAGAAAGAGTTTTGGGGGTTTATTTAAAACTTCTTCACTTTTTTAAAACTTTTTGCTTGTTTGTTTGCGACACACTGCTCCGCTCAATCTTTTTCACCCTCACTCATTTTCATATACAATAAATATTACACAATGAAAGAAATAAAACATCGTACAGAAAAGTTTTTGCAAAAGGATCAATCGAAACTGATTCAAGAAACTGTTTCGACGTTCAAGGGCCTTATTATTTAACGAGTTTTAAACAACTGTCGATTATTTAAACTATACTGCCCTTTAAAGCTTTCAATAAGAACTAATTTTTTGTGACCTTGTTTCAATGCACCTCTCAAACCAGGGTCATGACAGCCCTGATCGATTGTAAATTCAAATGCACCTCTTCTTTTTTAATGAACTGCTCTTGATGAAACAGTATATGCAACGTGCTTACAAAACTTTCACAAAGAGAAAAGGGGGGAAAAAAAGAAAGAAAAAATGAATTATAAATGTTTACTTTGAATTTGCATATATAACAATTAAATATACATGTATACACACTTATTTTCTACAGCATATAAATACTAGTCAAAATACATGATCAACATGGCATAGAGCTGAATATCAGCAAAAAGCAAAAAAAAAATTACATTTACAACTGGTGCCTCATCACATGTAAGCACTCAGAAAACCTGTTTGTATCTTTCTTTGCAAATGCAATCTTCTCAATTTTTGTAGTTTTTCACTCAGAACACACGTCCTAAATAAACTACATCAACACTGAGACCAGGACTAAGTTCTAAAAATCCCAGTTTGCCATAAAATTCGAGCATGAAGCGATCTTTAGCACTCACAGGGACATACACACCAAATGACCCTGAAACAAATAAAACCAACACTTAAGAAAGGTAGTAAGTATTTAGTTTACAAACATTTGTTTCCTCTACACAAATCTATTATGAGCATAGTTTTACAAACTACTATATGAATGGTCAAATAAAGGCAAACAGTATTAAACAATTTATATTATTTCTACTCACACTTTTACCCTTACCTTATTTTTACCTTACCTTAATTATATTACCTTAAATTTATAGATTTTATTGATAACTATTTCATTGTTTATCAAATTTGATAATCAGTCAAACTTAACTGAGATCAGTCAAACTTAACTGAGATCAGTTTCTGAAAATTGTTATTGAGTGTGTAACAAGTGTTCTAATAATCCTTACAACAATTATTAACAATTATAATCAGTTTCACAAAAGTATTATCAGAACACAAGTGATACTTTTCCAGAACGAATAGACCAACTTTATCGAAAATTATATTACAATGGTATATTACAAGGTTAATGATTTTCATATCATTACTTCTAATTCAATACTCAACAGGTAATCAAATACGGCCTTGTTTAATAATTTTCCAATATTTTCTTGTAAAATGTCTTCTAAACATAAGAGTAAACCTGAAACCTAAGTTAGCTCCTGGGTACTTGATTCGTATCACTAAGGAAAGTGAAAATAAGAAAAGCTTTAAAATACTTGCAAAAGAAAAGAGGAATGTGTGCAGAGAAACTTAAGGCAATAAAATCATAATTAGTGCAAAGGGATTTCATAACCCAAGTACACAGTAATAAAAAAATGTTTACCGTTTGCTCGCAGAGCTGCCAGAAGACAAGTGACCAGTCGTTTTGATATGCTTTGGTCAAGAACACTTGTCAATAGAGAACAACACATGACAGATGGGTGATGACTATGAATTGCATCAGGAACATCTGCTTTGAAGGTGTGAAACCAAGACATCATTTCCTACAAAAGAGCAAAAGAAATATTTCCCTAGAATTCACTATGACTCATTACCAAATGATGAGGGCTACCACCACATACACGACCATGCCTCTGAGGGGGAAGCCCCTTCTCCACAGACTTAATATGGTTTGCAGTGTGGTTCAGGTCACCAATGAAATCGGTTGCCCAACCCATCATCCACAGAGTAAGTGTTTGATCACCCACCAAAAAATCAATACATTATAAAACACTTCACATCAGTGAGAAAGGAAGGCTACAAGAGAAATTAGAAAGTGTCTGCTAACCAGCAACACTATTCACTATTTGATTTGACAGAGGCCAGATACAACTCTCTGCTCAACTCAATTGGAAACATTCACGGGCATGTGCATTGTCTATTATTAAGTAGCAACCCATTAGACAGCGCCCAGGGTCATTCATTGTCCTGATGCCATTTGTAGCCCGCAAAAGGTTACATGCCCTGCCGGAGGCACCATCCCCCTTTATGTAAAAGTCAGCCAAGTTTAGATTTAAGATTTTGTTTCTAGTAAATTCAGACATTCAAAATCAACACAATGTGTTTCACAGCATTACGCATGGAACCCCCTAATATCAACAATATGAGGGCGTTAAACATGGATCAACGAGTAATTAAAATGTGGCCCACCACCACATAAAAGATTTTAATTGCGTCCCTTGAGTTGCTTTTAAGAGTGCTGAGTCCATTTGAAATTGGACATCCCTGTTGTAAATACTTTCTGGCATGCCCAATTTCAGATGTCAACTAGGTGGTTATAATAAATTGTGTAGAGATCAATCCATGCAATAAATCTTGTAATATAAATGCCAGGTTTCAATGCAATTACACTTCAGATAACAACATAAGTAGTGCTTTTAAGACATACGAGAGGGACTTATTTTTTCCGTGTGTAGGTGAGCAAGAGCATGCGTGTGCGAGGTTGCAAGCATGTGTGTGCGAGGTTGCAAGCATGCGTGTGCGAGGTTGCGAGCATGCGTGTGTGAGGTTGCGAGCATGCGTGTGCCAGCATGAGAGCATGCGTGTGCCAGCATGAGAGCACGCGTGTGTAAGCATGAGAGCACTCGTGTGCATGAGAGCATGCGTGTGTAAGCATGAGAGCACACGTGTGTAAGCATGAGAGCATGCCTGTGTAAGCATGAGAGCATGTGTGTGTAAGCATGAGAGCACGCGTGTGTAAGCATGAGAGCACGTGTGTGTAAGCATGAGAGCAAGCGTGTGTAAGCATGAGAGCAAGCGTGTGTAAGCATGAGAGCAAGCGTGTGAGAATGAAAGCATGCGTGTGCAAGCGTGAGAACATGTGTGAAGCTTTAGAGCATGAATATGTGTGTGTGAGCATGAGAGCATGAGTATGTGTGTGTGAGCATGAGAGCATGACTATGAGAGCATGAGTATGAGCATGTGTGTGAAGGTGAGAGCATGTATTAGCTACTGTGTACATACAACATTGTGTATGTGCATGTACGTGGACATCTATGTGAGCATATATGCTGTGGGAGAATTAGGATTTTTCTGAAGCTCTTTTAACATCCTTCCTCCTTGGGTTGTTCGTGTGTCACTAGGAAAATGTAAATAAGTTTTCTTATTTATTCTTCCAAACAATGGCGATGAGTTAAGATGAAATTGAAAATCAAAATTGTGTGTCATTTATGTACATTCTGATACTTCATTAATCATGAAATCTTCAAGGACATTTAATCTATTTCCAATCAAAAACACCACATCTATAATACTCTCATACCTCAGAAGCATTGAGGGCATCATTATCATCTTTTTTGGGTTGGGGATACTTTTCACACATATCTGGCAACCAAGCAACTTCCAATTTCTTATAAAACTGTTTTGCATCCAAAGCAGCAACTGCATACCCCACAAGGTCAGTTTCATCTTCTACAATGAAACAAAACTCTGGACTGAGGGTTAAAAATCCTCCTACTAACCTGAAATCAGAAAATTAGTTTGGATTGTTTCTAATAATGTAAAATTATTTCATAGAAACAATCTTAATATGAAACTACTGGAAAGATCACATAAGTGAACAAAGGTAAATAAAGAACAATATTAATCAACATTAAAAATTTGCAGTTTACTTATGAGAACTTCAGTTCCATTCAAATGCAAACTGAATAGATGGTTGGAAATCTACCGACTTAATTACTGTCTGTTCAGAAAAGGAACACAAAAGTGTCTTCTGTAATATTGTATTTTCCCAAATACAAGACAAGTTTATTTTTCTAAAAATCTCAGTGGAAAAATACGCGGTCACTTTATGTTCTCAGATTAAGCTAGTTGGTTAGATTTTATGTTTTTACATTGCCTTTCCCTGAAAACGATGAAACAATAAGCTGCAAAAACAGAAAAAATATTGCACGTATATATAATACGTAATTATATTAGCAGTCGTATCCTCAGCATTCAGCATGATGATTATGCCAAACAACTCCCCCCCTAAAGTAAAATGTGAGTGAAGCTGATAATGTGTTCGACATTTTAAAATCACCAACCAGCAAAATACTTGGCATAATCGTCTTCTCTCAGATATGCTGAAAATGTCAATCTTTCATAAGAAGGAAAAAGTTTACAGACAGAAGGTTCGCCATTTCCAAGTACCTTTGCTAGAGAGCTAGCTAGATGATGCCTTCAGCGGCTACCTCCTACCTTAGAACTGTGCAGGAGAGCATGCTTCACTGTAAGATCAGCCTCGCAACTATCGGAAGTAGGGGGTGAGTCACCGTAGATATGTCCATGGGAGAAATGGCAGTGACTGATCCAAAGGCGTGTCAGAATATTTCACTCCCAGAGCCACAAGATGAGAAAGACCAAGGCTTTATGGAATACTTGATTCTCGAGAGTTTAAAATCTAATTTCTGCCACTCTGATGCCATGCACAGAGAACAAAGAGTTGGTTAAACAGCTTGGTATCAATTGTTGGGACTGTGAGGATGTCTACCTCAATTTTTGTCGTGACGAGTTTTGTTACCTGGTCAGCAATTTCGTTCCCTATTATCCTAACATGGCCAGGGATCTAACAAAAAACCAAATTATAACAACGCACCAATAAATGATGGATTTGGTGCTGGATGATCATTGTAAGAGGGTCACAAGAAGAGAAGCAGGAGATAGATTTGAGCGAGCTTTTTGAATTTGACGATAGGACACATGATGGTTGTATATAGGAGCAAAAGACATACTCGGTCTGCGCCCCATGATATACCAGTAAGGGTACAAAGGAGATTCGATGGTGATACACATCGGTTCTTCAAGTTTAGAATATGCTTTCGAAACCAGAGATGTCGAAGTTCACATACCTCAACTCTATCACACAAACAAAAAATGCTCATTTCAAGTATATTCTTTTAAAGAATCTGAAAGATCTATTAAAGAATTAGAGTCCATCAACAAGTGTGGAACAGACAGAAAATCTGTTTACGCAGAAGGTAATATTCTTAGGTTCCGTCAGATGAATGACTCAGGCGTCAGAAAAAAACGATGCACGTGAAGAAGATTAGGGTAGTAACTAAAACCAGGATTATGATGATTTTAAAGAGCAAGAAAATGATAATTCAAGCAATACGTCTTAATATTTTTATGAAGGCAATTTTCTAGTCAAAGTCAATATGCAATTTTAATTTGACTATAAAGCAAGAATTAGTTAAAAATTTTAAAAATTCTCAGGAGACATCTTCAAAATTAGCAAAACGTCTTGTATTTGAGTAAGTACGGTATTTTATTGACAATTTTAAAAGACAATTTATTTTCCTCTTCTTTAGCAATTAGTTGCCTTTCAAACATTTTGTATTTTTCTAGTTGCATTTTATACTCCTCTTATCCAATGACTAATTACTTACTTGTCTCCAATGAGATTCGGTAAATCAGGAAAGGAATCAGTGCCATCCATTCCATCCAAACATGTCTTTCTACACACTTCATATACTTGAGTCTCATCTGACGGTAAATAAGGACGAATAGTATAAATTTTACTGCTTGGCACATCTGGTGGTTTATAGATAAACAAATCATTGCCTGAATCTACAGGGATTAAGCGCTATGGAACAGAAACAGATAGTTTGTGAGATACAGGATATTTCTTAACTATGTAATAGTACATAACCATATTCTATGGCTAACTTGTTATCAGCTGGTAACAATAATTTACACATACTTGGAGATCAGCAGTAAGGCCACCTCTAAAAACCCAAGGTTCTTGATCTCCACTCATAAATGTTTCTTTCCAACCTTTTGAAAACCCTATGTTTTGCAAAGGACAAACAAATTTATAGTATTATTAGTACACAACACAACCACATGAACAAACACTGAAATATAATAATACAATATGGGAAAATAATAGAAGTTGTTTGAAAGCAGTGTATGAAAGCTTGTATTTGTAACCACAAATATATTTCAGATTTAAAAAACAATTATAATCACCTACATGTAGCAAACACATCCTATTTTACTCCATAAATCTAAAAATATAGATCTCAAAAACAAAATAGGAATATAAATAAAGCTACCAGATAGACTAGAGAGCAGGTCATATGAAGAAAAAACAGATGTAGGGGGAATTGAATTCAACAACTATTAAAATTGTAGACCTAACATTCACATTCTTAGGCACTGGAAGTAATTTAGGAAATGATCAAACATTTACTCCAGTTTCTACAAAGCAAGCTCATACAGAAGAAGGTGATTTAAGTTCAGTGACAAATAAACTACATAAAAGACAATAACTACAAAATTAGTTATTAAAATACACTGAAAATAATGGTTAACTACACAAATTTGAATAACACTATTTAGGAAGGATACAATCAAATAAAATGTTTAGTCACTAAGTGATTCATTTCAATAATATAGCTGTTATCAGATAAATACATGTCACTAGAGCCCACAAGTTATTTTGAAAGTTGCTGATGAGCATGTTCCACAGGATAGAAATATAAAAAAGAAATGATACAAAATAAACACTGGAAATACACAAAAGTAAATGTACTCTAGAAAGAAATTTTCTAACTTAAAGGAATTAGATCATTAGCCAGCATGATGCACTGAGCTATTCCTATCAGGTTCTCAACGCATACTATAAATGGGCAAATAAAATTCAGTTCAACAGAAAAGTGTAGTATTGGATGAAGAAAAGAAACAAATATTTCCAATACACACATATGCCAATCTAACAACACAAAAATTGCGAGACAGTAACTATCACCGAGAATGTCATTCATCCCAACATTCAATTCTTTCTCCAAGCAATAAACCAAAAAGAAATCTCTTTAAAACAGTTTAACAACTTTTTTTATTCACATGTACTCATTTTTCAAATATCTTCAATTATTTCCCACATGTATCATAAAACTTTCAGAGTTCAACCACAAAAATTTTTTAAGTTCAATTCTTTGGGAGACATTCATCAGAGCGACTATCCATAAACTGTCCCACACACCATTTTCTATCTTTACATATACTTAAAAAAATTAATTCACAATTTTTATAAAACTGTGTAGAACTGTCTGGATGTACTGAAAGATTTAAAACCGATTTCTTATGTTGATTTTATTATGTAAATTCATTCTCATAGTTTAGTTTAAAATATTATTTAATTTTCCACATCATTCTATAAAACTTGGGAAAAGGTAGGTCTCAGTCAGCTCATGTATTCCATGTGGTGTAAAGGGACCTTCAAAATAAGCAGTGTAGTGAAAACATGCATTTGCAATTCAGAAGATACAGAGGAATTGTTAACCACAACGAAATTAATTTTCCAGCAATGGAGTAAGCTATTCCAAAATTACACAATAAAATCAAGCTTATTCTAGAAACTTTTCCATGGTCGGCAAAATTTAGGAAAATAAATAACCATGCAGGGTTGATTTGGAGAATGCAAGGCCTGCCATGCATTTGTGATTAAACTTTTTTTGGTAATTGTTGTTGTTGTTGTTGTTGTTGTTGAAAGAATGCAAAAATTTTATTTCAAACGAATTTTCACACACCATTGTTCTCAGGCTGGTTAACTTAAAAACCTCTGTCCTTGTGAAATCAGGAAAGGAAACGCCTTTGCGCTAAGCCACATGTAATTCGCGTAAGCGCTAGAGGTTTATGAAAAGGATATTGGATAAATAAAAATAAATGGAGTATCATATACAAACAATTTAAAACAAAGTATTCAAAGAAATAAAAACATAGAACTGCAACATATTAATTTTCCAGAAACAGCTGCCACTGTATATGATACTCCCAGCAAAATGATATCATTGCCTTTTGCTAATCAGGTATTCGCAGAGGTGCAGGACAGCAGCGGTTAATGCAATGCGCAGATCAGACTAGAAATTATTCCTAAGAAACTCTTCCTTCAGGTAAGGCTCCTTTTGAGAAGCATCATTACCATTAGGAAGACAAGTAAACAATTAAAAACATTGCAATTCAAGATCTGAAAGAAAACTGCAAGATGTTATATGCTAAAAAGAACTGGCTCATTTCCAGGTGAAAAAACATCACTGATATGAAAAAAAATTAAAATTAGTCTCAATAAGCACAACTTCCTCACTACGTCAGAAAGTTGTGTTAATTATTTTCTCAAACATTAATAATTAAGCAAAAGTAATTACATATTAATGATGTTCCTGCATGTGAAAAAAGCCAGTTTATTAATAGTGAAAATGATATCTATCTTCCAGGTTTCCTAGAAAAGAACGTGACTTGTAGGCTGTGTTGATATCATCCGAAGTCCGTGGCTCAATTGATACTGTAGGGTGGTGAATGGAAAAAATGCATAATCGCTGAAGCGCACATGTGGCTTTGCCCTAATAAAACTAAAATGTAGAAATATTTGCCTCTGAAGGTGGTTTTGCAATAGCAGTTTCAATAAAGGCAGCATTCTCAGACCACGGTAAGAATTTATATTCTGCATTTACAACGAAAAAGAAGAAACATCGAAACACAGCAACTTAACTATTGCAACACCACAAAAGAAACAAAAGGCATGAGAGTTAGGGGAAATAAATGCTCGTGATAGAAGTACTTGCTAAATTACATGAGGAAAATCACATATCAAGGAGAGAAAATACCCCGTACATGTGTAGCTGCCCAGTGTGAAGCTGGCCATCATCTGAGGGAAGTGACCACTCGCTGAGAAAGAACACAAAACAGAAGTTAGCATTAGATGAGAAAGCACTCATTGCATCCACCCTGAAATGCATGTTAATGATGAGCTGAAATATTCCATTCACATTTTCTTTCTCCTTTTGTTTTTAATTTTCCCTCTAATTTCCATTGGAATTTACAGTGGCAGAATCTTATCAACATAAACAGAGAATGAGACTAAAACTAGAACCTTTTTAAATATTCCATTAGAAATATATCTTCAAATAACCCAACCAGCGTATAAGTGATATCGAACTGTTCCAAAAGAAAAGGAATATGAGATACTTTTTCAATTTACTTTGAGAAATATTGCATACACCCAAAAATTGTTCAAGTTCTTAAATGTAAGTGTAATGATATACACTAGATTCACATTCAATATCTAATGAAAAGCATGCACCTTTGAACATTACAATCATTGTGCACACACAACTAATATTACATACCCAAAAATCCTGCCCCTGCAAATACAATAACATTTCCTGAATCACAGACATCAAAAAACTGTTTGACAATTTAAGACTTAATATATAAATATTGTGTTGAAAACTAACATAAGATATTACAGTCATTGATATCATACAATATTTTAAGGAAATTAATGATTTTTAACATTACAAATTAATTCTCAGATTCAATTCCCAAATGATGTACTACTCCATTAACCAAAAACCATTAGCAAAAAACAAAAAGTAACAAGGTAACGTTAATAAAGAATTTCAGCTCATCTTCAGCTATATAATGCAACAGGCATGCTCTAGGGCATATATTTTATACATAGCTGCAAATCAGATTTATTAGATCTTCTCCTCCCTACTCATCATTTGACTAGACTAAAACAAGACAAGACATCATTTAGGCTGCTGTACTTTAAACTGTGGGGTGGCACACATGGTCTGTTTCAAGAAACAAAATGCTATATTACCCTTATTCTCATCAAATTCTGACTTAGACCAAACTCGACACCAGATTAGGCAGCTAAACCTGAAAAATTAAATCTGCCTAAAAAATTACATTTCTTCGCAGTAAAAGATAATATTTAATAAATAGAGAAATAGTTGCAACATATTTGACAAGAAACAAAACTACTATGAAAAACAAAGCTTTACACAACGCCTCTTCATGCAGAGAGATTTAAAGAGAAAAGGAGGGCAACTTTTTATAATTTCAAAAGAAGCATTTCAGAAGCAAAAATGTATATATTCCTTCGTACAATGGACTGATATTTTGCAATTGCATTTACAGGTTACAGGTGATTTCCAACTGAAGATATTAAAATGTAAAAGTGCAATGTTCAGAAACACCAGAACAGAGGGAACAAACACCCACACACATGCAAACTAACACTCAGTACCCATATCCAATACAACCAACACATTTGCTTTAAATTTTGTAACAATATAGTATTCCAATTTTGATCACTAACTTCTTGACAGTGAAATTGATAAATATTCAATTCATTTCGACCCTACTAAATACAGATCAGACAGATTCATAGAGGAAGCAGATGTCTAAAGCACACACTCTACATTTTTTATTTTCTTTCTAGTAAAATTAATTTCTTTTATGTTTTAGTTCCCAAAGTTAAGACCTCTAACATTAAAATTTGGCAATTTATGCCAGCTGATTATCATGACATTTCACATATGATTATCTGAATTTGCTCTTTCTTAATTCCACGAGAAATTTAACCACAACAGACCTTCACAAATTGTCTGAATTGAAATATAGATTTAACAAAGCTAGAAAAAGCAAACTCTTTGCAAAAAGCAGCAACAAAATGCATTTGCAATAGTCCGTTGAAATAAATGCTCAGCAATCAAAATAAGTTTTGTACAAAAACTAATGGAAATATAAAGAAGAATCCTTGAAATATCGCTTTAAATTGTTATTTCAGAAGTAAATAATTCTTTTTTAAAAAATATCCCTATTCCTAAGTTGTTTTTAACTTCTTAAACAGAAAATTTTACAATACAATGAAGCATTTATTTTTCTACAATGGTAATATGATGATATTGAATGCAAACACTTCTTGTTCAAAAATTAGTTAAATGATTATTCCTGACATTACACAAAATCAGTCACATTCTAATTATTTGTAAAATCTTTATTTCTCTTAACCACATAATGTTAATATTATGATCTTATTCAACAAAAATTGTAGAAGTACTTAGGCCAGTTTTCACTGGCTTCAATATTTATCACTTACTGTAACGAAATACTAATTTGTGTTACGTAAAGAAGAGAATGCAACAAAAACATAAAATATAATCAAATAATATTAATTAATTTGTGACCATCACTCGTTTTCTTTTAAATCTTGTCCAAGAAATCAATTTCAATAGTTCCCAGCTACTTAAATTTCTGCAAATACCCGAGAGTTGGGATGTCATACTTTTCAGGAAATACTAAACATTTTTTATGTTTGTGGACGACAAGTGTTCATGAAATTTTGAAATTAAATTAACTATTCTGTAGTGTACTCCATGTTGATGCCACCTGACAGTATTCAGTGATTGTAAAGTAGAAGTTAAATTAAATAATAAGATTTGAGAGTTCCTACACAAACTAATTTCAATTTTTTCCCCCTCCAGCAAGCGAGACATTTTCCAAAGACCTCTCTATACTACATTATAGTGAACATATAATCAAAGAAATTTCAGCCCAGAGATACACAGGATAATGATTTGCTTACTTACCTAACCATTTTACATAGGAGTTTAGAAGCGAGACAACCCCACGCATATCCCACACATACGGGTAGAGATCATACAACAATTCTCGATTGGCACAGAATGTAAGGCGTTGAAAAAGGGTATTCAGGGCTTTTGACATATCTTCCAGCTTCACGGCACGTTCTAACCATTCATCAACCTAACACAAAATTCTACAATGTTAGCTACAATGTATCCAATACACAGAAAAAGTTGCATATCAAAAATTGTCATATTTTAATGCAAATTACTGATAGGTTAACACCGGTAGGAGGAAACTCTAATACGCTCAAAAAACATACCAGCAGAAATTTAATTTGAAAATAATATCACAACAAAAGCCCAAAGAAAAGATAAGAGAGATTAAAAAAAGCAAACAAGCCCATTACTATAGGTAAAATCAGAGCGGCAGACCATGGAGAAAACATTACCTCAGGTTTGTTTGAAGGGTTTTCTGACGAGATATTACGGTTATGGGCAGTGACTAGATGAGCATTACTCTTTAACCAATTGAATTCTTGCAGTAATTGTATACCTTGTCCACCATGTTCAAATGGCAAATAGAATAAGTCACATAAAAGAGCAAGATCTTCATAAGCCAATTCTTTATCATTCCTACAAAAGAGTAATTGAAATTATAAATGTTAAGATGCCATGATGCGCATTTATCAGGGTACGAACAGACAATAATATGTACATTCACCTAAAAATATTAAAACAACAAACAATACCTCATTTCAGTTTACAAAGCCAAGTAAGACTAGAAATTTTTTATTTTCCCAGAGGTTCACAAAGGTAGAGAAGAGAAGGAAGAAGAGAGAACTGTCACTTGACAGGATCAATAATGCATTTTCCATTAATAAAGCAGCAAGTTCTTAAAACCCTTTCCAATTCTCATTGTTTTCTTAAAATCAACAACTGATTTTTTGTTCACTTACTAGCTGTAAATTATTCAGAGTAGTTTCAGCTAATTGTTCTTACTTAATCTATAAGGTAAGAATTGGCTTTTGAACTCTGTGATACATGTTCTGATAAGGATTGCATTGTGAAGAGCTGATTTGCTTTAAATACAGCTGGTCCTGTTTGGCTCTTAACAATTTCTTTTGCCCAGGGTGTTAATTTACACATCAACTAGTATTACACTGAAGAAGTTACATGTAAGAGTAACACTGACTCATACACACACCATTATATTTACATTAATATCAGGAATCATTTAAATGTAATCAACTCTGAATAACCATCAAATAAAAATACAATAACAATTATATAATAACAATAATAATAATAATAATAACAATAACAGTAACACAAACAAATTAAAATAAAACAATATAAAAATCATAAGAATTAGCAATTTTATGAATGTTCTATGATTCCACGATGTATAGGTGCTTGAACTAAAAATTCAACTATTCTCAAGCACGTTTGACTAGCTTCAAAACTTGTGGTGATATTAACATAAAAAAGAACAGAAAATATTTTCAGGACTGTATTCATCAAGTTCCTACATAGACAAATCTCTATTTAATAAAATCTGCATCTCCTAAATCTTGCACAGATTCACACTGATATGGTTCACCTGTATAACAAGAGGTGAAATACGCAAGAAACACACCTGGGAGGGAAATTTTCGATGTTGGTCTCTACAACCATTGTGCTGGTGCTGTTTGTGGGTGTTTCAACCTGCATACCAGAACCACCAGGTGGTTCTGTATTTTCTGTCATCAGAACGTCCACAGCAGGTTTTGCTACATGAACAGGTGAGGTGTATGGAGGAGTAGGATTACAGTCCATGGGTTCTGTAGGGGAATTACTCATGTTTGTCTCACTACACACAATCTTGCTTTCCGACACTAGAGAATTCATAACAGCTCCAGGAGTAGGTTGAAGTAAACTGTCATTAGCACCAGTAACCTGAAAGCATTAAAACATACACATATACATCTAATATTACATAATTATTAGAATAGAGGAAACAACATAGTGAAAAATTGAACCATGTAATTATATTATTATTATTTTTTTTTTTTTTTTTTTTTTTATGTTTGTGAGGATTTATGCACAGACGGCTCTATCTATGGTCACATGCCACCCCTTCCCTCCCAAGAAATTAATGATAAAATAAAAATGGATTTAAAATTCTTTATATTGCTGTATGAATTATTGCTACTTGATGAATGTGAACACACTATTTTTATTTTTGCTCTGAGGTACTGAAAGAAGTTCAGTAAAGGCATCAGCACGAGATCTGACTTTCGCCATGGGAAGCCTGTTCCTACTGCCTTGCCATTTGTTGGGAGCTTCCTTCGTGCATCAGTAAGATTTGAGAGGGTGTAGTGCAAGCATATGGCACACACAGGTCACAAATTCTGTGTGACTCCGCCGCCAGTACTCCTAAGACAAGGGCAGCAGTGTCCATTCAGAATGGCCCCAAGAGATGTGTTAGAATATCTTTATTTTTTCAAGTTCTGCCACGTTATACTAATTCAGTTCTTATGTCAAGTGTAATTGTGAATATCAATATGAAGTAAAGTATTTACAAAACAGAAACTTAAATTTTAGCAAAAGAATTAGACCCACCAAAACCAGACTTCTGCACTGATGAAGTATTTAGAGATAAAAATAGGTTGTATAGAAGAAAATTTAATAGATCAGTATACACGAAATCGGAATGGATTTGCGGATGCCAAAAAAGAAACACATTTTTCTGTTTTCCTTGTCTTCTGTTCGGAGGTGACGAAACAAGGACTAAGAGTGGCATTTAAGATATCAAGCATTTACCTTGGAAAATGCAAAAAAAATGCTCTCTCGAAAACCCACCTAAACAATGAAATGAATTTAAAGGTTCTTGGGAAAATTAGTATTAACCAGCAATTGGATGACGCATGTAGGATTTCTATATGCAAACATAATGATCTTTTAGACTAAAATAGGTACATTTAAAGATGCATAATTGATGTAATAAAATTTTGTGGGGAGTTTGAATTAGCTTTGCGTGATCATGACAAAAGGGAAGAGTTGAATAACCCAAACCCTACAAGGGTTAATAAATTATACATCAATTCTTGATAACACTTCAAAAAAATTATTTGGAAAATGCAAAATCTTTTAAGGAATTTCAAAGAAAATTCAAAACGATATATTGGATGCAATTTTCAAAGTTCACCAAAAATGTATTACACATGAAATAAATAATGCAAAATACGTCTCTATACAAGCTGATGAAACAACATACTTCAGGTAAAACTCAAATGCCTTAAATTTTAAGATATCATTTAGAAAGTAACATTCACGAGGGGTTTTGGGGCTTTTTGCAAGTGATTGAGAGGTGCAGAGGATTTAGCTGCCAAAATTACAGAGCAGCTACATATATTAGGAATTGAGAAAACACCCGAAAAACTTGTTTTCCAAAGATTATGACGAGGCTACTGTCATGAGTGCGTATGATAAAAGAGCATTATCCAAATGCAAATTACGTGCATTGTTATGCTCATCAAGCTAATCTTCTACTTCAGAATGCCACATCTTCCTCAAAGCGGGGATTTTTTTCAAGAACTTCAAGGAATCAAAACTTATATGTATTAATATTGAGATAGTCTCATTACAGGTTTCGAATATATTCAGGACAACAAACAGGATTTTAAAGCTAGTGGGCAAGCTGCAGGATTTGTACATACCATGAAAGATACAGATTTTGTATTTTGGCTTACTTTCTACAGTAAAATTATGCCTCACATGTCAGTTCTTTTTGATTCTGTTCAACAAAGAAACATCGATATTGAAAAAATCAGAACATTCATCAACCACTTTCCACATGGAATATGAAATACTCGTGTATTTTACGAAGACAACCACGCTTCTTCCAGTGAACCAATATATAAGAGACCACGTGTTGGTCTCAGGGAGAGTAGCAGTAATCGTACTGCCGCTCTTGAAATATGTGATGTTATTGTGAACAATACCAAAGACAGATTCGATATCTCATTATCGTGCTGTGAAATTATTTCTAATTGAAAAATTTCCACAAAGCAAGTTTCAAATGACTATGAGACAAAAAACAAAAGTTAATGAACCAAAACTCAGAACAGAATTGGAAGGGATATATTCCCGAAAAGACATAAATGGGGCTCTTGTGTTACTCCAATTTTTCTTGCATAATAATATATCAATTTTTCAGAGTGTGTAAATCTTTTAAAAATTATTGTTACCACACCCATGACCACAGTTGAGAACGAAATATGTTTTTCCACTACGCATTAACTATACTTTCAACAGAAAAGACAAATGGTGAGGGGCACTTCAGACTAACTCACAAGTGATCAAAATCTTTGCTCGTGCCAAAGATAGGAAGATTGAACTACTATACAAAAATTAATTACATCAGGTATGTTGATTATTATAATTGCAGGTCACTTTGATAATATATTTTAATATCTCTTGCCTGGTCCAGCCAATCATTTTCAAGTGCTGAGGTGCAGATACAGCCGATCATTTTCGGTGGGGGGGTGGGGGTCGTGGATATTTGTTACATAATAAACATTGTTTTTGTGGTGTATGTATATTGTAGTATACAATGTTATTGTTTAAAAAATTATTTAATTTGGACATAAATATTTACATACATTTTTTCAAATAAAGGTGACAAACGAAAATTCTAGGCTTTTGGGGGGAAGGCTATGGCCTCCATGCCGCCGCCCCCCCCTGCCACTATCTCGTGCCCTCTCTTGGTTAGACTCAATGGAGCCATCACTGGCTTTTTGCATAAATGTTTGGCACAACAAAAAAACAATTTGTTTGAAGAAAATGTAAACTATGGACTGGATCAAAGTACATAGTTTTAATCATGAACATTTAACTATTTATTTAAAAAAATTCATTTTTTATTAGAAAGAAAGATACTCACAGTGCTACAAACTTCAGCCAGAGCCTGCAGTTGATTGGCATTGACTACAGGAATGCTGCCAGAAGAACAACTGGTGGTGGTGGTTGTTACACTCATACAAGTGTTCACCGATGGAATGATTGGAATAGGTACAGTATTTGCAACAAGTTGTTGTGGTTTGGCAATTGGTCCCCATGCCGGTTTCACCCTTTTGAACTCTGGAAGCCATTCATTTATTGCATTTCGCAACGCCCGACGAGGGTGATACATGTTAGGTGATAAATTCGATGGTACATCTTCACCTACACCACCATCTTCTGTCTCAGTCTCAAGTTTTATGTCTGCACTAACAGAATCATCTGTAAGAAAGTAAGAGAAGGAAATGGTTGGAACTAAACAAAAAACATAACACAATTAATTCACGAAAATTAATGCAAAGAGTTGATGAAGTATTACGCAAGTTGCATAACATTATGGAAATTATATTTCTGTAGGAACAATTACACCACCACAATTTGGAAATCAATACTAAGCACTTCATCACTAAATAAAAATAAACTTACTCAAAGAAGGATCTCTCTTTCCATCTACATTACATCTACTCCATTGTGCAAGTGTGTGAATTGCGACAAAATTTGCTCCATATTCACAATTAGGGTTTGTGAGAACACCCCGCAACTTTGGAATGAGATCTGGGGATCTTCCAGAATAAGGTCCTAAGAATACCCTTTTTTGATCATAGTCATTCGCATGTAGATTGTCCCATATCACAGGAGGTCGTCTCAGAACATCTGTTATTTCTTCAATGGACTCTACTGTTAGAAGTCGAGAAATAACTTTTGGTCCTGAAACATGATACCTCTCCTTACTCAACTGGATCAATAAAAACTTTCATTAACATTACAATTTTGGGTTTGCGTTGTCATTCACCACGTGCTTGCAGTAGTGAGCAATTCCTTCATATCATTCACACAAAATTCCTTTTCATTTGTTACAGTATCTAAGAACATTCACAAGAAAGCCACTAGCTATGCTGAACCTCCAAACTCCAAAATAATAGAAAAACAAAAATTCCCTACCTGTCCACATGATGTCAATTTCAGGAGCAAGTTTTGCACCCAGAGTATTTAGGTACTCTGAGTTTTGAACATTAGGTGTCGCTCTGGCAGCGCAATACTGAGTGGGGCATAACATAAATCGAGGTTGTCCTAAATGCTGAAAAACTTCATTACTCACAGATACCTAGAAGTTAAAAAATATATGCTTACATTCAATGGAACGGACTTCTTTAATTGATCAAAATCTAAAAGCAATCCAAAAACAATATGATAAAACAGGTGCAGACAGCATATTCAAGAGTAATATACGAAGAAAAAACATCTTAACCAAAATATTTTCAACTCTGAATCCAATACATTACATACATACACACATTAACCCACTAAATAGCAAAGTGTTGCTTTTTGGGTAGGCACATCACTACATTCTCTACATTTTGCTTCTTTTGCACTAATTTGCTAATTTTATTTCCTTAATAAACATAGACCCCTCTAAATGAAACACAAAGGCAAGTTTTAGAATTTTTTAATGTTAATGACAATCTAGCTAAGATCACTATACATTGTACACTCCTGGCTGCAGTGTATTCATGACTTCTGACAATGTAAATCTTATTCCAACACCACATTTACCTACTCTAATGCCTGAGGTTAAGTTGGAGGGCCAGGTTGCTTCTCATAGGAAATAACTTCTCATATAACCAGCAATTTGTGCTTTGGAAAATTAGTAGTATAATTTTAGCAGCATAACAAAGCCTTAGCACTGAGAGTTGCAAAAATATGCTACCAAATAGCCTCATCAATGGCTATGCTTACATGACCACAATGAGCAAAGCCCTATGTGTGCAAAATTAATTCCAATGATAACAGGTTAATATCCGTTTAAATCCCTTTAGACAAGGAGTGGAGAAAAAATTTATAGTTTATATAGTCTTGTAGACACACCAAACTCTTTATAATGAAAATAAAGGGAGAAAGTACTTTGCTTTGTAAGGGTGTTGTGGGTAATATGAGGTGGGTGAGGGTAATGTGGAAAGGGTGTATCAATGTGTGTTATAAGGTACACCAACAAAACTCAAGTAATGTCTAGGATAAAGCGAGTTTTTTGTGATAAATAGGGACCGGATTTTCATGTAAATATATATTCTGTGAATTTAGAGAAACAAGACCCACATTCAATAAAATTTTGCGAGTTATAACACATTCTGGATGAAACAAGAGCATTTTTATTTAACATATTTTTACATGCTTCGGTATTATTACAAATTTTTACTTATTTTATCTGAAACTACATATTCTGTTACATTTTGATTCAATTAAACTTTGAAAATTTTCATATATATGTTATTAGAATAATCTTTCTTAAAAAACAATGCAATGCTACCACGCTTTTATGACATGCGGACCTTTGCCATGAATTGTCAAATTTAACCCCCCTCCCTGCTTCTTTAGAATCAAGGGTAAAAGGGTATTTATGAGGCAGAAGTAATTTCGACCACGACATTGCTCAGGTTTCTCAGAGCTAATGGGTAACTCAGTAGAAAACTAATATTTTGTACGGATCTTTGTCTAATCGTGTTACGAAAATTGGAAGGGGAGTCCCTTTAACTGTCCCCCATCTTTCGGATCCTTCACTGACAATACAGTCCTACTATTCATTTGAGCATTGGGTACTCGTAAACATTGTACATACAAGGTTCGTTCTTTATATTTCAAATAAAACTCTTATGAGTGGTGAAAATTACCATAAAATTACTTCTGGATATAGTGAACTTTCTTTCAGCCACTCCAAATCAATCATGAAATCCGATCAATGACGTTCTTTCCTTGGAAAATACTACAGCAACATTAAATACAATAATGAATTTTTATTTTACATATTTTCTATTTTTTCTTACATATATTGGAAACTATTTATGTATGTACATATTTTGCATTTTTTATTGCAATAAATTCCATTCCCTAGTAATAAAAAAAGGTTTCTGTATAAACTTTACAGTAAATGCATTGTATACACTGTAAATACATTTTAATTGTGTTTATTGGCATGTTATAAAAAATTTATTGGCCATTGAGCACTGAGCCATTCGAGGACAAAAAGAAAACTGCTTCAGATGATATATTTGCATTTATTATTGTATGAACCATAGCATTCAATATACAGCAGTTCTGATGACCACAGGAAAGAATGCTTTGGATGTTAAAACTGCAAGTACTGTAATGTTATAAAATGATGTATATACCAATAAATGCAATTATAACATTCAAACCATTGTTTTTTTATTACCAAATGTCTGACACCCTTCAATAATTCACAAAATACAAAATAATAGTAAACATACCTGAGCATGGGCAAAGGACTGAAACACTTCTTTGTCAGCTTCAGACATCTCTGGCTCAATATCATCAAAGAGCAATGCAAATGCTGAACAGCCAAACTGAGAAACCTTGCAAAAAAAACAACAAAGTATTCAGACTTGCGATACTGAAGAATTCTACTTATTTTCAATTCATTGATTTTTAATGTTGACTTATTAATACAGATCTCATTACTAGCACCCAGCACTGATTTAAGTCTTAAGATAATTAAAACAAATTACAGCACAATCGTTCTTCAAAATTGCAAAGATAAAGGCCATCTTCATACATCCATCATTTTTCAGAAAAAATTGCACAAGACACCTTCAAATTTTAATTCCTATCTACCTGTTCTAGTTTTCTTTTTAAAACAGCTACTTCTTTTGCACTTGAATACGTAATATCAAGGCCAGGAGATAGTGCATAATAAAATGTGATCCCTTTTTCTCGGGCGGCTGAAATTAGACTAGTCAAATGTTCAGCTTCTTCTACTGTATACAATTCTCTCCAGTAAGCTCGATGTTTGTAATCATCTTTTGGGGCATACAAATAGGAATCCATGCCCCATTTTTTCAGCCTGAAACATTCAATTCATCTCAGTTCTTTAGTTTCATTATCACCAACAATCATGACAATTATTCTTTAGAATTAAGATCTATGAAACAATTAAGTCAATTTTCACTGTCCCATAAGCCAAACAATTCATGAAAAACTATGTAATTGTGACAAATCTTCTCACAAAATTTGTGTATAAGATTGCTACACGTTGGATTTCATAAACAATGAAAATGAATCATTTAAAATTAAATATCCGTTGTTTTTTGTTTTGTTTTTAATTTTCTGGACTCCAGACAATAATTGTTTCTCCAAAAAGCTAATTGCAGCTTATCAAGAGCAAACAAATAGCAATGAACTCCATTCTAGAAAAATACATCTCGTATATAGAGATAAAATTAATATGTAATTTTAATAAATTCAGCTAACAAAGCACTATAAAAAAAACACTAGTTTGTTTAACCCTCTAGTGCCCCTTGTTACATATATGTAACATTTCTGGTCAACACGTATTTGCAACTTTTAGCACTAATTTGCTAATTTTATTTCTTCAGTAGATGGAGACATTCTAAATGAAACATAAGCAAGTTTTTTCATACTTGAATGCCAGATGTTGATTTAGCCATGATCGCTAAGGCATTGTACATTCCTAGCCAGGGTGTACACATGACTTGGATAGGTTTGAATCTTCAGCTGAAGTCTAGTATACGGTACAACTTCGGAAGTCGTTTAAACCAGCTCTTCGCGCTGCTCCGGCGGTAAATGCAGGGTTTGAATTCTGGAGGCTTTCTTCAAAAGTGCTTCTTTATAAAGATGAATTGGCAATTATACGGTGGATAGAGTCAAGGATGTTTATATTAAACGCGAGGTCCAAAGGCCCAAGCCTCGTGGTCACTTGGATCCGGGCGAGCGAAGCAAGAAAACTTGCTGTTAAAAGAAAATTGGCATTTCAATGCGGCGGGGACAATGCATATGAAAGGCAAGCCATGAAAATAGTCTATCCGTAAGTTTTATTAATTTCTATCAGAGTGCATAGCATAATTTTAGGGAAGGCTTAAGGAGACCCCTCCCCCCTCCACCACCACACTTCTGAGGGTGTACCATTTATCCTACTTTAACCGAATCTACATTTAAAATCAAACTTAGCTGCTGTATGTCTGAGATTAAGTCAGAGGGAGAGGCCGGTGTAAAGCAAATGGAGGTTGTTTCACACCGAAGTTGACGGGGCATATGCAGCTAAGTTTTAACGACTTTGCTTCTCCTTACAGAACAAACATGCTCATATAACCAACGTTTGCACTTTGGAGCGCTCTAGTAGAAATTGTTTGGCAACACAATTGGTTAGCATTAAATGTTGCAAAACATACTGCCATAGGGCTCTAACGGACCCCGTGCTTCAACAAATGCTACAACAATGGGCGAGCGCTATACACTCAAAATTACCTTGGGCATTAGAGGGTTAAATTGTGAGTGACTGGCAATAAATCATAAACTAACCTTGTGAGTCCCAATTCACACGTTTCCTTTTCAAGAATGGTTTTAGGTGTTTTAAAAAAAGCAGGCATGCTCAAACACATTACAGTATCATAAATGAACTTAATAATTGTAATAGTATAAGTAGTAAATTTCCCAGTGTTTAAATTTGCATAATTCAGAAATCAAATGAATTACTAATTGACTTAATGAAATACCACTTAATACAATTCTGTTGTTAAAATATATTTATTTAAATTATCACACAAAAACCACCATCTTTACATCTAACATCTCAAGAATGGGAAGACTTTTAGGTAAAAAATAAAAAACTTTTTGGTTATTTGACAATTTCTTTCCACATCACATTTTAATTGAGCTTTCATTAAATCGTTTTCCCTTACTTTTGAAAAAGATCTTTTCTCTGTTCTGTGGTCCAAGGACGTCCATAGAAACCTGAAATGGAAAAAAGATTAAAACAAAAATGTGATTTTTTAACAAAACGTAACTATTAATTCATTTTAAAACGTGCAAAAGCCAATTATCTAAAAAAAATGAGAGTCCTGATAGAATCACACAAATGATCTGAAGAATGAAAATAATTTGAAATGCAAACCAATTTCACACATGTCAAATAGTCAACAAAGCACTTTTGAAGGTATTTCAAGCAGATTATATACATTCTAATAACTCCTTAAGAACTGTTCTACTTGTTACATTATCTTCAGGGATCTTCTAATTTTTAGAAACAATACATTGAAAGTGTACTTCACTTCAAAATTTACGAAATTTCAAATAACACAATTTCATCATTTTCAAATTTGGTATATTCCGCACTCTATTAAAATAGGTTTCAAGAGTAGCATGGAATTAATTATCATTTGAAACAACATGACGTATTAATCAAACTACTTGCACTTAGAACTGTCACTACCGGGCCAGCCGGCATCAAGAAAACAGGATTTTGCGACGAAAATTTGAAATACTTGTAAACACTAAATGGAAATGAAATTATTAATTGAATTTACTCAATTATGTACCTTCTACTACACCACAAATAAAATTGCCATTTTTTACATGAATGTTGTCGACCTGAGGACTCTTCTTATCCGCCATATTCCCTGCTCCAGTCTCAATAGGAGACAAGTTTAAATGCGCTTCTCAGCAAATTCATGCACACCATTAAAAACGTTGCTTCTTTTACCTATACAAATTCATCAATATTTTTAGGCCATTTAAATTACCCCAATTCCCACAACTTTTACCAATTCAGCACAAATATGATTCTAACCAAAGCGCATGACACACTTTCGCTGTGCTTTCGCTTCTGCACCTATGCGTCTCCCTGCCCTGTTCCTCTGTCTGCAGTGTTATGTTTATTCGCTGCAACATCATCATCCCTATTCCATGACAACCTCCGATATAATCCTTGATTCGTTCTAGACCTTCACTCCCTGTTTTAGACTTGGATCCTAAAAGACACAAACGAAGCACTTAACTTCACAGTTTCCTGTTTCAAGCATAAAATACATAAAATTCCATAGTCACTTCCTAGAACTAAAAGAGAACTCTTTATTTAGAATAATGTGAACAGTTGAGGCAAACATTCAACGCCTCTGATAACGTCACACATTGGCAGAAGACCGGCATCTTCGTATGTTTGTGGACAAATTTTCTTAAGTTATTAATTTTTCTAAAGTCGCGCAATGAAACGATTTTCTCCACGCCTCCGTATGATTGTACAAATTTTCTAATTTGTTCTTTTTCTAATTTCCCCCATAAGCTCATTACTTTTTCTCGCTTTAAAATTCGCATTTTATTTACAGCGATCTCCCGAACTTTTTTTTTATTTTTAACTATTCACTTATGAAATTTTGCAATTAAGTGAATTTTAGAAGCCAAATGGTAATGAATATTATGAACTAGTAAGGGATTAAAACTTTCAAAAATTTTACACTGCTTTAGTAACTAAATATTTGTTTAGGGATTAAAATTAAAGAAAACATCAGATACTAATATTTCATTTTCAAAAACAAAGCACATCATTGATTATTGAATAATACATTTTATGAGTTATAATCTTATCCTCTGAGCAAGATATCTACATATTTAAAGCACAAGGGTTTTCGTATACAAAGAAGATTGAGGTTTCTGCAGCTCAATCAAATATCGTGATTTGTGCTTTGGAGCGCCCGAAAGCGAAGGGTCAGAAAAGTGGCAATTTTTCGCTACCTGCGCGTGTTCGCACGCCGCAGGGCGCCCAAAAGGGCAGGGCTCTATTGTGTAGATCGCCAGGCACGGCCCGGGGCACGCCATGAGTCAGCGGAGAAATTACAGACGCCGCGCCGGCAAGCAATCCACTAAGATTTCCTTGACCCGTAAATTTCATCCTAAATCCGCGTCGCCAACCATCACCGAAGACACCGCGTTTGACAGCGCATACCGCGTGATTCGAGATTACCAATCGCCGAAAACCGAGCCGAAGAGGGTCACGTGATCTCGCGAACCAAGGGAGGCCATTATATTCCATAATGTTTTAGATTTATTTGTTGAGTTGTTAACTTTATTATTTAATTGATAAGTTTTCTCATTCATCAGTTTTACCCTATATTTTTTTATACTTTTCATTATAAAACGGGTCCTTAGTATCTCTGAACAGGTGATACATGTTTTTTATTTTATTTTTAAGAACAAGAATTTCATTCGGAAGCTTAATTTTGGGTTTTATCGCTCCATTAATTATGCCTCTTAATAATGGGATATACAATATTCAAGTGACGATTTAATGTACTCAGGAATAAGTTCCATTTCTCATTGGTATCGCTACTATTGTGTACTTCAGTCCATTCCTCTTTTAGATGATGTTCATTTAACAAATGTAGTTTAGTATCGCTGGTGTCACGGGTGAATGTGTATTTAGGTAGTTCACGGCTAATGGGGCAATTGATTATTTCAATGATTTCTGCAGTGTGATCAGATAGGTGAAAATCAATATTATAAGAGTATTTATACATTTCAATGTTAGTAATGATGTGGTCTATGGTAGAGCTGGAATGGGTTGTAATACGTGTTGGCCCTAATAATTCTACATCATGTATATTGAAGCTCTTTAGTAAATCATGTAGTTCATTATGTTCAATATTAATGTTCAGATGTCCCAAAATAATTAACTTGACTATTGTTGTTGCCTATAAGTTTAGTTAAATGTTCTTCTAAAATACAGATGAAGGCTGACACAGTTTGGTTCTGTTTATATGACTGAAGGGTTTGTGTATTTTGAGGGCCCGGCGGCGCGCTAAGCTCAAGGCGACGCGACATCCCCGAACAAAGATAGCAAAAACTTCATAAGTCTTCAAACGCCATCTAGTGGCCACTGAGACCAGCATTAGTTTCTTCCAGAATAACCAGATACTGTCGCAGACACTCAATGTGCGGCGCAACCTAGCAGTGAATAAATGAATAAGACCCAGCGGCGCGGCTCACGAACGATCCATTAGCAGCAATGGCACGCCCAAATGTGAGCCAACAGCAGTAGTGGCGCGGACTACGCACGGCTCATTCGTGAGCCGTTAACGCTAAAGGGTTAAAACAAACCAAAAATAATTAGTTTTTAAGTAGAAAGTGGACCTAAATTTTGACAGCTGCATTTTTGCTTCTTTTCTAATAGCTTATATTATAATTCGAATTAAAATTATTTGTAAAGATTATCCTTTTTAAGTACAAAAAAATTACAAAGAAATAATTTCTCAATTTTAAGTAACTTTGAAATAATGTTGAACGTTTTACATGAATAATAAAATGCAAAAAAGATTAATGAAATTCTTTAAGTTTAATTTTTTATTATTTTCAATAATAAAATAAAGAAAAGTAGTAAACATAATACCATTCTTTTAGCAAAATAACTTTCTGTTGATTAACAATATCACTTATGAAACATACCATTATGTTTGAATTCATAATACCTTTCCAAATGATTAAACATTTCCAATTATAATGATTCGACGGAATTAATACATTTCAAGAGTTATAGGTCAATTTGATACACACTTTTCTTGCCCTAAGACAAAATGATGTGCTCATAAGAAAGGCAGAATAACGGAAAGTCGCGCCGCGATAACATTGAAGCAGATTTAGGAATTTCCGAATAGTGAACTGAATTAGAAACAGGCGGAAAATATTAAAAATTTAAACGGACGATAGGCACAAGAACTACACCACAGAACCCAGAACATCCCCTTCTGGATAAGACGACAGCATCAAAGTGACAGAGAATAACATTCCGTAAGCTTACGAATTTTTATCAGAGCTGTACGATTTAGTAATGATTCAAGGCCATAGAACCAACCATTAATAATGAGCTCAAATTATGTAATAAGAATTATGTAATAAATGTTAATTGTTGTTTGAAAAGAAAAGGCTGATATTTCATTGAATTGCCATCAATTCAGTAATTTGTAAATTCCACAAAATTTCCAGGAATCGTGATTTCCGTATAGAGTCACACATCCACGTTCTGCAGGTATGGCGACGTATGTTGAACGTCGAACTCATGCACAATCTTAAAAAAAAAAAAAACAGAGCTAGCCTAATTATAAATAATTGGAGCAGAAATTTATGAGCGTAGCAGGGTATTGAAATGAACAATAATATTGAAATAATTCATGAATAGGAGGAACGTTATAAATGATTGCCCAACTTAGGGCAAATTAAATTAGATGAATCATAGAACGTTACAAACGACACGCCCAAAGTGGGGCATGATAAAAAAAAAGCTTAGCTAGTTAAAAATAGAAAACATTACAATATAATGCACGGAAATCTTGTTGGAACACGTGCGTTGAAGCAGGAAAGAGGCATTTCGAAGAATATACAGAAACTTTTCGAATCGTTTCAATAAATTTCTTAAAATAAAAATGGGCACATTATTTTAGGGACAGACCTTGTATAAGTCCCTCAATATTCCTTACAAAACAGGTCTTACGTATCGATCCGCTGTTTTCATCAAATCAACCTACAATTGTTGTAGGGGACGAAGAATAGCGAGTGGTAGCAGACTTAAATCTCCTGCTGGCATCCTTCTTCTTGTGGATATTGAAATATTAAATCTAACAGCGTGTGCTCATTATCCCAGTTCATCCCTACCAATATGCAATACAAGCAGACATTCTTGACTTCGGTTTCTCTAGCAACATTAGCTATATCATCGTAGAGCCACACATCGCTCTCCCTTCAGACCATTCCCCTCTTTTCTCCCTGAATACATTATTTACCGAAAATCGCCCGGCCCAGCCCAACTACCTACAAAAAGTCAGCTAGCCTCATTTTCAGATCCTGATTTCTCCATCGCTGAAAATCTCTCGAGAAATTGACAGAGCCATTGACATACTCACCCACACTATTCTCGACAGTTTAGACCTAACAGCTTCCCCAGTACGTCGGTTCAACCTACTACCTCCTATCCCACCAATCGTACAGAAACGGTTAAGGTCCATTCACAATGCAAACAAACATAAGCATGGCGTTAACATAAAAGTTAGGACTACGTCCATAAGCGGACTCATTCACAATGCGTTCGCATAAGCATAACACGCAAGACGTTAACTTTAAAGCTTGCAAGCTTCTGTGCTGATGCTTCAGTAAGACATAAGAAATGAACCAACCACAGAACGGTAACTCAAAATCGAGAATAGAAATTGGAGCGAAGTCGATAGAAGAACTAACGCCATATGAGCCATGGACACTATCGATACCTTGAACTCGATTCTCACATCCAACCAAAAGTAAACCAGAATGTCTCACAGCCAATAGAAACTTTATGTTGCTTACGTTTGTTAGACATACTGTGGAGTCTCTGCCGGGCAAATAATTACAGACGTGAACGGCTTGTAAATATTTAGTATTTATTAGAATAAAAATACTCCGACACCATAATACTATATACAATATTTACAAATAAATTTGACCGTTACAAGAAGGAACCTTCCCTGGTTACCACCACCGCTGGCTCGATAATTAATTAATATTCGCGCAACTTTTCTTGACCGATGGATTGACGATTTTGGGAGGAGTGGGGATATTAGTTACGAAGTCGGCCACTAGAGTATTTTAAGTAATGCCAACGTCTGTGAAATGAAAGTCAAACCTGCATCTTGTGCGGCGAGGTCATCGCCCTGGGAAAGCAACAGCAGGGACACTAGATGAATGAAAATGTATTTAAGCAGTCAGATAGTGTAGATCTTCGCTAATTTTGACAAGTATTTTTGTCGAAATTACCCAGAACTCACCACGTGGAGGTGTCTACACATCGAGTTCCCCACTTGCCCTCCCAACCACCCTACCTTTTGAGAGCAAGTTAGTCATAATCGAGGTTTTTAATGTCAAGTCCGGGTTTGGTGTCGTAATCGGGTAATGGTCAAATTAATCAGAATCAGAGTTTTCTGATGAATGCAAATCTTCACTCTCATCACTGGACCGTGAGGAGGTGTTAATAATAATGTCATCAATCGACATTTCTAAAATGCCATCATTGGTCCAATATTCCACCTCAAGGTTTTGCACATGTCTACAATAACCTTCCCAGTCTGATGGTGATACTTGTGCAAAAGCTGATTTAGTTAGCTTAAGCAAATTTTCTGCCGACATATCTCCTGAAATGTTCTGCTCTCTGACATATCTTTTGATTTTAGCCCATGCAAGTTCTATGGGGTTCAAATCACAATGATATGGGGGCAGACGAATTACTGTGTGGCCTTTTTTTGCTGCAATTTCATCTACAACATATGTCTTATGAGCAGGCTTATTTTCCTTAATTTTTTTAAATAGTGCTTCTTTTCTCATGGACATATCACATGAAATGCCCTTATTTTCTAACCATTGAACCATGGTTATTTTGGTGTCATATCTGCATGGGGTTTTGTCTACCTGTCTGCTGTGATACGATGCATTGTCCAGCACTATTACTGATTCAGGAGGCAGATTGTCAAGTATTTTTGTACAAAACCATCTTTCAAAATTTTCTGAGTTCATCTGACCATGATAATCCCCTGTTGTTGATTTGGCTTTAAATATTAATTGAGCCTCCTCAATGAATCCATTTTTGGAACCTATACTGGCAACAATAAATCTTTTAGATGTACTTCCCCAATCAGTGACACCAATAACGTCTTTCCTTTGCCAGCATTTTCTCACAGTAAGATTGCTGTCGATCCATGATTCATCTAGGTAAAAAATTTCTCTCCCATTCTCTCGGAAATGTTTCATTTGTACAATGAAACGAGTTCGCCAATCCACAATATCAGCTCTCTCCAGAAGCAAAGTTCTCTTATTTTGAACTCTTCTCCAAAAAAAACCCATGCTGTGCAATGTTTTTCTAAGAGAGCTTTTCCCCCATTTCCAATTAATCTTTTCTCGCAGAACAGGTAGAAGTTTGTCTATTGATGGAACAACTTTTTCTACTGAATAAAAATGCTGGATTGTATCTCGAATAACTCTCTTGTCAAAATCATCAACAGCAACCTTACCTCTTGTTCTTGTTCTAATATAAAAAAGAAAAGAATAAGCCCTTAAATAATATGTAAATATTATGGAATATTTCAAATTAGCAAAAAATGATGACGCAATTACATCAAAATTCCATTTTATATATTTTAAGATAGGATGCCTTAGTTTAATAATTACAGAGGTGTCCAATTTATTATAATTGAAGTATATCTATATTTTCCTTTTACATCTTTTCACAATTGTTTCCAAATTTTTAGAATGAATGGTTGATTTATAATATCATAAGTAATTAGATTTTTAAAAACAATATTAGTGTTGACAGAATTAAGAAGAAGGAATTCATTTTTATGTCATAATGCAACCAAGTTTAATGCCCAGCAAAATGCAGATGTTTGTATTTTGCTGATCAGAAAAAAACTAAAATCATTTTGAAGTCAATAAGGCAAAGTGGATTAAAAATAAAGAAATGTTAAAACATTAGATTATATCATAATTAAATGTTATTTAATTAAACCATCATTGTTTTTAATGAGTGGATACCAAATAGCAATACTGATTATGGAGGAAGGAAATTCAATTCAATTTAAAGAGATTCAATTCAAATTAAAAATTAATAAACATTAATATTTTTGTTTTTTAATATTATATTATGCCATAATTATAAAAATAATACTCAATAACAATTATTCATTGACTGATTGTAGTAAAGTAATATTCAGTTCCAGAAAATAATAGATTATTAAGATTTGTACTTTAAGCATTCGCAACTTTTTCATTTTAGCTTAATTGATTTTTGCTCTCAGTACATCTTTAATAGAAATGTTCTGTGTCAGATTTGTATTTAAAATTGCTCCTCACATTTTTTAATACATGACTGGTTAATTTCTTGACTTTTGTTTGCCTCTAGTGAGAAATACTTTTATTGTAATACATTCATTGTAATACTTTCTTCTTATAAATTGTGACTGTCTAAAGAGGAAGTAACAAGGCGAACATTTTTAATGTCTTAAAGTACTATAAATCAGCCTTTCATTTGAAGATCTGTGTAAAGTATATGGAAATAGTATGTAAGAAATATAATTACAGAGAGTATGATAAATTGATTTCCTTGAATGTTACCTTTTTTTACCGGGCGTTTCGGGGGATTGTGAAGGGTCATTGGCTCTTTTTGACTTTATTCTACGTATAGTGGAAATACTGGCTCCAGTATACGCAGAAGCCCGATCTAGAGCATGACTTAGAGGATGCAACAAAACATTGTTCCCCTTTTCCATTTCACATGCATGAACCACTTTTTCAATCATTTTGCGTTCGCCGCTACGATATGTCCTCTTAACTTTTTCAGGAGTTTTAGGTGACTCCCTTGAAGGACCTGGACCTGACTCAGCCATTTCTTTTGATTTAGACAAAAAGCCTGAACAGGGGTTCTGCACTGTAATAGCAACTGGCTTTGACTAGCTTCTGTTTCGCGCCAACGAAGTTTTAACGCTTGGAAGGTTGTCATCAGTGCCCGCTGCGAGCTTTTGCCTTCAACTGTTTCTTGCACAAGGGTGGGGGTTCAAGGTCATCGGTCAAGAAAAGTTGCGCGAATATTACCATATCCGGTGTGATACACCAGTACTGGTCGCGCAAGTTTTCTTGATACACGGGATCCCTAACTCATGCCCAGCGCTGAATAGCACGGCCCGTTGAAATTCTTAGGTCCGACTCGGAACGGCACGTATCAATTTACAGTGCTACCAACTCCCACCTCGTACATTCAAAACAGTCGAAGTTATTTTCGTACAAGTGTGTTAATTAGTGGTTTGCTAATATATTGTTCCCATACTTTACGACGTTTTGGGCTTTTGATTTGGTTTAACGATTACGGTTTACTGTTATTTGATTGACTAGTTTATTGCTTGTTCCTTTTATACGGCTTTGGCTTATTTATCTGGTAGAAATCTTTATTTGGACATTTGATCACTGTTGTCTTCACAACTTTACGTGAAGATCAACTATGGCAGACGCAGTCCCAGGGCCCTCTCGGGAAACTCCGAGAACGCCACCATCTCGCCGTATCCACACTCTTCATAGTGCGGAGAGGAAAATTATTGCTAACTTGATAGTGAACACGTCACAAGGGGATTACCATGGACAAATGAACTCCATCAATTTTGGAAAATGGTTCAATATGCAATTACTCCCAAATATACCACCCGCATCCGTCATAGTTATGGATAATGCCCCTTACCATTCTAGACAAGCCGAATGAGTCCCGTCAAGATACGACACCAAACTGACAATGATAGAGTGGTTAAGGAAGAGGGGAATTGATTGTGATCACAATCAGCGTAAAAGTTATTTGTTCGACCTCATACTGGCCAATAAACCGAGCGAAAAGGTTTATGTAATAGACAAAATGACTTCTGAAAGGGGTCATACTGTTATTCGTCTTCCACCTTACAATTGTGACTTCAATCCCATAGAGTTAGCATGGGCTAAAATTAAGTGTTTAGGGAACATAATGTCACTGGAGACTTGTCAGTGCAACACCTCCGTGAAATTACACACTACGCATTCTCCACTGTCACATCTGCAGACTGGAAAGGTTTTTGCGAACACATACAGAAGTGTGAAACCGAATATTGGCAAAAAGATGGAATTTTGGAAGTAGCTATCGACGATATTATTGTTAATGTTGCTGGGGACACAGCCAATGAAAGTGAACGCGACAGCTATTCCGATGACTCGGAGTAATTGCTATAATTTACGTAAGTTCATCCTACGCTTTTGGCGCGCTATGTTCATTTTAACAGTTGGTACGCTCTTTTATGCTGTAACGTAAGCAGAGCCTTCCTCTCCCCGCACCCCCCGCTGCGAAATATCAAGAAAACTTGCGCGACTAGTACCTTACGCGAGCATACATGCGAGTATGCCGCACCGACCGTCACGACGTAGCACGCCGGCTTCGGTTCCCCGCCTCGGTAGCCTATGCATTGCAATGCAATGCAACGCCGCGCACAACCCACACGACGCGCCCAAACCTGAAGAATCAGAAGAACAGAAGAAAGTTCGGAGAAAGCGGTCGGAGTTCGCTTATATACCCTCTGGGCAGGCTGACGGAACCGCGTCACCCGCAGTGTCCGCCGACGCGTTTCCGCCTGCTCCGAGGTTTCCGAGTTGCCACCCACGACACGGCACACCCTCTCTCTCGCTCCCCAGCCTTTGTGCAGCCCAGCGTCTCTTCCGCCAGCGCTGTCCACATGGCTGATATTTGGCACGTTTGTACTGGCGACAGATATGACGCCATAATACTTCAGTCTATGACTTATGTTAATGCTTATGACTATGCGATATGTTTGTTTCCATTGTGAATAGGCCTTTATATCACAAAAGATATATACGTAATCACTGGCAAAATATTCTTTGCCCGTTCTTAATATTTTCTCTAAATCTACTCACTAAAATAGTAACCCAACTGATCACACGCTGTGGAATAGCAATCTCCGTCCCTTGCGGGAACCATCTAATATACCCTCCCTTGCAGCCGCAGCAACTACACCTGCAGATAAAAGCCAATTTCTTGGAGAATACTTTGCCGCAACCTTCACTCACCATCCTCAGAATACCCCCTTCATCATAATTTACTTCATGAAGATATCCATCGGACTAGAACAGCCCCAAGATGCCCAAAACTTGTATCTCCCACCGAAATAGTCAATCTTTTATCTGTTGCTGCCCCAAAAGTTTCCAGTGGCATCGACGTAACTCTAACATACGTACTTAAACGCCTTCCACTTACAGCCATTTTACATATAACGTTCAATGCATCTCTTCATCTATCATACTTCCCTTGCAAATGAAAACAAGCCCATATTCCCATACTGGAACCAGACAAACCAAAAAACGTCCCGTCAAGTTGTCATCAATTGATCTTCTGCCCTCTTTAGGAAAACTGAAAAATCACCAGATCAATATTCCATCTCAGTTCAGTCTAAGCCATACCTCCGCACCAATTTGGTTTTCAACTACTACGTCCCACAAATCACCAAATAATAAGACTAACCGAGGATATAATCAAAGACTTCCATGAAAAGAAACATACAGTCGCAATATTTCACGATGTAGCTAAAGTTTTTGACACCGTCTGGAATCCAGGAATATTATACAAACTTATTCACATCGGAACCCTTCACTACCTTATTCATTTTATCAAAAGCTTCCTTGCAGATCACACGTTTTCAGTTCGCCTTCCTGAAGATCTTTCATCATCGTTCTCCATAAAAGCAGTACCACAAGTATCTGTTCTTTCCCACACTATTTAATCTTCATACCGATGATATACCATCCAGCCCACACACCTCCATTGCACTTTTTGCTGACGATACCCCTATATATTCCTCAAACTGTGAGATTAACATTACACAAGAAGACCTGCAACATCACCTCTCCCAGTTCACTGACTGGGCCAAGAAATGGCACATCCAGATAAAGCCAGCAAAAAGCAAAATTTTCACGCTCCGCAAACCAAATAATCCTCCCCCTCTAAAGTATCTAGGAGGAAGTATAACTAGGCCCCCTAACAAGCCAGTCAAATATCTTTGTGAACTTTTTGATAGAAGTCTCACTTGGAAATCAAATACCCACCACCCATAGAACTCACCAATTACATAATATACACAAAAAGACATCACCCCTGCGACTTCATGTCGCTACTCACCTATAACAATCAATTATCCATCCCACTTTATCCTATGCTTCTCATATCCGGGCCTCAGCCAGCAAATCAAATATTCAAAAAAGCAGATTTTCCATAATAAATTCCTCAGAACAATTACAAAAGCACCCTGGTTTGTACCTAAGTCCCTGTTACATAATGAACTACGTATGCTCTCATGGCTCAGTGGCGAAGTCGCTTGCCTTCCACCACTGGGGTTCCGGATTCGATTCCCGTAGAACATGTAAAATTTGTTACGACAAAATGAGTTTGCATACTTCACATGTCTTATAGCCACACTACTTTTTGCAATTGTTTCGAATATCTTGGAAGCGGAGAAGACATTTTACTGTCTTCGAGGAGAGCAGACGAAATAATGACTTGGAACAGATCAAACAAAATCTTCACGAGCAAACGAGACTGCACAGAGACCTAATTTTCACGTCATTACTTCAACTTGTCCGGCAAGTTTTCGCCACCTGAATTCGTTGGCGACTGCCTGCCATACGTGATCACGCATAGCAGAGACTGACATAAACGAAGTCTGCCAATACCTCGCACCAGAGACCGCGCGCGGTCGCGGCAGAATGGCCGTCATTGCGCGAGCTTCGACGCCGACGCCCGGGTACCTCATCGCTCCCGAACTTCGCCAAGATGCAGGTACTTACTACCCCGCCGGCAGGCGCCCGTCAGTGGCAACGACCCTCTCACACCCAGCCCCGCACAAAGGACGCGCCAGCAATTACATAGTTATCACGAGATGCCCGTAATTACAGGTTTTGTGTTAGTACAAAATTATTAAACACTTACGAAACGTACTAGTAAAACATCAAGAAAGAAAGTGGTCATCGTATTGCATGCAAATTGTAATTTTTCTTCTTGTGTGTAATTTAAAATTCAAGTAAAAAAGTGTCTAACATTGTAGTAGTAGTTCAAGCAAGAATTTCAGAAATAAATGTGTGCTCCCTTCAGGAACCACATTGAAGGAACTTTTTGCAATTTTATTCAATAGCGTAAATTGAGCACATCTGATTCCAATCACATGGAAAATTTAACTCTGAGAGACCCAGATCCTGAAGATAGTCTCGGCTCCATCGGAAGTTATTCCTTAGAAATCTTCAGCTGCTGTTGAAGATTGGTGTTGAAGGTAGTTGTTCACAACTCCTGCTGAGCACACCTGACACTGTCCCTGTCAGAGTGATCGTTACAATACTGTATATTACTCTGTATATACACATGTACACAATAACAAAAATGAATTCCTTGCAATTATAATTGTGAATATTGAACAATAATTTTAAAGAACTTTACAGTATTCATTTATTTTTGATGCATTATGTATAAATACATCTGACTTCATACAAATTATGGTAAATAATAATTATAACTATATAGACACAATGTTCTTACACAGTATATATTGTCTGAAGTTTTCTTTCACCAAGTCCTTCAGCCACTATTCCAGACATAAGGTTTCCCCCTGAATTATTTGGATATTGTACTACTCAATGACAGGAACATATGTTCAGCTAGTCATTACATTATAAAAGCATAAAAATATGGTTATTACAATAAATCTAAATTAAATTATGGAATCACTCTCAATGTGCTTTGAAAGGGACAATAAAATTATCAAAACATAACAAGAGGAATGTATCCTTAATGGCAAACATGAAGCATGCTCTAAAATGAACACCATTCAGAAACATACTATTATCAATCACATGTGCCAAGGGTCACTACAATAATCAACCAATCTGCATTTATCAGGTACACAGACTAAAATCATTAATTCCTCAACTACCCACAACCACGGTTTTTTTTATTACAAAGCTAGGAAGAAGGGCTACTAAAGCAAATCCAGCTAATTTTATCACAGTCTGGAAGTTAAAAATTAGGTCTAATGATCGAAGCGAGGCCAGCATTTCCCCAGCTTGAACGCACATAAAGTTGTAAGGCATCAGACCTGCAAAAAGCATTCAGCAAATGATCATGATTACAACTCTATGCAAACATAAAAAGTAGCAGAAATATTTTGATAAAACTTTCTGTAACATGTATAAGTATTTACAAATACTAAATACATACATAATACACATAACAAATAAATATATACTTTTTAGGCTGTACCGAAAAAATAAATTTTAATAGCTTAGTGAAAAAAATGTTAGTTTGCAATGAAAATACATCTGCACCCAGAACCAGTAAATAAAATGCATTTAGGGGTACCAAAAACCCCTTAAACATTTTTTCACTTTTTGAATTACTTTTTGGAAACTAAGGAGTACATATAATTGCAATTGTTTTTTTCTATATAGCTGCATTCCACCTATAGTGGCATACATTTTGAGTCTTAGGTGATGCTTTGTCATCAGAACAATGTTATGGAATATAGTGAGCACAACCTCCAAAAAACTCTGAATTCCATTTCATAATTTATGAACAAATTTATAAAATACTTTAATTGCATGCTTTGGGGTCGCCCATAAATTTCGTAAAGCAAATTTGGAGTATTTTGGAAATTCCTCTCTCCCTGAAACACACCTGTAATGTGAACTTAAATACCCATTTCATAATTCCGTAAAGTTTGCATCAACCTACACCCTATTTATATGTAAAAATAAATTATGTAACAGTAAAAAAAATTAGTAATAATTTCAGTTGCGTTATTTATTAAAATGTATAATAGTAATTAAAGTCAAAATTATTTGGCAATTCTGGCTGCACGTTAAGAGTGGGGAGAATTTTTACCGGAAGGTAGAGCACAAAAGCAAGAAAATTTCTGACAAGTCGTCCGCACACAACCGCAGATGGGTGGGAATCACTTCTGCTAATTTAACTGAAAACTAGAATATACTGTAGATCAGTTTTAAATATTTCCTTCATATTCTAACAGATTCAATTAATCTAACTCTGATAAAAAAATATTTCCGTTTATTGTAACACTTTATACATCTCTCATAACTCAATAAATTTAGTATTTTTTAATTTATTTTTTATTATTTAATGGTATATTGTCTTAATGTAAGAATGAATAAAAGGAATTATTTCAGAAAATCTAGAAAAAAATTAATTAATTTAATTTTTATGAAAGTCTAGAGTAATACCCCCTTCCCTTACATTAGGCAACAATGCTCACCCCCTCCGTCTTTAGTTATGTAATTTATGGATTACCTCTTTACACTTTCTTTTAAATTAAATTTTCATATCTGTAGAAATGACATTGTGTAATAACGAAGGAGGAAAAAACCTGATCCTGTCTAATTTCATAGTTTAGTTTAGTTTTAGTTTCAAGCAGAAGGTCCTTGCTGTCATCCTCACAATCTTCTTAACAGGAAACACTCAAAGAAATACATAGAAAACAATTTTTTCCACATTTATTTTACTAATGATGAACAGTCAGGATTAGAAGATGGTTTTCCGAGACAGTTGATTTCGAGTAGTTTGTTTAATTTCTTAAATTTAGAAATATCCTTTTTGTTGTAAAAATTGATACAGAGGTTGCTAGTACTCGTAGATGTTGAACATCTTCAAAGATGCTGGAAGCATGTCCTTATTTGTGAGTTTTTCTGTAAATTATCAATGAAGCTGGCTTTCACTTCAAGATATCTAAATAAACAGGAGTTGAAGGAAATTTTGGATCATTTCTGTGGCATGCTAAAAGTAAAGTGACTGAGCTTGAAGTGCAGTACTGGATGTATCCTCCTAGCTAAAAACTTCGCAAAATAGAGAAAAATAAAATAAAAAGCAAAAGTTTTCAATTGCATTAAAAAACTGGTTGCTTTGGCACTAGTTTTCTGATTCTTTTAATTCCTTCATTAAGTTTAGATATTCCTTAGAATTTCAGAGGATATCATTCTTGACAGAGACGTGGGAGATTGAACTGTGACAAGTGAGATCAAAAGGTGATGAAATTCATTTAAAAAAATGTAGCCTCATGAAAAAACTGATGAAGGCTAATAATAATAATAATAATAATAATAATAATAATAATAATAATAATAATAATAATAATAAATTATTATTAATATTATTATTATATCATCATCATATTATTATCACCATCATTATTTTATTACATTATTACTTTTCCTAATCTGATTTACCACCAAACTTTACACCAATTTCCATATGTTTCATTTATAAATAAATATTTTATTTAATTATGTATTACTGTCCTATTTTGGAGGTAGCAAATTTTATTTACCTCGTAAAGTTGGTGTTTATGATATACGACTTGCATCAGTTTTATTTATGCAAAATAATATCCTTTAATTCAGAAGCTTTGGAATATCTAGCTCACAGACAAATGTTAGAATTATATAATTAATTGTTTGATTGTTGCAATTTTTTATTTTTAGAGATTACAATTTTATATTAATTTACTAAAACAGTACTCTTTTGTTTGAAAATTAATTATTTATATTTAAGACTATTTAACTTAATTTGTATTTGTATTTGTTCCAACTGGCCAAGAAAATTAGTCACTTAATTTTTAAATTTTACAAAATACTGAATTCTTGGCAATTAAACAATTATTAATACTTCACTTTGCCATTTTCTGGTCAGTGGCTACATATGGTATCAGCATGGAGAGGCACTTATGACAAAAACCTCCAAACAAAAAACTCCAATGATGAATGTTCATAAGAAAATTTTAAAAATTATCTGTAAGAAAAATTCTAGGTATCCCTCCAAGAATTTATGTAGGGGAAAGAGAAAAAAAAGGAAAAAAAAAAGAAAAAGAAAAAAAACAAACTTTCAGACTGAAAACGATTTTATACCGAAAAATCAATTTGTTGTAATTATGCATGGAAAAAAGTGTACTAGATGTCATAATATATTGTGTGTATGAAAGCCTAAAACTATTTGAGTGATACTTTAAAACGACATAATGTACAGAAAATAAAAAATGATGATTGAAGTCATAGGGAGACACCTCGTGGATTAATCATGAGAAGAAATAAACTCGTACTTCTGATTGTTGCTTTTTTGGTAAATTTTTCTTATTTTTTTCCTTATTCTCTCATTTTCTAGTCATTTTTTATTTTCCATGTTTCTATGCTGTATTTGTGAAATAATATGTGAGGAATAATAGATGTTAGTCCACCGGAACAATATTATAATTTAATTATCTTGTCCAAGTCTGCGCACAGGCTTATGCCTTCAGCAGAGTATCTAAGATACTTAACTATTTTCTGTAGACAATATGTATGTATATATGTACGGTACTTGGAAATATATTCAATATTCAACGATGAAAGATTTTTAATGAAGTCCTCTCCCTCCTATTTGCAATTGTCACTAAATTTAAAACATTACAGGCAGAATGTAATATTTAATAATTAAACCATCACTCCTAGCAAAAAGATTGCTACTAAACTTACATCTGATAGGGCTTCTGAAACATGAATTAGGTTTTGGGAATCTCAAATATAATGTATGTACAGAGCCATCATCCTTTTTAAGTTCACAATATGAGAAAGTCAAAATTTTTAAAGTATTAACTTTCTGTACTTATATAGAAGTATTTTTCAAATTTTAATTTTTTGACCTTTATTATGCAATAAATTATTTTTAATTTTAACTTACCAATAAGAACAGTAAAGAAGAAGAGATGTAATGGTATTTGTACTATAGGTGATATCAAATTTAAGAGCCAGTTTGGAGTCATAGGAAATAATCTCAGGAACAGTAAAAAATAGATCATCTGATGTGAATTTTTCTCCACCTAGAAACATTTTGCAATTATTACAAAAGTAATTTATTGGTACAATAAGGATTTCAAATGATATTGTAAGTAGCAACTAAAGCCTAGTTCTTACACAAAAAATACTTTTCAGAAAATGTGCTACAAATTAAAAACATTTAACATTAATATTAAACAAACACTTTTTCTTCAATATCACACTCAGAGGATTTTAAACATTTCTAGCGCTTACTACTACATATCCACCTATCCACCCAAACATTACCTAAACTACTGGTAGTTACACCTAATTTATTACATTCATTCTAAGAATAATTTTTTTGTTATTATATAAAAATACACGTAAATTAATTGCAAAAAATTCTTGGCAATCAGCATAACCCTGAAGAAAAAGAAGAGGAGAAAAAAAAAATCCATGCATCCATCAATCGTCTTTCAAACTGATCAAAATTATGTCAGTCTCCTAGCATTGTATTTACAACTGAAACAGCAAAACTAAAATTATCAATATGTAAAATAAGAACATTTTTAAGTCATCTAGAGCAGAGCTGTCCACCTGGAAGCCCGCAGGCTGCATGCCATTTATTGTGACTTGCAAAATGTTATTAGACAAATGTAAAAGTCCCTTACATTCATGTCAGGTGAGAATATTGTGCCTAGCGCAAGTGCCCTGTCGAGTTCAACCCTCCCTCAATGAAAATTTTGTGAAGTTTAGATTTAAGGAATTTTTTTACTTGTCAATTTAGAAATTCAAAATCATCCCAATGTATTAGGCATGGTAGAGCCTGATGTCATATAGTTCCATCCTCCCAACCCCCCACCTCATATCAGAGCAGCCAAGCAACGTGCCCCGATCAACAATACGACAATTGGGGAAGTCAAGTGTGGACTGCCAGAGAAATGAAGATATGGCCCACAACCATATTAATGGTTTCAGTTGTGACCCTTGAGGCCTTGCAAGTTCAACACCCCTCATCTAGAGGCATGCTTTTATTAACTGTCACTGGCCATCTCATTCTCCAAAAGGTGTCAAAACGAACATCAAATTCCAAGCAGTCTCCTAGTACTGCTTTGGAAAATCATGGTTTAAATGCTAACTAAACTAACAATAGTTAAGAAAAACCAGACAATATTTTAATTACCAAAAATTAATTTTAACTCACCAATTTTTGAAAGTACATCACTTTGTCAGGAAAGTAATGCTCTACCACAGTCCTGGCACAATGCTGTGACAACAAGTAGCAACATGTGGCACCACAAGCAGTTAAAAAGCAACACAAAGGAAATCCTACGTATGTTCCAAAAAGTGCACCCGCCAATACGTTCTGAAATATTAAAAATATTAAATTACCAAACAGGGCAAAAAAGATGAAGGAAAAAAAGAAACGAAAAAAAACCTACCACAAAAATGTTAAATAACCATTCAATTAAGAGAAATCTATGATAAAAGAGAATTAAGTACTCTTAACTCTTAAGCAACACAGATGATTTTATGCATTTATTACATTTAATATATTTTCCAAAATTTCAATGTGCACTTAAATATCATTATAGCTCTAGCCAAAGTCACCATTTCAATGTTTGCTGTATAGTTGTCAGGGTTACAAAAATAAAAGAACTTGTTCATGAATGTGTAATACTGAATAATACATTGTACAAAAATGTCACATATTTCTAATAAGGAAATGAATATTCCTGACAATGTTTTTAGCAGGGCTCATATCACAACAAACTGTTTAATTCCTCAAAAGTTGGCATAATTTTATGAAAAAGAATACCACCTATTTCGTGAATGGAAATGGCCATGTGAAAGATGTCAAAAACAATATTATACTTGCATATCCTTTCGAAACTGAGGAGCTACAACAGCATATGCTTTCTCGTCATTTGTAATGGTTATGTAATACTATTTATACCACAATTTCTCTTCGAATTAACATATCTCAGTCATCATTTTTTCTAAAACTGTTTTGAAATCTTAAAAATTTGGAGAGCAAATTAAATGGTTAAAAATTTTTCAGTTAAAATTTCCATTTAGGACGAGGTTTTAGTGTTCTTTAATGTTCTAAAAATAATATTTCTGTTCTACAATTAGGAAACCAGAAAATTACGAAAATTTCAAAAAAATGTACGTTGAGCGGCGAAAGGTGGCAGCTGGGAAGGGGATGGGGCAAGACAGAATACTAACGGAATAGCTAACCCAGATCAAAGAAAATAGAAAACAATTTCGAGAAAGTTTGTACCATTCTATAGCACTAGTTCGTCATCAGTGCCCGGCCGAGAATTTTTCTCTGCCGAAAATTTGCCGTTTTTTTTGCGCAGCATTACATAACTTTTGCTATCCTACATATATTATTCTGTATATACAGGATTGGGTAGTACTTAAATACATTTTGTACTTCAAAAACTGTATTTTTCAGTTTTTTGGACTTTTATTTTAACGATGTATTTTAAATACATACAAAAGGTGTATTTAAAAAAACAATTTCTTAAAATACTTTAAATACAGATGAAGATAACGAGGATATTTTATTTTTGTTAAGATTCTGCTATGAAATGGACCCCATAAAAGGTAGTGAATGGACTTTTTTTAAAACAAAAATAAATGCTCCTTTCAGGTGGTGAACTTGAATTCTCTTCATTTTTAAATGATAAATTTAAACTATTCAAAATGTTGGATAATTATCTGATAATAAACATTAATTCCTTTTAACACTAGTTTATGTTCATCAGCGCCAGTTCAACAACTGCTTTCCTTTGCAAGTTTTATACATTCACCCACTACAGGTTTATTGTCTGACTATTTGTTTGAAAAACGTAATAGTTTTAAAAGGAAATTCCGTTTATTTCTTTTAGACATGTTTTGATAACATTTTGTATTTGGTATGAAAGTGTTGATAAGTATAAGTGATAGTGGTTTTGTGATATTATAAGTAAAAGTGTGTTATATTTGAAAGTTTTTAGTTATTATTGAGAAATATATGACTGTCAATTACTAATTTATTGTAATTGACTATTACAATATATTGTTGCAATAACAAAGTGTGGGTGCAAAAATATTTTATTTACTGTATTTTGAATATTTGAAGTATTTTAATTAGGTATGTATTTATCAATTCAAAACCTAATGTTTTTTGAGTGTATATTTAAATACTTATTTACAAAGTATTTAAATACTAAATATAAAGCATTTTGCCCAATCCTGCATACGTCCATATACCAAAAAGTAAAAATGCTTGTGTTCATTCTTTACCAAGCAAAAGTTTTAACAATAATGTCATTTATGTCATGTAATGAATTCATTGTGCTCAATGACATCATTGATCATCTAGCAGAGATCATAGTCTGCTAGATGGACTTCACCCTTCTCTAATTGGCAGAGGTGAAGCCAAACGGCCAGCCGGGAGCCACGTTACTTGGCAAAAGCTTAGAATGTCAATGCAAACAGTGGCACTTTCGTAGCTTTTAGAAAGTTAAAAACATATACTTTGTACAAATGAGGTTCTGGTCTATCATAAAGAGAGTGAAGCTCTGGACGTCAATAAGCTGATAAAATAGAAATAGAATCTAAATGAAAAGAATAGGAAGAATACTGATGTAACCTCACCAAAAAATACAAATTTTTACCATCATTCTCAAAAAGGTTGTGTTGCAATATTAGTAGATTATAAATCACAATATTACATTTATTATTACAATTAATACAAGAAAGTATATGCTGTTGTTACACTATTAGATGATGATCATGATTGTGAATGCATACAGGTTTTCAGAATGTATTGGTATTAGAAAAAAATCTTACATTTTAAAAGGTAACACAGTATTAGAAAAAAAATCTTACATTTTAAAAGGTAACACAATGAAAGAAATATACATAAAAAATTGCAAGCATCACAAAAATTATACTTGCCAGTAATGCAGATCCTGGTATGATAAATGCTTGCTTATACAGGTATGCGCTGCTGAAGAGCACTAATACGTAGAGGGAATTGCTGCTGTAATATAATTGTAAAAGTTCAGCCAGTTGCTGAAGCTCTCTGAGATTGCTGGGAAATCTTAGTCGATTCTGAAAATATTTTCACTTAATAAATATTGTATTAATAACAACACAAACAAACCTGAATTCCAGGTTAACCATAAATGAAACAATTGATATTTCAAACACAATATCATAACTCGGTTTAATATTAGAAGCATTGTATACTTTTTCCTAAAATGTTCAATTCAAAATATTTAAATAATATTTTAAAATATTGAATTTTTGAAAAATTTATTATTTCTTTTATTTAAAAAAATCATTAAAAACTGAACACAACATACAATACAATTTGAACACATGATTTTGAGTTCCAGTGTCCCTATCCCCTCTCTTTCAATACACTTATTTGAATTATGAATATAAGTAGCAACAAGAAATTTTCATACCTAGTAATAGAAACCTTTTCAAAAAGCAAATTAACTATAGATTTTGACTTTCATTCCTTATAGTGCTATAGGTGAAGGAATGTACTCACTGTTTCAAGAACATTGAAAACAATTATTTGTTGGTACTGATGTTGAAGTAACTAGATTCCTCTCTAAAATTCTACATAGCACTAGAATTCAAGCAGAGATCATGAAGCTATGTTTATACCCACATGCAAAGCAAGGGGCGATCTCAACATTTGTTCAATGGATCGCGGGAAATAGGAAAAGACACAGAAAAGATTTTTATTGGGATTAGTGGATTTTCAATAGTTAGTTGTTGATACTGAATGATATGATTATATCGTCGGGTGTAATAATTGTAGATATCTGCATTGAATGAAAAAAATCTTCCCATAAGTCAGGTTTGACAAATCACTGGATTGTAAATGAAGGGCAAGGCAATATATTTTCAAGATCATGGCAAAATTATTTTCCCTAATCAAAAAATTTGGATGAATGGTCTCAACTGAAAACGCCATTTTTACACTTGACCTTCGTAAATATGTCACAAAATTAATACTATATTACAAACTCTAAACATGAAAAATTATTTGTCACAAATAATTTAAGTCACTCTAATTCATTACTTAACTTTCAAGTCACTAACCTCTTTTCCTGTTGAAACAGGTGGTGCAAGACATGTCAAAATATATAGGAAGCAACTAGCTGCTAAAACCGTACATGCAACTGATGACACAGATGAAAATACCGATGGCATAGTAACGCAGATACTCTGAAAATTAGAAATGTAGCACATATCCTCAAAGAACAAATGGAATGACAAAATAACAGGGTGAAATGAAGATAAGAATGAGCAAATACACTTATCTTAGATTTGTTACTCAGAGCAACAATACATTAGAACTTTACAATGAAGAATAAAGAAACATAACTCAATAACAAGTGAAACAAAGTAAACAAAATCAAGTGACTATAGCTGAACTATTAGTAAATATTTACCTCCTTTACACTTTTGATGACACTGCAATAAATAATGACAGTTACATGTAATGCACAACTATATAACGGATCAGCATACCATGTTGAATAGTTGTACTAATGTGAAAGAAAACAATACGACACCTTCTTTTATAACGTCTTCCAATGAAGCGCGCACTCGCAGAGAAAGGCAAGGGCTCAGCCGGGCACTGCGATCTTCCCACATCTCACGTAAAGCAGGCCAGTGTGTAAGGTGCTCCTTTCCGTTCCCAAGCCTGCTCGAGTCGAGATACCATCATCGCGAGTGAGTGAAGCACTTGTGGCGTGATGCGCGATGCCTTTGCCAGCCAATCACATTGGTACACTGGCGGCAGAAAAACAGATATACCAAAATAATATCTATACTTCATGAAAACAAGCACTGCAAAACAGTCATTTCGATAAGGATTTTCAAGGAAATGTAATGATAATTAATATTAATATTATCATTATGAACACATTGTTATCATCTTTGCTCGTTTTCACTGTAATACAATCTCAATAAATTATTATTATTATTATTATTATTATTATTATTATTATTATTATTATTATTATTATTATTATTATTATTATTATTATTATTATTTTACTACTATTCAAAAAAGTATAAAATGTATTTGCCAATTCAGATTAAACGCTTTATGATATTTCTGTTGCATGAAGAAATGAATTATGATTCTGTATTGGGGAGAATGTAACTTTTGTTTGAAATAAGAGGCCTCCGTGGTTCTATAGCCCCAGGTGTCTTGGCTTCTTTTTCTCTTACAATAAAAGACGGAACTCAAATGGCGTGCAAAATCAAACATTAACATTGTAACCAGTTTGGTCAGAAAAAAACAAAACTCGATATCACTTCAAAAATAAAATAAATAATTCTGAACTTTTCTCATGGAACGACAAATAAAATATACGTTCGGAGAAGGGAAACCCAACATCAAATTTCTGCCTGATCGATTGCTGGAGAAATTTAAAGTGGGATGAAGAAAGTTACCACACGCAAAAGAAAAAATCAGAAAATGTTTATGAAACTGTGAGAACTGAAACTGTAAACGCAATGTTTCCTAGTCATGGAAATCCCGAATAAATCTAGTGGTAGGCGAATCAGTGGCAGATCCAGAAAGTATTTCACGGGAGGCCTAGTAGTAGATATAAATATTTTTACTTTCCCTTAAACATGTTTACGGGAATATAAGGAAAGGAAAGTTATGTAATGCTGTTCGAAAAACCGGCAGATTTTCGGCAGAAAAAAATTAATTGACTAGCCCTGATAACGAAAAAGTGGATAAATCCAGTTGCTAAATTAAGAAACAAATCCTCTGTTCCGTCCACAACACAAAGCCCCCGCGCAAAGGCGGGTGGTCGCTCCCTCCCCCCCGGAGGCGGCAGCTCCCGCAGAGTGCGCCCGCCGCACACTCGCCGCACCCGCGCCGCCGCCCCCCCCCCCCCCCCCCGCTTTCCCGAAGGGCTGCAGTTTTCTGGCTTGCAACGCCACATTCACTTGTGCCAGATCAGGCTTGCGAGAACCACCGCGAGAGGCACAGGCCACACCGCCTTCTTAATTTCTAATCATTGCACATACTTATTGACCTTTCAGTGTTTTAAACAGCAGTAATGTGTTCTATCTTGAACAGTATAATTTGTGTTAATGTGGTCACTCGAAATCCACAATCTAAATTCTTTGTTTTGAATCAAATTCTTGCCAATGTGTAGATCAACTTATTAATGTGATGAACTTTTTTCAGTGAACATTCGCTCTGTAATAGACTAAGCATGCTCATTTCTGTCATTTTCAGTGTTAAACCAGTTCTATTTATTAATTTTTGTTTGTGAAAGTCCATTGTTAATTTTTTACTCGAGTGTTAAATCAATTGTTATCAAGTGTTAATTTTGCTTTGTTAGTGAATAAGTGTAATTGTAAGTTGCGAAGTTGTGGTATGCGTGTGTTCATTGTGTTACAGGAATACAGGCTCCCACACAGTCCTCGATCGATTTCTTAATTATATATTTTTAGAGTATTCACTGATATTGTAGAACTCATACTAATCTCTTTCCGTTTATTAAGTAATCATGGCAGACAAGCTCCGGAAAAAGCTTGAAACCGCATGTGCAGCGGCAATTAAACTCATAGACAACCAGGCAATTTTCATTCGAAATTTCAGTATAATCGATGAGGAAACTTACGAGCAATTAGTTGCTCGTAAGGCACGCACCCTCGAAGTGTGGCAAAATTATAAAACTGAATCCAAACAGCTTATAGACAATTTCCCAGATGCGGAACAAGATTTTGCATTTGAAGACAGATATTTCTCATTGATTTCTAAAGTCAATGCATTATTTAAACAAAGTTCTGCGATCTGTGAGACTACACCTGTGACAGGTTCACGTTATTCTCAGGAAATGCCGTTCAGCGTAGTCAGGCTTCCTGAACTCCTAAGTCCCCAGTTCTCCGGCCGCGACGAGGATTGCCAATCGTTCAAAGATCTCTTCACTGCACTAATTATTCAAAATAAAAATGCGACAGAAATGGAAAAAATGCAATATTTAGTTCAAGCACTTCCTTCAGAGTGCAGACCAATTGTGTCACAATTCCCCAATGAGCCGAATAGTTTCGTAATAGCATGGAACGCGCTAAATTCGCGATACCAAAATCCGCGTTTACTAGCAACCGCCCACATCACCGCCTTAGAATGACCTCCAGTGTTGGATTCAACCAATCCACACACATGGAGACAGTTTGTTGACCATTATCAAACCCATGTATCAGCTCTCGACAACATAGATTTACAAGTTCCATTGAGTGAATTACTAATTCTCCATCGCATTCTTGCGCATTGTCCACACGCCGTGGTGCAAGAATGGGAACAAAATGCGCCATTAGATAAAAATCCACAACTAAAAGATTTTTACAATTTTTGTGAAAGGCAGTACTAAATCGCTGCCATTAACAATGCCGGTACGTTTGCTCAAAATAGTAAACCTCCCTGTGAACTCAAACAAAGTGTTCCCCGTACTTGGCATGGACCATCTAACAGTGCAACCAACAATACAGGGAACAAATGTTCATTTTGTACTAGCGTGCACTTACTCCATCAGTACTAGAAATTCCGCGAACTATCGCAAGAGGCCAGTTTTTCCCATGTTCGTCAACAACGGCTGTGCCATAATTGCCTTAAGAAATATCCTAAAGCGCATAATTGTTCGGCATTCACATGTCGTCAGTGCAACGCTAATCACCATACACTACTACATGGTTACTTTGAATCGAAAGTGAATGTTGCTGTTTGCAACGCCCAGTCGCCGGCACCAAGAAACTAAGCGCCTTTCCCTCTCCCATGCGGCCAACAGCGCCCGCCTGCGGTTCTCGAAGGAGGAGAATTTTCGCCAGGTATTGTCTCGCAGCCACCGGGCTACCGCACCTGTACGCAGAGTGCACCCGGCGGTCATTCACAGGAATTCTGGAATTCGTCGCCGGCACCAGGAAACTACGCACCTTTCACTGCCCCGTGCGGCCAACAGCGCCCGCCCGCTGTCCTCGAAGGAGGATTTTTTTCGCCAGGTTTTGTCTCGCAGCCACCGGGCTACCGCACCTGTACGCAGAGTGCACCCGGCGGTCATTCACAGGAAGTTAGGAATTCAAGGGGTGCTTAAAATAGAGTTGCCAATTCGCCCGGGAGAGCTGTAGAAAATAATTCTAACAGCTCCGACGCCGTGCAATCTCTGCCGTCGGCACGCGTAAATTCGTTTAATGCGAATGTAAATCTTTTTTCGAGCCGCCTTTCACCTTGTCTGTTACCGACCGCTGAAATTCTGGTAAGCGATCGCTGCGGTAATCTTCATGCATGCAATGCCCTGGTGGACAGTGGTTCAAATTGTAATTTAGTTTCGGAGGCGTTGATCAAGCGACTTGACATTGCCAGTACAGCGGGACCGGTTGAAATCCAAACAGTTGGTACAGGTACTACGAGCTCGCAACACATTGCATCGCTCATGATAGCTTCTCGTATAACTAAATGGCATTGTCAGGAAGCGTTCATAGTAATGGCTGCCATTACCACAGACCTCCCGCCGGTCACATTTGCTTGCGGAGAGTGGAATGTACCACCAAACCTTCCGCTTGCGGATCCACTTTTCAATGTTACAAAATCAATTGACATTTTACTAATTTTAATCATTTTAACGGGCAAAATTTCATTGTCAAAGGGAATGCCTATTCTCCAGAACACTGAACTGGGATGGGTAGTGTCTGGAAACATGCCGTTAACCACTGCAAACGCGCGTGGGTGTGTTGTGATATCTAATTTCACGTATTCGATGGAAAAGATCTCACAGCAACTGCAGAAATTCTGGCAACTCGAAGAGGTACCAACTAATGTTCCATTATCCCCCGAGGAACAATTTTGCGAGAAGGTATACACAGAAACAACGTCACGCGCCCGAGACGGACGGTATATTGTAGCCCTTCCGTTCAAACGAGACGCACCGAAGTAGGGTGCTCTCGATCGCGCGCTTTATCCCAATTTTATGCACGCGAAGCAAAACTTGCAAAGGATGATGCCCTTGCAGATCAATATAGGGAAGTTATGGAGGAATATATAAGCATGGGCCATATGCAACAGGCTCCACAATCTCATGTGAAATCACCTGTTTATTACATCCCACACCACAGTGTGGTGAATCCTGACTCCAGAACGACGCGGTTACGCGTCGTGTTCAATGCGAGTTCAAAGACCTCTACAGGCTATTCCTTAAATGATGCACTGTCTGTCGGCGCAACAATTCAACCGGATCTTTTCTCCTTAACGTTACGGTTTCGCACTCATGTTGTCGCTCTCTCTGCAGACATTGCTAAGATGTACCGCCAAATTCAGGTGTATCCTAGGTTTTATGATTGGCAACGGATTTTTTGGCGTCCGGAGCCACAGCAACCAGTCAAAGAGTACCAGCTGAAAACAAACACGTATGGTACCGCAAGTGCCCCCTTCATTGCGGTGCGCACTTTGCACCAATTAGCTGTGGATGAAGCATCCCATCTTCCGCGCATGCAGGAGGTCATTACTTCCCAATTCTACGGCGACAACTTACTTACTGGAGCTGATACGACACAAGAGGCATTAGACATTGTAAATTCGCTAGTGAATGTTCTCAACAAAGGGGGTTTTCCTTTACGGAAATGGCAGAGCAACGACCCTAATGTTCTCGCGGAAATACCAGAAGAAATTAGGGAACATCAGTGTGAATCTGTGTTAGCGTGCTCGGAGGAATCTACCACCCACGCACTCGGATTGGCGTGGGATGCATTTCACGACACACTCAAGCTCACGTGCAATCTTGAAAAGTTTCTAGAAATTCAACATTTTTCGAAACGACAAATTCTCGCGTGTATTGCTTCAATTTTCGATCCCCTCTGTATAGTAGCACCGCTAGTAATTCCGGCCAAAATATTATTGCAAGAGCTGTGGAAAATTAATATTCAGCGGGACGAGTTTGTACCCCAAGACGTAAATTGTAAGTTTAAAATATTGATTTCCCAACTTGCAGAAGCGGTAACCATCTCAGTTCCTAGGTGTGTATGCACCGCGCCAAGTTTGCAGTCCATAGAGCTTCACGGGTTTGCGGATGCCTCACAAAGCGCCTTCGGCGCTTGTATTTATGTTAGGACTGTTACTGAAAGTAATTGTGTCAGCACTTTACTTTGTGCAAAGTCCCGTGTGGCGCCACTTCGCCCTCGCCCGATTGCTCGACTTGAGTTATGCGCTGCCGTTCAACTATCTCGACTTGTGACAAAAGTGGTAGCTTCATTAAAATGCAAAATTAGTTCTGTGCGTCTCTACACAGATTCTACAGCTGTTTGCGCCTGGATAAAAACGCCACCTGTAAAACGCATTGTATTTGTTTCTCTCCGCGTCGCGGAGATTCAAGAATTAACGGTTAATTTCAAGTGGTTTCATGTCCCATCAGGGGAAAATCCAGCAGATTTGCTCTCTCGCGGGAGTTCTCTCCCAGAACTTAGGGCTTCAGATTTGTGGTGGTCAGGCCTGGCCTGGCTTTCGAAACCTAACACGTGAGCCGCCGGGCTAGAAGAACACACCTCGGCGGCCCGGACGGCACCTACCCTACCCCGGTTTGTGACAAACATAACCATTGCGCAAGCATCTGAGGATCAAGCTGACGTTCCGCCCCCACTCACGCGAGATTTTCGTCTCAGGGTAATGTCGGTTATCCAGAAATATTCACAGTATTCTGACATCATCCGGAATCTCGGCTGGTGTTTTCGGTTTGTTCACAACTGCCCCCACAAGGAAAATAGACGGTCCGGCAGTCAACTAGTAATTGAAATAGAACAAGCTGAACTGCTCGCAGCCAGAGTAGTACAAGCAGAATCTTTCGTCTCTGAATTGCACTCCTTGCAGTCTGGGCAGGAAGTAGCAGTTAAAAGTCCCCTTGCCCCACTAGCACCTGCGTTGTACGCGGGTGGCTTAATCAGAACTAGTGGGCGCCTAGCTGCATCGAACCTACCTTTCGATCAAAAGCACCAAATTCTTTTGCCGTCTAAACATCACTTAACTAAGTCACTCATAGTGGATGTACATCATAAATTACTTCACGCAGGCACGCAATCGGTCATGGCGAGTATCAGACAGAGGTACTGGATACCAAGTACAAGGCAAACAATACGAAATGTATTGAAGAAATGTATCACATGTTATAGGGAAAAGAAACTGTTCGGGTCACAGCAAATGGGTCAGTTGCCTAGTGCCCGGGTTACGCCATCTCAGGCATTTGACAACACTGGTATTGACTACATGGGTCCTATGGTCGCCCGCATCGGAGGGCCTAGATCATGTGTCACTACAAAGGTCTATGTTGCTATATTCGTCTGCATGTGTACTAAAGCAGTCTACTGCGATGTCGTTTCGGACCTTACTACTGCCGCGTTTCTTGCAGCATTAGATCGATTCTCTAGTCGCAGGGTTCTCCCGCGGGTAATATACTCCGACAATGCGAGCAATTACCTTCAAAGGAGCGGACAGGGAACTTGCAGAAGTATACAAATTTCTCGCAAACCCTGTGGTACAAAACACGTTACAGAGAGCCAGTGCAACTCGCCGCATTCAGTGGCATTTCATACCACCGCGGTCGCCTCACATGGGTGGTCTCTGGGAATCAACAGTCAAATCATTCAAGACAATTTTGAGAAAAACGGTCAAAAATCGAATTTTCACATTCGAGGAACTCTTAACTTTGTCTGCTAAAATCGAAGCACTTCCGCTTCACAAGCCAGCCGCCAAGAACATTGACCACATGCAACGCTGGAAAAGAATCCAGGTAATGACACAGCAGATCTGGGATCACTAGTCAAAAAACTATAGCAGTTTATTACAGCGAAGTAATAAGTGGCAATCCACGTCACATAACTTAAAATTAGACACCGTAGTGTTACTTGCTGACGAACAGCTTCCGCCCTGTCAGTGGCGCCTAGGTCGGATTACACAGCTCATGCCTGGGGCCGACAACCGTGTAAGAGTAGTCAAGGTGAAAACTGCCACAGGTGAATATGTACACGCAGTGCATCGCCTATGCCCACTCCCATTAGAAAATTAACTCGGACATTCGTGTCGCGAACGGACCAATCATTTTCCCCCCTTCTTATGATTCTCGCCTTCGGCTTCGAGCCCGGGAGTCTATGTTCCGTCCACAACACAAAGCCCTCGCGCAAAGGCGGGTGGTCGCTCCCTCCCTCCGGAGGCGGCAGCTCCCACAGGTGCGCCCGCCGCACACACGCCGCACCCGCGCCGCCGGCACCTCCCCGAACGGCGCCCCCCCCCCCCCCCCCCGCTTTCCCGAAGGGCTGCAGTCTTCTGGCTTGCAACGCCACATTCACTTGTGCCAGGAGAGACTTGCGAGAACCACCGCGAGAGGCACAGGCCACTCCGCCTATCCATGGCCTTTTCGTTGAGCAGTCTCCGCGCTCACGAACACATTTCCGTGTTTTGCGCTTCGCGCACGTAAAAACGCTGCCCTCGGCACGTGTATCAGTAAGTTGAGTGCGCTACTCTATCATCGACGAGCAGCCAGTATACAAGTGTCGCCACTATACAGGTGTACGGACAGACCCGACTCACACACCTTCAGTTACCTGCTGGCGAGAGACCGTGTGTGCCGCCCGCACACTCTTGCTGTCAGGGCCCACCTAGGGCCCGGTCCGTGCTCAAGCTGCGGGACATACTCTCCCCGCAACCAGCGAACTGTGTGGGACGCCTGCATTCCCGCTTCGCCCGGGAGAGGAGCACCGCTGGTCCACGCATGCCGCAGCCACCCAGCATAAGGTATTCGGCAACGCTGTGTGCCCATGGACGGGTAGTTCGACCAACCTTCACGACGTCACCTTCACGGTGATGAGTAACGTATAATCTAACCATTTGTATCATTCATTTAATTTCATGTCTGTACAATTAATATACTTCATTTGTCATACCATCCCATCAACGTAGAATATACATTTAATATTAATAAATAGTTTGTGCAATGAAGTTCGTGTAAATTTGTCATCCTCCGCCTCCCTTCTTAACCAGCGCCATCCCTCTCCCCCCCGGGCACCTCACGGCCCGGTGCGGTGTAAAAATACGTTGTATAGAGAAGGGCCGTTCAGTCTGCTAACGACCCCTCCCTGTTCCAGGTATTCTTCCCCCTTCTCTGTGCATCCTCTAAAATGTGGTTTGACCAGAATCCTAGTTCTGTAGGTCATTGATACCGAAAAACCACTAGCGCCTAAACCAACACCCGATTTTTTCGAAATTGAAGAAATCTTTATCAATATGGTTCGAGTCTCATTATCTGAATTTTCGAAAATTGTAAAATTTGATTTTTTGCGGAGTCTTCTTACAACTACAAAATTGAAGATAGAAAGTTTTCCTCCAAATAAAATTTGTTCTCCATGAGTTATTTCATTAACGTCAGGTACATTTTTTAAACGTTTTTCAGACAGCTGCGTGACTGAACATGCTGACTTGAAAGTTTCATCGAATCGTTGCTGATAACGAAGATATTAATACAGGAGGGACAAAACAAACCTAACAAAGCACGTCTTCACTCTTCACTGGACACCCACACCCCTCCACAATTACCTACAAAGCACTTGTAGATCACGGCAAAACGTTAAATGAATGTTTTCACTACACGCAAAAGAAACAATCTTCATCGGTAATCAAAAATGTAAATTTCCTTATAACGTAGCATTGTAAAACAGATTTTGATCGCTTATGACCATAAAGTTGCACAGCGATTTAAAATAAAATAAATAAATAAAATGTTCATCGGTATCAAACAACTATCGGTATCAATACACTATGTGATCAAAAGATCCGGACACGACCAAAATGGTGTTATGGTGTGGTCGTTTTCCACGGAGGGAGCTTGCACCCCTTATTGTTTTGTGTGGTACTATAGGTCAACGTTAGTGTTTTAGACACTTTCTTGCTTCCCAATGTTGAAGAGAAATTCGGGGATGGCGATTGCATCTTTCAACACGATCGAGCAGCTGTTCATACTGCACGGCCTGTGTAGGAGTTGTTAAAAGACAATAACATCCCTGTAATGGACTGGCCTGCTCAGAGTTCTGCCTTGAATCCTATCGAAACACCTTTGGGATGTTTTTGAACGCCGACTTCGTGCTAGGTCTCACCAACCTACATCGATACCTCTCCTTAATGTAACACTCTGAAGAATGGGCTGCCATTCCCCAAGAAACCTTCCAACACATGATTGAAAGAATGCCTGCGAGTGTGGAAGCTGTCATCAAGGCTAAGAGTGGGCCAACACCCTATTGAATTCCAGCATTACCGATGAACCGCCACGAACTGGTAAGTCATTTTCAGTCATGTGTCCGGATAATTTTGATCACATATCATTTGTTCTAGTTGTTGCTGGGAGAGTGAATCTTGAATTAATAATTATGCAAATAAATCTCGTCACAGAAATTGTAAATAGTATAAGATAGAGGAATCTAAGCCTTCTGAGCGTCACGTCACAAAGATAGCCACTATCAGAGAGTACACATTGGTATGTATCGCCATAATCGCCAAGGATTGCAATATAATTGGCATTGGTAATATCGATAAGTGCTAAACCAACAAAAAATTAATAGAATGTCCGTAATATCTCATCCTATAGATTACGGTGTGAGGAACGTTTCTTTGAGGACTTTGTCCTCAAACTTTCAGTAAGGCCCTAGAACGCTTCATTTAGGAGATATTTAACCAAATAGGTAACTGAGTGCTGTGGGTTGCATTTGGCATGAATATTTAGATTTTTTTGTTTAAAGAAATCCGTCACATTTTTAAAGGCAAAGTGCAATTCGTCACGTCTCCGTGAAATCCACTTTCTTTAGAGGCCTCATTTATAGAGATCAGTTTCGTGTGAAAGCCGCAAAAGGTATGTATACTACTGAAACAATGGAGGCTACAGGAGGCAATGATATAAACAACAGGGTTTAATGTATGTGTATATTTCGCGAATGTTCATTCCCACCTGAGATATGGCATAATATTCTCGGAAAATACATCATATAGCTTCCAGACTTTTAGAGTACAAAAAAGAATTGTAAGAATAATGAGCAAATCCCACCCACGTGATTCTTGTTATCCTCTCTTTATTAATCTAGATATTTTACCATTACCTTGTCTCTTAATATATGAATCAGTGTTTTTTGTCAAAAATGGCGGGAATATATTTTCAGCAAACGCCGATAACTGCAACACTCGACGAAGTAATCATATTCATCAGGTAACAGTATCAACAGCTCACTATAAAAAATTCACATATAATACATGTACATTATTTTACAAAACCTTGCCTGATGACATTAAACGATTAAATTCGTTACAAAAGTTAAGGTCAAAATTAAAATCTTTTCTTCTGCACAACTGTTTCTATACAATTAGAGACTATACCGAGAGTCCAAAAGGAAATAATATTAATTTTAACAATGACTATTAATGTATTGTATATCATTTGGATTGTATAATTGTAAAGAACCTGTAACAAGTATTGTACTTCAGCTTCTGGGTCAATGACCCCCATCTTGATCAGGTTTTCGTCCAGTTTTCCTGATCCTCGAGCAAATGCTGAGATGGCCCCTTGTTTTGCTTCTGGACATAAATGTAACTTCAAATTAACTTCTCCCCATAGCACGTCACACACAGTTTTTAACTGTTTTTGACGTAAATAAATAAATTAAAAAAAAACAAAACAAATGTTCCCTTTCGCGTAACAGAAACTACATGTTTCTTAAACAAGTTAACTATGTTTAATCGTTTCTGTGATGCGAAATTTGCTCTTTTCACATAAAACTATTGAGTTTTCGAAAAACTTAATCAGACATTATTTAAAACACATGTACTCATAAACATAATAATGTGAACATATTGTCGATAATGTAAATATTAACGACGTGAGAGACAAGTAAAAAACATTACATTTTTGTAATTTTTGGAGAAAAAAGGATAGAGCAATATGTTATTTATGTCATTTTATAGAGTGCATTTAGCATAATCCTTACCAAAGATTTAAAGAAAAAATTGAAATCTTTTTTGAGAAAATCTTGTTTTTGTACTTTTTTAATTATATATATTACACCCAATATTGTGCTAATTGAAAATTACTAAAATTATCAAAAAACTGTACACGACCTTCATGAAAGAATAATTAAGGACAACAAATTTCATTCACAGGCAAAATCCCTATCTTCAATTTTCTAGTTGTAGAAAGACTCCGAAAAAATCATACTTTTGAAATTTTCGAAAATTCGGAGTTAACCGTGAAATTAGGATCTATGCCACCTTTATAAGCATATTTATTCCCTTCTTACAATAATTTTTTTTAAATGGAGCGGTTTAAAAAAAAAATTGAAAATGCCCTAAGGGCTTAATGTAAAGTACCCCCAAATTTTAAAGAATGTTTTTCAACATCTCAAAGCATCGGCTAGAGCCATATGGACAAGAGTTTCTTGAATTCAGAAAAACCCTGTTTATGGTTTACGCGCTAGTGGTATTCACAGACGGACGGCAGTGGGGCGGACGTTTAAAAAAAACACTATCCGTATCAGGGAGCCTCAAAACGTTCTGTTGAAATCTCGAAATCAAATTTTTGCAGCATTAGATAACTTTCCCTGTACTATACTCTTTTTTTTAACTGTACTCCTCAAGGCCCTATTTTACGGTGGCATTATGTCACTGTATTTTGTGTTTTGCTAGGTCGTGCCGCTAGATATCGCATTGTCGCAACCGTATCCAGCACTGCTATAGCAAAGGAGGTTTAGAATGAAGTACAGGACCTTATGGGATTTACCAGTAAATAAACATCCCCCGTTTTCAAGATTTCAAAACTGTTTTAAACCATCATTAACATAATTTTTCTTCAGAATAATTACATTAGTAAAATAATACCTCGAATACATTATGTGTTTACCACAAATCGTGGTGAATATTGTTGTATATTCAGGAACAATTAAGAAGACAACAGTTCTTATCAACAATGCAGGTTTATTATTCCGAGTCCAAAAGCATAAACCAAGTACAAGCCATTTCGCCGTTTCCAGAAAAGGTCCCTTTTACATACACTAATCATCAACCACCTGGAGAAACACCGTTACCACCCCTGCACGTAGCACTTTGGCACCTCGTCGCTCATTGTGCTCGTTCGATGCACTCGGCCCGTCACTGTCCCCGCCATGCAGTACATTTGTGCAGTTTTGTGAACGCACGGGAAGTGCAATGTACGTTCACGCCACCGCGGTGGGACCATTCCTACCCTTACGGGCATCTATGGTCAATCCTGCAACATGAAGAAAAACAGAAGGCCAAAAAATGACTTTAGCCTACTTGCGCGCGCATTGCGTGTTTTGAATTACTACGTTTATGCCTCAGTCCCACTTCCCTGTTTCAGATTACTCTTACTCTAGGAAGTGCTTCGATCGCCTGTACTTTGCCCTTTGGTCGGGTTGGTATGAGGCGATCTCGGAAATGAGATCATTCTCCGAGTCAGCTGCTTTTTCAAAGAAATTTTTAACTATATTTTTGATATGATTTATCAGCAGTGGCATTGATAATTCGCGATGTAGGGTTTCTATACGAGTGTTTCTAGGAGCGCAGAGGGCAGCCCTGAGACACTCGTTTTGAACTACTTGCAGTTTGTTCAGATGATAAGTTGCTGCAATTGCCCAACTTGGGCATGCGTAGTCCATTTGTGGCCTAATTATTGCTTTATAAAGCGTGAGGCAGTTTGCCGTTGACAGTTTGCTCTGCTTGTGAACCAAGCTTCGCAATCTGCCTCTGGTCTGCCGCGCTTTCTGTCGCACATTTTCGATGTGCAGATTGAATGTTAATGAGCTGTCTAAAGTGACTCCTAAATATTTGACATATTTAGCCTAATTAATCGCGTCTCCGCATAGCGCGAGTGGCCTTGGTCGCGTGAATCTCAGTCTCCTTGTGAAGAGTACAGCTGCACTCTTACTCACATTCACTTTGACCCGCCACAGTTTCAGCCACTCCTGGATCAGTAGCAAATGTTGGTCCAAGTACTTCTGGAGAAGTTCGATATTTTTGACGTGGCTATTACAGCCGTATCGTCGGCGTACAAGGAGAGCTCCGTTGAAGGTGGGTGGGAATATCACGCACATAGAGGCTGAAGAGCGTAGGAGCAATCACGCTCCCTTGCGGCACTCCGGCCCGTACTGCGCGGCGGGTGGATTTGGCATTCAGAAGCGTCACTTGAAACGTTCTGTTTGTTAGGTACGAGTGGATAAGGTGCGCAAGGTATATAGGAAAGTTCATGGAGTGAAGATTGTAACGGAGGCCGACGTGCCAGACCTTATCAAAGGCGCTGGCAACGTCGAGGAAGACTCCACCTGTGAATCGGCGTTCATTGAAGTTGCGTCTTATGCGGTCCGTGATTCGCACAGGCTGATGCGTTGTGCTGTGTCCCGCGCGAAAGCCGAACTGCTCCTTATTTAAAAGTGCATTTTCTGAAACATATTTTAGGATTCTGTTTTGGATTAGTTTTTCACATAGCTTCCCGACCGTATTTAGTAGGCTTATGGGCCTGTACGACTCGGGATTTTTCGGATTTTTCGGATTTTTCCCTTACTTGTAAAAAGTTACAATATGTGCAAGTTTCCACTGACTCGGGAAATGCTGAAACATAAATATAGCATTAAACAGAGCGACTAAGAACACTATGGCCTGCTGCAGCAGCTTCTTCAGGACGTCGTTAGAGATGCCGTCGGGGCCAGGAGCTTTTCTAGTTTTCAGCTCCGAGATGGCCGCTTTTACTTCAGTCTCTGTAGCGAAGCTCGGCCCGTCGGCTGACGCGTGCAAGACCGCATTACCGTTTGTTGTACTTCGACAACGTGCGGTATTGGCGGCGCCTCCTTGACCGGCTGAAACTGAGATTCTAAGACATTAGCAAGGAGTTCCGCTTTCGCTTCGTTTGATTCTGCGAACTCTCCTGTGCTGGTCTGAAGCGGCGGCACTATTATTGGTGTCCTGGAAAGCATGCGAGTGACTCGCCTCAGTGAATTATCTTCAGGTTTGAGACCTGACAACAATTTAGCCCATTTCTGATTGCGGTATTCAGCTAGTTCGATTTCAATTTTACGTTTCAATCGGTTTAGCTCCCGCTTATCAGCTGGGTGTCGCGTGCTCTACCACAATCTGCGCGCCCTGTTTTTCCTAGAAATAAGATTAAGAATGTATGGGGTTAATGGTTGCTCCTTTTTAGAGGAACGCTGCTTCTCCGCTGCTGCGTTGAGGCTGTCACTCACAGCTTCGGCGAATTGTTGTGCTCCAGCTTCTATCTGCTGCGGTCCTGACAGTACAGATGCATCTGGTATGCGCTGCTGCAGCTCCGTCTGGAATTTCTTCCAGTCCGTGCGCATCTTCTGCGTCGTGGGTGCAGTCGACAGGGTTAGGCCGCCGCGCCTCATATCCGCTATCACTGGGAAGTGGTCAGAGGAAAGCTCATAAGTGATGGTTAGTGTGGGAAGGTAATGGAGTATATCTCGCAGCCGTTTGCATCAGCGGTTGCTTTCAGCTTACAGCCGCGGGGGCAGGTGATGCGGGAGCTCCGGGCCGTGTGTTTGGCTTTAAAATCGCCAGCCACAAGTGTTGGAGTTGTGTTAGCCTCTACTAGTTTTACAATATCTGCAGCTAGCAGGGCGCACGTATTCGCGATGCGATCGGGGCGTGCGTAGATGGAGATGAGACGCAGCGGCCCTCGCTCCGTCTGAACGACAACAACAGTGGCCTCGGCGTGCTGCGGCTGCGGAAGTGCTGTAACATAATGATTTGTGTTGCGTCTTATTAAAATTGCAGTACCGCCACCTCTGTGGGCGTCTGTCGCGTTTGCTGCTTGTGCTGCTCTGTCGTTTCTGTAGCAGAAGAAACCTGGAATATTTAAAGAGAGATGCGGGTTAAGCCATGTCTCCCCCAACATCATTATTGAAATATTGCGCCGAGCGAGAAAGCTGTGCAGTTCTGACTGCTTCTCTCGCGAGCAGATGCCGTTGCAGTTCCAAAATGCAACGGTGCCGCTGTTCCTGTAAAAAATGGAGCTAGCCATTATTTAAGGGTGGGAAGGACGTGGTGCGGGTGAGGATGAGCGTACCTCCCCCGTTGCTTCCGCCGCAGCGGTCTAGTGTGCATGCTCAAGGAGTAACGTAATAACAACCTTGAGCATGACCGATGCCCACTCGGCTGGATCGCAGCCGGTGATGGAACCCATGATCGCCTGCATGACGCGATCCGGGGCCATTCCGTTTCGGGCGAGATCGTCCACGGTGTCGTGCAGCACGCGCTTCTGCTCGCTCAGTGTGGAGGGCACTGGGATGCTCTCCGCCGTCCGCCTATGCCGCTCCAGGCGCGCATCGCGCTCCTCGCGAGCTGCATCGGCGGTCGTCGGGTTGCGCTCCCGGGTGGGGCGGGAGCGTTGCACCAGGGCGTCGGAGTAGGTCCGCTCCTGGCGTCGCTGCTTCCGTTGCACGCGTCGGCGTTCGCGTCTGGGCGAACGCTGAGGCCTCGGTGGCAGCGTAGGGCTGCGGCGACGCGAAGGTTCGCGCTCCCGCGAGGGAGAGCGCGACGCCTCCGACTGTGTGTCGGCCGCTCTTCGTTCTTGGATGCGGGCCTGTCGCTGGCGGACCTGCTGGAGTCGCTCCTGCCGTTGCTGCTGTACCAGGTTTCCTCTGAAACAGCGGCGCTTATACTCCGGACAGCCCTTGTACTTAGCGCCGTGGCGTTCGCCGTTGCGAATTAGCGCATTTGCGCTCTTCCACTGGGGGGTGTTCCCCCAGCTGGCACTGCGCGGCGTCGTGCAGCTCCCAGCACTGCTTGCAGCGGGTCCGGCGCTTGCAGTTTCGTACCACGTGCCCGAAATCCAGACAATTGTGGCACTGCGTGGGCCCGCGGTGGACGATACATTTCCACGCGCAGGAGCCCCCGGATGCTCGTTACCTCACGGAGCGCCCGGTGGCGCTCCGTGTCCTCCAGCGTCGCAATGATGAGAGGCAACGGTTTGCCCCTTCGCCCCGACCGCTGGCTTATCAGGAGCTCCAGCTTCTGCACCTGAAATCCGATTTTTGCAAGGTTCCAAGGTAGTCCTTGCAGCGAAAGCTCCAAAGGTATGCCCCTCAGGACCCTCGCGTTTCCCGTGGAGTATGTATGATACTCTACGGCTCTCTCGTCAAGGGTGACCAGAGCATCGCGATGTGCCTCGAGGGACTCTCATCGGATTCTGACAGCGTCGCCTGCGACCTCCGCGGTGATGTCGGCGTCGCCGCAGGCCGACCTCAAGCCCTCGAGGAGCCCGAAGATGCCCGTCACCCCGTAGAGAAAGATGGGGGTGGGCGGCGGCGGGTGACGAGCATGAACCCGTCTTCTTCTTCTTCTTCTTCTTCTTCTTCTTCTTCTTCTTCTTCCTCGCCGGCAGCAGCGGCGGATGGCGTCTCGATGGGCATGGCTACGGCGGGCGGTGCATCCGGCGTAGTAGGCGCGGGCGGCGAGGCGGCCGGCGTCGCTCCGTCGTCCGTCTTCCTCCTGGAAACAGGGGAAGATTTCGCACATATTCTCTCCTAATGGCTCTCGCTTAATGGCTTCCCTTGTCTTTGCTCTCCCCGCGGTTCTACCGCGCTCGCTACTTTCATCCCCGTGAGGGGTGAAAAATAGTCGCGCGGGAGGCGACGCGGGCGTCGACATTGCTGCTTTTCCCCTGAAGGGGGACTTTGCAATGTCTGCCCTAGAAGGGCAAGGCTGCTCTTTGCTCTTATTCCTGAAAAGGATTATTAATCCAGCGTCGTCCGGAGCTCTTCCCAGGTGCTTCCGTCCTCTGCGGTGGTCAGCCTCCCAATCATCCACTGTTCGCTTTGCAGCGCAGTTCAGTGTGGCCGCTAAAGTGCAATGCTGCCACACTTCCCTGCTGTGGAGCCATCCCAATCCTTTCGGACATCTATGGCTGATGTGAAAATAGAAAGAAAACATAGGTCAGAAATGACAATAGCCTTTCGGCGCGCTTTTGGCGTTGTTTACCGCAATTTTCATGCAAGTATTGGCGTCTCGCCTATTGTAGCATATCTCTCGGGCGCTTGTACGTAGCCGTGGGGTCCGGCTCGTACAAATTTAAATTTAATATTATGTCATTGTTTGACGTATTTATTTTGGAAAAGAAATTTTGAGCTAAGTTTTTAAAGTGCTCTTCGAGGAGCGGTAACTTTAATGCAGCGTGTAAGTCTGCGATTCTAATAAACATTGGCGCGCACAGTATTCTACGGAGGCACGCATTTTGAACTATTTGCAACTTATTTAAGTGCCAATGCGCCGCTATTCCCCAACTTGGGCAGGAGTAGTCCATAATGGGCCTAATCATGGCTTTATATAAAAGTAGAACATTCGCTGTGGACAGTTTGCTTCGCTTATGTAATAAGCTTCGCAACATGCCCAGGCGTTGCCAGGCTTTGCTAGCGACCGCGTCCGCGTGCTCGCGGAAAGTTAAAGCGCGATCCAGCGTGATGCCGAGGTACTTTGTACTGGCGCGCCATTCAATGTTCGAATTGCATAGCGCGAGCGGCCGCGGCTGGTCGTATTTGTATCTGCGTGTGAAGAGCACTGCCGTGCTCTTTTCCACGTTGACTTTGATACGCCAGCGCCGCAGCCACTCCTGGATCTGTAACAAATGTAAATCCAAATATTTAACGAGCAAATCGATTCTTTTGGACGTGGCAATTACTACCGTGTCGTCTGCATACATGGCGAGTTCTGTTTGGATCGAGGTAGGCATATCGCGCACATACAGGCAGTAGAGCACAGGGGAGATGATGCTCCCCTGAGGCACGCCCGCCCGTATGCGGCGGGTGGTAGATTTCGCGTGCAGAACCGTCACTTGAAACGATCTGTTCGCGAGGAAGGAGTGTACTAAGCGTACAATATAGGAAGGGAAGTTGGCTTTGATGAGCTTGGCGAGGAGGCCGTCGTGCCAAACCTTATCAAAAGCGCTGGCGACGTCCAGGAAAACTCCGCCAGTGAATCGCCGCTCGTTAAAGTTGCGCCGAATTCTGTCAACTATGCGCACTAGCTGATGGGTGGTGCTGTGGTGCGCCCTAAAACCAAATTGTTCATTATTAATAAGGCCGTGCTTTTCGGTAAATTTTAAAATTCTCTTAAGGAGAATTTTCCTCAAAGAGTTTGCCGAGCGTGTTAAGAAGACTAATTGGTCTGTACGACTGCGGCAAACTCTTATTCTTTCCGGGTTTAGGAAAGTTTAGCACGTGCGCGTGTTTTCATTGCGCCGGAAATAGCTGGAAGATGAAAATTGCGTTAAACAAACACACGATATAGTTTATGGCACTTTGCGGGAGCCTTTTCAGAACTTCGTTTCTGATCCCGTCCGGTCCCGGAGCTTTTCCGCTCCGTAGTGCTGCGATGGCGTCGGCTACTTCGGCGACGTCCGTTAGCTCCGGCTCGTCGGCGGGGGCGTGCAGGGCCGCTGCGACCGTGCAATGCACGCTCTCGGCGTGCTCCGCAGGCGGCTGCTCCTCAACCGGCTGGAATTGCGATTCGAGGGAGTCAGCGAAAAGCTCCGCTTTCTCCTCGTTCGCCTCCACTTTGTCGCCGTTCGCGTTGCGCAGCGGCGGGACTGAAACAGAAGATTTTGTCAAAGTTCGCGTTAGCTGCCATAATGAACTATCCTCCGGCTTTAACTTTCTCAGTAGGTTTCCCCACTTCGAGTTTCTGTATTCAGTTAAGGCGTCGTCTACACGCCGCCTTAACTGATTCAGAGCAAGCTTGTCTGCCGGGTGCCGCGTGCGCTGCCATTCCCGTCGCGCCACGTTTTTGCGCTGGATCAGCGCTATCACGCTATCACGAGGTGGTAGCTCCGCTGCTCGCTGCTCGTTTCGCCCGGCGAAGGCGGCCGCATTCAGGCTATCTGTGATAGCCTCCGCAAGCTGTTTTGCCCCTGGCTCGATCTGCTGCGGGTCTGAGATGGGCTCTGCTTCCGGGAGACGTTTCTCCAGTTCCTTCTGAAATAGAGACCAATTAGTGCGTTTGCGGGCGGGTGGAAGCGCAAGGGAAGTTTGCAAATCGCTGCATCCTATTTCGGCTATGACTGGGAGGTGGTCAGAGGAGAGCTCGCAGGCTGTGGTGAGGTGAATTGGGGCGCCAAGATCGCGGATGACGGCGATGTCCAAGACGTCCGGCCGTCTTCCGTTGGCGGGGAAGTGCGTGGGTTGCATCGGGCCTATCACCTCGTAGCCGTGCGTTTCCGCAAAGTTTTTCAGCTGTCGGCCACGAGGCGAGGTGATGCGGGAATTCCAAGACGGGTGTTTCGCATTGAAATCACCCGCCAGGAGGGTAGGGATGCGGGCGAGCGGCTCCATAAGAGCGTCGAAATCGCTCTGCTCTAGGGACGCATTTCGCGCCGGCGGAATGTAGGCCGAAATGATGCGCAGCGGGCCCTTCTTCATCCGGACCGCAACCGCCGTGGCCTCGATGTACTGGAGCGGCGGCAAAGCTAATTCGTGATGCGCGATGTCGCGCCGTACTAAAACTGCCGTTCCGCCGCCCGGGTTTGCATTCGGGAGCCGTGCTGATCTGTCTGACCTGTAACAAACGTAGCCAGGGAGAGAGAAGCGATGCTTAGGTTGAAGGTGAGTTTCGCCTAGCATCAGAATTGCTAACTGGTGTTTTGCGGCGAATGCGGCTAGCTCCGCCTGTTTGTTCCTGCTTACGATACCGTTGCAGTTCCAAAAGGCGAGCGAGAGGCGAGCTGGAGCTGCTGTAAGAGAATTGGAATTTTTATTATTATTATTATTATTATTATTATTATTATTGACGGCCGTGGTAGCCATCACGGGGCGGAGGAGACGGGGGAGGAGGCGGCCGCTCCCTCGATCGCTGCGCCGGCCTCAACCGCGCGGTCATGCGCATGCCGAAGCAGCAGCTCCATGACCACCTGCAGCATCAGCTGCGGCCAGTCGCTCGGGGAGCGTCCGGTGATGGTGCGGGTGATGACGCGGATCGTCATGATGGGATCCACGTTGTTCAGGGCGAGGTCCTCGGCGACGTCGTGCATGAACTTCGTCCGCTCTTCCAGAGAGTAGGAACGCGGGAAGTTCATCTCTTCTGCTCTTCTATGCTCGCGTCGTCTCGCGGGCGGCGGTGGTGAAGCTGGAGACCCTTGTCGCGTGGGTTGGGAGGGGCGGGAGGGGGCGGCAGGTGGAGAGGCGGGGGCGTCGTCGGCCACGGTGCGCGCGTACGTGCGCAGCTGGCGGCGTGGGCCGCGGCGGCGGCGCGCGCGGCGCGGCGTGCGCTGCGGGAGCGGCTGCGGCGGCGGCGATGGGCTGCGGCGGCGCGGCGCCGCTCTCTCCCGTGAGGGCGAGCGGGTCGACGCCGTCTCGGCGCTTGAGGCGCGGCGGCGCTCGATGTAGGCCCGGCGGGCCCGATCCTGCTGGCGGCGCTCCTCTCTGCGCCTCTGCGCCTCGTCGCCCCTGAAACAGCGGCGCTGGTACTCGGGGCAGCCCTTGTACCGAGCGCCATGGTGGTCCGCGCTACAGTTAGCGCAGCGCCGCGACTCCACGGGCGGATTGTCCCCGAGGGGGCAGGCCGCCGTGTCGTGCGCAGCGCCGCACTTCCCGCAACGCGGGTGGCGTGCGCAGTGCCGCTGCACGTGACCGAAGTCAAGGCAGTTGCGGCACTGCACTGGTCCTCTCGGTGGCCGATACCTCTCCACCGAGATCTTTAGTCCTCTTAATTCCCTCAGCGCGAGGATCCTGCGCTGGTCCGGCTCGTCGGGCAGCGTGACGAGGACGAGCGGAATGGGCCGTCCTCTCCGCCCGTGTTTGCGGCTCGTCAGCCGCTCCGCCTTCTCGGCCTAAAAATTAAAACGCCCGAGGGCGGCGATTAGAGATGGCGCGTCGGTAGTTAGCGGAACGCCGCGGATAATAACCCGCAGCTTCCGCGTATTGCCGATGGAATACGTATGGTATTCCAACGTGTGCTCACGCAGTAAGGAGACGGTGGCCGTATAGTCCTCCACCGAGGCCGTGCGGAGGCGTACGGCTTCGCCGGTCGCTTCTGCAACGACCGGCTCGCCGCAAACCTCTCGCAGAGCCTCCAGGAGGGAAAATACATCCCCGCATCCGAACACGTGGATCGGGGGTGGGCGTCGCTGGCGGCGGACGAGCGTGAACCCGTCGTCGTCGTCCTCTTGCGCTGCTGTGTCTAAGTCCGGCGTCGAAGCCGGTGAGCCGCTCCTCGCGGCTGTGGCTGGCGTCGGCGGCGATGCGGTCGCCGCTCGTTGGGGAGCGGAAGGGCCGCTCCCGTTGCTCGTCCTGTGAACAGAAACGACACGAAGGTCGTTGCAAATGCGTTCTGTCGACGGGGTGGCCATGCGCAGGCGCTTTGGCGACCCCGCGTGGCGTCATGCTCTGGGTCCGCGGCTGCCGCTTTCGCCCTCCGGAGGAGTTTGAAACGCGGCGCCCGGCGACGCAGCGCTCGACATCTCTTTACGGCCCGAGGGCCTCGCTACGCTATATGTTTTTTTAGTCCTAAAAAGGACTGTTGCTTCCTCGCTGTGCTCTCCTCAGGAACGTCCGTCCTCTTCGGCGGTCAGCTTCGAAATCTCAATAACCACTGTTCCCGGCCCCGCAGGCTGGCCGCTTTATAGCTCCCGAGCCTGCGGTGCAAGTCTCCCTTTTCCCCACGCCGTTCCGGCGCAATGGGCGCCCTGCCCCCTTGCGGCGCCTCCCTGCACCTTCCAATGCTGAGCCCGACGCCCAGTCGGTCGGTGCCAGTGTGCCACCAGCCTCTCCGGCGCGCCGCTGGGCCATAATCTTGTAGCGTCGTGCCACGCTCAAACCGCCGGATGTTGAACAAAGGGAGTGATGACGCACTGGCACTTTCCGTGGACGTAGCGGGCCCAGAGCGGCTTTGGGGAGGACGCAATGGGTGAGGCGGGTAGAGCCAAAGGACCTATATAACGGCCAGGAGAACAATGCCCCAGTCGTCTTGTGCTAGCGGCGTCTGCGACAGGTGATGCGTGTCGCCGACGTCTGTGCGTGTAGGTGCACTAGGGCGAGGGGCCGGCAATTCATTGTCGCGACTTGAGGGATGCGTAGATGGTCTCAACGTAGAGCGTCTTCATACAGGGAACATCGGTGGTATGTTGCGGTGTGGTAGCCGTACTTAAATTATCTCTCCTTGTAGTGGGTCTATTTATTTAGTTTATTGTGAGCAGAGTAGTTGTTAAATTGAGACTACGGTCTATATTGTTAACAAATCTACTGTTTTACAAACCACTCTCGTCTGTTTTCGATTACACCCGTATGACGCCACATGTATGCCAAAACACATATCTTTAGAATGTATTCTTTTTTGAAGAAAGGGATACGTTCGGCTGTTGGATCAGCCACAGCTGCGGTGCCATGTGCTTCGGTTGCCGTATCATACTGTGCTCAGAAAGTTCGCGTTCCGATTGTTTACATGTGTTTGTTCGTTTTTATAGTAGATTTATTTTTGATATTTCTGACTTTAATCGCGTCAAAGTTAAATGTGACTTCGTTTTCTTTTATTCATTTTGGCTTTTAGGTTGTGGTAAATTTATTAATTAACAATTTTTTACAATTTAAATTCCTTTATTTTGCAAACTTTATTCAGAATGTACGATCCACCAACCGTAAAGTGTAAGGTGGTAAAGTGCTCAATAGGCGAAATAAACAAATAGTAATTAATGATTATAACTATTTAACTATACTTATATTTTCCTATGGGATTCGTACGCAATGCCTACCGATGAATAACTGTCCTCACATCTCGCGTGATGCAGCTCGGTTTTCCGTGAATCAAATCAGTTTGTTCTCGTGGGGCCAACTTTTTTGATCATCAAAGCAATTTTAAATATTTTGTTCGGTAATCAGAACTTATTATTTATCTACTGATAAAAAAGAAACACAAGGCTTGGCTTTTTTGCAATTGCATATAGTTGGTTTGAATTTTGGATATTGCATTGAAATAGTGGTGCACTTAAAAATTAATATGTCTTCCTGATTTCCTATGACATTTCGAAGCACAAAGGACGTGAGAAGCTGATCAGAAACGTTCTTGTGTATTGAAGTCTTTAGATTTGAGGAAAGGGAGAAAAATACGATATCAGAAAATTGGAAAGATTCGAAATCAGTTCTTGAGCGCTAAACTAGCGTGTCATTGTCCCCATCGAGCGCGTAACTTTCGATTCATATCGTACAGCAGAAAAGCGCCAAGTTTGGCATCACTGTCACATTAAGAGACCGTACTTGATTCTTATCCTCCGATGCCCCATAGACGGTCGCGATCATGCGACATTAGCGGGCCAGCGGAGAAAGACCTGAAAATAGTGACTTAACGCCACCGTGAAGTAGGGCGCTTAAGGGGTAAGAAACAACTTTGAAATTTGATGTTTTTCACAACCATTCACTAATAGTTTAAAACTACGCAAATTGAAATTACTTTATAGAGAAAATAATTTTTGGAATTTTCGTCTTCACATATCGCACCTCCAATAGAAAAGTGACACAAGTGCGAATTTCTGATTTCTCCGGAATTGCAATTTTAAGTTTCGTAGTTCTGTAATACTCGTTATAGATTGTACCAAATATTCACCTTCTAGCGGACAGTAGTTGAATTAATTCAAAATCAACTTCAGAATAGTAGCAGAACCTCTTGGTAACCTCTCATCAGCTTTTAGCTGAAAAATGACGATTTCGCACTTGTGTCTCTTTTCTATTGAAGGTGCGATATGTAATAAGGAACGGTAAGAAATATAGCGCTAGTCGTATTTTCGGGTACTGCTTGTTTTATTCGAAAATTGCCTAAACCATTTCAAAACTGCAAAATCGAAGATTAGAGATTTTTGCCTCGGACAAAGTAAGTTGTACAAAATAAGCTCTTTAAAAACGCTAATGTACTTTCAGCTTGAAATTAATGAATAATAAACACCAACTACGGGCCACGAGAAATATTGAATGAATATGAAAAATAATTAATATCATTTTAATTATAATTTCCTATTGAAAATTCCAATATTAATTCTATTTTTCCTTTCTCGCCTCATTAATTCTTCGTAAGAAGAGAAAGTCATGTAATCGTGCTCCAGAAAACGCCGAAATTTGGCCAGGAAAAACTTTTCAAAAACAATGCTCCAAAATTGTTAATAAAATTTTGTTGTTCATTAGTGCGAAAGACGTTTTAGAGAATGGTGCAGGTTTTATAGTCGATGATAATCCCGATTTTTCGAAAATTACAAAAAATAACTTTTTAAAGTACAAAATTAAAGATAAAGGTTTTTAGACTGTTATAAAAAATTACCGCTTTAGAAAAGATCATGTACAATATTTTGAAGAAAAGAGTAGTCTTTGCGTAATGCGGGCTTAGAATTTATTTTTAAAGGAATTCGCAAAAATCACTCGAAAGTCTTCTTTAAATTTCCTAACATACCATGTAATAAGGGACGGAAAGAAATATGGTGCTTGTCCCATTTTCGGGTATTGTCCTTTTTTTTTTAAATTACAAAAAAACATTAAAAACTACAAATTTGAAGATAAAGATTTTGTGTCAAAGTTTGTTGTACAAAATTAGCTATTTATAAGAATTAATTAAATAAATAAATAAATAAATAAATAAATAAATAAATAAATAAATAAATAAATAAATAAATAAATAAATAAATAAATAAATAAATAAATAAATAAATAAATAAATAAATAAATAAATAAATAAATAAATAAATAAATAAATAAATAAATAAATAAATAAATAAATAAATAAATAAATAAATAAATAAATAAATAAATAAATAAATAAATAAATAAATAAATAAATAAATAAAAAACTAGTGGGGTTATGCAATGGCACGGGCTTTCCCGCCCTTAGTTTTCTATTCTGTCTATTCTTGGCAGCTTATATATATATATATATATATATGTATATATATATATATATATATATATATATATATATATATATATATATATATATATTCGCTGTCATCGCAGAATGGCAAAGCGAAATGTCAAATAATTTCTTATTAAATCACACTATTTTGAACACTATATTATTTGCTGATGATCAGGTCTTTATCTCTTCCTCCGAATGTGATTTACAACTCGCTGTGTTAAAATTGCAAAATATAATAAAGAAATACAATTTAGAGATATCCGTCTCGAAATCGAAAGTTATGGCTTTCCAGGGAAAACATCATCTTCGCTCAAAAATTGTTCTAGATGGCAAAATTAGTTCAAGGCAAACTAGAACAAGTCCACACATTCAATTAACTGGGCTGTTACGTTTCCTTCTTAAATAACATGGATCAAGAACAAAAGTTATACAAATTTCAACGTATTTGTGGAACCATTAAAAGGATTTTAAAAAATAATGTAAGAAGAGACAATGTTAAGACTTTATAAATCCATGGCAGTTCCAATCTTGATGTACGGTAGCAAGAATTGGGCATTGAACAGAGCAGAGAAACGGAAAATTGAATCTTCAGAAATGTGCTTCCTGAGCAATGTACCAGGATTTACTCTGGCAGATCACGTTCCAAATGTGGAGATAAGGTCCACCCTACAAATGTTCAATCTAAATTATAAAATTATATAATACAAATTCCAAATGGCGAATCATATCAGTAGAATGGAAATATCAAGATTAACACAAATAGTATGTACCTAAAACCCCTTCGGATATCGGGACGTAGGACGCCCAAGAAGAAGATGGCAGGATGACCTCTCATTTGGAATGAGTCTTGCAGGATGACCTCTCAGTTGGCAGTGTCTTGCCATGAAGCGGAAGAAGACAATTTTTTCTCAAAAACGACTCCAATATTTTTCATTGAACGTTTGGTAGGAATAGTACTAAATGCACTCTATAAAATGATATAAATGCTACACTGTTCTATTTTGTTTTTTCAATGTTATAATTTTTTGATGTCTCTCACGTCGTCAATATTTACAATTACATTAGCAGCAATTTGTTCACATTAATGTACTTTCGAAAACATTCTTTAAATAATGTCGAAAAAAGTTACTCGAAAACTCAACAGTTTTCTGTGAAATCTAACTCAAAATTCCACATTTTTAGAAACGCTCAAACGTAATTTTCTCAAAAATGGCTCAGAATTTTTTTATCCAACTTTTCCGACGGATAGTGCTCATTGCACTATTTAATATGACATACAGTTGATTTTGCCGTATAATTTTCTTTTTACAAAAATTATACAAATGTAATTTTATTGAAATACTTAATACGCCTTTAATATGCACATTTCCAGAGATTTATAAACATTATTGCATTTGTAGCTAAAAGTGCCTGAAATTACTTCATACGAAGTTTTTCGATAACAATAGTTTTCTGTGAAAGGAGGTTCAAATTTCGAATTTACAGTGGCGTTTAAACGCCATTTTCTTAAAAACGGCTCCAAACTGTTCAAAGAAAATTGCCATTTAACACGAGGTGTTACTGTCCTTTAATACACTTAAAATATTTTTTCTGTTCTTCTATTAGCAAACCGAAATTTTAAGAAACTTTCAAAAGAATGTTCTTTGGACGGCGATAGATGGCAGATGGCAAGAGTGTGTGGCAAGTCCGAATAGCTAGCTGAGACCAAAGGAAATAGAAAATTAACACGGGAAAGTCTGTGGTATTCTGCAGCACCACCAGTTTGCTTTCCCGTACAATACGTATATACGGAGTCTTTAGCTGAACTCGCCACCCATGTCTGGAAACACCTCCTATTGTTTTGGTAATTTGGCAACGCATGAAATACATTTGGCATTCCTTTCACTTTTAGCGACTCAAGGCCGCATACCCTCAGATTTCGGAGTGAAGAGGTTAATTTTAGTTGGAAGAAAGAGAAAGCAATTATTCTGTCATTGTTAATCTTCAACGTACTGCAGCCACTTCACTGAAAAGAGTAAACATATGTCTCTTGGCAAATGGTGATCACTTTGAACATTTACTCGATGGTCAGTTTTTTGTCATTTTAAGGAAATTATATTTTATTATTTTTAATTAATTATTTTCTATTACTATTAATTTAGTACTGATGTTTTATTGATATTTTTAATAATTTTATTAGGGCTTTCTTATTTGCCTAATAATCAGATTCAATAATAATAATAATAATAATAATTATTATTATTATTATTGTTATTATTGATATAAATAATGAAGAGCTTGGCAGTAAGTGTTTCACGAGATATCTTTCTGATTTCTCTCTGAGCCAACTTTCATTAAATAATAATTATTGTTACGTTGGTGTTAATAAATAAACAGTTATAAACACACCTTCAGTGTAACACTTTTGTTTCTTAAGCATACTGGGCAGAATCGCCTAAAGAAATGTTTTTTTTCTTACTCCTCTCCACCCCACCCACTTTGTGCAGCGAAAAGCTTCCGGCATGTGAGCTGCGTACCTGCCCGCTTAAGCTCTCGAATGAGAAAAGCACAGAAACAGGAAAGTTGCTGCAGCTTATGACGGTCGCCTCCTTTGCTGTCTCGACGGGGGGTGCACGGCTGTCTTGAAAGATGGCAAAAACACGCGGTTGTCAAATTGCCAAAGCAAGAAGTGCTCTCAGACATGGGTTGCGAGTTAAGCTAAAGATTCTGCATGTAGTGTAGGGAAAGATGAATTGCTGCGCGAAATACAGGCGGATTTTTGACAGAAAAAAATTCATTGCCGGGCCCTGATAACAAAAAAGTGGATAAATCCAGTTACTAAATTAAGAAAAAAAATCCTCCTACAGGGTAGTGTAGCCAGAGTCCTTGTTTAGTGGGTCCTCGATACAGAACAATCAATTGACGGCAAATCATTCGTCTGTCCGTCAGTCTGTGAACACTAGGACCTAAACCATAGGTACGATTTTTTCGAAAATGGATATTCTCTAGTCGATCTGGCCACACTCGAGGCACCGCGATTTTGAAACACTTTCCTCAAAATGTGGGGTACTTACATGAAGCTTCCCGGACATTTTCATAATTTTCTCAAAAACGGCTCCAAATTTGTTTGATTGATTTCTTATAAGAATAATGTACAATTTTCTGTGAAAACTAACTCAAAATTCCGCATTTTCAGAAACCCTCAAACCCTATTTTCTCATAAAAATTTTCGAAATTCTCGAAATTTTTTCTCTAAAGTTTTCGAACGGATAATGCTTATTGAACTCTTTAATATGACATATATTTCATTTAAAGGTATTGTTGTTTTTTTTCAAAAATTACATAAATGCAATTTTTTAAAAAGATAACTCACACCATTAATATGCACATTTCTAGCAATTTGTAAACACTTTTGTATTTGTGAGTTAATGTGCTTTAAATGACTTCATATGAAGTTTTTCGTTCACTCAAAAATTTGCTGCGTTTAAAGGAGCTTCAAATTTCGAATTTACAGTAACGCTTAAACACAATTTTCTTAATAACGTCTCCAAAATTTTCAAAGAAAATTGCCGTTTTGGGCGAGTTTTTACTGTTCTTTAATATCCTAATAATATATTTCCATTCTATTATTAGTTAACCGAAAGATTAAGAAAATGTCAAAAAAATGTATTTCGGGCGGCGATAGATTGCAGCTGGCAAGAGCGTGTGGCAAGTCCGAATAGCTAGCCATGACCAAAGGAAATGGAAAACTAATACGGGAAAGTCTGCCATTCTGTAGACCCACTAGTTATCTTAAAATTTTAGAATGGCTAGTTCTGAATGGACTAAATAACTTATCATTTCTCAACTATTATGTTTTATTTTGTTTGTTTTTAAAAAATTACACAAATATATTTTTTAAATACCTATAAAGTCGTTAATATTTATAATACCAATGATTCGTATAATTTATTGCATTTGTGAGTTGAAGTGCGCCAAATTATTGCCAATGAAGTTTCTACAAAATTTAGAAGTTTTGTGTGAAAAAGAGCTGCAAATTTCACATTTAAAAGAAAACACTTAAGGTACATTTTCTAAAAAGCGTCTCAATTTTTTCAAGGAAATGGACATATAAGACTTGGTTTTTCTCTTCTACATCATAAGAGACCGAAAAATTGAGAAAAGGTGAAAAAATGTCGTTTGAATGGCTGTGGGAAGGGTTAGCCCAGACCAAAGAAATTAGAAAACTAACTATAACGAGAATTTCTGTGCCATTCTCTAGCACCTGTAGTTTAATATTTCGAGCAAATGAAATTAATTCACTATCTTCTAAAGTACTTCCCATTCTATACATGTGCAACTTCTTTAAACGACAGATTCAAGCTTTTTTTGCTTTTTTCAATACGTGGATTGAATACAAATTATTTTGTAATTGACCTTAGTCAATTTGTCTGTCCTGTCTTTCATTCAATGTGTGACAGTAGTATTTGTCTTTGTTTCCGTCGATTTGTCTTTTAAATAAAACATTTGGGGCCATCGTTGTCCACAATATTGTAAACATCATTTGATAATGAAAACTATTTTTTTATACGAACAATCTCAAGTCAACATTATTTAATGAAAATTTCCACAAAACGGTTTGCCTTCACACTAATGTGACTAATGAATTCATCTAATGCATGTATTGTGACACACGATTGCCTTCCTCAACGGAACAGATAGAAGAAGCGCGAAAGACTTGTTGCATATATATTCTTCCTCTATTATCTGATATTTATTATTCATTTCTTAATACATTTACCACTATTCGATGTATACAAGAGCTTTCAAAAATCCCTCATTTTTTCTTCACACTCAATAATTTCGATTTTCAACTCGATGAAAGTCGATAAAAAGGTCGAGGAAGTAAAGTAAGTTGTTCTTTTCGATATTGTCCGATTTGTAAAACTTATATACATGTTTTGATCGTGCAAACGATGAGAAAATGGCGTCAGTGGGAGTTAACATAAAATCATCAAAAAGTGATAATCTACTTCCGACTACGCAGAAAGAAGAGGCATTCAACGAATTTTACACAGAGGTTAGTTAGTTTGAGAATGCGCAGTTCTAATGGTCCCAGACTGTACCTGCCACATCACGTCTGGAATACCAATTTGTAGGTTATGTTTGGAGTTGGATCTTCATTGATGGTATATATTAATATCGAAGTGTGTATTGCGGGGTTAAATATTGTACTATATTGGGAAAATTAGTGTGTGCTGATTTGAGCCTTAGGCGAATTATAAGTTTAGCGCAGTAGATAAGTAAAGAACGACTGTCACTCTTGACTACTGTCATACTAATTTTGTACAATAGGTTAAGGAGATAGAGAAAAGGGATTCCGTTTTAACACCCAAACAACAAATTGATCGTCTTCTGCGACCAGGTTCCACGTACTTCAATTTAAATCCATATGAAGTTTTACAAATTGACTCAGATGCTACTCTTGAAGAAGTGAAGAAAAAATATAAACGGGTTAGTAGCTACTGTACCACAAATATTTAATTAATTTTGTGTATGTTAGTGTGTAATGTAAAAATGAATTATGTATATCTTGTACCAGTTGTCGATCTTAGTACATCCAGACAAGAATCCTGATGACCCTGAAAGATCTCAACAAGCCTTCGAAAGTGAGCACTGTGATTTTTTTTTTTTGAGATATTGTAAATTTATGGAAAAAGTTCTTTAATTATGTGATTGGTTTCAGTTATTAACAAAGCATGGAAAACATTAGAAAATGAAGAAACCAGAACAAAATGCCTGGATGTAATAGAAGAGGCAAAAGCCCGAACAGACCAAATGGTATAATTGTGTAAACTTTAAAAATTGTATTTCCTTTAATTTATATTTACAACTGTTTGTTCCTGTTGTCATAGATTGCAGAGAAACGGAAAAAACTTAAAAAAGAAGGAAAAGATTCTCGCATTGATGAAGATGATCCTGGTAATTACAAACATGCGATATACGTTATGACAATGAAACTTTTCGCGGATATGGAGCGTAAAAGAAGAGAACTTGAGCAACGTGACATTGAAGAAAGAAAAAGAAAGAGGGAGCAGGAAATTGAAGAAGAGGAAAAAGCAAATATTGAAAAAGAATGGCAGAAAAATTTTGAGGTAGGATATGTACAATTGTCAGTTATTTCAAAATATTATTTTTGTTATTGTTTAGTTTTGAATATTATGCTTTCGTAGGGAAAACGAAAAGGTCTCAAATGTCAGTGATATTGACTATGCCAAGTCAACTAGGCCAAGCATTTCGAAATTACTCAAATCAAGGAGTTAGCTTGAAGAAGGGCTTAACTAGAGTTTTACCCTTTCTCTGTATAATGTCTATAAAGACTTGTAGGTACCTTTCTTTCTAATATCTTAAATATAATTTTTATACCTCCAGTTGATTGCATTTAGGATGCATTTCTAAATTCTGTTCATATTCCATTTCAGATATTTCTTTAATATTAGTTCAAGGCAGTTTTCCAAAGTTATGCCCTTCTTTCAGCTAATCATTCAATCATAGATGAAAAATATGTGGCGAGCTGGAGAATTATCATTTATTTTGTGTTTTAGGAGTCTCGTCAGAATCGTGTCAACAGTTGGAAAGCTTTTCAGGCAGGCAGTTCTGGCAGTGGTGGTAAAAGCAAAAATAAAAAAATTCGTGGAGTTTTCAAGCCCCCTAAACACAAGGCAGAATCAAGATAATTTGTGTTGTGATGTGATAGTTAAGACAAACAGATGATAGAACATTGAGCATTCGTATCAGATACTGTTTTTGTCAGATGGGACCTTTCCTCTTGTTTCTACGGACATATTTTAAATTAAAATAAATAACCGTGTTCATGAGTTGTTCATATGTTTCATTCCCCAATGTTACTTGGGGCCAGTATTAAAAAATGCCACATATTTTGGTGCAAAGCCAACGTCACAGAATGATGTGGTTGTCTGATCAGGAATTGCTAATTGCTGATTTGCAACAGTAGCCTTAAAGCACAATTTTTGTGCACTACACACATCAATGATATATAAAATCTTGATAACATGTGTGATTAACTGTGTAATGTGGATAGACACTCATGTTTGAATATAGTGTAAATTTGAGACATAACTGCTCTGTATTTTTGTTGAACTTTTTCAGTACTATGTTACTTGATTAATCAAAAACAAGTTAGCACTGTAACTGGACCTTCAATATAAAATTTCTTCATGGAAGGTTGCTGAAACTTTAAGAGCATAATATGTGTTATCAAAATATTCTAAAGTATTCTTTTAATAAAGCACAAAAAATAGAGATATCTTCAGTGTTTTTTGTTGAAATAATGTTAAATTGTTTTTACAGATAAGGTATTGTAAGATAAGAAAATTAAGTTTTGAATGCCATATTTTCTCTAATAATTCAATAGGCTTAATGGAGATGCCTATTCAGAACACTATTGGACCCAAGTTATTTCCATTATTCCTGTTTCCATTTGCTAGCAACCTTTCATGGAAATTTACGTAATAAAGAAAAGTATTTGACAAGATACGGGTCACAATTTTTCATAATTTGCATCTCGCACTCCAATTTTGCTCTTTAGTTTTGTCTGTACTGAAGTTTTTAAGAAGTACAATATGCGTTCTTTTAAAGTTTATGAGTTAGGAAACTGGGAAATGTTTCCTTCCATTTAGGAGGGAAAAACCTCTGTATCACTTTACATGTTCTCAACTTCGGGTAGCATGCCTTCAGGAATGAAACGACTATTTTACAATATATTATTTTTTTTATTGAAAAGGTATGTGTATTGTAATTAATACTGTTAGATCCATTGCTAGTGAAATGCAAGATCTGATCCAGTACTCCGAAGAGAAGCACTGCATGTTATTGAAACGTTTTTGTTAGATCTGTAAAATGCTGTGGTGAATTTGAATAAATGTGGTGTAAATACATAGAGGTAAAAATACTTTTTTAAATGTTCCAAGTGATTAATTTATTTTAAAGAAAGTGAATTGCAAATGAAATACACTATTTAATGTGGTATGTTTTTCAAATTGATATTTAGAAACTTCTAACATGCAGTCCTTAGTTTGTAATATAATTGTTACCATATAGTCTTAACTGTTGTAATTTATCATTCACTAATCTGATACAGTATTTTTTTCTTATTCTTATGAGAAAATACATATTATTTGATAACAATGACAGATCAGCTTGTATTTAAAAATTAAGGATATCTGTAAAGGCCCAGATTTTACTTCTGATGTGTCAACTCAACACTTCAGGCAGAAAACAGTGAACATACTCAATATTAAGATAGTTTTCCTTATCATCCACCAGTTTGTTAATACTATTTTTATCTTACATAAGATCTTTTTAATATGTACAACTTACCGTGATTATTTAGTCTCTGGCACCATAGGTCATGAGATCACATCAAGTCTCACTCAATGTTTGTCTGCCTTTATTTTCCCTCAGTTGTGGAATTAACCCTTCAATGTGGTATGCTGCTTTGAGACAATATGTTCCTTTCACCTGTTCTCTGGTATCCATATTTAGACATCAACAATTTTTCCCTATAGTTAGCAGTTAACCTACTACTGTAGGAACACCTAGTCCCCTCCCTTTACCCATGTCGGGATACCATCATGCACCTCAGCTAGGCTCTACGTTGAAGGGTTAAAGGTTTTTTCTTAAATATACTTATTTCTTGTTGGACTCCCATAACTTATAATTTTGTGGACCTCAGGTCTTTAAAAGGTGGTTTAATTCAATTTCTCAATAAATAAAATTTTAAAAGAATGCTGTGTAGGTAGAATAAATTCAGTTACTATTATGTAATGAATGGCTGATTCTATGTTGTTCGTGACTTTATCTGTGTAGGAGGTTTAAAAACTTATGTTACATTTTGGTGAACTAAACCCTTAGATCTAGTCATTTGCTAATTTGAAGTTTGGTTTTTATTATTTTGCCATTATGTCCTACTTACCGATCTTTGTTTGTAAAAATTCCAACTGTTGATGTAATTATTAGTATTAGAAGTAGCATTTACTTCATGGTCAATATCTTAGAAGTAAATTAATTCCCTTTTGTAATGCTGTAAGGTGAGATCACCAGATATTTGTGAATAAATGACTTAGAGAATTATAAGTTTGGTTGGGGATAGGGAATCATGTAGATGGAAACTTACGGAGGCTCTCATAATCTGACACATTAGTAATGGTACGTTAAAGTTTAAAAAAACAGAAAAACTTCACTTGGTTTGACAATGGCTTTACAATTAGCTGTAGTTAGGAGTTTTTGCTATTATTCTAGAGCTAATAATTTTTTTGCATACCATTCTTTAATTATGAAAAATGTTTGCAGGGCAGCATAAACCAGATGACTCAGACATTAACAACATTTAAAAAATTGATGTTCTTTCTAATGACTGCAAGATTTTTATTATTCTTATTCTTCATTTAAAAAGTTTGGGATATTTTAATTTTTAAATTTATTTTTTGTTTTTTTTAATGGTCTTGCAAGTTCTTTGGAAGATAATACTTTGACACCTATAATTCGTAAAAGTTCTAGATTTCCAAAGTTAACAAATATTAAGGATGTATTTTAGAAGCAAAATATTGGGAGTGTTGAGATCTTGATAATCTATCGCAGGAAAACGTGCTTGAAATTGAACAAGAAGCCTCCATGTCGGCGTGAGAGCTGAATGAATATTCTGCTGAGACTATAAGTGGTAATGAAACTACTTTTGAACTTTGTTTTATTCATTGTAAATAAGTAATTATTCTGACATTGCACAATTTTAAGTATTCTAAAATTTCCAATAAAATAATATTAACAATTGGAATGCTTTGAAATATTTCTACCATTTACAATAAAACTAATAAATACATCACTCAGTAAAACTTTACTCTAATTATAAGACATTTTTCAAAATGTACAGAGTGATTTATTCTTACTGATCATGTTAAATTGAAAATTGAAGAATTTTATTTTATTTATTTAAATGGATTGAGTATTTTAGAGAAATGACTCATTTCGTAGTTAAATGTAGTTTAAGAAATATTAAGATGAACATGTATGTATTAAACAAATTGTGAAACTGGTGATCTTAATATTACAAATGTTTAATTTTACGATTCCAATATCTGATTCAAATTGAATTCACAAATTTGTTCACTACTTCTTTAGAACAGTAACTTGATGGGATTATCACCAGGATCACATTCAATGTAAATTAGTTAACGGAATTTCTAAGGTAGACTTATTCTTTGGCCTTTGTTAATATTTTGCATTGAAATCATCCTTCTTTTCTTATAGGACTGAAGAGCTTTCTACTGTTATTCCCATCTGAAATAACAGGATCAGGTGAGTTTGGCTAAAGAATAAGGATTGTCAAGTCAACTATTTCATGAGCATAAATAGTGAATTATTCGTGGCTTTCATTTTAATGAATGGGAACTCTTAATAAACATCTGCTTTAACAGAACAGAATAAAACTTGGTATTTTCTTTAGATAAAAATCTTTTAGTGAAAAAACCTTGTTGTATTTTTCAATAGTGTGAAGAAATTTATGCAAGACTTGCAAAAACATATTTAATCTATATATGATGGAGGGAAAATAGTGACTGGATGAAGTGAGGTGGGTATTTTCCATGCACTGAAATATAATGTAAACAAAGAAGTTTTAATAAAAAAAATCATCTGTATAACTTATAATTGTATTGTACAATATAGAAGTTGGGTTATTTGTATTATTAAAATCATTTTGGGTATTATTTGTAGAAAAAAAAGTGCTAGAACATATACTTTTAACAAATTTTATTGCCTTTAATTTCTCCTGTTCAAAAAAACTTTGAAACAAAGAAATTTGTGATCATGATTCATTTATGAACAAAATTATGATCCGAAAGACAAACATTATCTTACATGAAGGACAAAAAGCAAACACAATATTGCAAATACTCTATTCACATTGTGGATTGATGTGTGACTTTCAAGATCAAGAGACACAAATTGCTGATTAATCACCAGTAAGAAATCCAAGAACCTAATATGAGCTACTTTTATTTGAGATATTGCCGAGACCGAAATTTATTATACAGTTATTAAAAAAGATTAGATTTTTTCTAGCTGTATAATTATTTATATGTGGAGTTAAGATTATCTTGTTGATTGCTACAGTGAATCACTTTTCTTTCATGCCCAAATTTTGCTGGGATTGGAATTCTGAGTGGCTTTCATGATTTTTGATTTAAGCTGAATTGTCAATTTTATGAACCAAGCATGCTAAAGTTGTGCTATTCAGAGGCACATAGTTAATTTAATGTTGCGTTGAAATGTTTTTATTAAAATTCTTATTTTTTTCTTGCAGTGTCTTTGCATTGGTGCTATGAACATGAAAACCATTAAGTCTACAGGTAGAAAATTGATTGGCTTAATGGTCCAACAAGTTCAAGACACTAATAGTGTATAGAAACCAAATAATAAATGTTGAAAGTAGTGAATTTTCTGAGGCAATGAAAACGTACAGGTATGATGTAAACCTAAAGTATTTTAACAAAATCAGTGATTACACCGTATTGAATGATTGTGGATATTTCCAGCATGCATGTTCCTCAAATAATTTGCAAGCAAAATAGAAAGTAAAATTTCTCTTGTTTGACACCTTTTCAATCACGTTCATCTGAACAAGAAACAAGAATAAAGGTAGAACATTGCTAAATATAATATGGAAGAATGAAATGTCTAGTGAGATTTATAACATCTTTCTATGATTTTTAATATTTTTGCAGGCTTGGATTTGAGAGTTAAAAATAGATCCATATTTTTTTGAAAATAATGAAACATTTCATTTGATGGTTCATTACCTTCAATACATTTATGAAAAAGCAAAACGTTCTGCAAGGCTACCAATAGGATTTTTCTTAAACAATATTAGGGACACGATTTTATACTAAGGAAGTTTGTAAAAAATACAGTGAAAAGAAAAATGTATTATTGTAAAAACAATTACGTAATGTGAATTAATTTACAATTACTAAGAATGAAAACAAGCATAACTTTTACGATCTCGATTTGTGAGATTATGGAAAGATACTAGTCTAAGAAAATATTTTTCTGCAGGTAGAGTTTGTATATATTTAAGTGTATTGTTCATGTATTTTTAATATAAGGAAAAAACAAAAACAGAAAAATAAATTTGTTACCAAAATTTTTAAAGTGTTTTTAATTTGTTTGATTTGAAATGATTTCCTTCCATTCAGGTCACAATCTAAGTATGATAAAAATATGAATAAAGCACTGCACATTTTCCTTCTTTACTCCAAATACAATGGCACTGTGTTGCTTTGACCCAAGTATACATTTACCCCACCAGATAGCTCTGCAAAAACAGATATAACACAACTAAATTAAAAATGTGTTTAATGTTTAAATTGTCAAATAAATGCATTGTTTCCTGATACAATCAAATACATTGCAACAATAATTAAGACTTCAGAGAATATTAAAAGCGTTAATTTTGCACTTATGACTTACAATTCATAAGAGTTAACATATGCAATTGCTAGAGATATAACTTTTCACTAAGGTCTGTTGGACACGAGCGTTGCTTTGACGCATGTTGTAGATGAATCTAAGAACACTGATTCTAATGCAGAACATACAAAGCACTCATGTGCCATATTACATGATGCAGTGATATTGCACAACACGTTACTTAACTTGCGTCAATGCAACAATCATGTGCAGGGGCCCTAAGAATGAACACATTTTGCATTTTTGTGGTTCACCAAAAATTATGTCTCTAGAAGAGACTTTCATGGTCATTATATGTGTAATTACACAAAAAGTACAAATGAGAGGCAACATGATGTTATAAGTACACTTCTCACCTTTGGGTATATACTAGGGTTCAAACATTTCATCATTACATTAGTTTCTCTCACTAGATTTCTCAGGGATCTTCTGTTAGTCTTGTATTTCCCCCAAATTATCGTTGGCATTCATCATCAGTTTGCTTTTCACCCCCTCATATTACCCTCATAGATTAAGAGGTGTTATTTAGTAGCAGTGCGAATAACATGGCTGTGGTATGCTATCTCTGGCGGGCTCACTACATTCAGCGATCGATAAAATTGTAAGCTTTTGTAATTCTTAAACAATCAATAGAACCAATCTTTTACACTTTTCCAAGAACAAAGAAAAAAAAAAGGTGTAAATCACAGTCAAGTGTAAATGATAGGAAATTACTTTTGGTATGTAATTTATTTTAAGGTTTCCCATAGCTCTTTCTAGAATAGAAAGAATCTCACTTCCTGAAATGTTTGTGATAGGTCACATTTTTTAAACTATAAATGAAAAGCTAACATTTCACTATCCCTAGCTTATATCACAATCTAGGAAACATAGTACACGAGAACAAGCATTTGTATTATTATACATCTGGCAAAACAGTTCTCAAAACTAAAACACCTATCCACCAAGAGAAATTCTAATAAAAAAATGAAGTCTTCATTGCTTTAATGCTAATAATACTTTAACAATATATTATTGTTCTGTAAAGAAACAAAAATCATGACTGTCCTAAAGGATATTTCTATATTTTTGTAAGTTTAATTAGTGGAATCATGCAAATGCTTTTATTAGCTTACAAGACCTGGAAGTGACTTAAGCAAATACCAGTTATATTAAAAGGAATAAGCCAACAGTTCTAAACCTTGTGTGTTCTTGATTGTCATGTGATCTAACACTTTCACTGGTGATAAAAGGTGGATCTTTGCCTATCTTTATTAAGTCACAGACTCACTGCATTATACTAACTATTATAATAGCAAAACCGCAAGTAAAATGCAAATTCAAACACAAAATTAGGAGCAAAAACACCTTGTGTAAGAGACTAAAATGTAATTCTGACTTCATTACAAATGGTCAATTTTGAGCCCTAGGTAGGAACAAATAGGGATGAAATTCTGTTTTATTGGTTTCCTTTTTGAAATGTCATTTGATAGTTTAAAAAAAAATGTACCTATATTAGTTTTCTTATTTGTATTATCTCCTTTTTTTTTATTATTATTGGAAATCCATTTTTAAATGTAGGTATGTTAATCTTCTTGTTTATTATTTTTTAAGATTTTCAATATATTTCTTGATTGATGATGGCAAAGCCATCAACAGCCAGCTCTCTTAATAAATCAAAGTTGACAAAGATGATTTCCATTATTTCATCCTTGAATAATGTTAACCCATGATGTAACACCTTATGAGCATTTCCACAAGTAACAAATAAATGTTTTATCCTTCTTTGAGTTTATGCTGAGAAATTTGAATTTTTAAAGGCTGCAGTGGAGATACATGTACTTTGTGAACACACTGGAATAAATGTAAATTTCAGGTAAAAGTGGTGTTCGGCTGCATTTGTGTTGAAGAATTTAGTAGATGAAACTTATGTTTAACAGAAACAAAGCCATTTCAAAACTTGCAGAATATTCTATATACTATTCTCCTGTGACCTAATTATTAACATGTATAATAGCAACCAACTCATCAAAAGCAGCACAAAAATAAAGATAGTTAAACTGTTAAAAATAACAACTGTTCCAAGTGTTGTTCAGAAAATGTATTGTTTCTGGTTGATATTTCATGTTGTATTATGTACATCCACATTCTTTCAAAACAATATTTTAGTATAATATGAATTAGCAAAAAACTTATCGGGATGTTTCTTTCGAAAACCGAATTTTCCAGCGAAAATTAAAATTTGCGCTGGCCAATTGGGAAACCAATCCCCCAAATCATGGAATTCATTACTTGCAACAGAACCTACTGCAAAACCATTACTATCTTCCTGTAGGTATCTTACAGTTAAATTTCTAAATTAGCATAATTTCTACTCTGCTAGAAAAATTACAATATTCTGTAGAATACGAGGGGCATTCAAAAAGTTCCCGGAATGGTGGTTCAGCTCGTTAATGGTATAACCTATGGCAATGGTAACCTAATCACCTTGTAAGTACGATCATTGTGCATCTTTAAAGTAGCTCCATCGTTCCTGCCATTGTTGGAATCAGCGGTAGAAGGCTTCTTTTGGCGCCTCTCGGAGCCGAGCTGTTGCATTCTATTTAATGTTCTCCACGGTTGCAAATTGTGTTCCTCCGAGACTCATTTTTGGAGTAGGGCACAGCCAATATCCTCAGGAAACAAGATCCATGGAGAACAGTGGTTGAGGGAAGACAGGAATGTTCTTGATGAGGAATTTCTGCCCAACAAGCGACATGTGGCTTGGCGCGTTATCACGATGCAGAAACCACTTCCCTTCCCTTGCCCCGTCGCATCCTTCAAACCACATCACCAAAACTCTGCAAAACTTCCACGTAAAAATTGTCAGTAACAGGCAGTCCAGGCCACAGTGCAGCAGGGCCAATAGTGTCCATAAAGGTGATTTTCGCAGTTTGCACATGAACGTCAGGTTCGCGTGCTGTTCGAACTGCCACATTACGCCAACAGACCACCATTCACCTCGTGACACCACTGCGCTGAAATATGCCCAGCCAAGTACCACAAAAACATGAACCCTGCCTTATTGCTAGTTTGGCGACGGCAAGCCCATTCCGAAAAGTTTTTGAACGCCCTTCGTATATTGACTTCCTTTGATCAATCAGCCACCAGTTAAATTCATATCAATGTAATATCTCAAAATATACAACAAAATACTTAAAAATACATGTTCTATTAAGCAAAACAGTATTCAATATAGTCTTCAGTATCAGTCTTCAATATACACAATTTCAAGGCACTGAAAAGGAGCTATAAATAACTTCAGGATATTTCTATACAAAACATTTGAATAGAAATGTAACAATACTACTAAAGATTTTCAGATGAAATTTTGTGAACAGTCCAATTGCATTTCAGACAAAAAATATTTACATCAATTTCTTCTTACTTTTTGGACTTGAGATTGTAATGAACTGAACTCGTCGAGGTGTTCTCTTCTCTACAGGAGTAACATTACATGAAACCTCTTTCTGTTCAGATACCTCATCTGATGCACAACTAGGAGTGCCAGTGCACTCTGTTTGCATTTGATCCGACAAGTACTTTGATGGGGTAGTTTCACAAGAATTGACAGGTATCTTTTCTGGTGATTTTTCACAGCTTTTTATGGCTGTATTTTGTACCTTATTTCTCTCATTATCAACTTCTGCATCATCATCATTTTGATCTTTCTTCAATAAACTCTTTTGGAAGCCTTCAGATTTGCATTCATTTTCTTTCTTATTTATATTGTTTTTTTCAGAATTATCTTTGTGTGATTCGCTTTTCATTTCTATTTCAGATTCTTCACCAGCACAGTTGTTGGATCTCTCTTTAATATCATTTGTAGTCGCTGCTCTGGACAACTTATTAGGAGATCCAACTTTGTCACAAGTAGTCACTGCTTCCATGGGCTCTTCAATAATTTCTTGAGATACGATTTCCTCTCCTGCCTGATTTTCTTTGCTGCCGGAATCAAGCGTTGTAGTCTCATCTGTCTGCATTGGTTCAGTTCCATCTTCCCCAGTAGGTTTTTCCACCGTGGCCTCTGATGAACTTATTTCTCTGGAACATGTACCATCACTAACACTTTTCAGAGGATTTCCATTATTCACTGCTTCATTATGAGTTGTAGTTGCAGCTCTAGATTGTACTGTCTGGCAAATGGGCTTTTTAGGATCTGAAATAGGGGTATTTGTGACACGTTTTCTTGGGCTAGACAGAGTTATGAGAGCAATTCTCCTTGGAGATTTCTTATCTTTAATGTGAGTGGCAACTGAACGTGTTGCAGAGTTCTTGTCTTCATTCTCTGAGTGAATGTGAACTGTTGTAGGCGTGACAATGGTTTTCAACTCTGTTTTGTTGGTGTCCTGAGTATTTTCCTTCTCTTTAACTGAATCACAAACAGTGTTTGCTGTAAGTAAACCTTGCTGGCCTTGAGAAGAAACTTGGATTGAATCAGATGGTCTCTTTTCTAGGTTTGCAGATTCGTTTTCACTTTCCACATTTGTACTACTTAGTTCATATATTTCACCAAGTTCCTCCTCTGAAAAGGTTATGATGGAACAATATCCGTCAGTTGAGGATGCAATTAATACTTGACCATCGCTTGACCTGAAAAGAAATATTTATTTTAGTACTCTTGAAAGAAAATTTAACTAAATTGGAGCTGGAAATGGTAATGGAACGTGTTGGATAACATGATTATATAACAATTTTTTTTTCTGAGACTGATGATTGTACTGCATTTGCAAGAAACTCCAATAATTTTTCATCGTTAAAAAAAAATTGTATTAAATTAAACAAAGAAGGTGTTTGCTTTAACAGTTTCTCTGTTTCTGATTTCTGCAGAATTATTATGTTTAAGTTTCCACCCATTTAAAAACTAACTGACAAGATGTTCCTCCCTGCTAGTAAAATACAGAGAACAATGATTTTTACCAAGGAAAGAAAATACATCTTACCAGCTTAAATCTGTTAATCGTGTGTAGTGGATGTTGGTAATCAAAGCAATTGGCTCTGATTGCTGAGTATCATACAAAATGACATTACTTTTTGTGGCCACAGCAAACACCATTCTGTATGGCAGAGCAAACAGGGAACTACCTTCTCGTAGCTTAAACAGGAGGGGGCAGAAACGCACAGCAACAGTGTATTCACGAGGTGATGGTAAATACACAACTGGCCTGAAAAATATTACATTCAGTGATAAAAGATTCAACACAAAGAAAGTATATTTGAAAAATAGAGATGATGTTGCACACCTGCTGAAATCGTATCTAGAAAAAATATATGTAGCACTGATATGTTTCTCTGAATTAGGTATTTCTATTACACCTGATGGTGTAACCAAGAGTTCACCATCTGGAGAGAATGAAAGTCGCCTAAAAAAGGATTTTAGTGTATCATCATGAAATAAACGCATAATTTTTCCACTCAATTCTGATCCTGGAGGGACCGGTAAAGGTGCTTTGCTGACTTTTGCTTTTACCTTGTTCGTAGATATATTATGGATTCTACATGTTCTGAAATAAAGAAAAAGAATTGCTAATGAACAACATATGACTACTGCAAAACAATGATGTATCTTCAAATAAAAAACTAAATGTTGGCAGAACCAGAAATTCTTCATTGATTCAAATAAGTTTTTAAGAATTACTAAATAAAAATAATCACTACAGACACTATTATAAATTTTAAGATTCAATACCTGTCACTACTAAGTGTTGCAGCATATCTATTTTTAGGATCCCATGCCACACCTTGAACAAATCCACCATGTCCAGTAAGCAAGCCCAAATTTCGACCTAAACAAAGTAGGTCCAAGGTTGGTTCAAGGAACAAGGTTGTTCCAAGAATGTAAAAATGAATCCCTTAAATATATTCTCAATATAATTTAATAAAATTCAAACAAAGGGAAGAGGAATAAGATCTGCAATTTTGAACTGTTGTAGCTGTTATTGTGTGTGTATCCCCCCCTTTTCTCTCTCTATTTGATATTGCCTGTTATTTTTACAATCTAAAATGTTTCTTAAATGTTATCAACACAGGCATTATCCAAAAGCTCCATGTATTGAGTAGGATGAAGCAATAAATAAAATAAACAAATAAATGTCTTTATTGATGGCTCAGGCTCAGGCCAAGCCTGCTCTTCCGCCTGGCAATGTCATCTATATATAGAAACGAAAGAGAGAGAGATAAAGGAAGAGATGAAGAGAGACAAAGAGAGAGAGAGAGGGAGAGCTGAAGAGCGAGAGAGTGAGAGCTGAAGAGCGAGAGAGGGAGAGCCGAAGAGCAAGAGAGGGAGAGCCGAAGAGCGAGAGAGGGAAAGCCCAAGAGCGAGAGAGGGAAAGCCGAAGAGCGAAAGCCCAAGAGCGAGAGAGGGAAAGTCCAAGAGCGAGAGAGGGAAAGCCCAAGAGCGAAAGGGAAAGCCGAAGACAGAGAAAGCCAGAGAGAGAGAGAGAGGAAAAGCCGAAGAGCGAAAGCCGAAGAGAGAGGGGGGAGAGACGAAGAGAGAGAAACAGACAAAAAGAGAAAGGAACAGACGAAGAGAGAGAGAGAGAGAGAGAGAGAGAGGGGGGGGGGACAGATGAAAGAGAGAGAGAGGAATAGACGAAGGGAGAGAGACAAAGAGAGGAAGGGAGGGAGGGAGGGAGAGAGAGAGGTGGAGAGTCAGAGAGAGAGGGAGAGACAGATGAATGGCAGAACGTCTGCTGGGTTCTGTAAGTTTTGAATAAATCTTGATGACATGAGAAGAGAGTTCAAAAAGTTAACATATTTACTTCAAAATTATTTGCATTGCAAATTCAAAACCATCTGAACACATTTTTGGCTAACTTGGTGAACAGTGATCTAGCTTTTCACAATTCACGGTTCTATTTTGTAATTAATTTTCTTTGTGTTAGTTATTTGACCTCCCCCTTTTTCTCTAGTATATGAATACATGAGTATTAAAAAAGGTTGTTTAAAGGAAATTTAATTATGTCTTTCTAGAAAACAAATATTTAGATGTTTATTCTGTTATTTTTGACCAGAAAACCACTTTTATTTTTGTAATAAACACTTGATGTGGATAGAAAACATTTAATAGTGAGATTCGTATTAAAATTTTCATGACGCTTGATGTTAGAAGTATTACAGTAAACTGTCATTAGCACAAACTTACTTAACAGGGACAAATCTTGGGTCTCAGATAGGAAACAAAGTAACACAGATGTATATAATAAATAAAAAACACTAATTCTTATAATCTGAACACTGATCATTTTGGTCCCTTGGGATTCATGTTAATGAGGGTTTATATACTCTGTGTGCGTGTACGTGTGTGTGCACGTTTATATACACATATCCAAGAACAGCTTAAACAAGCATCTAACTTTTTATTAGGAATATTTCACGGAAACATCCACCCCAATAGTAATTATTTACGTAGTATTTATGTTGGTCTTTTATTACATTCTGGACACGGGGATAGATGTTTACCTGGAATGTTGCTATAAAAAGTTAGACTCTTATCAGAGGTATACTAGTATACGCTCATTCTTTTATTATATCACTACTTTGTTTTTATGATAATAACCAGAAGCTTATTGGTTAATGTTTAAAACCATATAATGGGCAAATGAATATAAGTTATTAAGAATACTTGTGTTAATGTTATTAACTGATCACATTTCTAAACAGATATATGAATGTTGTCAGAAAACATCAAAAGAAGAAATACAAAATCTGTAATATCTCAAGTGAAAATAACATTAATAAACTAAAACTAAGAACTCACCTTTTTGAACATCCCAAATTATGGCAGTATTGTCTATAGAACCAGATATTAAATGCACTGAATCTAGAGACCAACTTAAATCATACACATCTTCCAAATGACCTCTCAAGATTTTCATCGAAACCCACTGTTCTTTGCTCACTTCACCATCAGTGTTAGTGAGATCTGAGATATCATGTTCTGTCTTCGGTTTCCAAACAATTATAACAGACTCTGAAAAATTTTATTTTTATGATAATAATCAGAAGGTTATTGGTTAATGATTAAAACAATATAATGGCCAAATGAATATAAGTTATTAATAATGACAATGGAATACAAGGGAAACACAAAAAGCTGCTCCTCTGACAACTCATGTCCCACAGGAGTAAGTTAAAAATGAATTAATAATAATAATAATAATTTGGAGCAAAGAGTACCTGTAAAATGACAAGATATGGAATCACAGAATTTTTTATCAACTTTGTCCTAATTTAGATGAAGGAGGGAGCAGATCTGCACTCTGTTTCTAGTTTTCCTCATACTGGTTAATAATTACTTGCATTTTTGACCTTAAGTTAATACATTTACCAGTGCTTTTAGACATCCACTTACAAAAAGATCCAGTTGCCCGTCACATACACAACCATTTATTATAAATTAACAATAGCTGCTTGCAAATTTTAGAAGATAGTTATTTGTAAATAGTTAAAAGAAATAAAATGCTTCTCTAGGGAAACTATCTTTTATCTTAAATTTATTATTTGCACTTTTTTTGGTGTGCAAAAATAATTTGTTTGGGTGACATCAGCTCCTCCTCTCCTTATTTCAACACAGGACAGTTGACATTGGTTGCTGTGAAAACGAATTGCTAAGTAGTTTACAATTCTGTTTGTTTAGGTATAGCAAAAAAACTTTCGTTTGCTATTTTGAAGAACAGATATTATATTTAAATTTGCATGGATACAATTCCCAGTTGGGGTGACAATTTTTTGAACGATTTAAACTATTATTATGTGTGATATCATACATTATTTGTTTGTCCCAAATGTTTTGTTTTAGCACTTTCACTGCTTCAAAAATATATAACTATGTATTAGATGTTGGCTTACTGAGATCTAACAGACAGAAAAACGCATAACTTTCCTTAACCCTTTCAGGCACGACTAATGATAAATTAAAATGAACTTGGTGGTGAAATGAAGCAATTCTTCAAAAATTAAAAGTAGCAAATTTGATGATAAATCTAAATTTAATCAGAAGACACAAACACAATAGCAAAGAAGAGCGAATTGAATAAAATGTTTTACCAAGATATCAACAGTAATGAAAAATATTTTAAAAAATTACAATAATGAGATTGAAGAAATTAACCAAAGAACTGTCATTTCATACCGTCATCACCAGATGCCAGAAATTGACCAGAAGGTGAAAATCGAACAGTATTCACTGCCCTTTGGTGTCTTTGCAGATCAGCTGCAACTTCTACAGAAGCCAGACCACAATCCTTAATGGTTACATACCAGATCTAGAATCAAACATGAATGTTCAAAACTATACTGAATCTCATAAACAAACAGGAACATGTAGGTTTACTCACCACAACATGTGAATCTGTCCCTCCAGTAGCAAGCCTATAAGGGGATATCACCGTGCCAGTTTTTGACGGCTGAACATCAATACTGAGAACCGGGTCCCTATTGTGCCACGAGATTTCCGGAATTGTACACTTCATTTTAGATTACCAAAATATTCTCTAAAACAAAACAAAAAATACAAGTTTCTAAATAGAACTTGTCATCGAAATATTAACCCTAAGAATGCAAAATTACGAAGCAAAGCATATTTCAAAAAACGAAAGCTTTATTCTCCCTTATCAAAATACTAATTGTTCTAGTAAAAAATATGACAAGAAAACATACATTTAATTGCATTCGCAAATCAACCTTACTCGCGTTCACAGTTGCTCACTATTACCACTTACGTCTCCCCAGTTCCCAGATTCGCGCCTAAATGCTTCCATATTTGACCAGGCTAGCCAACAACTTTTGAAAACTCTTTAGTCTTTGTTTTTTAGATATCGCTAAACATTCTCTGAATAGACCATAGCATAGACTAAGAGGGTATAATTACTCTATGACCAAAGTTTGGAATACATACAATATAGAGAATTGCGGAAAACAAAAAGTGAAAAACTACCAGACCCTTTTAATGCATAGTATTTCCATGCAGAGATGAAAATCCTTAGTCGAATCCGAGTAGTTAAATTGCCCTTCTTTTCTTTTAATATAAAACAAAAAATTGCAATACACTCAGCTTTGTTCTGATGACAATTTGGAAAGATACACTTCTAAAATCTTAATGAAAATGTCAATGTATTTACTCCATTATTTATAATATTTTCTTGCTGCCAGCTGTTCTCTTTTTTTTATTTCAGGTCTTTTTTCTTTTGTCCACGTTCTTCATTTTATGGCTTACTTCTCTATTGTCTTTTTTAAATAAAAGCCTTACTCCATATTTTTCATTTCACTCGTGGCTCAAAGAATGTTTGCCTTGGAGCAATGTGAAAACTTTTGTAAAATATCTTAATGAAAAAAATGAGTACTCTACCTAGATGATGGCAAAGGTTTGGATCAATTTTGTTATTTGAAATAATTTGGCAACTGTGTCATTCATTGCGAGGATTTCAAAACATTGTGGCATCTTCAACAGATATAGTACTTAAAAACAACTTTCAAAATTGGTGCTAATTGCACACTGCTTTGGTAATATTATATAGTAATGGTACGTCAGACGAGGACATCACAAAAGGAAGCGTCGAAGCACTTTACTAGTTAGTCAACTGCAAACGAATTAGTGAAGGAAGGTGTCAAATAGGCTGAAGTACACAACGACCACAGAACATTCAGTTATGTTGCCAGCACTAGTTGTCAAAACGGTTCATTCTTATAAATATCTCTCTATATTATACGCGCTCCTGCGTCACTACTCAGCGAAACCCCAAAACGGGGAAGGAATTACAATTGGGGTAGGGTTTAGCACACTTCACTGTGGTTATACTATCCCTTGTGAAGCAGCCAAACTATTTTTGTTGGAACAAATTTCACATTTGCGCGCGTAGGTCGGTTTCCATTGCCAGCCGGCTTTTTACTGTGAGGAATTCGAGTAAGAGTTATTTCTCCATTGCGGATTATCGGTCCACAGATGGATAGTCAGATGTTGGGGTTGCCAACTTTCAGCCTTCTGACCTGCTGGGTATCTTTTCGGGTCACCATCCCTAGGCAGACTGCCTTCACTGGGCTAGGAGTTCTGCCTACCCCTTTGAGGTCCTGTTCGTCAGGATGACCAAAGAAGAGATATTAACGATTTTATTCTATGCTGATGACGCAGTTATTATCCAGGAAACAGAAGACGAACTACAGAGAGTAGTACACCACCTTAATAAAATTTGCAAAAACTATGACATTAATATATCAAAAGAAAAAACAAAAGTGTTGGCATTCAGGGGGAAGGACACAGTAAGGTCAATAATTGTCATTGAAAACAAAATTATAGAGCAAGTTCTCTCCTTTAATTATTTAGGGTGTCAAATAAGTTATGAAAAAGATAAAGATATTGACAATAAATTAATGAAATATCAAAAAATATGTGGAACGATACACAACACTTTAAAAAATAAGACAAGACCGGAAACAAGAATTAAATTTTACAATACCATGGCAGTTCCTACATTACTCTACGGCTGCGAAAGCTGGGTATTAACACAAAAAACACTGACAAGAATACAAAGTAGCGAAATGAAATTTCTGCGAAGAACAAAAGGTTGCACAAGAGAAGACCGAATAAGAAATGAAGAAATAAGAAAAGAGTTACAAGTGACATCAATTATTACTAGAATGCAAGAATATAGACAAAGATGGGTAGAACATCTGGAAAGGATGAGTGATAGCAGACTTCCTAAAGCAGCTTTGTTGTACGCGCCGAGAGGAAGAAGAGACGTGGGAAGGCCACGAAAACGATGGAGAGAAACTGTGAGGACGGAACAGGCAGTAGCCTAATCCATGAAGTGAAGAAGAAGAAGAAGAATTTCACATGAGATTTTCAGGGATTACGACAGCAATCGAACCCGGGCCTCCTTGGTAAAAAGAGGGTGACTTGATCTGAACCACCAGATAATATTTTTAAAATATTGTTTGGGGCTTCATGTAAAGTATCCCCAACAATCAAAATATCAGATTCAAACACATATGGCATTGACTTCGTTCAAATCGATGAGAGAATAGTAATTTTGAAGAAAATTGAATGGCCTAGGCGAGCTATAGGATTGGACAATTGACACATATACATTTTGCTGCCAATCGATGTTTCAGTATCAAGAAGCCACAAAACGTGGTTTATGAATACACAACTTACTAGAGGAAGTAATTTACGACACGTAGGAACAAGATTTTTCCATTTTTTCGTTACCAGAGCCCGACGATAAGGTTTTTGTTCTGTCAACAAATTGCCGCCGCATCACTGTAATAGGGAGTTTGTGACAGTTCAAGTTTTGCATCACTTTAGTGAATCTGCGCATGCGTAGAAGATCCATATTTCCGACCACTATTGCGTGCACAAACTCCCTAATATTTCCACCATGATACTTTCTTTTTACCACGTACGTAGTAAGAAGAAAAGAAAAAAAATATTTTTCTATATCTTGACCCTAAGAATTTTTCTTCCTAAAAATAACTGTTTTTCTCAGCAGTATTACATAACTTCATATATATATATATATATATATATATATATATATATATATATATATATATATATATATATATATATATATATATATATATGTGTGTGTGTGTGTGTGTGTGTGTGTATATACACACACACACACACACACACACATACACACACACACACTAAAGTGTGGTATACTACAAAATACTTCTATATATAGTATGTTTGTACTAGAATGCGAGAAAGTAAAACCTAAAAATTACTAGATATGAATTTTAATTCAGAAAATGAATACTTTCTTAAGGTTTAATAACTTTTAATATTTATTAATATTTACAAACAAATTAATCACAGACAATACTTAGTGTTATTAATTAATTAGTTTTGTGTTGTGATGGCAAAGTAATTCTATCAGCCCAAATAGTCTGTGATGCTGGTGTCTGAAACATAAAAAGAGATAATTCATTACAAATATTTCAATTAAATTATTTTGTAGAAGCTGTAAAAAATTAGTTACAAGAAAGTTTCTGTACAAGAATGTCATATGCATATATGTCTAGGATTACAGAAGAATAAAATGATTCAGGACACCATGTTATTGTTACTCTGCTTGTCAGTGTTCAAGTTGACAAGATGTCTGAGCAAGACAAGAGCAATCTGTGATCTGAAACATGATGCACATATGTCTTGAAGAAAGAATGTACTATGAATCTTAATATTAAATTCAAGAATTACTACATAGGAGTACCTGTGGAAATTGCTGTGAATTAATTTCAAAGGGGGAAGACATCTGGTAAACTGATTCAGATGACACTGGAGAAAAATTGAAAGGTGATTTCCTCTTTAAGGGAGTCTGAATGCTTTTATCATGGAACTTGTAATACAATTGTTTTAAGTGCCTATTTTCTTCTTGTCTGAAAAATATGAACTACCACAATTAATCAAATAGTCATTGTCTGCTTGAAAAAGATTATTTTATTAATAACAATTTTTCTGATGCACTCATACAAAATTGAAAGGAAACAAGGGTAATTATACAACATAAAAGTCACTTTAGACATTATGACAACATCAATTTCAAAAAAGATTAGTTTTGTTTATTCTTTTCCATCTCCAAGTTTCTAGTCATGCTTTTCATCTCCTCTTGTTTCTTTTTCCTGTGGTTCTGTAAGTATATAGAATTTTTGGAAATCTGATATTAACCATTCTTTCCATATTGAAGGGTAATTTTTTCTGGTAATTCTCAATATGCCTAGTTTGCATCTTACTTTATCATTCAGGATTTGGTCAGTCCTTGTATACCAAAGATTGATAGCAAGACCTTACTCTAGCCATTTGTATTCTTAGTATTTGTTAGTCTGACATGAGATCTGCTCTGTACAGAAATGTGGAGATTGCCATAATTTTGTAAAATTGATTCAACTCTGGATTTGCCTTTGACAATTCTTTTAATTCTGTCACCTACTTCGGAATTTCCTAATTTTAAATTTTCCATCTTCCAAGTTGTCAAAACTTAATAAAATAACAAAGGCATTTAAAATTATACATTTGTTCAACTGATTGGTCATTTATTGACAATTTTGCTCTTACCAGAGGTTTTTCCTAGAAAAGCTTGTAGTTTGGTTAGTCTATAAAGATTTCAAGATAATATGGTTTGGAAGTTATGTATGGTTGTTATTATTAGGGAATGTATATTTAAGTAAAGAGATATTTTTTCGAACTCATTTTAAGACTTGTTGGCAACACTTTCCATTCAGAAATTAAAAAATGCTTGTAGGCATTAAATTTAAAAATGTTTGTATGCTTTAAACACAGTATTGAATTTTTATTTTTGTTATTTTCTATATTTTAAACATATTTTGGAAAAAATAAAAACATATGTATGTACTTTTCCTTTTTTGTTACTATAAATTCCTTTCTCTAGTTATTATGTGTTCATTTCCTATGTATAAAGAAAAATAAAAGACAGAATTTAAGAATGCAGGAAATTTGCTTAATTAACTATAATCTATTGTAATTTAACCCAATGTAAATTAATAGAAAATATATACTGTCATCTCCCAAAATAAATAGAAAATAAAATCATAATTGATAAGCGTACATTAAATGACATTGTACTTCATTCTTAAAAAAAGCTTTGTTTACTTACAATCTTTGTATTTTTGCCTTCAAACATTCTATTTCATTCTGAGCCTTATCACAAAATTCTTTGTAAGTTTGATAACTCAAATTCTGAAATAAATAAAAATAACTATATCATATGTCAAAGGTAATTTGTATTAACAAATGAGTTGGCAAGTAACAAACCATCTGCTTATTATGTGTGAAGAACCGCAACCGATGCTCTTTTTGAAACTTAAGCACTTTGAGAATCTTATTCAAATAATTGAATGGATCATTAAAATTTTCTTTTAAATCTTCTGACATCTGCAACAAAATAATATAACACTGAGTAGGACTAGAAGGCCATAACTTAATATGGAAGCATTATTTTTTCATTTATAATATACCTCAGAATTTATTTGTGTTACTACATATTGTTTTCTACAGACAGAACATGTCTGAGAAAAATTATTATCTGTAACAATTATGTGAACAAAATGATTGATTAGCACAATAATCCATATTTAATTCTCTTCCATTTCATTTTCCAAATAGAATACATCTTTTTCACATTTACCAAACGTCAAACATGATTTGCAGTATAAATGCCCGCAACTTGTAAAATATAAGCCTCGTTTTTCAGTGTCCCCAGGTTGATAAAAACAGGAATTGCAATGCACCCAGTCCATTATGAAATCTGCGCCTTCGAACAGAAAACTGCTACTGTCTTTGCCGCCATTGGAAAGGTATGGTAATTACCAATGTCGGCAACATTAGAATGCTAAAACACTAAAACGTTAATTAAATACTAGCACAATATACGAATCAATATAATAATACTTGTAGCCAGCTAAAAAAATCAGCCAATTTGACAACGTTTGAAAAATGTCACTGTCGGATGAGAGCATGTCTTTATACTCGATTTAGGGTAGTTTTGTTTCGTTTTGTGTTGGCAAAAGCCGTTGCTAAACTTTACACAATTGTGCCTTTACATACAATTCATTCTGTACATATTACGTTTACGTGGTAGGGACATTTTTTAAAACTTAAGTTTGCAACAGAGAGTATATATGATACAATGAAAAAATGACTACTTCCGTAGATTCCGCCAACATTCAAGCCATTCATTTGGATTGTGCTGGAATAGTTTGCAATTATTGTTAGCGATTCGGATTTTGCGGTTTGCTGTTTTTCATAAATCTGCATTTAGTGATTTCGTTTAATTTATTAATTTAGTACAAAGCATTTTTATTTATTTTTTTCCAAATGTTTTCATTACTAATCGCTGAGTTAGTTGAGATAGTTTAAGTACATGTTAGTTTTTTTGTGTAAAATTAATTTTATTACATTTGTTATTAAATTTTCTGAATCCATTTTATTAATAATTGAAAAATAATGAATAGCCCAACATCTGGGCCTATCCTTAGTGTGTTATCTTTAAGGTTAAAGCTAATTCGAACGTCTCATCAAAAGGAATTGTAAATTTATTTTGTGAATTGTGGAAGGAATCAGTAGAAGAAGAGGTCCTTGTCACTTATTTCATTCACTTCTTTCACAATACAAATGGCTAAATGATTACAGGTAAGATAATTGTTTTTTATTTCTAAATTTAATCTTTTAAAATTGACAGATCTAACTGAACTGAATAGAACTGAAATATAATTTTAAGGATATAAAAGAACAATAAAACTTCGCCCTAAATGGCAATTTTCTTTGAAAAATTTCGAGCCGCTTTTAAGAAAATGGCATTTAAGTGCTACTGTAAATTCATCTTATAGAGTGCATTTAGTACTATTTATACCAAAAGTTGAAAGAAATCATTTGGAGCTGTTTTTGAGAAAATCTTGTTTTTGTAATATTTTAAAATTGCAAATATTGCATGCAATATTGCTCAAAAACTACTAAAACTTTCAAAAAATGTGCATGACCTTAATGAAGGAACGCACTCTGGAGAACAAATTTTATTTGAAGGAAAAATGTCAATCTTAAATCTTGTAGTTGTAGGAAGACGCCTCAAAAAATCAAACATTTTGAAAAATTTTGTGTTAACCGTGAAAATCGAATTTAAGCCACTTTTATAAGTGTATTTTACTCTTATCTTTCCAAGAAAAAAAATTGAAGCCGTTATTGAGAAAATTTTGAAAATGCCCGAGGGGCTTCTTGTAAAGTACCTCCCAATTTTGGAGAATTTTTTTCAAAATCTAAACGATTCGACACCGGTTTCTTCAAGTAAGAAAACATTGTACTATGGCGGCAGTAGTGTTCACAGACAGATGGACAGACTGATACACGTTTTGAAAAACGCAACTTTATTCGGTATCAGTGGGCCCCAAAACGTGTATTTCCATTGACATCTCGAAATCTATTTTCGCAGCTTTACATAACTTTCCCTATACTACGTATAATATTCCGTATATTCGTACGTATACGGGAAAGTAAAAATGAATGTTGATTTTTTTCGAACTTCACAGTTTTTCAACTCGTGGTTGAAGTGCTAGCAGAGTAGTAATCCTTTCTGTGTACAATGTGCTAAGGATAGATGTCGCTTTTGAGCTAAATTTACGAAACCATAGACATAAACTCCGTAAGTGAGCTACTGCTAGCCAAATGATTAACACCCAATCCTGCTTGAAACAGATTTAAGACGAAGAAATAAAAGTTTTCTGATTATGACCTAGAGAACAGATTACTGCAACACATTAAAATTAGGCACAACTCGGAAATGTTGCATGCTTGAATCTTATCATAATTTTAAAGTAACAGGTGACGTTTTTAAAGGTTATGATTTTTGGGTGACATGTGTGTGTGTGTGGGGGGGGGGGGGGGGCAGGTGAGGCCCGAATGTTGTTTCTTAACCAGTGTTCAAGAATATGAATTTTCTAATAAATTTTACGACATTTAGCTCTTCTGTAGGCCCCCACTCTGTAACATGGGTGCTCAGATAAGAGCAGTAGCTCAATATCTACGCAAAATTAAAATGAAGGAATAGAGATAAATAATACACGTTAAAATTAAAGTGACCATTGTATTTTCTATGAAATTTATTCTCAACTCTTAATAACATCAGAATGTAGGCTACACTCGTACAAAAAATCATGTGGAAAACTGGTTTTATGCATCAAGGAACGACTGTTCAAAGTTAGGAACCAATACGAAGCTAGTTTTACTTTTAAGACATTGGGTCGTATGAAAAAAAAATGAGCACTTGCACCGGAGCAAAGTGAGTCTACTCCGCGGCACTGAGCAGAAGCTCCATTTCGTATGAATAAAAACTTCGTATGTCTCCGACGAACTTACTCATGGCTCGCGAGCATTTGCTCGTCGTAAACACGTGATAGTGCAGGCTAAGAGATTTAAAAATGGGTTTCTTGAACAACAGAGAGGTTACATACGTTACGCGCGTCGCGCATATTTGTGCTGAATAAAGATAAATGTTTTGTTGTCTCGTTCTTTAAATTCGAATATAAATAGCAGTAATGCAAAACGGGCGCCAGAGGCCCAGCTACTTTTGCCGAAATGCTAAGTGAATATAAAATTATTTTTGAAAAGAGCCAACTTTCGGAGGTACGCTGTGGTCGAAACAAAACATTACAAAGTTTCAAAAAACAGTACCCCGAAAAATTCCAAGTAGAAAAGAGCGATGGCCAATTCACATAGAAGATATGCAATATAAATACGCGCCTTAAACATACGCCGATAAAAATCCTACCAACCATACATTGTCCTTTTCTAATCGGCAAAGGTTCTAATAGTCTACATCACGAGAATTTCGCCTTATCTTGAAATTTTTTTAGTCCGATGCATGTGCATATCAACACACGGTAAAAAATCGGCCAATTTAACCTTACTTTTCAACCGTAAGTATGCTACTAAGATCCCTCCGAAATTTTGGAGCAAGTGCTCAGTCTAGAGAGTAAACGCTTAATTTTATTCATACCAACACTGAGCATTTGCTCGCCAGTTGAGACTACGCTCAGAGTTGGAGCAAGTGCTCAGAGACTGAGCAATTGCTCACCCACTTTATTCATACGAAACTGAGTAGGATCTCGCAGCAAAGAGTACTTGCTTACTTTTATTCATACCACCCATTGATTTACGAGAAGTGGAATGTTCGCCAATAATAGGAGAAAATACGTGCAGTTGAACCATGAAGTGTGGCTGTTCAGTAATGTTATACCATCTCTGTACCACGGATGGAACGTCGCACTTCTGGTGAACACCGTCTCGTGAACTCGAAGTGTCTGGCGCAGGGTGCGAGGGCGGATCCACGCCCTCGCCGGCAGCCCCGCGGGACGCCCGCACCCGCGCCCGCGCCCGCCCTCGGGGCGCCCACGGTGGCGATTGGCCGCTGATTAAGAGAAATGGCCTTGGAGACTCCACTGCCCCCATCTCCACCCGTTCCTTTTCCTCTTGCCCCCGCCTCCGCTCTCGCTCCGATGGCCTCTAATCGTTGCTCCCCGCCCCGGCTCAGCGCCTGCTCTCGCGCTCGTCCCACCGTACGCAGTGGGCCAAAACTATTTTTATATGTGGCGTGAAACAGTTTTGCTTTTGGAACACGCGGTTCGATCGCAATTCTTTTGAAACCATTATTCAGTTTAGGTGATTGATTAGTGATTCCGAGCGGGTCAATTGCAACGGGTATTAGTCCCATAAATGTAGTCCTTGATTTTAACGGGAGGTGGCGGTAATCTCCCGCTGGATGGCGAGATCCGCCGCCGAACTACCGTCGGCTAACGGGGGTTTCCCCAACCAGGTATCTCACAGTAGCGGGGCACCATCCCAGCAGGGACTAGCTCTAAGCGTCCGACCGGTCTCCCGGGAAATGTAATAGTGAGGTGGAAGTTAGTTTGTGTGTGTGTGTGTGTGTATATAAGGGGTGCGAACAGGTCAAGGAAGATGAAGGAAAGATCGCTCGCGGTCCATGGCCTGCCTGTAAGGGTACTGCTCCGGCATTCGCCTGGTGTTGAACGGAGAAACTACAGAAAACAACCGATCAGAGCAGCCGGACGCTAGAATTCTCCTCCAGAGAGCGACTGAATTCTACCTAGCGTCGAAAATTCAATCACCAGCCAGGACTCGAACCTAGGACCTTCCGATCAGAGGCACTGTAGTGACATCAGTTGACGCCCTGAACCGCCTCTCCCGGGTTAGGAGATAGCCTTGGCTGCGGAGGGAAAGTCATATGTACAGATTCCCTGTGGTTTGAGCTTTTGCGTATCCATGGGTTACCATTAAAGTGATGAGTAGATGCTGTTGATTTTTGAAGAAGTTTGAGGTAAAAATAAGGCCTAGGAACAATATTTTTTGTACAACAAATGCTACTGAATATCTTTTTTGAACTCTTATTTTCATACGTAGAAGAAGAAATTTAGGCTAAGTGTCGATGCAGAGGCAGAAAAACATGCTTTTTTAAAGAAGAAACTTGTTTGGCACTAATTGAATCAATTTCCAACTTCATATGGAAAATTTGAGCAGATTTGCAATTGTGTATACATTCTCCTCTCTCTGAATTATACGAGAAAGACTACTATTACAAGAGAGCTACTTCCAATCCCGAAGGTCTCTGGCCTGAGATGTTGGATGTCGTCTGAGCGGCAAACGAACTTGGTGCCCATGTGACGCCCTTGGTGAATAGAAAAGTTTACAATTAGACATTGCTGAACCAAACGAGAATTCGAAACATTTTAAATTGTCTTGCACTATAGTGTAGGTGAAAGATCGGATTGAAACCGACAGTTGTTCAATGTGGGGTCAGATAATTTTATACTCATAGTTGGTAGGTTTGTTCGTTCAAGTGTTATTATTTGCGCAAGTCATCTTGAGTCCCGGAATCTCTACCCCTGCTGCTCTATCAACATTGGTTGAATTAAGAATAGAAGATAGTAACGAGTGGTGTTGACAAAATCACATAACCGGAAATGTTGAGTATTCCTGTATAACTATGTCCTGTATAACTATTTTCCAATGAAAAGCGAGCTACAGATTTAGCACAATAATCCTGTCGTCGAATTAACCAAACCCCTACTCTTCTTGCATCTAGTGATATCAGGGCTAAAGAAAACGGGCGCGGATAAGTACGTTATGACCTCCGCGTAAAATGATGACAAACTGGTCGGTGAACGATTTACTACTGACACCAAAGTTTGCTGACAATTGAGTAGGTCGTGTAAGCAGCGACAATGATGATATGTCTGAGTGAATAATTGCACAAATAATGTATAAAGCGTGTACTACAGCAGCCATCAAGTGTTAAGAGGTTTCACGACAGAACAAGAAGTATTTGACAGGCAAAACTATCATATTATCAATTCTTAAAATACCTAAATCCAAGGATGAATTTTTGCCGATAGACATTGACTGTATCCGTTGACTGTATTTGGGTTTGGTTGAAATTATTCTTTCATGAACTTTAGTTTCCATTCTTTAACAAGAATCCTTATAAAACGAAGATTCGGCATTAATTGACGATGTCAGGTGAATTTCTTTTCAACAGCTGCTGATGGATTGAAGTTAAAGTCAAGAGCGCTGGATGCTGCCTGATCGCGACATAGAGGAGCGAGAACATTGTGATGTTCCTATGAAAAGTCTCGAAAAAGTTAATAAAATTATGGATAATTTGTTATTTTGTTAATTATTTTATTGCATATTTCAAACTCTTATGTTTAATTAATCGAATTCATAAAAAATGTGTTATTTATTGCATTGTTAACGAAGCGGGCATAAAGTATTAAAAAATCCGCGCAGGCATAAAGAATCCGAAAGTTCCTCAAAGGTATTAAATACAACATTATGTGTTTCGATTCATATCCATAAACATAGTAATGTAATAGTAAACCATAAAAATTGTGGTCGCGATTGAGGGTGTGCCTCCATCTTTATGGTCTCATGTCCTCTATGGGACTATTAAGAACTTGTACAGACATAAGTATTTCGGTTTTGGAGAAGTCGCTGGAATAGATGGAACTTACGGGATTTTTAGATTGAGGTGTTATTTTCTCTCATCTACTATCTCTTCATGGGACGTGTAACACCTTGAAATAAAACTCATGACATATTTTCAAGACAAATTTTCGATTAATATCTTTTATTTATTTACGGTAAAGTATAGTCTACTGGCTGTGATAAATAGTAGCAGCTTAAGTGGGTGACAATCTTCATAACCACATTGCCAAATTTCGTAAGTATGGCTTTCAATGTATTTTGTAAATAACTTCTCATTCTAGTATCGAATAGTAATTTTTAATTTATTGAATACATATCAATCTTACGTTTCAAAATATTAAGTTAGATGCTTGCTGCTCTTATTTGAGTTTCTTGTGTTTATTCCAATTTTATCACGTATATTAAAACGCATTCTACTTTTCTACTAATCATTCTACTATTTTTACTCTCTACACCCTCAAAGACGACATTCTGAAAGCCTTCACACAGATCCCACATCCAGTCACAACTCAAAACAATTTTAGATTATGAAACAGATTTTTGTCACAACTTCTCAAACTTCCTGATCCTCACAACCCTTCTCCACCATCGACAAATACATGCACAAACCAACGCAAACAGGACGGAGCGCGTCAAAACCAAAAGATGTAAAGCTGAGCATCCTAGCCCAATAGCAAACAAAGACATTCCGACTGAGCCTAAAAAACAAGTACTTATTTGCGCTGTCAGCCATGGCCGCAACCTTTTCTCCATTCTCAGTAAGAAGTTACCCTTCAACTGCTCAGAATCATCTATTTTGAAACCTAACGGGAGGGTTGCAGACGTGATTGCAGAGTTACACCCACACGAGGGCACTGACCAATCAGGACACAGTCATAGGAGGGCAGAATGGTATTAATTTGGGCGGCGACTTTACATGTGAACAACATGAAAACAATTGCAACGTGCCACCCTAAATACTAACATTTAGTTTTCGACTTTGCCCGACTCAAACCAACACTATGCAGCGAGATTTAGCACTCAAACAACTAAAACTGCAACTGAGAGAATCAAATGTAACACTTTTTAATTTTCGGTATACGTATATACGGAGTATAGGGATAGTCATACAATGCTGCGGAAAGTCGATTTCGAGATTTCAACGGAAAAACACTTTTTGGTGTCCCCTGAGGGTTTTTTCAAAACGTCCGTCCGTCCGTTTGTCTGTCTGGTGTTTATAAACAACACTAGCGCCTAAACCATGAGAAGGATTTTTTTTCCAAATTGAAGAAACTCCTGTTCACTTGGCCTGAGTCAAATCTCTGCGATTTTGAAAGTCATTCATTAGTTTTTGGAGGTACTTTACATGAAACCACTGGGACATTTTCAAACAAAAAAATACAAAATCAAATATACAACAGTTGCTAGTCCCTTTAACCACTACTTTTCGAGAATTGCTGCCGATTTCACAAAGGAGCTTCAGCCACAAAATTCAACTTCAGACGTTTCTCCAAATAATTTAGACAGATTTCGTTTAGATTAGATTGATGTTCGTTTCCGAAACTTCTTCCTATGAAATTCTCAAAATAATAGTTAGACTAAAAAATAAATATTCGGCTGGTTTAAATGAATTATCTGATTGTTTGCCTTGTGCGCCTGCCATTATACATCTGTTAACTCACATATTTATTGTATCCTTATGCACAGGAATTTTCTAGATTTTTTAAAACAGCTAAAATTAAACCGCTTTTCAAAAAAGGCAACAAAAATGAAATTCAAAATTATCGGCCAATTTCGCTTCCGTCGTTTTTTTTTTTCAAAAATATTAGAGAGACGTTTTTACGTACGAATGGAAATCTTTCTTAGAAAACACGACGCGTTTTCAGATTGCCATCATGGATTTTAAAAATAAAAATCTACGGTAACAGACATATTTTTTTCCTAAAGATGTATCATCCATGGATCAAAACGAAGCACCTATTGGAATATTTTTAGAGCTTTCAAAATCTTTTGACCATTGATGGTAACATTTTACTTTCAAAATTACGTTCGTATGGAATTCGTGATATTGCTCTAGATTATTTACGTTCATACCTTAAACAACGATCTCAGAGAGTAGAAATACCTTACTGTAATAATGGAACATTGCGTGCACACCTTTCCGATTCTTTGCCAATTGCATGTGGCGTCCCGCAGGGATCGATTTTAGACCATATTCGTAAACGATATGCTATCGATGATTAGAAACGGAAGAAAAGTTTCCCTTTGTGAATGATACGAATATTCTTTGCAATAAATACGTCGTGAATAGTACAATATCAGATCTTTCAAATTGGTTCCGTAATAACAATTTAATAGTAAATGAAAAGAAATCGGTTTCAATGCGGTTTTCCATTTCAAACAAACAGTTCGGTACTCCACTGAAAATGAACGGTGTGCCATTGACTGATATTAAGGTAACACAATTTTTAGGTCTGTCTCTGTCAATTTAGTCAAATCTTTCATTGGAACGTCGATTTAAATGAATTGAAAAATAATTAAGTTCATTATGCTACGCTTTCAGAATTCTTTCATATTCAGTCAGCATTTAAACTGCTCGTTGTGTATATTTCGCGAATGTTCATTCCCGTCTGAGATATGGCATAATATTCTGGGGAAATATATCTTATAGCTCTCAGACTTTTAGATTACAAAAAATAATTGTATGAATAATAAGCAAACCCCTCCCACGTGAATCTAGTAAGCCCCTCTTTATCAATCTAGGTATCTTACCATTACCATGTCTCTTGATATACGAATCAGTGGTTTTTGTCAAAAATAACTTACTTAGGGACGTGAATATATTTTCAGCAAACACCGATGTCTATAACTACAACACTCGAAGTAGTAGTCATATCCATCAGGTGACTATCACTACAAAAAATCACATACAATACCTGAACATTATTTTACGACACCTTGCCAGATGACATCAAACGATTAAATTCGATAATAAAGTTTAAGACCCAAGTAAAATCTTTTTTGTTGCATAACTGTTTCTATACAATTAGAGACTACACCGAGCATCCAAAAGGAAAGTAATATTAATCATAACAATGATATTTAATATATTATTTACCATTTGGGTTGTGTAATTCTAAAGAACCTGTAATAAGTATTGTACTTCAGCTTCTGAGTCAACGACCCCATCTCGATCAGTCATTCTTGAACAAATGCTGAGATGGCCCCTTATTTTGCTTCTGGACATAAATGTAACTTCAAATTAACTTCTCCCCATAGCACATCACACACAATTTTTAACGTAAATAAATAAACTTACTATTTTAACAGTGACAATTATTATCACATCACCACGGTGTAAGATATATAGATGTGTTAACTAGCCGCCTTTTGGGAAAATTTCTGAAGCCAGTTTGAGGCGAATTCCTCGCTTGTACGCACGGTGCGCACGATCTGCTTGGGTATAAAATCATAAATATGGTGTCTCGGCGCAATCAGTATTTTCTCGTGTTTTCTTTGCAAGAAAGGGATATCGGTCACTAGACACTCTGGATACACGTAGTAATCGGGGAGACGCGGCAGTAAATGTATTGGACTCTTTTAAGATGTATTATAAAGTTTCACAGAGGTGTTAATATTTTTTAAAAATTTGTTGTGTCTGAATTGACTCTAGGCTCCAGGGGGCGGTGAGCACTTCGCGCTTGGAAGTAATCCTTCATTAATAATCGCGCTATATTTATAATCCTTCTTTCGTAGTAATACTCCATTAACATTATCTGTTATTATTTAATGTCACGTCTCGTCCAGTCAGTTGTCGAGAGGACCGCCAGGCAGCATCTCCGCGTACGCGCCTCCTACTACGCGCTCCTGCGTCACTACCCAGCGGCCAGAATTGGGAAGGAATTAGGATAGAGGTAGGATTTAGGACACTTCACGGTGGTTGGACTAGCCCAAATGAAGCATGCAAACTCGTTTTTTCGTAACAAATTTCACATGAGGTTCTACGGGAATCGAACCCGGAACCTCAGTGGTGAATTTAATGTGTTATAGAGAGTCATGCATATTTGCAACTATATGAATCATGTAATACCAAAGAATGGGGATTTCCATTAAAACACAGGAGATGAAGTTATAAAATCTACAAAAACAATATGGATTACATTTACGAAAATCACTTCAGTCGCCAACAGCTATGTTCTTCGTAACAATATGTACATCATGGCCCTCACTGAAAAACAATTTCAATGTCAATTATAATTTTTTAGTAGAAATAATTTTTTGCATTTTGTTTACAGATTATTATAAAGTAAATCTTTCCCCGTTACTGCTGCTTATGTACACATTTTGCAATTAATAAATTAAACAAACTAAAATAATGCTCGGGTTTTGTGTCACAGATATACAGATATGATATACATTAAGAACAAATACTACCCATTTTTGGTGTCATTAAATGAAATTAACAAAATCAAGAAATGGTATGATTCCGATAAAAGAATTCTCCACCAACAGCAATATGTGGAACCAGCTAGGAAATTATCTCTTTGCAAACAACACAAGAATTCAAAATCAAGTATGATGACTAAAGACCCACTTCAATGAACTTCAGCACAATACACTTTTTCCTTTTATAGTATGCAGAGCAGCCCCACCAATAGATAATTCCAACTTGTCTGCAGCTTGAAAAACATTCTCAACATCAAACTGAATGTCTGTCTGTCTGTCTGTCTGTCTCTCTCTCTCTCTCTCTCTCTCTCTCTCTCTCTCTCTCTCTCTCTTCGGTTTACATACGTTCATAACATTCTTAATTTCCTAAAAATATTAATATACATAAATATCATATAAGTAATGTATATAGAATCACTGTCTTTTGCCTGTACTATAATTTCAAAATGCTATTGAATATGTGCAAATCACTCATTGTAAAATTGCTTTAATGAAGAATTTTCTTTTGAGAAAAACCTTATGTTATTCTTGTAACGTTTCATGTTATCTGCTTTAAACTTGACACATTAAACGAATTAGTTAAACCATGTTCTTACTACAATATTTATGTACAAAACCTCTATGCCTGTGTTGAAATAACATCAGTTGCCTTTTTATAATCACATTTTGACAACATTATGTGCAAAAAAAACACCTCTGATTTACATTTCACAATCATGTCCTATGATTTTCAATGAAGACTAACCATTTGTTTATTCAGATATTTTTTCAAATATCTATAAGTTTGTCTGACACTCTTTGTTAGATTGAATGATTCTGCTTCTGAGGTTGCTTCTGAATGATTCTGAGGTTGCTTTGCTCAATAATCATCTTCTGAAAATTCTTCTGCGGTTTGCTTTTTTAATCATCCCGGACAGCCAAGATTCAAATAACTCCGGCCGCTGAAGTCTAAGAAACCGTTCACAGAATACATTTATCTTCATAGTGCATCACACTCAGTTTTTTGTTTTTGGCGTTAAGTTAAAAACATAAAGAAATAAAACAATACATCATAATCATTCCATGTTTATGTTCAACAAAGAAAATAATTCAAAAGAATTTCACATTTCATTATCTTATATTGTCGCCTTTCAACAATGAACTTCTCAAATATCCATTGCTGCATTGCTTCCCAAGGCAGCCTACGGTGGTAACATAAAATTTAAGTTAAAATGTTTCTAAAAATTTATGGTAGTCAATTCTTTCATTTTTTTCTTTGATATAAAGGTTTAGAAATAATACTAAAATAATCCAAAAAACACCCAATTCAATCGAAGTACCTGTGGTGCTGCGTTTATTTCGATAGCCAGGAAACCCACTCAAATTACGTTCACGAAGTGCAGGAAATTCGCAGTGGGTGACTATGTTGGACGCCAAATTACACAAAAAAGTACAATTTCGAAAACTTCAATACCGGTTTCCGCGTTCAATGTGATAATCACATCGCCTCCACTGCCGCTTCTGACCGCCAGTTCAGACGTGCATTGAGCTCTTCATTCAGCGATTTTACACTTAGAACAATGGTACAAACCACAATCATTCAAGAAAACAGAATTTTACTTTAAAACAAGAATTTTACCTTTACTACGCAATTATAGATTCTCAAATACGTCCCCCAACTTCTCTGCACTCTCAATTCTGATTTACATCAGTCAAAACCACTAGGTTGTGTTATTTGTTGCAGTCGCTCTACAAGACGGTGAATATAACGTGCAATTGGGATACCTTCACCAACAAATGTAAAAATGTGCTAAATTATCTCATATTTACTGATTATTTTGTATAAAAAAGATAGTAATTTAACGTTGGCCAACATAAAAAAGATATAAATATACTTGACTCTGGATCTAGTGTACTCAGATTAGTGGATGTTCGGATATACGTTGAGGTGTCAAAAGTCTTGGGAGGACTATTTGCAAGTATACAGATGACAGTAGTACTATGTACAAAATAAATGAAGGAGCAGTGCATTGGAAGGGCTTTCATTTAGACTTAAGTGATTCATGTTAAAATGTTTCTGACGACATAACCACACGGCGTGAATTAACAGACTTTGAACGCGGAATTGTTGTTGGAACTAGACGCATGGGACATTCCATTTCAGATTTTGTTAGGGGATTCAAAATTCCGAGATCCACAGTGTCAAGACTGGGTCGAGAATTCCTAATTTTAGGCATAACCACTCACCACGAACAACTCAGTGGCCGAAGGCCTTCGTTTAATTACCGAGAACAGTGGCGATTGCATAGGGTTGCCAGTGCTAATCGACTAGCGACACTGCCTGAAAGAACTGCAGAAATCAATGTGGGACGTACACGAACGTATCCGTTAGGACAATGTGGGAAAATTTTGCTTTAATGAGGTATGGAAGCAGAAGATCATCTCGATTGCCTTTGCTAACACCAAGACATTGTCCACAGCGCCGCTCCTGGACTCGTAACCATATCGATTGGACCCTAGACGATTGGAAAACCGTGGCCTGGTCGGATGAGACCCGATTTCAGTTGATAAGAGCTGATGGTAAGGTTTGAGTGGGGCGAAGACCCCACGAAGCCATGGATCCAGGTTGTCAACAAAGCACAGTGCAAGCTGATGGTGGCCTCGTTATAATGTAGGTTGTTTGTACACGGAATGGATTGGATCCTTTGGTTCAACTGAACCAATCATTGAGTAGAAATGGTTGTTTTCAGCTAGTTGGAGACCATTTGCAGCCATTCATGGACTGCATGCTCCCGGGCGTGTCACCGGGCCTCAATTGTTCCCGATTGGATTGAACAACATTTTGGACAATTCGAGCGAATGGTTTGGCCACCCAGATTGCCCGACATCTCATCGAAAATTTATGGGACGTAAACGAGAAATCAGTTCGTGCCCAAAATATTGCACATGCAACAATTTCGCAATTATAGACGGCTTTAGAGGCAGCGTGGCTCAATATTTCTGAAGGGAACTTCCAACGGGTGGTTGAGTCCGTGCCACGACGAGTTGCTGCTCTTCGCCGGGCGAAAGGAGGCCCCGGCGAATATACCAGACTTTTGTCATCTCAGTGTATACGTGAACTGAAGTGACTGGACACAATCTACATACAAGATTAAGATGCAATAGAAGATTCAGTTATAGTGAACTCTCTACATCGGTTGTAGTGAACATAATAAATAGAATTTTTATGAAAAAAGTTTTTGCCTCAGTAACGAGAATTCACATCCTATAACATTAAAGATTTGCAAAAAGAGGTTTTCACGAGTTATTTTTGTGACATTTATAGAAAATGAAAGGGATTGAGGAAACCGTGCGAATGAGGGAATTGCTTTAGTTCAAAAAGGAAAGTTCTGACCAAACTGAACACACTTCATGGTTTCGGAGCACAAATTTCAAATTGGTTAAATGGGTTCTAACTACGACATCGTAAATGTAGGGTAAGAGTCTTTCAGATCAAAAGAAAGTAAATATGATGTTAAAATAGATATTTCCACAGTGCAAGGGACCTTGAAGTATGTTAAGGCTTTACTAACAGTTTTAGGTGTGTAGACAATATAGAATAAAGCACGAAGAGAGTAAGCAAGTGTGCGTGTATGTGTGTGAGAGAGAGTGTGTATGTGTGAGAGGGAGAAAGAGAGCAAAAGAGAGCGAGCGAGAGAGTGCGAGAGAGAGCAACAGCGAGCTAGAGCTAGTGGAAGAGTGAGCGAGAGAGATAGTTTGATTGATTTAGTGATTCCGGGCACGTCAACTACCGGGGTCATTAGTCCCTAAGTGTAGTACATGTTTTTGCTCGGCCGGTGGCGGTGATCCTTCGCTTGCTTTCTTCACTGTATGGCGATATCTGGTGCCGAGCTACTGTCGGGCTAGAGGGGGTTCCAGGCATCTCCCTCCAGCGTGGCACCGTCCCAGCCGGGATAAGATCTAAGCTCCCGGCCGGTCTCCATTTATTTATCCTTTGTGAATGCAACTGAATGATATCTAGAACAGACAATGTCTCATTCCTTACTCTCCTGGACATAATAATGACAAAACAAACTTTAATCAGGATTTAGTGTATATTTTTCTAGATAAATATTAATTATATATTTATAATAATATTATACAGATATATTATATTTAATATTTCTGTATTTCATTTCACAAGAAAAGGAGGAACCCTATCAAATTATTTATCTACAAAAAAGGACATGAATAAGGAGAGAGTTAATATTCCTTTTTAGATATCAATTATTTAAATTATAACATAGACACTTTAAAAAAATGTGAAATTTATTTATTACACCATGATTGATTCTATGCTAAAATAAATACAACTATACTCACAAGCATGACTGAGCTGAGTTATTGGAGGGGGTGTCAGGGGAATAACATCTCACTTTAAATTAATCATCATGTTATTATGGAGTAAATACTAAAAACTAAACAGCAAACCCCTGAGCATGAATGCCCATGTACGTTATTCATCTCTGGTAACTATCTTTTAAAATAATTAAAAAAGTTTCTAAATTTGAGTGTGAACAAAACAATTGTACATGAACATAACTTTATTTGTCATCACTATAATGAATAGCCTTTCATCCTTCATTCACAATCAATTACTGATTTAGGAACAGTACACTTTTGTTAAGGTGTTGCCTCAGTATTTCTTTGTGGAGTGTCAGGCTATAAGAAGTTGCTACATGGTGCAACCTAATTCTCATGTATGGGCTCACTATAGCTTTCACCAATAAAATAATATGGCTTTCAGGAAAGAAATTGTCACTGGCATGAATTTATCGAATTTGTTCGTGCAGTTATACGCCGCACAACTGTTTTGTACGGTTGTACCAGTGGAAACTAACCAGTTTTCTTACTTTGATTAACATAATCTTTAAATTAACGTGCTCCTATCTCTTATAATCACATAAAATATTTTATTTTGACTTATCTACCCCTGGTAGTGTGTGCAGAATGTTTACGAATGGGTTGTAGAACACGTCCTTTTGAAATAATGACTACAAAAATGAACACTACCTTCGCAAGGTTTGGGGGTCGCTAGATATCGAATGTGGTCCAGTTAGCAATGAAAATAATTTTGGTTTTGCTCAGAAGTTCTGACTACAAATTATAAAACGTGCTCAATGACTGAGGTTTTTGTACTGCTACATCTCCAACTACAAGGACAGTAGTTGATCTCACCCATGGAGTGGAGTTTTCTAAACTTTTTATGGATGTGATAGTAAAAAATGAGGTGAGGTACTATGTACCTCAAGGGGGTGGCTAGGTACAAAATGCAACCCGTTCCTCCTAGGACGAATACACTAAAGCGTCCGAAAATGATACACAAACAGTCCCGGGACGCATCGGCGAAGACATTTTATTCGAATTGATACTGATGATGATAGATCTCTGCACGTTCTCGATTGACTTCGTGTGCCAAATAAAGGCCAACGCTGATCCGTGGAACGGCAACGCAAGTAAATCCTCGCAAGCCGATTGATGCAGATCAGGTCACGTGACAAGCCACAGCACGTATTGAGAGAACAGATAGAGTCATTTATACGCTGAAGGAACTGTATGATACACGAGACAAATAGAACACAAAGGGAAATGACGCATTTCGCAATAGTGCAACATGTCTCGTATGTCCTAACTGAAAGAACGTTTTAAAACTGACAAGACACTTGTATAAGCCTAGAAATACAGTTTTGGAATTCTATTTTCAATGTGGGTACTTATACGATCCATAAAATTGAATTATCGGAGTGATTCACTCATTGAATACACTATAATTCATTCGAACACACTATGACGAGTCTGGGGACCATTTCACTCACCTGAACCGTGCGACTGTGAAAGTGTCTATTCCTGAACCGACCAAGAGAAAATAAGCTCGATATATTCTCTAGGAATAATGCATCTTGCGTTGACATAATACTTTCTTCCATGAGTCCTTTAGATTACACGTTATGCGCATTTTTCGGCGCTTTTGGGAGCAGTGTGCGCCGACCCCGCCCCTCCCCCCGCGCCGGCCGCTCGATTGCCGCTCCAAAGTAAATTGTTCGCTCCCCTTCGCTGCCTCACCTCCTTCACCCCTTCCTCCCCCCTCGCCGCTTCGCCAGCCACCTCCCCCCCCGCGCCGGTGAATTTACGCTGATGTGCACTTTGGAGATTTAGTGAATTGCAAGGCAAACGAATGTAAGCGGGAAGAGATCGGGGAACGGCCGCGCCGGGTGACGACGCGAGGGGAAGGGGAAGAAGGAAGCTGGATTTATTTACGCGAAGTAATTTGTACGAAGAGAATTTACACGGCTGTCAATACGGCGCCCGCAGCACTTCTCTAATTGCCAGTTATATACTTCTCTATCCTGCCGGCACACCGTGGGAATTGTAACACGTGTGGGGAGTTGAAGTTTCAAGAGTTGCGTCTTGACGATAGGATTCTTTTCGAAGCGCATCAGAAACGTTCTCGATTTAAAAGTAAATAACAATTATAAAATCATTCAATACACAGTCGAGCACTCAAGGGAGTAGGGCACATGTGGCTTCAGCGTCCGCAGAAACCGATGACAGATTCACAAACATAGCTTTTACTAATTTCCTGTAGTAACGAAAGTTGTTTAATTTGGCAAATAAATATTCTATAAATAACCAAAAATCAACAAATTAACAAATACTTTAATTCACCATGAATGAAAAACTGTTCACAGACGGTCGTACAGGGAGGAAAACAGACGTACAGACATTGAAAAAACCACATTTTCGACATCAGAGAACCCCGAAATGTGTATTTCAATTGGAATTTCGAAATAGATTTTCAGTAGCATTAAGTAACGTTCTCTAAACTTAGTATCTTCCTTTATACGTACGTATACGAGAAAGTAACTACTGATGCTTCAGAATGGCACATACTCTTGCCACATACTCTTGCATCTATCGCAGCCCAAAGTACATATTTTTAAAAAGTTTCCTAATTTTGTTTTTTAATAACAGAACGCAAATGTTATTTGAATGATATTAAAGAACAATAAAACTTCGTCCTAAATGGCAATTTCTATAAAAAATTTGAAGTGGTTTTTAAGAATATTGCGCTAAACGCTACAGTAAATTCAAAATTTGAAGCACTTTCTCACAGAAATGTTTTGTGTGTTCGAAAAACTTAATTTGAAGTCATTTGAAGTACTTGAACTCACAAATACAATAGGTTTCCAAATTGCTGGAAATGTGCCTATTGCCGGCGTGAGAGATATTTCAAAAAATTGCATTTGTGGAATTTTTGAAAAAACAAAAAATACCTCAAAATGAACTTTACGTCATATTAAAGAGTACAATTAGCACTATCCATTCTAAAAAATTGAAGTAAAAATTCGGAGCTGTTTTTGAAAAAATGGTGTTTGACCGTTTCTGAAAATGCGGAATTTCGAGCTAGTTTTCAAACACAACGGTTGAGTTTTCGACAATCTTTATTTGAAATTATTTAAAGCACATGCACTCATAAATAGAATAATGATAACAAATTGCCGCTAATAAAAATATTAACGACGTGAGAGAAGTCACAAAAATGACATTTTTGTAATTTTTCAAAAACAAAACAATAGAGCAATATGACGTTAATGTCATCTCATAGACTGCATTTAGCACAATTACTAACAAAAGTTTTAAGAAAAAATTTGGAGCCGTTTTTTGAGAGAATCTTGTTTATGTAATGTTTTTTTGCACAAAATGCACGCAGTATTGCGCGAAAGTTACTATAATTGTCAAAAAAGTGTACAATTCCTGACAAAAGAACAAATTATGCACAACAAATTTTATTTCAAGGACAAATATCTATCTTTATATTTGTAGGAAGACCCCGAAATAATTCAAACTTTTGCAATTTTCGAAAATTAAGAGTTAAGCGTGAAAATCGGACCCATGACAACTTTATAAATGTATTTCACTATTTTCTTTCAAGAAATTTAAAGAAGAAATTTTGAGCCAGTTTTGATAAAATTTTGAAAATCTCCGTGGGGCTTCATGTAAAGTATCCCCAAAAATTAATGAATGCTTTTCAAAATCGCAGAGCTTTGACTCAGGATAAATGGACAGGGGGTTTCTTCAATTTGGAAAAAATCCTTCTCATGGTTTATGCGCTAGTGATGTTCACATACATCAGACAGATGGACGGACAGACTGACGGACAGACGGACGGGCAGGCGGACGGACAGACGGACGGACAGACGGACGGACAAATGGACGGACATACGGACGGACAGAAGGACGGACAGACGGACGGACTGACGGACGGATGGACGTTAAAAAAACACTTTTTCGGTGTTAGGGGATTTCCGATGAAATCTCGAAATCGATGTTTTGCAGCATTACATAACTTTTCCTACACTATGTGTATCACTCCGTATATACGTATGTATACGGGAAAGCAAAAACTGATCTTGAAATTAATTATCTTATTATGAAGAACAAATTTCTATCTGAAAGAATTTCTATCTTCGACGATATAGTTACTGGCTTTAACTTTTAACTTTAAAACCGACTGATAAACTTTTAACTTCCCTTATAATACTTACATAGTACAGAGAAAGCTATGTAATGCTGTGGCAAGGAAGAACGATATTTGGGCAGAAAAGGTTGTGTTGTATGTTTTTTATACCACAAAAAAGAGATTATTTTTGTTCTTATGTGTAATAAAGTACTTCTTATACTCTTATTTGTTTTAGGCTAAGGTCTGTTCGTCTGAGAAAAACACTAGCCTGTAAACCGTGGTCAGAATTTTCATCAAAATTTGTATTTCCCGAACGATCTGACAGATGTTGCGACCCTTTGAATTTTAAGCGGATTTTTGGCTGTTATTTACATGAAGCCCTAACTATATTTCAAGGTTTACTAAAACATGACACCATTGTTTTCTTTTATTTTTTTCTAAAATAGAGAAAAATACACTTATAAAAATAGTACGGGTACGATTTTCATTGAACTCTTTAAATTTTTGAAAATTGCAGAAGTTTAATTTTGTTCAACGTCTTTCTACCACTATAATATTCAAGATAGTTATAATGCTTTTTACCTTCTCGCTTTCTTATTTTTTAAGGAGAGAAAGTATTGTAATCGGGCACTGAAAAACGGCGATGCAGGACATTATTAATAGTTTTATTACAGACCGAACGTTCAGAGTTAAAATAAACTGTGCACTTTCACAAACTAGAACAATAAGAACAGGCGTACCTCAAGGTTCTGCACTATCACCACTCCTCTTCAATGTTTATTTTTCAGACATTTCCACATTAGAAGACTCAAATCTTGCACTATTTGCAGACGATACTGCAATATACAAAACACATGCAGATATAAATGTAGCAAAAGATCGCATTGAGGCAGATATCTCATGTTTTCTAAAGTGGGCTGAACAATGGAGAATAAAAATAAACCCAACTAAAACCCAGGCAAAAATGTTTACACTTTGTAAACCAAAGTTACCTCGCCCGCTAGTATTAAATAATACTCTCATCCCGTGGCTAGCATCTGATACACCTGTGAAATATCTTGGGGTTCACATTGATAGCAGGTTAACCTGGAAAAACACATACAACTTTCAACAAATGCAACATATGCCAAAATATCAAAACTATATCCATTAATCAATTTTCGCTCAGCCTTAAATTTGGAATGCGCAATCTTAATATTTAAATCGATAATTAGGCCATCAATCACTTATGCTTGTCCAGTCTGGAATAACACAGCTAAAACCAACATTCAAAAACTTCAAATCATTCAAAACACATTTTTAAGAAAATGTGCAAAGGCTCCTTGGTTCATTTCTAATACACACATTCAAAGAGAACTTCAAATAGAGCCCCTAAACGAATATATAAGAAATAACTGTGACAAATTTTTTACACTTCTTCCATCTTCTCCTTGCAGCATAAAATTTACAATGGGAAAAACATTAAACAATCCCAAGAGAATAAACTCACGATATCCGAAAGATATGTTAAAACTCCCATGAAAAGAAGTATCCTCTATAAGAATATATGTTAAAAATAAAAATATGTATTTCCTTTTTTTTCGCTTCAATATATATATAAAAAATTGTGTAAAATATTGTATCAAGTATGTATTATGTGTAAATTATCTAGATATGTTAAATATATATATATATATATATATATATATATATATATATATATATATATATAAAGTATGAAACGATGTAAATTAGTTAGTAGTAATATACAAGAGTGAGAGGTTGTATGCCCAAATGTTATATATTAAAATTATGTACAAACCCCTGAAAGGCATAACTGCCGAACAGGAAGAAAATAAATTTAAAAAAAAAACGGCGAATTTACGACAGAAAAACTTTTATTGTCGACACCTGGAAACGAAATACTGAGGGGGAAGTGATATTTTTGTAAAGTAAATTAAATTACTTTCTCTAACTTTTTGTGCAGTCAGAATCAATGTTTTGAGGGTCCTTGGTACTGAAAAATCGTTTGACGACAAAACCTTTGTCTGTCTGTCCGTCTTCTGTCTTTCCGTCCGCCCGTCCGTCTGACAGATGGGCAGACAGGCATACGGACAGACAGAAAGACAGAGTGATATTTTTTGATACTGAAAAATCGATTTTTCAGTATCAATGAGCCACCAAATATGGATTCTTATTACACAACTAATTAAAGGAAATGATTAGGAACAATAGGACAGTTAGGAACAATATGTATCCACTTTTTCATTACCAGTACCTGACATGCGAGTTTTTCTATTGAAAAATCGCTCATATCTGCCGCAGCTTTACAATAATTTCTCTTTTCTACGTACGTTGTAGGACGATATTCTATGACTTGATTGCAATCTAGTACATTATATTGATTTCTCATCACATTGACTTACTTGTCCCAAGGAGAATACTTTTTTATCAATAGCTACAACATTTCTAAAATCAAATCTCTTAGTTCGAATGATAGTCTGGAAATCCTGGTGTGGATATAGTCTCATTGTGTAAATCTTTCCACCAGTTTCTTGGCTCTCTGGAGTCTTATACATTCACTTTCATACAGTTTAAACTCTTCTAACGACCTTTACACTTTTTAGGCCTTCAGTGTTTTGTTCATTACATCTTTTGTTTTATTTTTTCTGAAAGTCTGGATCTTTAAGCTCTAGATGATCTCTCATCTTCATTCAAGAACTGCTTGTATTTTTCGGAGACGGCATTAACAGAACTATGTCGGGAAAATGTAATAAATATCATGAACATCCACAGACTGATTCATTTAAATAAAACTGAACAAAAATAAACACTATATAAAAGTTCTATGATAACGAAGATCTTTTAGTTAAATTAGGTCAATTACCGTGTGAAAATGTAGAGAAGCTTTTCATAATGTAGAAGGCAAAATAGATTCATAACCTTTATTTAGGTTACATATTAAGCACCTAGTGTTTTACTAAATTAAACTAGTGATGTTACAGATTAGAACAGACTTTCTCGTACTAGTGAGTTTTCTAATTTCTTTGGTCTGGGCTAGCTTCTCGATCTTGCCCCATCCTCTTGCCAGCTGCCAACTATCACTTCCCAAACTCTTACTTTACCATTACTTTCTCGTATGCGAACGTGATGTGTTACGTATGGAGCGAAATATTGGCGAATTTTTGGTGGATACCGAAAAATCAATTGGCGGCAAAATGTCGTCCGTCTGCTTGTTTGTCTGTCCGTCAGTCTATGAACATCATTAGCGCATAAGTAGTTCGACTCAAATTCTGCGATTTCGAAAAATATTCATGAATGTTTGGAGGTACTTTTCACGAAGCCCAAAGGACATTTTCAAAATTTTCTCAAAAATGGCTCCAATTGTGTCTTTAGTTTTTTGAAAGAATAGAATAAAATACACTTATAAAGGTGGCATAGGTCCATTTTTCACTATGAACTCAGAATTTTCTAAAATTGCAAGAGTGAATTTTTTCAGCCTCTTCCTACAACAAAATTGAAAATAGAAATTTTTTATAGTAAAATTTGTTCTCCATATTTAATTATTCATTAAGGCTACATACATTTTTTGAAAATGTTGGTCGTTTCCGCGCAATATTTCCTGCAATATGTGCAATTTAAAAAAATAACAAAAAACATTGGTTCGAAGACGGCTCCAAATGTTTTCTTTAAACGTTTGGTATGGATAATGCTACGTCTATAAGATGCCTATAAAATGAAAGAAACGATATTATGATCTATTCTTTTGGTTTTAAAAATTACAAACATTTAATTGTTTTGACTAGCCTTTCGCGTCGTTAATATTTACATTAAGGCGATTTCTTCACACGATTACATTTACGAGTACATGTACTTTAAATTATGTCTTATAAAGTTAATCGAAAACTCAAAATTTTTTTTTTGAAAACGCCTTTTCTCTGAAAAACCCAAATCTCCGCATTTTTAGAAATCTTCAAACGCTATTTTTTCAAAAATGGCTGCAATTTTTTCTTCACACTTTTCGTACGGATAGTGCTAATTACGATGTTTAAGATGACATGTTTTTTTATTCGTTTGTTTATTAAATAAACGCACAAATGAAATTATTTTAAAAAATCTCTCATGCTATTAACTGAATTATATAAACATTTCCCGCGGTGTTTATACATTGAACTTGTGAGTGGAAGTGCTTCAAACGACTTCAAATGAAAATTGAAAAGATTCGAAAAAAATCGAAAGATTTCTGTGACAAAAGAGCTAAAAATTGTGCATTTACAGTAACGCTTAAATGTAATTTTTTAGAAATTGCCACAAATTATTCAATGAAAATTGACATTTAGTACGAGGTTTTACTCTTCTTTAACATCATTTAAGTAATATTTCAGTTCTGCTATTCGGAAACCGAAGAATTGAGAAAATTTTTAAAAAACGTGTACTTTGGGCGAAATTAAGAAGATCCAAACTATGAAGATTCTGTAAATAATATGCTAAAAATATGAAGCTTTAGGATGTAACACGAGTCTGAAAGTGCATTTCCTTCACTCCCATTTAGACTGCTTGCCAGAAACCCTGGAAGCAGAGAGTGACGAACAGGGTGGGAGGTTTCACCAAGATATTAAAGACGTTGAAAGGCGCTACCAAGGACGATGGAATACATCAATGATGGCTGACTACTGTTGGTTACTACAACGAGAGTACACAGGAGAACAAGTGGAACAAGAAGATTTTGGCAAAGCGACAACGGTTCTATTGACTGCTCATACGCCTGGAAACAAACAGTTATTTTAACAGTAAAGAGTAACAGTAACAGTAAAGTAAAGGCCTAAAGTTAATGTGTTAAAGCTTTATTTTCCTAACTATGATACAAAAAAATATTATAACGTAAACTGTTTCTCAGTTCTCAATTTTGTGTCCATCAAACAATGTTTCCTGATTTACAAGAAAAAGATTTTTAAATGTAAATTATTAATTATTAAATCCGAATGTGATACGAGAAAATGGAAGTCATTTTTGTGATCCGTGCACTTTAAATATATAAAATCAGTTATTGAATCTAAAAGAAGGTGACAAGGTACCGGCTGTGCACAGGATGAATCTGGAGTTGGAGCATTACATGTGAAACCTAAATTTATGTGTGTCAGTAAGACAAACAGGTTTTTTGGTATCGTTGGTATAAAGAACGGATAAAATACGGAAATGAAGAGTACATTTTCTTATTCATAAAATAACAAAAAAACAACGTATTGTGTTCTTGATTTCAAAATACATGTGATCTGTTTATTTGATTTCTTTGTGTGTGTATGTATGTATGTTTCGATATACTTTTTTTACCCAAAATATCCCACTCCCTGGAGGTAATTCAAAGCTCTTATATGCGTAATTGATCTGCGACTCCCCATAGGCGTATAGGACACATATGCATTCATTTGCGGGAGGCGTTAAGAAAAATATCTTGTAGGCTACCCGCAACACATTTTCCTACGTTGCTCTAAATTAAAATTTTATTCGAAATTAGAAGCGTTAGCATTTCTTGTGGAACACTCTCGTGACAATATTGCATAATGCCGATTTGACTCTATCACAAACGGCGAAGTATTTAAGCGCTGAATGAGGGAGTCCGTTGTATTAAAGGCAAATCATCTAAATGCATCGTGCATCTAGCAGAGCAGGTTGGTTATTTTTAACTAATACCTGTGCAAGAGGTAATAAACGACAAAGTTATATTTGCTTGAGGGACATAAGTATTCTGACTAACCCTAAATACAAAATTGATTTTTGGGAATGGTTGCGTAGGCTGCCGCGGCCGGAGTTTGTGTTTTCTAGGCTATCCGGGACGAGCCGTGTATCTGACATACTAACGTTTCGGCCAGCGTATTGTGGCCTTCCTAAGAGCGTACTGATTTTTGGAAAGATTGTAAAGTAATAACATTAAGATCAACGCAAGATAATTACAATTACTTTGAATGTTACGTGAAATAGATGAACTCGTGGCTATGTCAGATTGTTGTTGATTAGAGAATGAAAGAGTGAAAGGCGCACGTGTGTTCAGTAAAGTTGTTGAAAAATGTTTTAAAGTCAGTTTAGAATACATCTGACATAATGACACATAATGACTTTATGGTTTAGACTGGGATTGGACGGCTCAGATGTTTCTCAAAATGGTGCCTTCAAAAGAAAATATTCAAGGCGAACTTCAATGGTAAAAATCTTTTGTTAATCCCTAAAAAAATGTAGTCTTTGACGTTACGAGTTTCTCAAGAAGTACGATGACAGTAATATGTTGCGTAGTCGGGTTCTTTTGTAATAATTTTTATAATGTCTCGTAGTATTTGATGATGATTTTAGAACAAGTAAAAGATTGGCGCGCTGGTTTCGTGGAAATGGATGCAATATTTTGGAGAGATCTTTTAGTGGCTAAAAATCATGCACGAATTACGTACATAATTACGAGTTCCACTGCTATATTTATTATATAAAATAATATAAATCAGAATTTTGAGAAGAAAATTACTTGAAATCACTTCCAAGCTTCATGTTTTACGTTTTTACGTTGAACAATTGGATGTTATGTCCTATATTGGTCCAATTTTGGCGTAACTAAAGCACATCGCTGAGCATCGACTTCGGTTTGAATTATTCCTAGTTTCAAGAGATGAGTTTACTAAAATAAACATTTTGTTCGTTAATTCATAATAATTATTAAAGTTATTTATCTGTCTTCCAATTGAAACATGTATAATTATAAATGAAGTTAAAGAATTTATTAAGTATTATTCACATTGTAAAACGGAAAACCGCGTATCTACCAACAGCATGACAGGTAGTAAATATGCACTTGTGGCAGAAAACAGACTTCACATTCTCTACATCCAAATTCGATTTTACGCACGGTAATGCAAAAATTACCTTCAATTCGACTGCGATCTATTTACATGTTGTAATCTTCATATGAAAAAGTGCGTGTAGCTAAATCTATAGTGCTGTACTTCGTGTGGAAAAGATTGATGACGAAATGAATTCTGCCATAGATGCAGAATTAAGACTATTTAATGTGACGGAAAGGTTTGCTATCAACCCCAGTGCCAAAAATGAAGATAACTCCTCAAGTCTGGAGCCTACTTGCGTTAGGCCGCGTGTTTGATTCCGTCATGAACTGATATGTCCCTGAGTTCGTGGAGCCTGCCTAAAAAAAGTTTAAAAAACAATAGGCCGCCTACTTTGATCAATTATGTCCGTGGTTCCATGACCATTCCCTGGGAATGCCATTGTGAAACCCTAGAATGTGGGCAAGGGCCGCGCGCGATACCTCCTTTCCCATCTCAACTTTAGAGTCGAACCCGATCATTAAAGACCGAGGCACTAAATGTGTAGTTAATAATAATAATAATAATAATAATAATAATAATAATAATAATAATAATAATAATAATAATAATAATAATAATAATAATAATGAAGGGTTATGTAAAATAATGTTTAAGCCCTAAATTATTCTAATCTAATGGCAAGCGCCAAAAGGGCGCCTGATGTGTCTAGAATCGTTTACGTACGTATGAACGGAGTAATATACGTAGTATAGAGAAAGTTATGTAATGCTACGACAAAAAACGGCTATTTTTCGACAGAAAAATTGTATTGTGGGGGCCTTAATACAGAAAAATTTGATAAATCCTGTTCTAACATGTAGTAAATTACACGCTCTAACACCTTCTGTAGTCAGATTTCAGAAATTGCGGGTCCTTGATATCTAAAACGTGTTTTTTTAAATGTCCGTCCGTTCATCTGCCTGCCCGTTCGGCCGGCCGCCTGTTAACACTTGTAGCGCCTAAGCCATACGTAGGATTTTTTCAAAATGGATATTAACCCGATTGATCTGGCTCCACTCGAAGCTCTGCGATTTTGAACAACATTCATTAATTTTTGGCGTTACTTTACATGAAGTGTTTTGGACATTTTCAAAATTTTCTCAAAAACGGCTCCAAATATTTGCTTCAAATTTCTTCTAATAATATAGTGAATTGTACTTATAATTTTTTATTGCGCATTGGCATGTTCGCTTATTTTTCCATATCGTCATGAATCATCTAACGATACAACCTTTTCCGTCCGGCCCTTCCCTGCAAGTGGATAAAACAACTGTGGAAGTGCGTTTGTGGACAGGGCGAGGCAAGTGATCAGCTGGTAGTCCGTGCGAAACACCTGAACGCTACTTTCTATGTATGTAGACAATACCGCTACTACAATTTTTGTAAGTAGAGAATGAAATGAAATTCCACCGAAATACCGTTTGAAATTGGAAATACCGTTCTCCAACGGAGCCTTATCGTAGATCTCCGCAACAGCTGTAAGAGCCACTGCGGTTTGGTATGTTACTAGGCGCTGTAGATATAAGGTTCTCAGCGGGGCGATGGAATGGGATACTGATGCACTCACATCATGGTGACAAAGAGTAGTGACAAATTCTGAAGACGGAGAATTCTAAACGGAAATCGGAGTTAAAAAATCAAATGGTGTATTATTGAGAACGTTAATATAAAGATAATTTCTTATAATATCTCTCTCTCCCTCTCTCTCTCGCTCTCTCTCTGTATATATATATATATATATATATATATATATATATATATATATATATATATATATAGTAACGGTACAAGCTGCCGCGAATTCAACATCGTGTATCTATCAATACAATCGTGCATCCAGCGCGATCACAACGGTCGCTGGGAGGGCGATACCTGACCCCCGCGCCCTCTTTCCAGCTATATTGAGACGAGGGTCATTTATGGCCCACCAACCGCGGAGGTATCGTTGTCGGCAACCGCCCGCGCCAAGCACTCGAGATGGGTGACTCTCCCCCCCCCCACACACACACATACACGACTGCACGTCGTGAGGGTCGAAAGACGGATTTACGACATACAAACTTCGGCGTACGTGCGGCTTCGCAATTTTTTCGCCGACTGCGAAAAAACTTGCCCGTGGCGGAAAACGACGAAAATTTTGGTTGTTATAAATGATCTCGAGTCATTGGTCGAAGCTCCGCCCCGCCATGCTCCTCTCAATTCCCCTCAATTAGGAGGATTCTTAGAAGGGGGTACAGAGACTTCATGATTCGGGAGAGCAGCTCTCGAAATATTCAGCTTAGAAATCTCGCGGAGGTAGGTTGTGCCCCCAAAGCACATTCACTTTAGAAATCTCGAGAGGGGAGCACCAGCTCCGAATATTTTTCATCTTTGAATTTTTTGAGAGAGGGGCTCTGAAAATATTCTTCATCTTAGAACTCTCGTGGAGAGACGTCTGCTTCAAAAATATTCAGCTTATAAATTTGCACATTCACTTAAGATTTTTGCGGAGTAAGATTCGGCTCCGATTCAACTTAAGAAATTTTCGCGAAACGAAACATAGTTTCCGGCAATGAAAATTATTCCCGCTGGCCGCGAACTATATTAGCCAAGTATCGGTGCGCTGTAGCATGCTGTCACGTGTTATGGACCGGCTTATCCCACCTCACGATTGTGGATCATCCACAATTGCCTGATTCGGAGACGGATGATTTCCGATTCGTCATCGCCAAGGCGAGCCGTGGGTGTCTGGAGGTCGGAGCTGCCAGACATGGGTCCCTCCTGAGCGAGAGAGTACGAGGCGGGTGCGGCCACGCTGGAGGACGGCCGTCGTAATCTGGAACGGTCCGGAGCGGCCCGCCCTGCCCTCGGTCAACAACCCCAACAGCTGGTCGTGATATACTGCCACGCCAACAACTAATCATTAGCTTTGCTCCCGCTAAAATGTGGAAGAACAATGAATGAGTGAAACTAAAGAAAAGATGCCATCAGCATCAATATTCATGGCGACCTATTAATTGATTTAGTTTTTGTATCGAGCCAACCATTCAATTTCATTTTAAATAAAAAAGGTCGTACGTGTATACGTTGTAGAATGTCATGTGAAATCATCCAATACTCATCATCATTCTCGATATTAAATGTTTATTTTGTTAAAGTTAAATGACTGTGTATTAATGGAAACTTCATTTCCGCTTCAGAAAACACGGTGTGGATACATACATACATAATTTATTAAATTAAGTTTTTCACATAAACACTATTTATGATATAAGATACAAGTAAAAAGCTTTTATTTTAATTACGATATTAACACTTTGGCAGCTTTCTCAATACGTTTCTAGGAAACCTGTGTTATTTGCATTGTTGTGCTTTCGTATATCTACTAGCCAGAAAGAGATTTTGATATTTTTTGTTCAAGCGAGATAAAATTTGCCAGTCTCCAAGCGACGTCATTGTCATATGTCTTGAATACCACACACGACACCTATTCAGTCGTGGCCAAGAATTCTCAATCACTATTTATGAAGATCGTTTTTGTCTAGATAAAAATTGTCTTAAAGAGTGTCTAGATAAAAATTGTCTTAAAAGTTGGACCTTAGAAAACGGGCCATAAACTTTTGAATCCTCTTTCTCCCCTTACACATATTAAGGCACGCACACACGCACGCACACACACATACACACACACACACACACGATTACATACACTACACTAGCAGACATGACGGGTGACGAACTTACTGCTTAGAGCTTGCGATGTTGGCTGACTTTTACGTTTTCAAGCTGCAGCTCGCGCTTTCAATATGCTTTCTGTTGCAAGCACTCTGCCCAGCGTGGTGCCACTACGGAGAGACTTCCCCGACGCGTTGTGCCGGGATGAACCCTGCAAGTCGACGTGTAGGCCGGTGCCGGATTTGTGTCCATCAAGCTGGCCCTCCCATCATAGCAGAATCAAACCAAACTAGTACCAGCATTTTTAACCATTTTATTACTAACTGCTGATGCCCGACGCGTTGCTGCCGCAGAAGAAATAATTGCGGAAATATCGCTTGAAAGTTGAAAGAGTTAACTCGTTCTTTTTCTTATTTAAGAGTTAAATAATTCCCGCTAGCTATTTCTCTCTTTTCCTCTCCCTTTCACTCTCTCTTTTCCTTCTTTCCTCCTCCTCTCTCTCTCTCTCTCTCTTCCCTCTCTCTCTACCGTGTCCACTCTCTTTTCCCCTCGCTCTTTTCGCTCTCTTTTCTTTCTGTTTTCCTTCTCTCCTTTTCCCTTTCTCTTTTCTGTTTCCCTCTCACCCTTTGCCCTCTATTTTCCCTTTCTCTTTCCTTCCCTCTCTTTTCCCCCTTCTCTTTTTCCCTCTCTGTTTTCCCTCTATTTCTATTTTCATATCTCTGTCTCTCTTTCCCTCTCACTTTTTCTCTTGCCTTCTCTCTTTCCCCCTCTCTCACTTCTCCCTCTGTCTCTTTTTTCCCTTTCTCTCTTTTTCTCTTTTCCCTCTCTTCTCTCTGTTTCCCTCTTTCTCTTTTTCACTCTCTCTCTCTATCTTTCCCTCGTTTTCTCTCTCTTTTCCCTCTCCTCTCTCATTTTGTGCTGCCCGCTCCTCCTAACCTTGTCTGCCTCGACCCACATCTCACGGACGCGCTCAGCAACAAAGAAGTGCACGTGTATTGGGCATTGCCGTTAAATAAAGCATCATCTTTTGCTGCAGCACCATGTAGCGGCGTTACAATAATTGCACCATGACTATATCCCTCCCATAAGAGCAAGCAATAAATTGACATAGTTTTATCGCAATCGGATGAACAGTACTGCAGCGCATTAATCACGAACCAACAAACAAACATTGATGTATTTCCGCAACATTTTTTACCATTCATTTTCTCCCCAAAAAATGATTGACAGGCTTGCTTCATATCATTCTGGCCCTTCCACCATAGTAGAATCAAACTAAACTAGATACAGAATTTTTATCGTTTGTAGTACTAATTTATTACCAGAAAACATTTTTTCTGGTCATCATCACCTCCCACCAAAAACGGGAGACGGACAGATTGTCAGATAAAGGGAAATGAATGTTAAAAAAATTAATATACACAAAGCCAAAGATTTTTTTTAATCCTTGAGTAACAAAAATTGTGTATTTTTTTAAAATAATGCCCATTCTAATAACTCAGGAACAAAGGATATAACCGAATAAGGTAGTGAAAAGTGCCTCCAAACCAAGTCGATAATGGCGATGCTCATTTTAAAGAGAATAAAAATGCCGTAGATTTCCTAGAAGCAGTGTCCTATGGCAATCTTTCACAGAGATACAACGAGAAACGCGTCTTTCATTTTTTTATTTTTTCTCAGCTTCTATTGCATGTATCAGGATGAAAAAATTGCAGAGACAGGGAAAATAGTTAAATTTTAAGGTATCTTTGTCAATCAATTTTGAGGCCAAATTCAAATAGAAAAAAATAAATCAATTTTTGAAATTGATTTTTGACGTGATAACGTTGTTGTATTGCCTTAGTTTTCCCCTAGAGTGTATCTTATAACATTCTATAACATATACAGAAGAGCCAAAAAAACCTGGTCCACCTGCCTAATATCGTTTAGGGCCCCCACGAGAACACAGAAATGCCGCAACACAACGTGGCATGGACTCGACTAAGATCTGAAGAAATGCTGGAGGTAATTGACACCATGAATCTTGCAGGGCTGTCCATAAACTCGTAAGAGTAAGAGAGGTTGGAGATCGCTTCTAAACGGTTTGTGGCAAGACATTCAAAGTATTCTCAATAATGTTCATATCTGAGGATTTTGGGGGCCAGTGGAAGTGTTTAAATTCAGAAGAGTGTTCTTGGAGCCACTTTGTAGCAATCATGCACTGACGTATTGTGGATGTAGTTTGTCGTATTGTCCTCCTGGAATTGCCCACATCCGTCGGGATGCACAATGAACATGAATGGGTGCAGGTGATAAGACAGAATGTATACGTACGTGTCACCTGTCAGAGTCGTATCAAGACGTATCACGGGCCCCATATCACTCCAATTGCACAGTCCCCCTGTCACAACAGAGGCTCCACCAGCTTTAACAGTCCCTTGTTGCATGAAGCGTCCATGGATTCATATGGTTGTCACCATACTCGTACACGTCCATTCGTTTGAAACAAAGTGAAACGAGACTCGTCAGATCAGGATACGCGTTCCCAATCATCAACAGTCCAATGTCGGTGTACTCTTCAAAAGTACACGAGTCTTCGGTTCCGAACCCCCTTATCAATAATGTCTCGTTGAATGGTTCGCACGCTGACGCTTGTCATTGGCTCAGCATTGAAATCTGCAGCAATTTGCGGAAGGGTTGCACGTCTGTCACGTGTAATGATTCTCCTCAGTCGTCGTCGATCCGGTTTGTGCACAATCGTTTTGCGGCCACAGCAATGCCGGAGGTTTGATGTTTTACCGGATTCCCGATATTTACGGTTCACTCGTGAAATGGTCGAGCGGGAAAATTCAAATTTCATCGCGGAGATGCTATGCCCCATCTATCTTGCGCCGACTAAAATACCACGTTCAAACTCACTTAAATCGTGATAACCTACCATTGTAGCAGCAGTAACCGATCTAGCAACTGTGTCCGACTCTGGTTGTCTTATATAGTCGTTGCCTACCGGAGTGTCGTATTATGATTGGATCCAGAGATCTTTATTTTAATAAGTATGGCTATACCAGTTCTTTGGCTCTTCACTGTATATTTTTTCATATGTTTAAACATGAGGACGATAGAGAAAACAATTAAAATCTATATTATCAGCTTAAAATTTAAAATTCATGCAAAACGTGATTTGGAAAACGATTTTACCAAGATTTAAACACAGATTCAATCACAACATATGAACACGAAATCTTATAGATGTTAAGTCGATTATGTTTCAAACTCACTCGAAATATTCATGGTGGAAAGAGATGGGTGTGCCCGTACGCATCTGACATCAGCCAATGAACTCCAGGCCCCACTTTGAGTCATAATATAAGCGGGGATTTTAAATGCGAAATCATCACAAGTCATTGAAACACAAACAGTTATTTTAGTTTGTACCCGGTGAAAAATGTCACTTTTATGCCAGTTTCAAAATGCTTCTTAACACTTCTTGCTCTCCAAGCAACATGGTGGCCTACGACTGGTCTCGCTTTACAACCAAAGTGCCCATATTGTGGTCACATGCTTCGTGACGCAAACAGTGCTGTGCAGTACGAGCAAAAATCGATGCACCGGAGGAGCCCACCATCACTTTTCAACATGAGAATACCGGGAGTGAAACGATATTATTGCGAATGTGCTACCAGAAGTCGCACCCTGAGACGCTACTCTCTGATCTGGGATGATTAATAAATCTACAACTGAGAAATTTGATTTAATTATAAACACGAATGATTACTATATTTAAAATCGAGCAATTTGATTTACATGGGAAACAATACATAAATATAAGTAGTGGTGCTACAGGATGGCAGAGGCTTTCCCGTATTTGATTTCCATTTCCTTTGGTCTCGGCAAGCTATTCGGACTTGCCACATACTCTTGCCAGCTGCCATCTATCGTCGCCCAAAGTACATTTTTTAAAAGTGTTCTTAGTTTTTCGGTTTCCTAATAGTAGAACGGAGATATTATTTTAAGAATATTAAAGAACAATAAAACCTCGTCCTAAATGGCAATTTTGATTAATAAATGAGAAGACATTTTTAAGAAATACTATAATGGCGTTTAAGCACTACTGTAAATTCGAAATTTGAAGCTCTTTTTTACAGAATTGTTTTTGAGTTTTGGAAAATCTTCATTAGAAATTGTTTGAAGCACATTACCTCACAAATACAATAGTGTTTACAAATTGGTGGAAATGTGCATATTAATGGCGTGAGAGATCTCTAAAAAAATACATTTGTGTAATTTAAAAAAAAACTACCAAGTGTGCCCAAAAACCCAGTGCAGTTAGCACTATGTCTTCGAACGTTTTAAGGAAAACTTTGGAGTCGTTTTTGAGAATGTGGAATTTTGAGCTCGTTTTCACAGAAAATGGTTGAGTTTACGAGAAATTTTATGTGGATATATTTAAAACACATGTACCCATAAATATAATGAAATGAACAAATCGTCGCTAATGTAAATATTAACGACGTATAAGGCACGTCAAACATTTTACATTTTTTAATTTTTGAAAAAATGAAAAATAGAGAAATAAGGCGTTTATGTCATCTCATAGAGTACATTTAGGACTATCCTAACAAAAAAATTAAAGAAAAAATTTGGAGCCGTTTTTGAGAAAAATCTGGTTTTCGTAATTTTTTAAAAATTGCATATATTGTATGCAATATTCCTTAAAAACGACTTATATATAATATAGAACCTTATTGAAATAATTGATTATGAACAACAAATTTCGTTTGACGGAAAAATTTTTACTACAAAATCTTCAATTTTGTAGTTGTAGGAAGACGCCGGAAATAATTCTAACTGTTGACAATTCAGAGGTGAACCTGAATAGAGAACATATGCCACCATTATAAGTGTTTAATGGATTTTTTTGCCGTTTTTGATAAAACTTTGAAAGTGTTCGGGTGTCTTCATGTAAAGTACCCCAAATTTTAAAAAAAAATTCAATGTTGGGGTGCCTCGAATGGAGCCTGATCGACAGGAGAATATCAATTTATTCACCGTGAGTGCAATTATACCCGTTTATTGACGTGTTTCGTTCAATATTCTTTCGTTTCCATTAAAGAATAATTTTAATTTTGAGAAGTTCAATCATATCTTTACCATTTGTATCTATTTGATGCCATCATTTTGGTTCTGAACAAGACCTTTTTAGTAAGCTATTCAGTGTGCACTTATGATCACTTTAGTCTTAGATAATAATGTATGAAATAAGAAACGTTTGAAAATGGAATATATTTAACGTAATTCGGTTGAAATATTCGATGAATGTGACAAAGCCGTGAAAACTTGGTATGGTGGCGTATGTGAGAGAACAACACTTGTTAATGTTGGAAAAAGAAAAACTATTCAGTTCTGTTCAGACGTTTTGCTGGTGTATTTATCAGAGCGGGTAAATACAACTGACGATTACATGTTTTATATTGGTAATTTTCGAAGACTAAATGTTTTACATTTATTCATGTTGTTCCATTAGCTGCTTTTGATCATTCTTGTTTATGTTGAAGACGTGGTGTGTAAATGAGAATATCGATATTTTAATTTATAAGTGTTTTATGTTGTTCCATTAGCTGCTTTTGATCATTCTTGTTTATGTTGAAGACGTGGTGTGTAAATGAGAATATCGATATTTTAATTTATAAACAATTTACTTGATTTTGTCAAAAATATATAGGAGTTTTACCAAAACAACTGCTCTCTTTGGGCCATCACGTTCTAATAGGGGAAGAAAACATATCTGTGCAATATAAAGCGACTTCTGGTTTAGGACGATTGATGCCAAGTATGAGTAGGGTAATAGTTTCAAATTTAACTCATAGTAATACAAAGATTAACATGATTGTCTAAGAAGTGGTAATAATTATTTGTTTATAATTTTGTTTCATTCGTTCATTGATAATATGTTTTTGATGTAGTACGTAATCTGCAATGTACTTTTTTTGGTTCATGTTGCTTGGACGAATGGAAATACCTAGGCTGTATTAAAGATACCGATTCAAACGATTTCGCTCAGCTCTCTGAGTTCTGATTGACTGTTGTGGACTTTTAATTGCACGATGAAATTTTAATTGCACGCATGCCATAAACATAGATAATCAACGATTTTTCATGGAATGAATGAGCTATTTAGTTAACTAAATGAAAAACGTAATTGAAGGTCCAAAAAGTCTCTTTTAGTTAATTAAAATTGAGAATTGTAACTCTAGTCCCCTTAAGGGGTTGATAACTAGGGCTACGTGCACATCGGTTTTATACCTCCGCGAAATGTATTGTACGTATAAGGTAACGTGATTTGCGGGTTGCGTGTACGCTTGCTTGATTCTTCGTAGCATAATCTACACAATTCTGCATTATTTGCATTAAATCCGTTAGATTCACTCTTAGGGAAGAATTCCTAACATAGCAGCCTCACAAGTGGAGTCGTCGTCTTATAAATTGGGGTTGTTGTCGTATGAATCGTACAAAACCAGAGTTTACCTTAGCTTATACTATATTGAAAGGATATACTCATGTTATTACTCGATTTATACCCTCAACATGAAATCACGTATCAACATCCAATAATTTTTTAGACAAAAATAAATATTCATCCCTCCGTAAGGACTCTTCAGCAAATATAGGGTAGCGGACAGTTCTTGGAAAAAAAATGGAAGGTTTTAATGTAAATTAATCATAATTAACTATAGGTACTAGGATAACTATAGGTACGAATCTGTCTGGAGAGTGTGATGATGCATCATGAATCCCCCTGTTTGTGTCACTGTATATATACATGCAAATATCAGTTAAAAATATTTTCCTAAACATGTTAAAAAAACATCGGTTTTCTTGATATATAAACAAAACAAATAGAGAGAAACTGTGAAGATAATTTATAAATAAAGAGATGAATAATATTTAACTTTAAATTGTGTAATTAGCAAAAAAGTATAAATAAATTATGGATATGCAGAAATAAATAGATTAAACTCGTTATGACCTATCGATACAATAACTTTTGTCAGTCACGAATAGAAATTTTATGAAACTTGAGATTCGAATAATTTTCTAAAGTAGTTCACTTCCACGAGGAAAATAGCTGGCCTTGCAGAATAAAGCGCGAGCTAGCATGGGTGGAACTCCCCAAATGGACAGCACCCGCACCTGCCGTTTCCTTCCCGAGCGGACGCCATGAAGCAGTGCGGGCGGCGTCTTCCGTCGCCGACGGCGTCCGCGTGCAGCGCTGCGGCGGCAGCGGCCCTGCGGCGTCGCTCGCTAGAGGTCGCTCGCTACAGAAAATGGCCGCGGCTTTCCCGCGCAGCGGCGCGCCGGCGGTGGCGGCGGCGGCGGCGGGCCGCTCGCGCGACCTTGGCTATCGTCCGCCCGCGCAGCGCTATCTGTCGAATTTTTCCCGAACTAGCTGCCCCCACCACGCGGCCCGATTGCGCAGAAAGAGTGCGCGTGACGTCAGGCGTCGAGGAGGGGGGGCGCCGCCTCGTGGCGCGGCGCGCAGACGGAGCAGGGCGCGCGTCCGAAGCGAGTGTGTCGCGCTCCGTCAGAAGCCCGATTCCGCCGCGCGCTCGCCCCCACGCGCCGCGCCCCCGGACTCGCGCGTCTCAGCGCCCCTCCGCCCACGCGGCCACGCGACAGCCCCCGCGACCGCAGCGACGCCTCTACACGCGCTCACGCCGCTTGTCAGCGCCCCTGAGAGCGAGTCGCGGTTGACGCCCCATAAACAACAAAAACACTGCGGTGGTGCGCCGAGGGCATGGTGTCGCGCCTGCGGGCGGCGTGTCAGTGAGCCGCGCAAATCGCAACACGGACCCCTTGCGCCGGCCAGTGCATTGGCAGTGAGTTTCTCGCGGGTGTTCTCGGAGAGCGCGCTCGCCCACCAGCAGCAGACGCAGCAGCAGCGCCTCCACCAGCCGCCAGCATGATGGAGCCGCCGCTGGGCGAGTTGGACGCGGGCTTCGAGCCCCAGCAGCGCGCGCGCTCCAACACGTGGCCGCTGCCGCGCCCGGACAACTTCGTGGACATCAAGGAGGAGCCCGGGCTGGGCAAGTGCGGCGGGCCTCCCGGCTGCCTGGGCGCGCCCGACGCGTCCATGGGCGCCGCCGTGGCCGCAGCGGCCGCCGCCGCGGGCATGCAGCTGCCGGGCGCCGCGGCCGCCGCCGCGGCCGTCGCCGCCACCGCCGCCAAGAAGAACTCGAGCCGCCGCAACGCGTGGGGCAACCTGTCGTACGCGGACCTCATCACGCAGGCAATCACGTCGGCGCCCGAGAAGCGGCTCACCCTGTCGCAGATCTACGAGTGGATGGTGCAGAACGTGCCCTACTTCAAAGACAAGGGCGACAGCAACAGCTCCGCCGGCTGGAAGGTAAGCTCGCGCGCGCAAAGCGAGTTGGTCCGTGCCGCGGGGCGCCAGGCGCCGCCCGCCGCGGGCTCGGGGACCGGGGACCGCTGCCACCCGCGGCGCAGTAGGGACCGTCGCCGCCCGCCCGCTCCTCCGACCTTTGGCCGCCGCCGCTGCCTTCGCCCGCCCGCGCGCCTCCCACGCCGTCTTTCTCGACCCGCCAAATCCGCATCACAGCCGGACTCCCCTCGCGCCACGGCTTGCTGCCTTGCGTTTCTCGATAAACGCACAGTGTGTGTTCGCTCTCCATTTCTCACTCTTCCTGTTCATTATATTCCCAAACCCCAATCTATTTTAATCGAAGTCTTTTGCATGAGTTTCAATCAAAGATTATCCTGGTGAATGTATGCTGTGATATTTCAGTCTTCATGAAAAAGTTCTTCTAAGTACGACATACGCGTTACCATGTGGTTTTAACTGCAGCATTCGTCATTATTTATGAGGGGTTTGACGTGATAGAGCACATTATTGCTAGAAGTTGCCTATTTGCATATTGCTTTATCACATCGTAAACTCAGCGATTCCCCATAGTGAAGCGACGTGGGCAGTATCGCGGACTGCATTCGAGGGGATTCTCTTGGGAGTCCCTGTCCTATGCGCTGTATGGTTGCACTCTATTACAAAAGTGGAGTGCTTTGTTTTGAAACTTGTGTTGATGAATCGAATATTTTAGAGCGCTCTCACAGCTAATGGGGACATGACAGTCGTTATCTCCGTCATCGTTTGATCGATGGCACCGTCAGTGTGCAATAGACAGCTTGTATCATCACGCACGTTGTGTCTGTGAAAAATTATTCAGCGTGAAGCTGTTGAGGCCGTGCAATTCCTCGCCAGGCCTCTGCGCCTTCGGTGGAGTGCAGTGAGTGCATTGTAAGCGGCCAGGCGCCGTGCCGTGCCACCCGGCGCGGGTGCACGTCGGGCGTCGCCGCACGTCGCGGCGCTGCCCTGTGCGTCGACGCGTGTGCGTGCGGGCCGGGCGGGCGTCGTGCCGCGCACGTGGCGCCAGCCGCCGCCGCCGCCGCCGCCGCCGCCACGTGCGCGCTGCGAGGAGCTCCGGGCGGCGGCGGTGGTAGCGCCGCGCCGCGACGGCGCCGGGACGCCCGCCGACGCCCCGCCCGCCGGCGCGGCGCCGCCTCCGCGCCCGCTCACCCACGCCCGCCGGGCTCCGAGCCTCCGGGCCACCCGCCACCCCCGCCACCGCCGCCGCCGCCAACCCGAAATACGCGCCGGCGCGGCGCGGCGCAGCGTACGCAGCACGGGATCCAGTGGCGGAATCTGAGGATTTCTTCTTTTCGTTTTCCTTTTTCTCGGGCTCGCTCCTCTCAGCCTCATGCGGATTGGGCTTGCTGGAGGAATCGGAGGAGCTTAGTGGATGCTCCGGCTCATTTTCTTTTCCTCGCGCTCACGTTTCTGGGATTCGGGCGAAAAATGCTTACCGACCGAATCGGTGGAGTTTTAGTTACCCTTCGATTTGTTTTTTTTTCGGGTTTTATTCGTAGTTTTTTATATCTTTATCTTAATTTATTTTTTCTCATTTTCATCTAAGGTGTCAACGCCCTTTATCCTTAAAATTGTCTTACCTCTTTTCCTACGCTTATACTCTTTTTCCCTTATATATTTCTATTTCTTCTGTTTGTTTTTTCAATAATTTATTTTCTCATTTCCTCTTCATTTTTTCGTCGCCTATTATTTCGTTCTCATGTTTGCATTCTTTTTCTCCCGTTTTTGTCAACTGTTTTATATTTTTTTCTTCAAGTTTTAAAAATGTTTGTCTCTTTTTCTGACTTGTTTTCTTCGTTCCTCTTCTCGAATTGTAACCTATGCATGAAGTGAGTGCTGCTCTTCGCTAGGTTGCTCATCTTTACCTCTCAAGTTTTCTGTTCTGGTTTTTTTTCTTAGGCCGTCGTAAGTCCACCTAAATTGGTCCTCACACGGGGTCCCATATATTCTCTCCAAAATGCGTCTTGCGTTTAGTTTCTCGATGTGCCGCCGATGCTCTGTCAGCCAATAAAATTTATACGCGATGTGTCATTTTAATTATATTGCACTTTGATTTATAAACTCTCTCTAAATTTATTACCCTCATTTTGTATTATCCGATTTGCTTTGCTTCATGCACTCAGTGGCAGAAAAAAACATATCTGCTCAATTTTCATTCATACACGCGAATTATGGATTATTGTGTGGTTCTCAATTGATTAAAAGTGATCTATTGAAATTCAATGCATCTGGAAGGTTCAGTTTCCTTGTATCGACGTCATGATGTCGGATAATATTGAAACATTTGACTTCACTTGTTTCTTATCGTACTCGATTTTATAGTACTTTTGTGGTCCTTTTGCAGTTTAACATGTATGAGCGGAAATTTCCAATCCATCACTCTTAGAAACACACAAGTCCGTTTAAATGAAAAGCGAACACATCTCGTTTCTTCTACTCCTTGGATGTTGCCTGACGCTTCATCTCCTACAAAGAAATAGAACTGTAGGTGTGTTTTGTTCATACATCACCTACGCTTACGTTGAAACCATTGGGAAAGGTTGGACATATGCACAAGTTGCACATTTTCTATAGATATAAAATACCTTACTCATCTAATATTGAGTAATTGATGATTGCTGAACAAAAAGTTTCTAATTTTGAGCTCCAACCTTTGGCAATCTGATGGCTCAGCTGTTTTAAGTGTTTAGCACTCTCCTAAGTCCTTATCTTCTGATGCGTAGATTGTCCCGAAAGGCGATCAAGGCTTTAACCGTCCAGAGAAACGCCCTTAGTCATGAATGTATACTTGGTTAATTCCACAGAGCTTCACTCGACATTTTCTGATATATGTTGCAAAAAAAAATATTAAACTGAAATAAATGTTATTTGACACAGAACCACTCACTGTTTCGATAGTGCATTCTTCATTTAAAGATTTCTTTAACATAATTTAAAAAAGGCGTGCAAAAAGAAATTCATTATTCTGTATTTTACAGTTAGTTGTTTGAACATCGTCTCATCCTCTGTTATTAACTCAATTTTTTATTGTTTATTCATTTTATTAAAAACGTATTAGTATTCGTAACCGTATTAGTATTTTATTAGTAAACGTATTAGTATCAGCATTTGTAGGTCATTTTAAGATGGTTATCGGACAGACTTTCGAAATTTTTGATGATAGTTACCCTATTACAAAATAATTTTACAATGTATGAGTCTGGAAGGAGTACATGAGAGACGGGAACAAGATGGTGATAACTGAAAGAATAGCTTTTTTATAATCTCATGAATGAACATTCTTCATTCTTTCCATTATATGTCACTTATCCGTACTCTCTTCAAAGTGGTTACAGAAAAAAGATTACATAAGAAGTAAACCAAATAATCCGTCTATGATGATTTTCTCTTTTCATTACACTCACAGAGTGAGTAAGCTTGGTCCATAATTGTGGACATGGAACTTAAGTACGCTGCATCTTTGTTTTTTGTTGTCAGTTTTCCGTGCACATTCAAACCTCGTTCACGCCTGAAGTAATGACCTGTGTGGATGTGCGAGAAAACAATTGATTGCGCCTATGTCAAAGGAAGGGGAAGAATAAAGGCGAGACAATCGCCTAACATCTCATTCGTTGGCTGAAATCAGAGCAATCATGAAACGCTAATTGTTTAAGAACGTTCTTTTAATTGACCTCTAGTTAATAGATCTACCTGACTCAACTATTCCCCATTTATATAATACGGATATGGCTGAATTTTAAATCTCATGAAACCGGTCACGTTTCTTCGAATGCGTTCTGTTTAACAGTTATCTATGATTCATAACCGATTTCGAGAAGGCTTCTTTTGAAATGTACTCTCCCTTTTCGAACATGATCTGATGTATAAAGTGGAAGGTGTTGGGAGTTCTCTCTCTCTCTCCTCCTCTCAAACATGATTGTCTGACAGAATGAGTTGAACGTAGTAGCAACTACGAAATAAGTGGCTTTGACAATTGCTTCAGAACTTATTTATCAAATGATGATTTTTTAAATATCACTTTTCATTTATTTTGAAATAGTTTTGCCCATTTATGATATGTATTATTTTTTAAATTAATTTAATTTTAAGTAACTCTAACAGGTGTTTATTTTCTATTTTATTTATTGTGTATATTCTATATAATAATATTATTAAATTTTAATTAACGTTTTGACAGAGATAATGTCAATACATAGTTGCGGTCTTCCTCTTTTTTTTCAAACGTGGGTGAGTTTTTCGCATAACATTAATAGGAGATTTAATTAACTAGCCTACAATTATTTAAATTATTTAACTTGATATATGTTATTTGTAAACTTAAATATCTCTCTTCAAAATATTCATTTTCAAAAGTATGGAACACTTTTCCATGAGTCTTATACGAAAGTTACCAAATTACTAATTGTTGTCGGCGCTTTTCAGTAATAATTTTTCAGTATCGTTCATAACCTTATAAAGTTAATATCAAAATCCCGTTTGTACTACTAGTTACAGTGAATTCGATGAACCATCAAAAGTAGTCGGTACTCGCAGTAATAAGGTACTACGCAGCACGGGAGTGTGCGGTGGCGTATGTCGGAAAAATTGGGAACAACTGGCTTGAAAGACAAGCTGTAAAACCCGTTGAATTGTGATGATATGGTAAATACAAGAGACAGTTGTGCTTGCGTCATACGCTGCTCATGGTCACAACCTTCCTTGTTCACGAGATTACGCCCGACAAGCGAGCTTCGTGAACACATACCGTAGAAGATAAGGCACTAACTATTCTTCTATTTTTAATGAACTGATGAGATGCATACTAGAAAAAAGGAAAAAATCAAATGAGAATTTAATGTTTTAGTTTATCATTTTCCATTCCCACCACTGAGCCAGCTCGTTCAGTGCTGGGCAATAACGTCATCTCTCCACAGCAGTTCTGTTCACCCCAGTGAGGGGAACGAGGAATAGAACGGATTCAACAACAGTCAGTGCAATTGGGCGGGTGAAATTGGGCGAATGCATTGTGTTCATAGTTAAATAGTTTAGATATTGAACTGCTGCCCTTCTGTCTTGGTCATATGCAAAACAAAACCAAGAAATCAAAGAAATAAGAGATTTCAGCGACATATGCAGTCCGCCAGAATTATTTCTGGGCATTTATTTGTATTTTTCGAGTAAATGCACTTCTCTGTACACGCTGGATCTTATTAGTCTGTTATGGGTTGCAGTGACGAAGTTTTCCGTTCATGTTTGGTCGCCTGAGTGCGCTCTCGGTCAAAGCCAATCTCTCAATAGAACTTGGGGTTTCTTCTTTCTCATTATTTCTTTCTGTTCTTTCGGAAATTTAAGAACCATTCGCTCTCCTTATCATTTTGGACTAACAATAACAAATATTATCTTTCTAGACATCCGAGAATAGATGCACGTGCTGGATAATATCTTGTTTGAAAACAATTACATTAAGAACAGTATATTCTACGCAAAGCTTGAAATTCAATGAATTCTTGAATTACGTATGCTACCTGATGCACTTTTTGAAAATTGTCATAATTTCAACCATAACATACCAGATCACGTGTTCAGTGAATGAATGCATCAATTAATGGACACACGCTCATCTGTTGATACGCAGGGGACTACAAAGTTGTAGCTACTAGGAGGCAATGACCATATTATCTCGCGTTTCCCAGTAATTCACGCACAAGTGCATTTACGATCCACGGTGTATACTAGCGAGCACATCTGTTGTAAAACTCGTCACAGCTCATGATGCATCGTTCATCGAGGACCTCGATCATGGTAGACTCGATAAAGGCTACATTAGGAATTCGTTGTTCCATTCTAATGCGAGTGTTTGCATTGAAGGCTCTCTGCGTAACTTTCGCGCATTTACTTTTTATGTTTTATTTTAGTTGGTGTTTTTAAATGTTTATTTTCTAGTATGAATGTGCTATGAATTTTAAGAAAGAGAAAAAGGGGAAAGGAGGAACAGAGAAGTATTTTCTCTTTCCAGCAATTATTTTACCTACGACCAATGAATTTTCTTAGTATTTTTTTAAATATAATGATCACTTTGAAGCGACAAAATAGGTGCATTATTTCCGTAAAGCATGTGTTATGGGTGTCTGTATCTCGTGTGCTAAGTTGAAATTGCTACTTTTCGAAAAACATGGAAACAATTAATTTCATTCAGTAAACTTAGCTTTTGTGTGCATTTTAGTGTAAAGTTAATCTTCAGTTGAATTAATGCATTACATTTACACAGAAAGAAATATGCGTAATTATAATTATTAAAAGAACGGAATGTGAAAAAATGTGGTCCCTACAATGGGATTCAAACTGGTGGAATAAGTAATTCAACTTTGGAATGCGAACATTTATTTTTATCAAAACTGTTCATATCTTGCAGATATACTTTGTTTCCTTCTGCAACATTATTTAAAATAATCGTGGGATGAGATGGTTATCAAAGCGATACTTTCTTGCGAAAGAATCAAAGGAAGAGTTTTGGAATCTCAGTTCTGCGGGGTAATATCGTTCCCAAATCACTTCGTTCGCTGTCGGCACACGCCTCTTGGTGCGTGTTACCACGCCATCATATAAAAGTCCGGTGATTGCTTTTATTGCTCGACGAATTATCAGGAAGTAAATTGCGGCGTTATTCGGTGCCAGCACGCCACCGCACGCAGCGGCGCGGCCGGCGCGCGGGGGGGCGGGGGGTGGCTAGTACGTGTTTTCATGCCGCCTTTTCATGTTCTCGGTACATTTTTCAAGGGCGTTCAAGGGCTTTGCGCATCTATAAGGAATGACGTCGAAATTAATTCAATACCGCCACTACTTCGTACGGAGGATGTAGTGCCTTTTCCTTCATCGGTTTTTCATCACTTTCTCTCTTGCGCTTCAAATTAATAGTTTTTCGTTTTCACAGTCATGTTCTCGTTTTCTTTACTTCTTTGGATTCCATTAGAATTTAACATAACCGTCCTCCGTTTTTGATAATACGGATTTGAATTATGATCACAATCACACACATCATTTCTTCGTAAAATTTTGCTTTTCAAATTGTCTTCCCTGATCTCAGAAATATTTTGCATCGTGTTCTTTAAACATTTCTTGTCAAAAGTTTTTCTTAATTTTGAATAGCATATAACACTATTATATACATCGCGAAAATAAATTAATTGCTGATTGCACGAACAACTAAGTGACATTGCGTTAATTTGAGGAAAAGGAAGAAAAATAATATAAATTCTCTAATACAAGGGTTGGAGCAGACGCTATTGCGACTATTTTTTTACTAAAATAAATACTATCTCATTATATAATTTTATTTGTCGCTTGAAAGAAATGCAGTGCTAGTGTGTGTTCACAACAACTGATGATTCTTTGAGTGTCTCTGTTAGGACAGAGCAATGTGAAATCAGTTGTCTGAATACCGCCGTGCGAAATGTAGGAGCGTTGCTCGAAAGAGTTACATTCAAGTCAGTCGTTTGCCGTTGAAAAAATGCCCTAAGATGACCCAGGAAATTGGTAGAAGCTGTAGGGAAAAATGCCCTTCCTTAACGGGCAGTAGCAAGATAGCTGGGAGAGCTTCAGAGAGGAAGGCAGAGAGGCAATGCACGGGGCGACCTGCGAATGCGAGTGGTGCACCGATGTGGCCCGGGCGGTGAGCGAGCGCCTGCTGGAGGGAGGCAGACGTTGGACGCTGCTGGAGTCAGAGCGCGAAAGTGGCATCGCGAATCGCGCACTCGCAGGTCGTCCCATGCGTTGCTGATTGCCGGTTGCTGCGCGTCCTCGCTGAAACTCTCCTCCTTGACTCCTCTGCATCCTGTTTCTCTTCCTTCATTCCCGACTCATTGTGAATCGTCACATTTTCATATATCAAGTTATCTTTGAGAGCTGACAAATCTTAACATTGAGGTGCATCCATCTTTAGAATATCGATTACTTGGGACCATGCTGCGAAGTTGAGCGTTCAAAAAACGCGATTAAAACAAGGATGTTTTATGAGTTTTATGATATTAGCTGTGGAACAACCACGATCTTTCTTACGGGAGTCTATAGGTCTATCGATGCTAAATCGAAGTTTGTTTGAAGAATTTTTTTATGCTGAATTTAAAATTAATTTTTGTTTATTTGTAGATGAATATAATTTATTGAGCTGAGATATTGAATGCATTTTGTTACCACAGTAAATTAGTAAAAAACTATATTTATGAATAACTAGAAGTGAAAACATTAAGACGAAAGTGTACTTTGATTTGTGTTAATCGACCATATTATTCTGATAAGTATAAGTGCTATTGCATTGCGTATTGGAATGCACATGTGAAAACGTTTCTTATTATAAAGTCTGTACTAGCAGATAAATCAGACAAGGGAATAATCATCATCAGAATTCTCATCCGATGTGTACCAATAGCTACCCTAGTTTGAAGGAGGAGGCCTGCCCGAAAGAGATTGATATTATACATTTGTAAAAGTGTCTTCGGCTCCTTGGTACGACTGACGCCTCTTGAGGGCGCCTCTGGACCTCACGAGCCTACAGGTGTCATCGCACTAGGAAGGGCGTGGAGCTCGCAGGGCCCGGCGGGCGCCCTTCGCGCGGCGCAGCGCTGGGGGCGGAGCGCAGCCCCTGCGTTTCCGGCCGCTGCCCGCTGCTAACAACAAACCAATTAGCGGCCGAGGATTACTATCCGGACCGGCGTTAATGGCTCGTAATTGCGCGGCAGGCGCGTCCCGCGTCGCCTTTAACCCACTTACCATGCGCGCTCGCCGCCAAACAGCGCGTTTAAGGCGCACGTGGGCCCGTGTCCGGCGAGGGTGGTGGCCCGTAAGGGGCGCCGAGGGAGGGGGGGGGGGCGCCCGACTTGTCCTGCCGCCGTCGCCGACGCAGTTTCCCCGTTTGGCCTGCTGTCCGACGTTGCATTCGGACACCGTTACTGGTACTAATTGAGTTACTGTAGATGGAAGAGACATGCCGGTATTAGGTGACTAACTTCCGTACCGACTCAACACTTCTCTCCAAAGGGTCGCGATATTGAATTCCGTCCAGGATGTGAATGATCGTCCCTGGTCTTTCAAGTGCATTGTGTTGCGGAGGATATAGAGTTCTACCAACCACGGAGACGGACACTCACTCTCTTGATACGAAGCTCATCCAGAAAGTTAAGTTACCTAGGTCGTCAACAAAAAGAACACACAATTTCATGAAAAAATAATATTCTAGCAGATACAGCAGATGTTCCACAATTTTTCCACGTACGTCACAACCAGAACTGACATATTTGCTTTACATTGGGATCAACATTTATATCCGTGTCCTAGAATATTGCCTCCTGGAATTTTTTCCAGTGTTTGATAGTAGTTATATACTATACCATTGACCAGTAAACGTGCGCCACTGTGATATGCGTAATGCTGACCGCAAAGCAACTTCTTGAAGTGTAAGAAAAGATGGTGATCGCTGGGCGGGGGGGGGGGAGGAGATCCGGGCTGTAGGACGAATGGTCACGCTGTCGCACGACGAATGGCTGTACACGGCTCGGCTCCCGCTCTCAACAGATCGTATTAGGTGTTCCGCAGGGAGGTGTCCGTCAATTGCTGCATCTACTGTATTAAAGTGTTTCACGAAATTGTTGTTGATGACCTAGGGAAGCTTCTTTCTGGTTGCAACACGTTTGTGTTTTTTTTTTCTTGAAAATGTCCGAAAAGAGAGAGTAGCGACGTGAAAAGTTTGATATATAGTAAATGCATCGATTGTAATTTAATCAAGAAGTATTGTTTGTTATTAATATAAATAGCGATTTATAAAACTAATCTTTTTTAGCAGAAACGGTTTGCTGTAGTACATGTGCAATAAATCCTAAAAAAATGTAGTTCTAAAGAATGAATGTTTTAGACTATTCAGTTTTTTGGCAACTAAAATTAAGGAAATTTTAAAGAATTGAGTGTTGATTGTATGGAAGAAGATTTGCCGGTAAAACTGCAATCAATGAATCGATTTTTCATTAACGAACACTAGCGTAAACGAATTATAGAAACTTAACTCATAGCAATGGAGACCGTCTCTTTCAACAAACTGGCGTCCGCAAAGTTTCTTGTGCGTGATTCTTTCGCGAGTGCGAGTGCGCTGGTTCGAGCATGCGCTGGCACATGCGCTTACACGTTCCTTGTGCGGAGCAGGGGGTGGAAAGGCGAGGCGACGGCGCTTAGCACACAATGCGCTTGTGGAAAGCGCCAGTCACCGCCGCATACCGCCGCCGCCACCACCGCCGCCGCCACTATCACCGCCGCAGCCACCGCTACCGCTGCCACCACTATCTTCGCCACCACTACTATCATGCGCCACCGCTCCCATCTCCGCCATTTTTGTTGTTAATATTTGTAAAGAACGATTACCGAAATAACCCGCTGTTGCTGCTTACTAGTACATAATGGGTCGAAAGGTGCCAAAGAAACACTCAGATACATAGAAACAAACATATTTAATAATTCTTTTTCGGCTCCCGTTCTTAGGCTGATCTTCCAGAAAGTCTGGACATTATTTCGAGAGCGAAAAGACCGGTGTCGTTAGCCGAATTATGTACTTAACTGCGCTCCGTAGTCACGGAAGGTAAGCAGTTCGAGGCAATACGGATTCCTGGGCGGGTGAATCTGGGAACTCCGGTTACTAACGGCGCCGAGCCCCTGGCCGAAGGGATAAAAGGCACTGGCCGACTGCGACGTGACGAGACAAAAAGTTAACGGATGATTTCTCCAATACACCCAATTCCTAAGAGGGGTTAAGGGACGTGTTGCAGAGGCGCAACAAATAGTAGTCTTAAGTCTCGTATCGATATGTTGCGTCGTAGAAAGTAAAAGAAGATTCCATGTTATGCATTTTTTACCGATTGAATTGTTTACTTTGCAGTCGCCGAGATCTATTTTTGCGGGTGAAAAAAACTCTCCGCGCAGCAGCAATCGAAGAGATTCGATTCACCTTACAATGACAGATTATCTTAAAAAGATGGATGGATTTTTGCAGGAGCAATCACTTTGTCGGTCACTCGATGAAAATAGCAGATTGAGACGGACATAACAGTTTCGACAAAAAACACTTCGGCGGATGATACAGTTTAGACTTGGACGTTATGGACTCTATTAAGAAAAGACGAAGATGTAAACAATCCCAAATTTAAGAGAATGACTTAAGTTCGTACTGTAATATTGCAATTCGATAGATAGATTGCACTCTCCGGCTATTTTCAAAATCCCTCTCGCTCAGTCTACATCAGTGTGTACTAATTGCTGAAGAGTATTACAGATGCACCCTTTCATCATGGTTCGGTGCTGAGAATATATGCATTGTGTAATTAAATTGGCGAGTATGATAGACAGTATATTAGTACATCGTGTATCAGTTTGTCAGGCGTATATTTGTTTTGAATAGACACTAAGTTGAGTGACTGCTTGGAAACATCATTGACTCGGTCAATTCAGTATTGATCAAAACATTTTTTGTTGTAGGATGACTTATCTTTTATGCTTTGTTAGCATGTTATTTGCATTTGCTCTGAATTGAAGAGGCGGCCAATTGACCTCCCCGCAACCCGTTCATGTCATCTATCATTTCCGGACTATTAATGGCCCTTGATGTCGAAGGAGCGGTGTTCCTGTTAATGGCACCCTAGCAATTACGTGAAAAATTTGCATCCGCAATATTGCGTATTCCAAATTCTCATGAAATGGATTTCTTTCTGACGTTGTGGTGAAGTTACCTTACGAATTGAGGAGGTAACGTTTGAAAATTTGTGTGAAGCTTAATGAGGATATAATGGTCGTCCTGAAACATTTCGGATTTGACCCTGAGGTTTCTGCAATCGTTTCCATTACATATACTGGCGTCTTTCTCGAAAACGTTATTGGAAAATTACTGAAATGTCAATGAGCTATGGAGAAGGTGTGGTGATGAGTTTCACTTTCTACTTTTTGCCTCTCGCAAAATCATAAAATATCAATCATTGCCGTTTATCTCTACGGACGGTTCTCTCGCAAATTGTTTCGATACATACAGCTTATCAGAAATATGAGTTGAAATAGCTATTATGTTATAATAATGTAGTAGGTTTGAAATAGCTATTGAATTAATTGTTTTCTCTAAGTCTTTGAATTATTGATGCAAAAGGTAGTTGTTTTAAAAACAAAAATGTGAAAGATTCACAAAACATCGTTAACTAATATTACACTATAATAAAAATTATAAAATAAGCAATATACAAAAAAATATACCTAAAAGAGAATTATATATCCGCGGGCAAATCTTCTGTGGACATAAAAGTATTGGATATTGTGGCGTCGTCGGGTGCGAGTAACACACAGACACGGAGTTGGTTATACAGTTTTATTTACAAGTTTTATTACACTATATACACACTCCTCGGATCATTAACTCAGAATTTAACCAAGTTGCCCTCCAAAATGTTCAAAAATACATTTCAAATTTTACTGTGATTTTAACCTTGGGCAACAAATATCACAACCCTCACCTTTACACTGCCTATCACAAAACCTAAATCTTAAAATTAAGAAAACATTTTATATACAATCATTACACTCTTAACAATAGTATTTACAATTTTATACAATTGCACCGTTTTTGTACATTTTGGCTCCACTGTCGTGGTGCCCTCTTGCACTCCTCTAGATCACTCCAGGCTAGTACATGCGACTCAGTGCATCCACATTTACATGCTCTGTACCTTTTTTATGAATGATGGTGATGTATTGTTGCAATAACAGCGACCAGCGCATCAATCTGGGATTATTCCCTGCAGAATTTTTTAACCAGACCAGCGGATTATGGTCTGTCTCAATTTTTATTGCTACCTGTCCATCCAAATAATATCTGAGCTTTTGAAGACCCCATATTATCCCCAGAGGTGTATTTACGCATAGGCACAGTAGGCACGTGCCTACGGCGGCAAATTTTCAAGGGCGGCAAATTTTCAAAGGCGCAAAATTTTCTTGATATTTTCTAAAACAAATTTTGGTTCTCTAAAAACTATAACAGCATAAATCATATTTTTATTTTAAAAATATCATATTAATATTTAATACAAGCTATTTATTTGTCTACTTCATTAGAGTATACCTTATGATTTCAGAAGTATATGAATCTGAAACTAAGGCCCGTTGACGAAAGAAAACATGTTGCAATTCTAGTTGTCATGTTTTAGTTTCCTTTTAATGTTAACGTTTCAGTGTTGAAACGTTAATAATGTTGAACGTTACTTGCTATGAAGATACAGTTTATATCCAAAATTAGCTAATCCAAAAAAATTACTTAATTTAAGAAAACAATGTGCAAATTATGTTACTTTTAAAGTTAAAACGTTCAAATTAATGAGGAATTGTTACTGAAACGTTACAACTTGAAATGTAACATTAATTTTAAACAGGGGGCGGCAAATTTGTTGTGCCTACAGGCGGCAAAAATATTAATCCGCCCCTGATTATCCCAAGACACTCTTTTTCCGATGTAGCAAATTTGGATTCCGCCGGTATAAGCTTCCTACTTATATAGAGTACCGGATGCTCATCTCCTACATCGTCTTTTTGAGCTAAAATTATTCCCAACCCTCTATCGGACGCATCTGATTGTAGTATAAAGCGTTTAGAAAAGTCCGGTGCTTTCACCACTGGGTCGCCGCAGAGCGCCTCTCTCAATCGGCAGAATGCTTCTTGGCATTCATTTGTCCACGTTACCTTTCCTTGCCGCTCTCGCCCGCGTAACAGGTCTGTCAAAGGTGCCGCCTTCTCCGCGAACCCGTGAATGAATTTGCGGTAATACTCAGAAAGATCTAAAAATGCGCGCACCTGCTTTTTCGTTTTCGGGACGGGAAAGTCTCGGATTGCCTTTACCTTCGCGTCGACTGGTCTGAGCTCGCCATTTCCGACCACATATCCCAAATATTGCACATGTGTGTGTGCATACTTGCATTTCGCGGGTTGGACAGTGAGTTTTGCCTGCTGCAAAATTCCAAATACTGTGTCGAGATGACGCACATGTTCCTGCCATGTATTGCTAAATACTGCAATATCATCAAGGTAAGGCAAAGCGAACTCTTGACATTCCCGTAAAAGCGATGCCATCATACGACTGCATTGATACGGCCCATTACGTATCCCAAATGGTAGTCGCAACGGCCTGTATGTGCCGAAACTCGTAACAAATGCAGCGTATCTCTGTGCCCTGGCGGTGAGACCTATCTGCCAGTAGCACTTGGCCAGATCGAGTGTTGTAATAATCTTTGCTGCCGCAACGGTCTCGATTCTTTCGTCCATATTTGGCAATGGGTAGTACTCTGTTTTAATGATTTGGTTTAGGCGCCTGTAATCAATACATGGCCGCGGTTTCTTGCCCGGCGCCTCAACCAGAATCATTGGCGACGTAAAATCAGATTCGCCTACTTCGATAATGCCTTCCTTGAGCATTTTCGTGATTTCGTCCCTTCCGAAGTGATACCGAGGAAGTTAACGTATTCGGTCCGTTGGTGGTACCGCTTTAACATGTTTACGTGGTACACTTTTGCCTCTTTTTCCCTGGCATTTGTACTACGTAATTAGTTTCCGAAATTTGTTCTTTAATTTCGCCCGGACCAACCCACTGAACTGCCAACTTCTGTGTTTTGTTCGGAGCCAAAACTAGCACTTTGTCTCCCGTCACAAACGTCCTGCGAATGGCCCTCCGGTCGTACCAAACCTTACGTTTCTCTTGTTCGGACGCCATTCGCTGATGTGCTAGCTCCCGGGTTTGTTTTAATCTGTTTATTAATTTAAAGACATGCTCGACCACCGGACTCGTCTGCTCTTCTGCACCAGCCAAGTGCTCATACATAAGCGTGATGGGAGTACGCAGGTTTCTGCCGTAGACTAGTTCGGCCGGTGAGAATCCCAGACTTTCATGTACCGTGGTTCGCAGGGCGAACATAATAGCTGGGAGCTGTTTCTCCCACTCTGTCCCGGCCTCTAAGCAAAGCACCTTCATAAGTCTATTCATGGTACGGTGTACCCTCTCGATTGCGTTACTCTGCGGGTGGTACGGTGAACTGTGGATTAAGCGGATGCCGAATCGCTCCGCAAATTCTGCCGTCAACGCGCTCGTGAAGTATGTCCCTTGATCGGTTTGAAGTTCCCGCGGAAATCCTATCCTACTAAATAATTCTAATAAGGCTTCGATGACTGTTGCTGACGACAAATCTTTTATCGCTTTAGCTTCGGGAAATCTGGACGCGAGACACATTGCGGTGAGGATATACTTGTTGCCGGCTTCTGACTCTGGAAAGGGCCCGCACGCATCGATATTAATCTTTGCAAATACTTCTGAGACGACAGGTACGAGTTTCAGCGGCGATTTCTTTTTGTCCCCTGCGCGACCTACCCTCTGGCAGCTGTCGCAGGTGCGCACGTAAGTCTCCATGTCTTTAAAGCAATTTGGCCAGTAAAAATACTTGGCCATGGAGTCCTTACTCTTTGTGACCCCCAGATGTGCATTCGCCGTTTCGTGACAGACCTTTAGCACCGCACTACGATAGATCTCCGGCATTACAATCATTTCGTAGCAGTCGCCGCGTTTACTCTGCCTGGCCCGGAACAACAATCCGCCCTTTTCGAAATAGTCATTTTTTTCTGAGCCGACTCCTCTGGCTAGCTCCGTTAAATTTTTTATCTCCTCGTCTTCCTGTTGCGCTATAGCTAATGAGTGTTTGTCGATTTTTAAAAGATTTATTATGCCCGCATCTAACTCGGACGCGCCCCTTTCCTCATCTTCGCCCACCAACAATTCCTCCGTTCCGCCCGTGACATTAGTGGACGCTGGGGGCGACGGGTCACGCCTTTGGCGGTCAGGCGAAGTTGTACGCGTCCTTCCGTGAATCTGTGACCTGGTCTGCACCGCACATGCTAGTTGTGGTTCAACAAACCCCCTTTTAACCTCATCCATCAAGGTAGCCGTACGGTTACTTAATAAATAGTAATCAAGCTGGCAATTACTATTCGCTACTGCTGCCTTTGTAACGAAACTGCCGAAGGGCCCTTCTGACGTGACGCGTGCCACCGGCAGATTCTTTGGTTCTGCATCGAGTGGTTGCATCACCCAAACGTATTCCCCGGTCAATTGGTCATCCGTCACATGTTTGCCGCTTACAATATCATAAGTAGCACCTGAATCTCGAAGTAATTTAACGGCAAAATTATTGACCTTTCCGACGCATGTGAACGGTTTTAACAAGGCTTGACCTTGCGTTTCGGCTACGTGATATATTTTTTCCACGCTCTTCCGATCCGGACATTGCCTACGAAAGTGCCCCGCTTCTCCACACTTAAAGCAAGTGGCCGCCTTAGGCCTTTCAAATTCGGCTGTGTGATTAACCTTCGATTCTGGCTGTTTAGTAACTCGCGGCGTACCTTCAGTCGCCTGGTCCACCCTTCTTATCTGCGTTTTCTCGTTGCCCGTAAACCTAGAGAAACTACGTTTCCAGCCTGCCCGGTTGTTCTCATAGCTATCGAGTTTCTTTGCTAGCTCGAGTGACGCTGCAAGATCTCCCCACTCATCAATAAAATGGTCGCGCATTTCTGCCGGTACCCTCCGCTTTAATTGGTCCGTAACCATTAAATCTAGGTGCTCGTGGAATTCCGTAATCTTAAGCCCCGCGACCCATTTCTTGCAATAGTTACTTAATTCCCGGGCATATACGCTCCACGTGGTTCCCGCACGTCTTTGGTGTGATGTGAATAACTGTCGAAATCTTTCGGCGTTAAATTTAAACATTTCTAACAGCCGCCTTTTTGCTTCCTCGTATTCAACGCCACCCGCTCCCGAATCCAGCATCAACCATGAATTTACCTGATTAGGCAACAGTGCCATGAGATTTGTCACCCATTCAGATTCTGATATACCTAGTTGCCCTACCTGTGCTTCGAACACACTAAGGAACATTGTAATATCATCATTTTCACCCTTAAACCGATCCATGACGTTTTTAATTTGAACGGTTGCCTTCGTTGCGGTACCGGTACTACCTATCGATTCCCGTGTCGAGGTGGTCGTCGTGATGCGCAACTTTTCTATCTCGTGCTGTCTATCGCGTTCGCGCTCCTGTCTCTCGCGTTCGCGCTCGCGTTCATCAATGAGAATTTCCTTGGTCGCATTAGCTAGTTCCCGCACAACATCCTCCTCATATTGCGCGCTATCGACAATTATTTGTTTTAGTGCAACAACCGTTTCATCACCAGAAAGCGTTTCCACCATCTCTTTGGCCACTCGAACCAACACCTCCTTCCTGAATCCCGCAAGATACGCCATACTGCCTGAATTAATCCTGCGGAGTACAAAAAGACACACTTACGTACAGGGAGCCCACGGTGCCGCTTGCGCTCTGGTGAGTTGGTTGAGTCGTGGACGCGTGTAGACGTCGGTCCTTCCTTCCTTCCAGACCTGGACCAGTCTTCTTTCTTGTGCTCCCGTTGCTGCCGCACAATTTAATGTTTCCTCGCGCGTCACTAGTTCCTCAATAGCTCCAGCTCAGTTCTGTTACTGCGGCACCTATCATTGTTTGCATACGTAACCGCACTATTCACAATTTCGACACTTGCTGCCGTATTCAATGTTAATTCTCACTACTCTGCGTGAATTACTACACTCACTATCGCGTGGATATCCAATGTCACTGCTACCATTTAATGTTTGAATGGTTGTCAATGCGAAACAGTTCGTTTTAACCGCTGCCACCATTTAATGTTTGAATGGTTGCCACTGCGTGAAGTTCGTTTTAACCGCTGCCACCATTTAATGTTTGAATGGTTGCCACTGCGTGAAAGTTCGTTTTAACCGCTGCCACCATTTAATGTTTCCTCGTCTGTGGCGTCGTCGGGTGCGAGTAACACACAGACACGGAGTTGGTTATACAGTTTTATTTACAAGTTTTATTACACTATATACACACTCCTCGGAAACGCGCTGCGCTCCCAGCACTGCACCTCTCTGAAGCATCCCCGCCCCAGCCTGACGCAGACCCCAGCGGCTTGGCGCCGCTCCTGGTCTTTTGTCCCGTGGCAACCGCCACACCTCGCTGCCGAAGCTCGCGATAACTCCTGGCGGGTGAAATGTGCCTTCCGCACTCCGATTCGGTTCAAACTCGAATGAACACGGCTGGTTACTTTCCAGCCGCCTCGCGAGGGGTCACGTGACAGACCTCACATGCCGGCGGCGTCCTCTCATCCCGAAACGTGGGCCTGTTTGCAATTTGGAGTCCAGCTGCACCGCGGCTGGACTCACCCATCAATTCCCTCTGCGCCAGTTGACACCCGCGTTCCGAGACACGCCAACCCGGGCCCGGGGAGGGGCCCACCTGTGGCGGCCTTCCGCTTGCCGCCAAAGGACTGCCCCCGCCCCCTCGCTGGCCTTACGACATGTGTTGTCCATCTGACCCCTTGGCACGACGTTACAATCTATTCAATACCAGCAAATCGAACAAAAAACATTAAGTACTAACATGAAGTGAAGATACGAAGTAATAAATACTTATTCAGGTGTATTAAATAATATATTAATTGCAAATATTAATGAAACACTTTTTAAGGGATTATTTCTCCATTTTCAGCGGTTTTCAAAACCGTAGACAATCTTTAAAAAATTGTTATCAACATTGTGATGTATTCACATATAATTTCATTTTATTTGTTCCTTGTTACCTGTCTGTAAACCACTGAAGATGGAGCAATCTTTCCTTGAACATGTCTGGTTGCACAGGCTTGCACAGGCTTTTGCAAGGTTCAGCTCTGGTGGTTCGGCCCTGAGATTTCTGCGATTGTTTTCAATACGCATTCTGGCGTGACGATGTATATGAACCAGGGTGAACGCCTTGAACGGGGGCTTGACAGATATACAAAATATCTTAAGACTGTAAGGATGTGCATTTGCCGAACACCACTAAACAAGGAGTTTCCTACCAGTGAGGGGTAAATTTCTTATGCAGAACTTCGTTATACTGTAAAACTTGCACAATCTCAAGGGACCAGTATTTTTTCCGCATTAGACAAGATTTCCCATTATAAAAATGTACATGCCTGAACGCTTTTAAACATTTATTCAGAGACGGACATTTTATTGAATACATTGTAGAACATTGTATTACTCCATACCTTCAAAATCCTGGAATTGTACCAAATCTTCACTGAAACCATCGATATAATGGAAACCCAAATTGCTTGAAGAGTGATTGGACGCAACGGCATCTTCTAACTTGCCGCGGCCACTTGCGCAAGGGAGCCCGAGGCCCTTAGGCAGAGGGTGAGGTGCATGAGCGTGCATGGCATTAGCTCCCCGGGCGGCCCGGTCGTTGCTCGCTCCGGGTCACGTGCTCCTCTCGCGCAGGGCCTCCCGTTGCTCTGTGGCACTGGGCGGCAAGGTGCTGTTACGAAAAAAAGCAACTGATGGCATTGGTCTACTCTTCTCGATTCTATTAGAGTATTCTATGAATGTCATTAAACTTGTAATGAATTCTACATGTTCTATGAATATGATTATCCCAAGGAAATTCAAAAAATGAGTTTCCTTTAAAAAACGCAAATTCTTGTTGAAACATTCTTATCTGGGTGGCGGTTGCTTAGAGAAGTCTGTTCGATTTGCATTATTTTTGCAATCGATTTGCACTGATTTGCTTCATTAATTGTAAATATTTCCAAAAAGGAAAATATAACCTGTTTATTTCGTTATTTTTAACCAAACATTACGTACTGTACTACTCAGGAGGTAGAACAGAATAGTCCTTGGTCACGAAATAGACTTTTTGAAAACTTTCTTGTAATTTACAGTCCACTTCTTTGCTACTTGTTATTACTCAAAGATCCTGTATCCAAAAAAGAATGAAAGCCGTTGAATGTGAATGGGTAATATTTGTGAATGGCCATTACTTGTGAATGGGTAATATTTTTAAAAAAATTGGAAAATAGAAGAAAAGAGATGGTGTAAAATGTTTTTGGGTTCAATTTCGATTGAAATGGGTGAATGTTTCAAGTCGTAAAAATTCTCGAAATAACTTTCATTGAAAGGGAAAATCAAACCAGTACTTCCGTGACGGACATTTACGGCATGTAAAATTTCTCTCTACGAACTACAGGATAACCGTTTATTGTCGATAAAGTTGTTTAGAATTTTGTTGCGTGAGTACTACGTAAAGTTGCCTGAATACGTAAATACTTTTTAAGGAAATAAGATTTATTGTGAGTAAAATATTATTTCGAATGAAATTCGAGCATACCTCACTACGAGAGAAGTCAGTAATATTGATTGATTAATAGATTATTTTGTGTTTCCTGGACTCTTCCGAGACTCGAACCCTACACCTGCCGGCCAGTGATAGTGTAGTGGCAACGTCTATTGCTCTGAGCGTCTCAGTCGCTAAAGATAAATGTTGAAATATTATATTTCCCTCAATATATTCAGTGCGTCTTCTTCTTTATGCGCATTTTACATTTTAAAACATTTCCTTTTGAAACACTTGCTTGGAAGTCGCACATAATGTGTTGTCGTTTGGCCCCACTGTGCCGCCGCTGGTTGAATGGGGCTGGCGCAAGGCGGAGCGCCAGTGAGGCGCCGGCGCTAGGCGTTCGGCGTGACGAGGTAGATTGCACTCGGCGCACGTGCGCTCTCCGCCCGTCTTCGCCCTCGCGTCACAAAAAACAGGAGCACGCCGTCCCTTCCTTTTTGTTGTCGACGGCGAGACTCTCCTTCAATGCCGTCTCTTTTCTTTCTCTGGGTGACAACTTCAGGAATGTACATTGTCGTGGGCGAGGGTCAACGGATTGCGGAATAATTAGAAGAAATGAATGATGCATGAAATGGTGGTTGCGGGATGGGTATAATGTGTCAACAAGAACGGGTTGCTAAAGGGTATTGAAAAGTGCTCCTTTGCTGCGTATTGTGCTATTGTTTGCGAAAAAGCAATTAGGCTTCAAGTAAAATTAAGAACAGGCCTATTGTTGAGCATTTTGTGAAATGAAATCGCTTATTTTCTTTGACTTAAGTTGCATACATTATTGGGAGTTAATGAAATGCAATGTGTGGAGATTAAATCAAATCTTTACAATTTGTCATAGTGCCTGTCACAGCCCTGCAGAGTGTGAATAGTATCTGAAAAATTGTATGTATGAAACTGCTATGTCGACCAAACTTTGATTTATTTCGAGTAAAAATGTCTTTTCGGAAACCTTTATGTAAAGTGTTAAATAGATACTTACCATAAATGCAGAGTGACGACCAGTTTATTTTTGAACATACAGTAAATTATTTAAGAAATTTTAAAATTAAGAATTTTAACAAGGTAATTTCTAGCACAACTTCATGATTTGACAATTTATTTAAATTTCATCAGTCCGGAACTAGAAAATCTAGTTTGACATAACTTAATGTACCTCCACCAGAATTCTACGTTTGCCTTTACCATCATAGTAGCATTTTGCGAAGTGAAATACCTGAATTTCTTTTTTGTGATTGATATAATCTAAATGTGTGCGTATTAAATCGCAAATAATTGGGTACGCAAATTTAATCGCTGAAACGAACTGAATGTTAAATCTGAAAGAACGATAGCAGTTCACGCATCAGTCATCATCCGGGAAACCCATGAAAGAAGACGATGAAATAACATAACAACATAGTACGGTCAACAAAGAGTCTAGACCTACGTGATCATGAAAGAGGTATTCCAGATGGTATTAGAGTATATAATTGAAACTCCAAAGTACAATTTTTGAGACATTTTAAATATGGGATTTTGTAAGAAGAATTATTATTATTATTTTTTACAAAAGCCCAAAAATCATTTCACTGGTTTCACTGAAATTTATCTCGCTGAATTTTAGTTTAGCAAAGAATCACGTTCGTATCATGCCTCTATTTTAGCCACATGGCTGATAGCGTATGTGTGCGCATCAGGTGACGAACTGCCCTCCTTGTCAGCACTCGGCGAAATCTTTGGATCGCGTGCGAGGCGCGGCCTCCGCGAAGGCGCGAGCCCCGCTTTGAGTTGCAGGCTGCGTCGAGGCGCCTGCTCCGCCAGCAGCTCGGCGCATCGGAAGCTTCATTCGGCGCACCGCATAATATGAAAGCCATTCAGCGCGCGCAACGACTGCTACATTTATTTATGCATCCGCTGCAGGTGCTGGCAATTAATTACGTCCAGCCCACTTTCGGGCCGTTACAAAATTAATGCCCCATGACATTGACATCTCAGCCGTTTATCAACACTGCCCGCCGACTTGCCCCCTGCCGCCCCCGCCCCGTCCCGCTCTGTTCCGCCCCGCCGGCGCCCCGCTGGCGCCCCGCGTGTTCGACCCCGCGCCGGCGACGCCCCTTCGAACCCCGGGCCGGCGAGCACGCGCTCGCTCCGCGCACCTTTTGTGCGCGGCGGCCGTTGCCAGCGGGGCCCCGGCCCGGGGCCGCGTCCAACGCATTCATTCAGGAATACTTTATAATTCGGTAATTATGAATAAAAATGACGTAGCATCGACTAATAGAGACCCAGCGTCCGCTACACCCAGGTGAATGTGGTGTAGAATATCTACAGAGTTAAAATTAATTTAGTTTTCAGTCACTGTCCTCATGAAATTAGGATTTTAGGTTTACTTTTACGTATGTAACCACTATGTTGTAATATTTTTTTATAATATTGCAATACGGTATATTGCAATAAAGCATATTTCAATTATGCATATTGCAATTGCTAATATGAAAATTTCAAATATGCAGATCAAAAGGTATTGTTTCTTGACAAGGACAATCGTGTGCTTTGTGTAACAACAGTTTTGTATTAGAGTAGTGAGGAAGTGACTCGTTCATTAGTATTTATTTTATGTACATTTATGACATGCACAAGAAATCTCAATGGTATTTTAGCGAAATCGTGTTATCAACGTGTTATTTCGGGAATTATTTCTAATGAAAGCTTAATTATGTGTGCTCTCATTCTGTTGATCTGTGCCATGCGTAAGTTTATAATATTATCGTTCACATAATCGATATTTTTCCCGTGTGGTTAATCAAGCGAGAAGAAACGAAAACTGCCTCATTTTCTTGATGTTCCTATTTCGTTGGATATGTTAATTGCCACATCATGTGATTAACGCGATATCACCCTTTCCGTGATGAATCATAATTACTATATTATGTAAATGATTTAAATCAGTGCAATTCCTTCTTCTCAGGCCAAGACCACGTACTATCATTACAAAGCAATGAACAGATGATACGTGTAAAGATAGAGCAACACAACGATACCTTTCGGAGGAGACATGGCATACACAACACTGGAATGTTCTATTCATTATAAATGTCAAGTCAAGAGAAAACAGTAATTTTTAAATGAAAATTCAGTTGTATCAATTTCTTTTATAAAAAAATAATGAAAATTAAAACGTTTTGTTTTGGTACGAATGTTAGAGAAAGATATAATAATTAGTGCTTCACCTAGGGCACTTTCTACCTGTATTTTGTCTCGAAATGTCTTTTCTGTGTAAATGTAAAATCTATGATACTTCAGACAAATGGTGGAAGGGAATTCAGTTCAGAATTATTGTGCAGGCGGTGATAAGTCGCGAGCTCTGTTGGCGAACCTTGGCCCATTTTCAAAGGATCTGGTCCACAGTGCGTGCGAGGTTGCTTGTGTCGAAAACAGAGGTTTTCGTTACCAATGCGAGAAGGTTGAGATTTTGCTGCTTATGGGGAGCAAATAGGACGATGATCATTTGTGGGTAACATAATTTTTTCAGAGTGGTTTTTAAAATATTTTTTTCAATTTATTCAGGAACTACATATTAATGAAGCCGTTATTATTCACCATTGGCAAGAAACTTAATTTGGATTATCGAGAAGTAGTACAAACTTTGCTGTGCTTGGGTACCTAACTAAATTATGGACATTTTTTATCTAATTTTTAACTGATATTTCATGAACAAAATTAATTGAAATTATTACCCAGAAATAGAAATAGGTTTAGGTAATGAGAGAGCGTCAGGATTTCTATCTTTTTGTCAATCTTTACAGGAAATGCAAATATTTAGTCAGTGTAATAATAATAATAATAATAATAATAATAATAATAATAATAATAATAATAATAACAACACAATAATAAATGTTCAGAGTTTATGAAAAGTAAATTGTTTTTTAGGTATAATCGTTAACCAATTCGTTACAATGTTTAATAATTTAATCAATTAATTTTCTCCATTCTTCTCTATTATAACTAACATCTTCATTTATTCCTCTCTCTTTCAAAATATTTATAATTCCTTGTTTCCATGATGTAGGAGATCTTCCTCGCTTACGCTTTCCAAATTCGCAATAAAATATTATGTAAAAATCTCCATTTTCCATTGTTTTTATTTTCAAATCCAGTTTCTGTATTACACTGTTGATCGTTGGTTTCCATAAACGATATAATACGAGTAAAAGAAGATCTTAGACTTACAATATGCCCCTGTTTCTTAAAGCCTTCTCTGTGGGGATTTGATATACTACCACCACCACCACCACCACCACCACCACCACCACCACCACCACCACCACCACCACCACCACCAACAACAACAACAACAACAACAACAACAACAACAACACCTTCCTTTTGTTGCGCGTGGGCGCGCGTGCGCATGCGCGGTGGGTGGGGCGGAAACGTGGCGAGCGGCGCGCCTACGCCTGTGGCGGCACCGGCTGCTGTGGCGCGCGATCGCTTTTATCTGCGGCCGATAGTGGAAGTGCGTGGTCATTAAACCGAGCGCCGCCGCCGCCACACTGCATGCCACTCGCTGCTGGCATGCTGTGCGCCCAAGCGCCCGAACCTCCGCCGCCGACGACGAAGGGAGCGCTTCAAGGTGCAAGTCGGTGACTTTTTTATTCAGGGGTTCCACACTGCACTGAGGTTCCGAAAAATAACTCTGAACTCTGTAAACTATCTTGGTTCTGTATTACCTAAAATTGTACGAGATAGATAACAATTGAAGCGGATATTTTGATTTTTGATAGTGCTTTACATGGAGTCTCAACATTTTCATTTTTTTTTTCAAAAATGAATTCAAATATTTTAGATTAAATTTTATCGTTTGATTGTGTAAAGATTTTTTTTTAAAGCGGGGGTCTCAATTTTATTAAAATCTCTTGACAAAGGTCTTCAAATAACGTGGAAGAAAGTTTTTGAATATTGGACAATTGGAAATGCAAGTATTGTTTTTAAAGCGTTGGAAAAGTTGTTGTTTACCTGTGTGACTGGTGGTGTAACGTGAATGGCGTGCTAAACCTAAGAATCGGAGTTGAAATCCCAGCAGGGGAAAAAGTTTTTGCTGGTTGGTAACAGGTTCGAGTAGTATTATAATATTGCGTAGCTGTTATAAATAATGGTAGAAAGTATGTGCTGTTGTAACTCTGTTAATTTGTATTTTACGTCTTATGACCGGTAATTTAAATAGGAAATTACAATATTTTCGTGATGAATTTGAAGTAATAGTTAATCTTAGTTACTGTCTGTTGGATGTCTACGTACGCTACTAGCAGGATGGCGCGAGTCTGAGTCACTGCCAGAGTCCGGCGCTTCGCTGCATTTTCCTTATTCGACGAGCATGGGGAGAATTTAAATACAGCTTTAAAGGTTACATTATGCGAGTTCCGTTCTTACAAGGTGTCTACCTGTACGTGGCAATTGGATCCAGAGACGCTGAGTTGCTTTCAGCTTTTAAATGACAGTGTTCAAGAAGGGAGGTTCTAAAAGGATTGCCAAGTTTGATTGTTGTTTCGATACCCATGTTCCAGAAGATATGAGGAAAGAATACACCCAAGAAATGCAGTCTATTAGTAATATGGATTTTTTTTGTCAATTTTATGACCCATAAAATATGGATTTTTTTTTACATGAGACTTGCGACATCTTAGTTATATTGAGTTACAGTAATTTTTTGAGTGATACGAGTAAGACATTTTACTTATGAAGGGGAAAAGAAATAATTGAAATGAAAAAATCTGTAGCAAAAGTTCTGAACATTGAATATCTTTTCTTTCTTTATTCCGGCCACATCACAATATCCTCAATACAATGTCACTGAAATCTCTCTCTCTCTCTTTCTCTCTCTCTCTTTCTCTCTCTCTCTTTCTCTCTCTCTCTCTCTCTCTCTCTCTCTCTCTCTCAAATTGTTGAAATTGTGATCAATGAAACGGAGCAAAGGTGTATTGAGAGGAAAGAGAAACGGTATCGGCCCCAACAAACCCGTCTTGCGCACCCCAAATTCCACTCGAGATATTGAACAAGACCGTATGTGGAACCACACGGTTTCACATCGAATTAAACTACCTCTTCGGGCGGTGGATTGGTTGATTGGTTCCCGACTCTATCACTGCTTTGGTCATTAGTCCAATTAGTATAGTGAATGTTTTCTTACTGGATGGTGAGATCCGACGCCGACCTACCGTCGGCTTGCGGAGCGCTCCCTCTCCAAGTGTCTCCCTCAGAGTGATGCTGCGCCAGTCTGGACAAGCTCTAAGCCCCCGACATGTGGCAGTGTGTGTATGTAAGGGGAGAGGATAGGAAGAGGACGTGGGAGGAAAAATCGCGCGTTGTCCGTGGTCCGTTGTTAGGCATTCGCCTGGTGTTGATTGGAGAAACCACAGAAAATTACCGGTCAGAGCAGCCGATCGCTGAAATTGTCCTCCAGTCAGCTGAATTTGACCTAGCTGTCTACTTAGTGTTGAGAATCCGCCTCCATTGTGTGTCAAACCCAGCCGCTGTCAGGTGGATGGTCCGACCACTATATGACGAGGCACCCTCCGGAACATTTGTTTCACAAGTGATTAGGATCACTGAGTGGCATTCCACGGGTCGCGTGGAGGTGAGCGCGGGTGCGGGCGCGGGTGCGGGCGCGGGTGCGGGTGCGGGCGCGGGGACCAGGCGAGTGGGCGGCGGCGCTTGTGGAGGTGGCAAGGTCGCGCTGGTGACCTCCAGCCTTCGGCGTCCTCGCGGCACCGCACCGCCAACCGCGCTCCTCTCGGGCGCGCCGTGTCGCCAACGCTTTGGAAACTGGTGGCAAAGCATTAGTTTTAATGAAAAGCTATGCGAGATTTTTCTTTAACGTTCATATTTAGTTTTTGGAATTTCTTCTCAATTTTGAATCGTTCTCGTTGGTGAATTGCGTTTAAGTACTTTTCGCATTTTTGAAGGAACTTTTAACGTTGATTAAGTATAATTAGGTGGATTTGTAATATAAGTATAGTACTCCTAGTTCCTCATTTATAACGAAACATCTAGTGAAAGTTAAAGATTTATTTATTGTTTCGAAGTTTTCAGTTTTAAAAAAAATTATAAATCGGTAGTACGCCGTCTAGGACTATAACTGCACTAGTAGCGCGAGTTCTGGTTAATTTTTTCACTGGTTTTCAAAATTAGAAATATTCGTACAGATAGTAAATGTTAATTTATTTTCACTTGGAAAAGTACAGTATTTGCTATTGAAATACCATAGTAACATTTTTAATATTCTATTTCATTGAATCTTCTGGAGTAATCGTTTAGTACTCCCAAACATTCGCATAATCTATTAATACACTGGGACATACGTCATTAGCACTTGATTCAACAAACTGTTTATGCCGAAGGAGAGTGAGTGAATGGTCAAAAGTTTTTTTTTTTTTTTTTTTTTTGCGTGTATATGTGACGGTAAAGAGTATTTGTGCTAGCAAATGACTCAAGAACATCATACATCTACTGTTCGTGTTCATACCCCAAAATCACTTTCATTTTGTGGATGTTCATATGTGCAACAAATTAATCCATTCACCTGTGCGCCTTCTAGAATGAGAACAAGCGAGTACGCTCCCTGCCTATGTGCTGCATGCTGAGAAAACATCCCTGAGAGAAAGAATATGGTCAATGAAGAAGCATGCATTTGTAACTTTTAGCCATTCCCCGTTTTGCTGGAGGTACGTAGAATTTTCGGAAATACCTGTAATAACCATCCTCTCCTGGTGTCGAACTGAAGTAATTTCATTGCTTCAAGAACACTTGTACGATTAATAAGTTTGAATGCATAGATAAGTACTTTTTCCAAGCAAGATTTTCGTCCACACAGAATTGCCGACTAGCCGATCGTCCCAGGCTCTGCAGCTGCCTTAATAAGTCTCGGTGCACTGCTTTTGATACTGAAAGTGTCTGTAATTTTTGTTTTGGGTATTGGTAGTGACTGTACCTATGATATCTACTTGTTTATTGCCAATCGACCAGACGAAGGCGTATCACGAAAGGTTTCACAAAATATTTTATCCACGCGTTACAGACATACAAACACACACTCACCACACACACACACACTTACACACACACTTACACACACACTTACACACACACATAATAAAACTGTCTTTGTGGAGCTGAAAATATAGTTTTCAAGAGATATATTTCAGCAATTTATGCAGTCACATTGTACACTTCATTTTATCCTACAATAGGGTACAAGAAAATCTCAAAGATTTTTACCAACAAATCGGTTGACATGAAAACATTTTGTCGTCGGTGCTAAAACTGATGTACCGATGCTGTATCGGTGTTAAAAATGGAGTACCGAATTGGTTATTACCACCCTTTAAAAAACAGTTCGGTTTCCCTCCACTTTTAGCATTTTATACGGCATTCCTGTAATACTCTTTCAGGGGAAATTATATTACTCTTTTTATAATGAAGTTAGGTACGTGAATTGCTAAGGAAAAATAATGTGAATTATTAAAATAAATTGTTTATTACAATTTTAAAGAATATATTTGGATTGATAAATATAACGCACGTCATCTTCTTTATTTAAAATAGCGTTACCAAAAAATATCGTTATTAGGTTTGATGGCATTTTCAAAAACTACACAAAACTACTTTTTTTAAAGATCTGTCACGTGGTTGATATTTCCATTTCGGGCTTTTTCTATAGTTTATTGTATTTGTGAACGTGCTTCAAATGATTTCTTATGAATATTTTTGAAAACTCTTCTGTGAAAATGAGCTCAATATTGAGCATTTTCAGAAACGTTCAAACGACATTTTCTGAAGAACGGCTCCAAATTTTTCAGCGAAAATTTGCATGCATTGCAAAATTACATGAAAATTTGCACTTGCATGTTCTACTCTTCTGTAATATTCTTATAGGCATATTTCAATTATAGGGGTACTATTTGAGGACCGAAAAAGTCAGAAAGTATGTAAAAATGGCGATACGGCTTCGTTAGGTAGCAGCTGCGAAGAAAGTAGGGCAATACCAAAAAGCTAACCTAGACATTAGTAAAAACTAGTGCGAGAAAGTGATATTCTGTAGCACTACTAGTGAACTTGCGCCGCGCCACGCCCCCTCGACCCTGTCGTCGTGCGACACCCTTCTCTCCATCGCACACCAGCCTCGAGGCCCCTGCTTCGCATTAGCCCTAATCACCTCGCCGCCCCTCGCAGCACAGCTGTGCCCTTTGACGCCGCGCTCGTTGCCGCCCCTCCTTACTCTCTACCAATGCCTCGCCCGCCACGTAAAAAAATTAAGGCATAAATGAATTTAATTGAAATGGAAACTCTCTACCACTGCCACGCCATGATCGCCACTGTCTCTTCTGCTTTCCCCTCTCCCAGCGCCCCACCACGGTCTCACCCGCCTCTCCTGTCCCCACTCTCGCCAGGTGTGTTACCAGCCTTGTATGTGAAGCTGGCGCTTTGCTTAATGTACGTCCTACCCCACGACGTATTTCAGTCGTCCGTGTTACATTTTTCATCTTTATTTCATTATTGTTTTGGCTCTTTTAACGACTTTTTGCCTTCTTGTGCTTTTCTGACTCTTTCGCCCCCTTCTTTTCACATTTAGTTGTTCATGTTTTTTCTTTTTGAAAGGTAGACACAACTACCTATTACTATCTTTTCATGATGACTTTATTGATAAATACAATGAATTGATATTTTTTTAAATTGCTTTAGTCCAGACAGTATTATCTTAAGTATATGTTAGTGATTTCACCCTTCGCTTTTCCAAATAAGTCGCCATGAATTTCAACTGACATGTGATTCAAAACGTATCAGTTAATTCTTCCTCTTCGTATTCTGCATTATGATTGTGTGTACTGCATCATTGTTCTGTTACGTACTGTACTTATTATAAAATGCATTCCTTGCTTACATCACACTTAGCTTTTACTTCTTATCCAAGCTCACCTAGTTAGTTATATATTCCTTGTCCTTGGCCGCTTATCTTCTCTTCTCCGAATTGGACGTCCGATGCCGTCAGTGGTGGATGGAGCTAATGTGCGAGGTGATCACCTTATCCGGCAGAGGCGCCACGCCGGTGCGCTTTGACTCAACCCCAAGCGCAATTAACGTGCGTGCGCGCCCCCAGGGACTTTCCCGCCTCTTGCTAGGGCCTTCTTTTATTTCGCTGAGATGGTTTCTATTATTAAGGAAAATTATTAATAGTGAAAAATTAAATCTCATATTTCACACATGTTAATAGTTTTCACAACATCACGTTCCTAGGTTTGATTTATCCACGCCTTCTGGTACACTGATATTCGTATTAATGCTAATGCTTCAATTAACAGGTAGACCATATTTTGAACGTTAAATTTTAAAATTGAATATAGATGAATGTGTTGTTTCCGTCCTTAAGTGGATTGCGGCGTCCGAAGGGCCCTAGGGGGAGAGCGGGCCCTGAGCGGCCTGTCCGCCGGCCACTGGCCGCGTGCCCTGGCAGGGGCTCTGCCCACTGGGTAGGCGGGTGGGTGGTGGCGCGCGGACTGTCCATCCGCCAGCTGCCGCCGCTGGCGCCTCCCTAATGCCTGAGGCACGCGATCTAATGCCTCGGGCACCACCTCCGCCAGCGTTTGGCGCCATGCGATCGCTCATCAGTTCTCGGGGAGGGGGGAATTAACGAGACATCCGAAGGTAGAAAGAAATCGCACCTAATCAGTCGTGTGTCGAACGATAGACGGAAAATTCCTGAGCGAGCTGATGTAATAATGAGAGGTGTTAAGTGATGTTCCGAAATGGCTAGACCTTGGAAATGTTCTGATTAACTCGTAAATCACAAATTTGAGTTTCATCTGGTTGGGAAAAGATTGGAAATGCCTATCGTATTTCTTGACACCATTTCATTCATGATATCGAGTTCTAAGATAGTTTCATTGTTGGACATTAAGTCTAGGGCATAAGTTTGATTTCACTATTAGTTCTCCTCGTATTCTCAAAATAAATTACAAAAATTGTAATGACAGGAAAAAATGAATAGATAATAGAGAGGGAGATTCCCATTGTGTGAAATCTTTGTTTTATCAATCTCACCGTTGTCTACTTTTAATAAAGTAATGGTTAATAAATATTTTTAACTCTCTTTTAATAAAATAGAGATAATAATAATAGTATCTTTGATAATGTACAGCCACCTGTGTTATTCAAAATATGAGAAACCGATTTCAGTTACAAGAACTTTGTTAAATCACCTTTCTTTACCGGTTGCATATCTTGTTATTGTTACATTATAAATCAAAAGCTTCTATAAAGAGAACTTTCGTCACTGGCTAATTGGTTGGAGGGAATGTAGTCATTGAATTGATGGAATTTCTTGCCGCTGAAACTCTGATGTAGGCAATGGTGGCTTTCTCAATATCCCGAGGTGAATGTTGGAGAAGTACCAAATTACTGTCTTGCTCTGCCTCTGCTTTCGGCTGCCGCTTGGTCCGGGATAAACTGCTCAGAGGCCACCTACTAATACATCTGGATCGATATTTCATATACTATAAAATATTGGATACTTGTGTTCATATAAAATAAAAGAACTGTGTTCATATTTCAAACGGGGTATACAACAAAACGTGTTATTATTTTCATGAAATTTTAAAGATTTTTTTCCTATTTAAAGACTGTCAAATCACAAGTTCTGCATTGTGGTATCTGGCTAATATTTTTATGGCACTAGATAAACCAGTTTATCTTCTAGATGATCAAGTAGTTCTAGGAAAGGTGATGGACAACCAGAAAGTGATTACTAAAAGAGGAAAACACACACACAAACACAAAAACAACACAAAACACATACACACACAAAACGGAGTGATAGATTTCATATTGAAAGTATGGATACTTTATTTCAGAGTAGCGAGCGACCGACCGCTCGCCGAAACCCGAGTAGTGTAGATGGGTTGCTTGCCATTATTGCTCGCCTGTCTGTTTTTTTTGGACACATCAAAGGACGCGAACATTCGCCGAGCACATCAACTGATCGGGGTTGGCCGAGCAGTAGCTCGCTACTCGGCGAATGTCGAATGTCTGAAGCCGGCGGGGTGGGTCCCGCGAGACGCGGCGGCGCACTGGGACCGCGTGGCTGTCCGCGGAGCGCCGCGACCGGCTGCGGCTGCGGCTGCTGCGGCGGCGCCCGTGGGCGGCTGATCCCGTTGGGGCGCGCTGATTTGGATCGGGGCTGGCACCGCGCCGGCCGCCGCCGCCGCCTCCCGACGGCCCGCCTACTCTGGCCAAGGCCCCGGCCAAGGCACCGCGCCGCTCGCGCCTGCCCTCCCGGCTTTATCACCTCTCCTCCTCCCCCTACTCTGCTCACATACTTGCTGCGGAGAGAAGGGATCATCTTTGCGGGCCGTTGCTGCCATTTGCATAGTTTCACTTTCGGTTGGTCTCAGAAAGGCGTAGAATTACTGAGACTGTCTCCGTTTTACTATTTAGTAGGCATCTTCTATGAATTTTTAAATTTTCCTTTCAGTTTTACTTGTCTCATCTCATTTCTAATTCTCCTTCGAATCATCATTATGAACTCCGATCTCTCTCTCTCTCTCTCTCTCTCTCTCTCTCTCTCTCTCTCTGCTTGCTTTCTGTCGTCTAATATTCTTTTCCTTCATATGTACATCCTTTCTGCTTCTCCTCCGTCTTCTTTTTCTTCTTCTGCTTCTTCCTCTTGTCATATTCTGATTTCATCTTAATCTTCATATCGTCTCTTAAATACGTCAATCTACAATTTTCTTTGTTTTGTTTTGGATTTCCTCTCGTGCTAGGGTTGCTTGTTTCTTTCCTCTCCTTTCGTCCCTCTGCCTGTGATCCTCGCCGCGCCGCCTGGGGGCACGCGCTGCGCGTGGTCGCGCCCGCCGCCTCCAAATAGTCCGGTCGCCGGCGGCGCGGAAGCTGCCCGCTCTATTCGCGGCTGCGGCGCTGGCGGCGGCGGTCGCCGTTTGTCGCCTGATGAATGCGCACGCATCCTTCGTCTGGACGCGAGCGGTTATTTGTTGAATCGCCTAATGAGCTGCTCACGCCCCGCCCCGCCCCGCTCCGCCCCGCCCCGCGCGCCACATGCGGTCAGTCGCCATCACCGCCAACCGCCTTTAAACGCTCCGTCCCCGCCCCCACAGCGCCGCCTCGTCCTTCTCAGGAGCTGCCGCCGCCGTCGCTGCCGACACCTCCGCAAGCGCTGCTGACGTGCTAATGAGGCGCGGTTCGCGCTCCCAGGAGCGACTTCCATCGTTACCAACCAGGATGACTAGTCAAGGAAAAAGCTGGGAAAAGTTTTGTACTGGCCAGAAATAATACAACACTAAACTACTACAACCCATAGAATTAACAAGGAAACGTATTAATTGTTAGGATTTTTTTTTAATTTTACGTTTCATTTTCTAGATAACCGTGCTTTTCACAATACTGTTGTATTGACAGCATAGGACCCGGTTATAAATGTAATAAAAGAGAGTGCTAAGCCCGTACTTCTTTCTGCACGTTCATCTTGTGGGTCAATTTTCTTCTTCTCGCATAGTTTTACAAATCTTCTAATCTAGTTAGGTATTTCGGCGGTTACTCGCGTTCATATAGTTTGGGTAACATACAAGCAGTAGCGCAATGACTGTCGGCAGATGTCTTACGCGAAACTATTTACAATTGGAAATTCTCTTTCATCCAAAATTGGACTTCCGCAATTTCATTGGCGGTCTCATGGAACGTACATGTAATTTTCGTGCTGAGAATGTGCCGCATTCTTCCGTCCCTTAAGCTCTAAACAAAAGTTTTTCCAGACCGCTTCGCTGTTGTTGGCGAAATGTTGTCATAACAAAACATGCCTGGTTAATATCATTTATTCGTTCTTGTGGTCTATTAATGTTCGTATAGGTTCAATCATAATTCACCAATTATTATTATTATTATTATTATTATTATTATTATTATTATTATTATTTATTAATTCAATGATATAACAATAATTTCATCGATGGTTCTTTGATTTTCAGATTCATGATAAAATATGACCTTTTGCGAAATTTCTAACATTAGTATCAAATAACGTTTATCAAACCTCAATTATAGTACTAGAAAAAAACATACATCATCGTGTCAGGCAAGATATCTTACTAAAAATAAATATCAATGATCATTTGGTACGTTGGAGGCGAAAGTCCCAGTATATTTTAAAAAAAATCATGTCTATCATGTCTTCAAACTTTTATTACAATGCAGAACTTAAATTTCATGGAATTGTTGATTCGATTAAAGAACTTTCATTTGACTAAATGAATGGAAATTTGAACACGCCTGTTAAGTAAACATATTCTTAATGACTTGTTGGAAAATATTTCCATCTTCTTCCCAGAAATGGAAAGTGTTGGTGTCCATACCCCAGCAGAATTTCTTAGATAGAAACAGGTTATTAAGAAACTCAGCTTTTGGAGATGTCTAGTGGAATATTTTTGCAGATCTATTAAAAAGATTATATAACTTGGAAGGATGAAATACACATCAGTTATTTTTTTATATTAATATACGCATGCCTTGATTTGCGACTTAACTATTTTTGCCTAATGTGAATTAGTGAAGAGGGTATCCAAAACTGCATAGTAGACCGACCATAATACCTGGACCTAAGGCCCCAATTTTCGGCATCCTCTTAAATTAAAAAATACCGATAGAAACATGACTTTTTCGTGGAACAATCACTTCTGTGAAACATTCAGAGCATCAAAAAGTGAGGTTGGAGCTAAAAACAGGAAACTTTGCGGCGTCTGACAAAATGCCCTATTATCTCGGCAGGCAACCCCTTTCACTGCTCTGAAGTTTGCTCTCGTCTCTACTCCATCCAGAACTCGATCAAACTCATTTAGTGAAATCGCTAAGTTAATAAAATATATTTGTTGCAGCTTTCCTAGTTTCAACAAACATTGTTAGCCCCTGAAAACTAGCATGTAATGAATATTTCAGTGACTTAATATTTCACTGTACATCTGAAGTTCGACTGTTTGAGAAAGATGTAATCGTCATGACTTTAGATAAAACAAATATTATAAGTACCAGTCAACTCAATGTTTCGATTATATGATCTCCAGACATTAAGGAATATCACTTTGATAATTTGTTCCTATTCCAATGCGAGATCTTTGTATTAAAAAACTCACAAAACCCCGTACTTTGTTTCCCTATCTTCCTAACGGAGGCGCCGTGGCGCTTTCATGTTAATATAGTTGCCAACTACATTGTCCATTTAATTAAATAATTACATTTTCACTAGTAAACCAATTTTTATTTTCTGCAATTCAGTACCCATTTCGTTTATCTTGCCAGTCAGAAATGGATAATAAGCCAGGATAAATAATCTTATACTTGCATAGTGCGTTGACATCATTTTTTATCTTGAGGGCTTACTTAACTTCACTTTGAAATGTGATTGCCCTGTAGAGACGCATATCACCATTCTGGTTAGCGGAAGGGCCACTACGCCAACAACAACAACAACAACAACAACAACAACAACAACTACAACAACAAAACTCTACCTCGTACAGTTGTGCATAATGCAGTTGCAAGAGTTGAGTGGGTGTAAAAAAATTGGTTGTCTTGGAAGGACCCCCCCTCCCTGACTGCTTTGCGGCGTACGTTCCGAGGGGTGCGGTCTGCCTGTGCGGGGGCTCGGCGCGCGTGGGCTGAGCGCGGCGCTGAGCGACGCCGAGCGGCGGGCGTCGGTCGCCGGTGGCCTCGCACCTCGCACCTCGCGCCTCCTCGCGCCGCTACCCGCCTCTCGCCGCCGCCTCCGCTGCCACCGCCGCGCTGCGACGCACGCCGCCTTACGTAACGCGACCTCCGCCGCCGCCGCCGATTGAGCGCAGAACCTCGGCACGTTGGCGGCGGCGGCAGCAGTGGCGTCTGGCGCGTGTGCCGCTCCGACGCCGCTCTCCTCTCCTCTCCTCGCCTCTCCTCTTCTCTTCCACTGGTCTGCATCGCTCCTCCTCTATTTACTGCTCTTACTTTGCGGCTTTAATTTTAATGTAATTTATTTATTGTCAAAAGTAGCAAAAACTTTGTGTGACGTATGGGAAAGAAGTATACTCTGTGTAAGTTTTCTACAGCTCCAAAATCCCTATTCTATACCCCAGCTCGTAGAATCTTAATTGTGAACATGTCAAAAATATAAACTTTCGCTCTCGAGAAATAAAATACCTATGGGAATGGGAAAAGTCACTGGAGTTTTGATTTTGTAGTATTATTGCCAATTTAATGGCACTCGCGCCCTGTTCGCAGCTATCAACAAAGGGGCTCCACAAAACGTGCCCCCCAAAAAAACATTTATGTCCGGAAGAAAATCTTGAGGTCATCTCAGAATTTGCTCGATGTAAAATTTTATCAAAATGGGGCTCATTGTTCCAGAAGCTGAAGGACAGCACATGTTACAGGCATATTTAATCTTTAAGAAATTGTACCAATTTACTGGTAACTAAAGCGTTTGTCGTAATTCAAATAAGATCTAAGATCGAACCCTGCGGAATCTAACCCTCAGTTGATAATGAATAAGAAAGAGTAAGTAATGTTCTTCCATGATATTTCTACTCTTTGAGGTGTGTATTGAAAGTATGAAGATATCTAATTTGGTGCAAAGCTAAGAATTCTACATGAAGGTAATTTTCAAAGCACATTTTTCCAAAGATCTAAAAATATTCCAATGGACTGCTGATCCATTTTCATCCGTTGATGAAGCAACATCTTAAAGAAAAGAAAATACGGCTGTTTTCAATGGTTTTCTTAATCCATGCTGATAGTCTGAAAGCGCTTAGTTTTTCCTTTTAAAGTTCCAATTCCTATTCGTATATCATTCGCAACATTTTCGTCTTTGTTGCTTACGGGTTCATTTCTTAGCCCATCTTCAGTTTAGTACCCTTCTCCTCTTTTGTTTAGTGATTTTCCCTTTTCATTACGACTCTTCTATTTATGTTAATGTCATTTCTGATAAGTGCTCTTCTCCTCTCATTTAGTCTGTTCTTTCTCGTAAGAGTTAGTCTCACAGTTACTTTTTATGCCACATGTGTGGCCTTGGAGACTTGATGTGTTGAATCGTTTTGTACAACTCAGTTGTATTGTATTGCGACGTGCCGTGTTAGGTCGTGTACAGTGGTATTATATTGCATGATGTTAAGCAGAGTTCTATCATGCCTCTTCACTTCATATCCTCACATCCCGCCTGTGCCTCTCATAAAACAAAATAAAAAATATATTAAAAAATCGTAGAAATATGCATGATTATAATTTTCCAAAGCATTGCATCCTGAGTTATATAATGACGCGTGCTCTAATACGCTTCGTTCTTCTGTGACGAGTTTCATTTTCTGGTTTCTTGTTTCTCTGTGTTAACATTAATAATCTTAATAAAAATGTTTCTCGTATATTAAATTACACAATTAATTACACGTATCTAAATGTTTTTTGTCGTATATTAAATTACACATAAACATATTTCGTCGTGGAACGTCGAAAAACTCGTATCTCACGATCCATTACTGCTGAATGCAAATCAAGGTCTATGTAATTGGACCAATGGCGATGTGGAGATGACATAGCGGTCAGAAATTGATCTGCAGGTCAACGACGGGCGCGTTCTCGGAAGTATTTTAGATGCTGCGGAGCCGAAGTTAACGCAGGGCGACGTGGGCGGAAGCCAAACGGGCGGCCGGAATGTGACAGTCGCCAGACTTGGCAGCAGCGCAGGGATCGGCTAGGAGAAGGATAAACTGGGAGGACGATAGACTTCGGAGAGGTTTCACATGACATCGGGGAACACTGATATGGCGATTACACTTTCAATATCGTAATGAGGATATTATAATAATTATAGAAGAGTGTCATGTGTGTTCTAATCTATTTTGGTTTAATCAATAAACATGAGGTACCGTAAACACTTGAATTTTATTGTAGTTTTCGTTCATGTTATTTCTTTGAAAAATAGTTAGATTATATGAGTTTATTCGAGGACAACTTCCAAAAGTTCTTGTTTTTAATCTGTGAATCATTTAAGCGCATATAACATCAGACTTGTTGTGAGAGGTAATATTTTGCGTCTTTGAAAAGTAAACTTGTCAAATTTAAGCAAAAATGTTTTAGAATGTGCAAACCTCTTAAGTTCGTCTCTTGAGGAAGTTAAAATTTGATGGCTAATTTTTGAATCAAACTATTCATTTAGTATTAACATGGCTCATGATGTTCGTCATACTTCGTAAATTGGTTTGAAGCTCTTTAGTAGACACATTAACGTATCATCATTTATGTTCCCCTAATCACTTATTAATCAGCTTAGAATGTTTCTTTCGACTCCTCCTCCTCCTAAGTAAAACCACGAACGTCGAGACACGCAACAATAAATGTGAAACACATTCACACGGTTGTACAGAATGCCTCAACTGCGCTTATGCTCCCACAAATGCCTTCTCGCGCTTACAACCGTAACATGTGAATTCAATATTGGGCTTAAAATGCAGGCTTTTCTTGTTTAAAGATTTGCTTAGGGTAAAAAATTATTTGTGACTGTAGCATTTCCAAACAAATATCAAGACAGTTGTATTAGAAATGAAGAAAGTTTGGATATAAGCACTTATTAAGGTGAGTTACATTTGCGCATCGTGTTATATTTATCGCTGAAAAATCTCCATTCATATGTCCATAATTGAATTTCTTGATTATTATGATTAAATTATTTTTAAATGCTATGTCAGTGTAGTTACAAATTTTCAGCATCTACAAACATCATATTTCACTTAAATTCTTTTCTAAATCTTTGAATGGAAATATTGATATGGACTAAATCTAGAAATCCAAACGAAAGAATCTAGATAATGAAACTAAAGGTTTGAAGAATATGTGAATTGAAATTCAATTTTGCTCATGTATATTAATATTTTATAGCATGAAGACTTTTGACACATACCATACAAGTTTAAAATAATAATAATAATAATAATAATAATAATAATAATAATAATAATAATAATAATAATAATAATAATCTGATTAATAATAATAATAATAATCTGATTAATAATAATAATAATAATAATAATAATAATAAAACTTACACAAAAAACTACATCGTTTATGGATAAATTTTTAGTGGTTCTACCTCATTGCATTGTACTGGTATATTGCTGTAAGATGTTACATGATGAAGACCTTTTGAATCTATTATGCATAAGAACGGTTTATGAAGATTCAATGAATTGCAAGTTCAAGCTAATCGTTATGATTAGTTTCATTATTCTTGTTCCTCTTTTGGGCTGGTAAAGGCAGAAATGCAACTAAATACTTCTCTCTTCAGCACTACAAGAAAGAATCACATGGGACTATGACACCGTGTTAATTATTCCTACATTCAATAGAGACCTGCAAGTCGTGAATAGACCAGAGAGAAACAATGGAAAGCGTTATCACGTCGCAACTGATAGCTGCAACTAACGTGCAGCACGCACAACTTTGCAGCACTGCTTACCTTCTGTAGCAACGGGCGGATTCCAGTTGATTGATTTAAACGGGGAATTTCCTACATCTTGAACGACATTGCTTACAGCCTTGAGAAATTTGTCATTGTAAGGTACGTTAATGCAAAGATTCCTGCAGATTTTCCCTTATGAATTATATGAAGAAAATTTTACTGAAAAGTTTCCCTACTTTTTCTTTATGGTATAACTTAACCGATCCCGAAAGATCAGGCAATATTTTTTTTCTAAAATAGTTGGGCAAAAACCATTTAGTTTTACTAAAATAGACAAGCCAAAAAACATTTATTCGATCTAAATAAAACACGTAAAATGTAAAAAATGAGCGTTTTTAAAGAATGTTGAATTAAAATTATTTTAAAAGGGCTCAAATACCATATTAAAGACTGGAATGTGATTAATTTCTGTCGGCATCAGTAAACTAAAATGTTCAGCGATTTGTAACACATTCTGTCCCTAAAGCACATCTTCAATACTTCCTGCCAGGTTTCGCTCATCTGCTTGCAAAGAAAGGCAAAACTCCGAAGTGCCCTTGTTATGCAGACTTAGTCTGGAGGTTTCCAGATTTATCGAGATGTTTGTCAGAAAAAAAAGAAAAAAAAAGAAGAAAAAAAAGAAAATAGAAGCGAAAGGAAGAAAAAGCAGAAATGCAGCAAAATACCTCAATTAAAAATTGAGGAAGAAGATAAATAAAAACGCAAGTGTAAATCTTATGTTAAATTTTAAAACAATGTAACAATAATATGAAGGCTTTTTGACGAACGTCCGGACTCTACCTACTCTTCATCATATCTTGAAAATAATATTTAATCGAAATTTTATTCAAAAGAGGTTTAGAAAATGTGTTGGCGACGTAACGAGGATTTTGAATAATAATGCGATGCATCTCTTATTGAAAAGAGATTTGCTTATGAAGTTCTAATGAAGAAGAAGTAGATGGAATTAATATCATTTTCAAAATGATAATAACATATTCCATTGGGAGATTCCCGATAAGTTCGTGTTTCTTGTGTCGCCGATAAACGTTGAGATCGTGGTGGAAACAAATAACATCCTTGAATTTGGCTTCATATTTCCATATTCATTGTTGATACACCGAATGAATGACATCTCTGGACAAATGACACTTGGAACGTGAATCATTTAGATATGTTTTCAGAGTCACAAAAAGACGATGACTAAGATGTTTGCTTTAAAATTTAAAAGAGAAAATGTCGTACAGATTTTAATTAAGGTCTTATACTCAGAAGCACAGTTCTTAGGCACTTCTATCTGAAAGCCATTTCACTAATTTATTGCATTCCTCACAGTCCATATTAGAGTTGTTAGAGAAGCTGATTGATATCCAGTTGCCGTTTCCTGGGCTGAGTCATTTGGAAAACTCTCTGAGAGAGTGTTTGGTGAAGAGCAATAATGAACAACAATAGGCGTTGACCACTTCCATCCACTGACCTGCCTTTCTGAAAGTAATTAGTTCAAGTCGTCATTTTTGAAGTTCATTCGCGGAGTTGGTACCTGCAAATGCGAAGCCTATGGTCGGATCCTGGAAGAGACTATCAAGGCTTCCACAGCAGATCCAGATAACAAGTGTAGCCGAGTCTCTTAACTGGAGAAACACAAAACTGGAGAAAATGTAACTGACATTTTTGAAAAAAAAAAACAACAATATTTTTAATAAAGTGTAATATTCCATAGTATGTAGGCTCTTATTCAGCGGCACGATAATAAAAGAAATAATGAAGACACGAATAAAGAAACGTTATACAAAGATTCACGATTAATCCAGTTCTATTCGAATGGCCACGCCGGACGTGAAGGTCATGGCGGTAGTTTTTTATTCGCTTTTGGTTTCAAATCCCAGCCACCTGTGAAATTTTGGTTCGCGACCGGGTTCCTTGGTCTTCTCAAATTTCCTTACCTTTCATTACATCATTTCGTCGTCAATCCCATGTTACTCCTAATCTCGAATAATCTATTATCACTATTACAAGAGAGAGGTAGAATCAAAATCAATAAATAGATTGATTACTGGCATGCCTCTCAGTGCTCGTATCATTAATTTCTATTAGTCTTATGGCTGACTGAATTATGTGACAAGGTGAACTGCTGAAGCTCAGAAATTCTTCCCAATCACACATGGCTGGCGTTCTTGAATGTTAACGGGGGAATCTAGAAACGTGTTAGATGATTTCAGCTACGGTTGTAAGTTGTCGAGATGAATTCTGGCATATGAAAGAATGAACTAGCGCATATGAATACCTCCGGGCAAAAAGGTTGTAACCCACTTATTAAAACAGGCACCCAGCACTCTCAAATATGAATGGTAACCATGTTGGAGAGTGCCCCTACCGAGAGAATGTTGGCTAACTACGCTTAACGTTAATTACTAAACATCATTTATTTGAAAGAAATAAAGAATTTCCATTGATATTCGGGTTGTAATCAGTATTAAGGAAGCTGCTAAGGCAAATTCTTTTTGCCCGCAGGTATTCATATACGCATACTCAGGATACGAACCGACATCTATGACCTTTCGAGTGGTAGTAATTAAGGCGCTCCTGGCCTACGAAATAGACTACCCAAGGCGACTTCCTTGATTTGCTAAAATTAATGCTCCTCTCGTTTCTATTCATCTCGTGGTATTGGTAGTCCAGTGCGCATCAATGTCTCAATCCGACCCTGTCGACTTTGTGCTGAGTGAAGGCACGGGTGCGCCCCCTGCCCCGGGTTGACGCATGCGCCTGGCGGGCCACGTGAAGCTGCACGCGCAGAGCGGCGACGCCCGCGCAGAACCTGTCGCGGCGGCGGCGGCGGCGGAGGCAGGCTGGCGACACGCCAGGGGCGGCTCTCGCCGTGATGAAATCGACGCTACAAATACGCGTCGGGCGCCGCGACGCTGGCGGCGCCGCGACCGCCGCGACCGTCGCCCCGCCGCCCAAGCGGCGACCGCCAGCCACGACGCCACTGCCTTCCCCGTCCTCCGCCGTCTCTGCTGAGGGTTGTTTTGAGACGTGACGTTTACCGTTCGGAATTCGTTGTAGTTCATTAGCCTAATAAGGATATTAAAGGAAGGTAGATTCATAAGAAATAAGGGTAACAAGAAACATTGTCTATCGGTGTAAAAATCTGAAAAAAAATATCGCAAACACGTAAAGATTTGCCTACAAACAAAAGTAATCATTATCCCTATTTATTACCTTCACAAAAATGTATGTTCGTGTTTATGTATGTTCTGAAAACTGCCATGAACTTCGATTAAAATATACAGTTTTTAAAGTATGTATTTTTTTCCTGACTTTTTATTTTGAATTTTACTCTTTGAGTTAAATTTTAAATTATTTTCTTCATGCGTCTAGAAATAATATAATTCCTGTATTATTATTATTATTATTATTATTATTATTATTATTATTATTTTCGAGAAAAGAGAAACGTAAATTTATTGTTTCGAAATGAGAAATCCATTGAAAGAAGAGATTGAGACCAGAAGAAAAAAGAACAGATGAAAGAGAAAGGAGTAATAAAATGAAAGATAAATTTACAATCTCCAAAAGTAAAGAAATCAAAAGAATTCGAAGAGGAAAGTCAAATAACTATGAACGAAGGATGAAAAGCTCCGAAGATGAAACACAAGTTCATCCCTGAAGTGTTTCATACTGGGGATGGGAACGTCTGGCTTTGAAAAAGAAAGCGATAGGACACCAAATTATGTTAATATTGATGTAGTAAAGTTCTAGATCACGGTTGTTTTTAAACTTATAGTATTAAACTTATATTATCATTTTATTTACTTATAGCTTGAGTTACTATATTTGATATTCAGTATATTGTAATTTATTTCATAGCACTATATTTTTAGGTATTAACTAATCTTTTACAAATAATAATTTTGTGTTTAAAAATTTTGATTAATTTTTTTCATTATCATTTGCTCCGCACTAAAAAATTAAATAACAAAAGTAAAAGACTGGAGAGAAACTGGGGTAAACGTATGCACCTACAAGAAGTTTCTTCTTATACGAGATAACCTTTAATTGACAGCAAGGTAGAACTGGAGAGAACAAAAAAATCTCATAATTCGAATAAGAATTAGAAATATAAATATTTGTGAAACTATCATAACATTACTTCTGATAGTAACTTTCTGATAGCTTAGTATTGTCGCTTAAAATCTGAATAAAAATTTGGGAAAACGTTTGTTCCAGAAAGAGGCGAATCCAAATTAATGCAATAAAAAGTCAAGCCAAAATCTGCTCACACCGCAGACCGAATGATCCACTTCAACTCAGACAAGGACAAAGTATTATTTGGCTCTTGTATAACAAAATGGTGAAGTATTTAGGTGTATTTCTCGACAAGAGTTAAAAATTCATTATTTGGAAAATAAATAACCCACATCGAACAATAGCCTTCCGACGAAGTCATTCATGTTCCAGTTCACTTCTACTACCGCGCCTAATCAATGCACGATTCACCTATCTGGGCCTCGGCCAGGGATTCCTATATTCTAAAAATGCTGATTTTCCAAAACAAAAGCACCGTGGTGTATATCAAATTCCCAACTACGTATTGAACTCAGCATCAATCCATTTTTCGTCCTTGTTTCTTCTTATAATCTTGCTTCCATCCCAAAAGTCCCAATTCATTCAGTCGTACAATTTCAAAATTGGCATGTAGTTCACACTATAAAGCACTAAAGTGTCATTATGTGACCAAGATTGGCATTGTGCGATGTGGTGATGTGCCTTTTCAAATTTTGTTTACTAAATAATAGAAAAGTTTAAGAAATCGAATGTAAATAGTTTTTAATCCCATCCAATGTATCGTACGAGGCTGCTGGGGCCCTGCCTGCCAGTCAGATGTACATTTACAAAAACTGGGTGGAATTGTTAATATCGCTACTCTGAGGCCCCCACGTCACACAAACATTTTCTCTGTCAACATTTACGAGTGTCATTATCAGTCTGAGGATGGACACGTTTTATTGCTACGAATTTCTGCTTAGATAAGCGTTTTCGTCGCTTTTAATGATGCAGATGGATGCAGAAGCAACTGATCGGTATGAGGATTGCGGGTTTCAATTCCACAGAAGGCAGCGATTGTCACATGGCAGGCAAAGACAAATAACAACGTATGCGTGTAATTATACTTTCATAATTTGCCATGGAAGGGAAATGATGGTTATCTGTAATTAAACGCAAATACCTATGGAGACACAACCCTAAATGAATAAGAATAACTTATTTCAAACTTATTTATTGCGAATAAAAATAGGATGCTACCAGGAAAATCAGTGAATTCTCAGTGATATGTGGAACTATTGAGCCTTTAAAATGGCTGCTAAAAAAAGAAACTGTACTAAGATTTGATTTTGTTATAGCCTTTCCGGTTGCACTATATGATTGCAAAACACGGGCTAAAACAACAGAATTTTAAAAGAATTTAACCAGAAGGATTGAGATTTCTGAGAAGAGTAAAAGGATACATCAAATAAGTGAAGATATAAGAAGGGAATTACGGTAAAGTATAATTAAGTAGAGTTAGCAATATACGGATACATTTAAAAAAGCCGCGAAGCAGCCGCACTGAGAAAGAAATGGTAGGGGACTGAAATCGGCTACATGTATAATCCGTTGAGGAAGATAATGACAAATCATTTTTCCTAGGGTCTACGTCGTGAGAGACAAGCGACCCCTACGCTGACAACTGAAGCTTCTCGCTTTCACTGTACGGATGCGACGACTGAAACTCACATCACTGGGACAGAGAAATTAAAACAGACTTGCAGATTCATTCATTCTATGAAAAGCGTCTCGCGTCTCCCTGTCAATTGTATAAGGTCGCAGAAATTCCATTTTATGAAGATTTCTTCCCCTGCAGAACATGAAAAACCATTCCGTTCGGTTTCCGCTTTGGACAGATTCCATTTTATGATGTGTAATATGCCATTTAACTTCACGAGACAGAGAAATTCTCCGGTTAAAACAGGTTTCCGGCGTGTACAGTTTCCGGTTTAGACATTTTACTGTACTATGTTCTGGACAAGCGTTAAGTTTCTAAGCCGGAACCCGAAAGCAATAATTCCACATTCCCATCCATTTTCCTCTCCGGATTTCGGTAGCACAGCAGTTTAAATGGGTGTGGATTCAATCTTCAATATCGCTGCAAAGCACGCAGATACTAATGCCGATGCAGATACTGGAGCCGCCCGAAAGAGTTACAGGCTTAGTCGGCTCAAGTGTCACTGCAGTGCCTCTGACTGGAAGGTCCTAGTGTTAAAGAGCCCCGGTTGTTGCCGAATTTTCATCACTAGCAGTATTCAGACTTAATATGGAGGACAATTCTAACGACCGACAGCTATGATCGGTATTTTTCTGTAGTTTCTCCGCTCAACATCAGGCAATGCCGGAGCAATGCACTAAAAAACGGGCCACGGACCACGCGCTATCTTACCTTCCCCTTCCTTGTCCTATCCTCACCCCTTACTTACACACTCTTACAGATATATGCATTATAGTACCACAGATGCCGGGAGTCTAGTCGTGAGCGTAGAACGTGTCCCCTCTGGGGCTGTGTCCCGCTTATGGAAGACACCAGGTTGAGAAAAAGAATACTATCCGACGTGTAGGTCTAAAGACCTTAGCAGTTGACACCCCTGCAATCACTATTCAATCAATCAACCGAAGGAGTTGCATGCGCGCGCGTGTGGCGTCGCCCTTCGGGCGGTGGCCGTGGCCGTCGCGGGCGCCTCGCCCGAGGCGTCGTGTCGCATCGTCCGGCCCGGCGCCCACGCGCCGCCAAGGCCCGCGGTGCCGCGCAGCGCGGGGGCGGAGGGGGCGGCCGGGGCGGCACGCGACGCCCGTTGCCCAATGAGCGTCGCGCCGCTACGCTTATTATAGACCGCGCGGGAGGAGAAAGTTAAAAAGCGACGTCGTCCATTCCAATTCCAACGGGCGCCTGCCGTCACCGCCGCCGTGCGTCCCCGCCGCTGCTTCCTTACACTAGCGCACTTGCCTAATACCCTTCCTTACCCTCCTGCTTCTCCTATCTCCCGACCACCCCGCTTTCCTCCACGCCTCCCGTTCTTGTTTTCCCATTCTCCCCATTCCTTCTGCTTCGGCTTGCCACCACCGCTCTGCGCTCACCTACTTTCACTCTCTCACTCATCTTCTTAGTTCTCACTCGTCCCCGACCCATCTTGCCATGCACGTTCACTATCCCAAGTCTTTCTCCCACTCGCTCCGTAAGGCTCCTCTTGCCCTTCAATTCCTGCCTGACAGCGTTGGCTCTTATCCCATCACAATCCTTGTCTCGTTGCCACTGACCTCTTGCCTTCCGCGTCTAATTTTCTCTCTGTCCTGCGGTTGTTCCTCGCCCGGTCCCCGACCCTCCGGCCCCGCCCGCCTGCCTTCCATCCAGGCCCCACTCCTCCGCTGCCCGAGCTTTGGGCCTTGGCCGTTTTAGCGTGGAAGTTGCGGCACGCGCCCGGCGCCCTTCCATGTTGAAAATACCGGTTCCCATGCGATCGCCAAAGTGAGGCAACGCCATGCGGCGCGGCGACTGGTGACCGGCCCACGGCGACGCGAGGGGGCGTTGGAGGGATGGGCAGGAACGAGTGGCTTCGCAGAGACGAAAAAGGCACACGTTTGTTTGATCCCGTGTAGATGATAATAAATCGAAGGTTGAGTGTGGTGCTAATTGTGGACTGACATTGTGAACTCCTGGGAGCAAAAACATATGTACCAATGAAAGAATGCATGTTTGGACATTCGATGCAATATATTTGGAAACATTAAGGCATTTTATGAAAAGGTAGTAGTCAAAATCGGTTACCATGCGTCAATAAAAGGTTATATTTTTATCAGATATTAACGAGTCTAATTTTTATTTTATTCTGGGTGTCTGAGGATACATCCATCATAATAAAGAGTTCCATTGTTGATTAATCTCTCTTCCTTGTTCCCTCTTTTTCCTTGGATACTGTCTTATCTTTCTCTCTCTCTTTATCTTTCCAATTATTAGTTCCGGGCGTTTCACTCCCTTTCCGACTGTCCAGACGACTCGCACGCCGCTCCTGTTTGGAACGAGCCGTGTCCCATGACGGAGCGCGGGTTTCTCGCCTCGCGGCGACCGAAGGGCGCTGGTGACCCGCGCCCTCCCGCGCTCGCCGCTTTCGCACTGACGTCATGCGCGGAGGACGACGCCTGCCACATTGCGCACAAGTGCGCGCCTTCTAGGATCTGTCCTATCGCTGGGTGTGAAGGAATGGGAAGGAGTTGTTAGGAAGATTGTGTAGAACATTGGCTGAGGCAACACTTTAGCCCACCAGTGACAAATATAATAAATGAATTTTGTGAGCGAGAAAGGCTAGACTGAGGTAACTCTGTGATTTTGTCAAGTTTGATTTCTACATAATGGTAGTTTATTCCAGGCACCGGTAAGGTTTTATGAGCAGATGTAGAACGCTATTCTATTGCCAAATCACTCAAAAATTGAGAGCAAGTTTATAATTTAATTGACAACCATAAATAATTGTCGAATTGCTGCCTGGCATGCGAAAATGAGATTGAAAATAGATAAATTGAATTGATGCCTTATTTTACGTGGGGGGCCATTAGGCCCTCTCTTCCGTCTGACCACGCAAATTTCACTACGCTCCTTTCACCTACTAGCGAAGAAAGGAGGTATATCTTGGGCGACGAAACAGATTTGAATTTAGCTCAGAGGCGTCATTTAGGCTTGAGGATCTTTTACATGCAAGTAAATCTACTAACATGGACAGCCGGATTTACTTCCCCTCCTAAGGAAGGTGTAAGAAGGATTTTTTCGCCCTTAAAAAATCCACGGCTTCGAACGGATTTGAAGCCCCCAATTTGGGTATCAGTCGGATACGCTAACCGTTACACCATCGCCGCCGCTAGATTAATAGAATTAGAAACAAAAATGTACATAATATGGGGATTTCAATAAACAGTGGCTGAATATATTATAATTCATATAATATATTCAACATACTTTAACCGAAATATGTGTTACATTAAGTTTAGTTTTTATTTTCATGTATGTGGTAAATACTTGGAGATGTGATGAAGTGGCTTCTTTTATCTTTTGAGGATTGTACGCGCTTAGACAATTTTAAGAGCTTCCTTGCATGCAATATATCTTGGCTCGTGTCGGCCACATAGTCGGTCCATCTCCGTTCGGCGTGGCCAAGCGGTCGACGGCCGGCGAGACTCGGTGTGGTGTGGCGCGGCATAGCACGGAGCGGCGTGGAGTGGCGCAGAACGGCAGCAGCAGCAGCAGCAGCGGCGGCGACGGCGACGACGGCGACAACGGGCAGGCGCCGAGCTCCGAGCGCCGACCTCCACGCCGCGTGGGTTAACTGGATGTAAACGAATGTTAAGAGCGGGTCAAGTCGCCCGGCCCGCCGCTCCCCGCGCCGCCCAACGCTGCCGCAGTCCGGCTCGCCGGTGGCGCGGCGCCGCTGGCGCGGGAACGGCTAGCCGATGCGCCTCCGGGGATACACCGGGCTTCATGAATGGGATTGTTGTGACGTCTCATCGTAGGTAGGGAGTGTGGTTCTTGCGGTGCTCTGCGAAAGCTTCGTTTTTTGACGTGTTTCCGAAGAGATTGCCTTTCGTGTTGCTTGCTTACGTTTGCAATACTACAAACATATTTGATGCAAATTCGAAAAATTCTTTGCAACAGTTACAAGATCCCATTTTAATCCAGTTACGAGTTACAGTTAGTTAATTTTTATTTTTACTAGAAATAACTGTTTATAATCTAGTGAAATCTATTTGCAAGATGAAGAATGGAAACTTATCTTGGTTTCTGTTTCACAAAACCCTGTGGACGAGGCTCTTCGCCCATCGCTGTGCGTCGCCGCTGGCGGTGGCGTTGATGCCGAATTGGGAGCTTCACGGAGCTTTGGGGATGGACGTTCGTTAGTGGAAAGTTCTCTGAAATACGTACGACGTTTAAACTTCGTGTTATGAAAAATTATATAATTTTATACGAGCTGAGGTGACTCAGTACCTCTGACTTTGAGATCCTAGGGTTCGAGTCTAGACGGTGGCTGGATATTTGAAACTAGCTACTTACCGAAGTCCAAGTGAGCCGCTGTCTAAAGGAGAATTCTAGAGGCCGGCTGCTCTGATCGGTGGTTTTCCGTCGTTTCTCCGATCAACATCAGGTATACTGAAGCAGATCTCTGATAGCCGGGTCAAGTCCGTGTGCGATCTTTCCTTTCTCTTCCTTGTCCTATCCTCTTCCCTTACTTGAACACACTTATACTACCACGTTATGTCGAAAGACGTCGGAAGCTTCGGGCTTAACCCGGCTGGGGCGGTGTCCCGGTTGGGGGAGATACTTGTTTAGGGGAAAACCCGGAAGCCGACGTGTAGGTTGGCACCGAATATCTCCACTCAGCGGGTCAGCATCACCGCCACATTAAGCGATAAAAATCATGCACAGCACTTACAGGACTAATCACCTTAGCTATTAACGCGCGAAACACCTATCTATGTACTTTTAGATTAGTTTGTTGGTTTTGGTGGCTTTGGTCATAATTCATGTCATTCTAACCAGGAACATCTCTCTGTTTTCGAACCGAAAGACACGTGGGTATTTTTTTCGTCATCAGTCCTGATGTCCTAGCTATTCGAACCTCCGTTACGGTAATGAGAACTGCGATTTTTAGGGATAGCGGTGTTTCGTGAACGTATGAGTTCGGTCGCATCTTGTTTTAACTATCTAGGAGAGGAGGGGTGTGTGAAGAACATGTGAAGTTCACACGACGTTAATTTTTTTTCCCTTGACTGTTCAATACAGCCGATGAACTGCGTATTTTTTGAGGGAGATTTTACGAACTGTCACAAGAGTCTGAATGGCCAAGGCGCCTGAGCCCAAAGTCTCAAGGGGTCGAATCACCGCCCTGGTCGTGAGGATTAGTACTCGTGCTGGACCTGACATTCTACTTCCTACGCCCGTCGGGGTGGTGCTGCATGCCGAGGTCAGGGGCCGGGAGCAGGCAGGAGAGCGGGGGGCCAACGGCAGACCCGCGCGCAGCTACGCACGTGACGCCTGGCGCTTGGGCGGAAGAGCCTCTGCTCCCGAAGGCGCCGATGACGTACTCTCCCGCGCAGCTGCCGCGGCGACGCCTCTGACCTCGATCGCCTTCTCGCAGACTTGGACGGACCCGCGCCCTTCAAATAATCATTGTTCTGTATATACAACATACTATTGAGTTTGTATAAAATTGAAGAAACCTTCTAGGCATTGCTGTATAGGAAATCAAAGAAACAGCCTAGTGGTCGAGTTCGTTTTCATTTGTAGTTGAGGTATTCGCCGTCATTGCCGATGTCATCCACTTCCAACTTTTTCGTCGTTTCTATCTTTTCATATTAAACTTGTTAATACGGGTGGTGAAGATGGTGATGACCCGGGAAGAGAGTTAGCTATTATATAACTCTTTACATAATTGTAAATTTGCTAATAATACACAAAGTATCAATAAACTATGCTACTGACACGCATATTTCCACGAGAAGGATTATGATTTTGCTTCTATTGTTTTCGCAATCGTCACTGAGCAAAATGTATTACATGAACAGAAATACTTCTGTCTCTTTTACGCTTTTCACATAATCTGAGAATACTGTCAAAATTATGACATCGTTTGCAACACTAATACAAATTCGTAACTAATGTTTTCATTAGTATGCGCTTTCGGAATATTTAAATATTATTGGTAATTAGATCTATAAGAACTGAAATGTTGAAATATGTATTGTTGTCTACCGCAATTTATGTTAAGAAATGATTGAATATTTCGAATGTAATAAAGTTATTAGTAAAGGTTTAGTGACTTTAGAAAACAAGAGAGCGTTAAAATTTGAGAAAAAATTACAATATATGAAAGCAGACGTATTCAATATTGCTCTCCGGACTTTCTGAACCCATCCTCCAGAGGTCGCGACGAGAGACCCGAACTGTGTATCTGGATACCACTTCAACGTTCTGTTGCCCGGCAGCCGCGACTTAGCTTTATTGCTGAGGCAGACGCGGCAGCGCCGGCTGGCCGCAGGACTTCGCGTCTTCGCCGCCCCCACAACCCTGCGCTGGCGTCCCTGTCCCTGTCCCCGTCCCCGCCCCAGCCCCGCCCTGTCCCGCCCGCGCGCCGCTTCACCACCACCTTGACACCGACTCTGCCGCCACTGCGACCTCTCCCTCATCCACCCCCGCCCCCAGACGGCGTTGCGTCCGCCGCCGCCCCGCGCCCGCCGCCAGGTGCCGTGTTTGCGCGGAGTAATAAGTCTCCCCTCGCGCAGCGCGCGGGCGGGCGGGCGGCGATTCGCATACGAGTGCCGCATTACCGCGCCGGGCGTGCGCCGGAGTCGATACATCCTGAGGAAGGCCGGGCCCCGGCCACTCGGCCACAGCGTGTTTGCTCCCGAGCAGCCGCCCCCGCCCTTCCCCCTCCTCTCCTTCTTGCCCTGCCGCTGTTCAACCGCACTGGCAGGGAGCTTTCGTTTCGTTTCGCGCTGGAAAACAGTCATTGCGCCGTGTAGGTTCCATCTGCCACAGCCGTCCCTCGTCTGAGGCAGAGCCAGAGATGAAGATTTGTTGCCGTGGGCGGGTACGGACTCGCGCGAGGCGATCATCTGCATGCAAGGACAACGCGTTGCTAATATTCCAATATCCGCTTATACATATTATATAAATTAATTATCAACCCTTCTTTGGTATTATTTATCTGATTCATTATATTATTCGTTTTATTACATTAAGAATAGACCACGACAAAACATACAGAAATTAAAATAATAGGACTCACACACGCCTGTTGTCGTATTGTCAAATGTTGAAAAATCGCTCTTTTAAAACATTAGTGCAAATACATATTAAACGTGTTCTATTTACACATCTATCATTAAACATCTGTGCGACACTGTAAGAGTAGTCACGTTAAAATTTTTCTTAGTGCGTTAAATATTGAGATAAATTATTTTCTTTACTTTTATTACAACTACTTTCTTTTATTACAATGCTAATATTTTTGCGAAAATTCTTGACTCACTCCACTCGATATTTATTAGTGATTGGTGACGATATCGTAATAGACGAAACATTTCAAACTCTTCGACCCACTCGTACATGGACGTGGGTAATTCCTTTCAAAATATTTGAACTATTTTCCATTCGAGAGTGAAATGCTCGGGCGAGGTAATAATAAATATCGAGTAGAGTGCGTCACGAATTTCCGGCAAAAATATTAGCAATGTTATAAAACAATAAAAAGAAATAATTTATCTAAATATTTAACGCACTAAGAAATATTTTTTACGTGACTACTCCTACAGTTTCGCACAGATGTTGGTCAGCTCTCGTGGGCAGTGGGCAGTCGACTGCTGACAGGTCGATAATCGACTGTGCTCAAACGCGTTAGTGGCATGCTGATTCCCACTGGAACGGTGCTTCACTGAAGAATGTGAAGGTGATAAGAAAATGAAAGGAAAATAATTAGTTTTATCGATCAGACCCTTACTTGATCATTTAGACATGAAACAATTTCTTAAGAAGTATTGTTCGGATTTTTAATGAATCTCACTTAAGTGCTTTCGTGATAAGAATGGATATAGTTTTATAAAATGCACTCTTTCCGTCTCACTGTCTTCCCCTCGTATCTCTCCGCCTCTCCGTCTTTTTATCAATGAGTAATATATTCGCTTTGTCTACTGAAAATTGTAGGTGTGTTCTTAGTCCATTGGAGCTGAAGTCTTGTTTCTTAATATGAAGGCATTGGCCGTAAGAACTTGGATGTGCCGCAAATAGTTACGACGGAAAAAAGTAGCACCATGCGTTACCAAGGAGGGGGGAGGTGGTCGGAGCCCATTGCCTTTAATTTTGATCCTATTGAAGTATTAGACAATTCTGTTAAAATAATAAATCGAATGATCAATAAACATGGTATCTAATTTAAACCAAAATATGTTTCATTTATGTTCTACAATTGAAGAAAGAAAACGAAAATTTTCGAAAAAATATTAGAATTTATATAAATGACAAAACCTGTTTCATTTTTATGTCCAAAAAGAGATGATGGATATTTAGAACATATCAGTGTATTAAACTATACATTACTAAGACATAAAATACTCTTTATTCTCAAAGCGTAATCAGATTTTTCAGTTTATGAATCAATGATTCCGAACCACAGTTATATTAACGTTGGCATTACCTTTTGGTAATGTCAAAGCTAATATAACGTCAGAATTTAATGTAGCTAGGTTTTTGTTCCTTCCTTGCCTTGTAGAAAAGTATTTTACAAATCAGATGCAGAAGTTTTATACAAAATGTAATATTTTTTCATTGCTCCTGTTGGATCAAAAAATAATTTTGGTTTAAATATTACACAAAAAAGGGGTTTCCCCTGCCTCTTCTATGTCTCCTCACCTACATCGCGGTGGGTTAACGAGGATGCACTATCCTCGTTCGACTGCCATGAAACTCACCCCGACGCCCAAAGAACGAGCCTTGGCGGCGGGTTCTTCGAACGCCACACGGAAGAGTGGAGGAGTGTCCCAGCTATGAAATCGACTGTTGCGGGGGCTTTGCACTAATTTGGCGACGAAAAATGCGGCGGGCAGGCTGCCGCCGGCAGAGTGAGTCACGGAACGCGTGCTACGTTGAGGGAGTTAACGCGGCGTTACTCGCAATTAATCTCGCGTTACGTCACAGCCTCCAGACGGCGCGCGCAGCTGGTGCCCTACGGCCGCTGGAGGAAGAGCTCACAGCTGGGTGGAGGGGGGCGTCCAGATGGCACGTTGTCACAGACAGCACAGCCTAGAGCGCTGAAAGAAATTGTTTGGAATGACACTGAAACTGTATCCACTCTGAAACGATTTGAAGAATTTTTGAGACTACAGTATAGACTGTAAGTACAATGTATAGATAAACTGCTTAAGGGGCTCCGAAAGCGGGGATGATACATTTCTACAAAGAAATAAAATTCAGTTAACAAAATAGGAAAAATTAATCAAATAACAATTTTTCATTAATTAAGGACCCATTCTGTAAGGTTGTGGTAAGTTTTAATGGTGTTCAGAGAAGAAATATGGCCTTAAGACGATTGGTAAAGAGAAATATCTTCACAAAAGTGATAAAAATGAATCATTTACACATACGCAGATATGAATTTCAGCATTAAAACAGGGTACAAAATAATTTAAATGCATTGGCATTAAGGAATTATGCTGAGTGCTTATTTCTTAATATGTTTAAATAATGGTTTTGAAAGTTCACAATGAGACATCATCACCGTTACGTTCGATATTTGAATATTTGGTTTCGATTAATAAAATTATTATTATAAATAATAATAATAATAATAATAATAATAATAAATTATTTTACAGTGTCAAATTATTTTATTGAAGGTAGTAAAACAAGTACACCATTATATTATGCAATTTTGTTTACTTGAGATGGTGTATTAACGTAACTTTTACCTGAGGCCAAAATTGCTTAGCCCCAGCACTGGCACATCTGTGAATTTATTCGTTAAAACATACAGTAAATGGACATTGCATTGATAGGAGAGTGGTTATTGTAACAAAAAGCATGCGTGTTAACATAATTTCAAAGAGAACACTAACTTGGTCTTTTTCCGTTTCACGCATGCTTATATATATATTTATATATATATATATATAAAGCAAGTGTGTGGTAGGTAATTTCAATGATCGACTTTTGTTTTAATTGCTGCCCCCCTCGTTTTATACTCAAGATCGATTTTGTAATGGATGCAAGTCATGAAATGAACCACCGCGTTGGTGTTGTCAGAAATAGACTCCGTATCATGGCATCAGATCACCGTGCCTGTTCACAAGTTTACATGAATGAAGTTGTTTCAGTATTAGATTTTACTGTTTATTATTATCTATCATATTCGTTGGAAAAGTACTACGAAGGGGAATATTCAAACAGTTTGCACTCCCTCACCTGATAAAAGTAGAATCAAGTCATTGAAATTTTTAAATTCAACATCCGTTAATTTTTATTTTCACCAGTTATTAATTATTCTATGTACGTGAGAGGAAACTAAAAAATGTAGTGTTTTGTGTTCTTGACGGAAGCCTCAAATTCCTTATTTGATCTCAATGTTCTTTGAATCGTATTGTTAATGCAAATTAAAAGAACTGAAATGCATTTTCAAAATGCCTTGTCGTATTATTGCTAATGGAACTCTTTTTTACTTTCAGGTACGTACTGTTATGCTAAGCCTGCTGAAATGGGGATCTCCCGCGGTGAGTTTATTGTTAGAATTATGTTAATACGCCATTAAAATAACACAATGGCTTGGTTCTGTTATTCCAACTTCATAACCTAGCAACGCATGGCTGGGGGCTTTAGCTAGGGAATACGTCAAGAGATGAGACATATGCTATTGGAAACTTTGGGGTTACCTGGAGCTTGGGTTCACACATCTTTTAGAAGAATTTGAAGGAAATGCAAATTCATTTGCGTTTATTTGATTTAACTTACACATTTTTTCGAGATATTTGAAATATATAAAATTATACGAAATATTTAAATCAATACTGAATAAATGTTTTCGTTTTATTAACGATGGGTTACGGTTATGTTTACGAAACAAAATTCACTTTGTTTTTGTGGTCGAATTAAGGAGATTAGTGAATTATTTTCCACTCGAAATGTTAAAAGAGAAGGTTAAAAACTGGGTTACGAAGAATAGTTTATTTTCGTTTTTGTTTTGCCCTGATAGAATTTCAAAGCGTCATGCATTATTTAGAATCCCAGATTTACAAAGGAAAATTAGTTATTTTTGTGTCACTAAAACGTTGTTAACAATTAGATGATAAAAAAATTATTCTAAAGGTCTCTCGTAAGATTATTGGAATAGAAATTTGTGTAAACATAATTCTCATAGCGTGAAGATGAAATTGTTATTCAAGTTTCATTTCATTTCATAGACAATATAAAAATCTGTCTGTTCTTCATATTAAAGTATTTAATACGTTGCTCTCAATCTCGTGTTATATAATCTCAAACGTCACTGCAGTTATCTGTTTTAACTTCCAAGAAATAAATAATTTAAATATTTTATTTGCATTTAAATACTTGAGAATACCTACGATTTATCTTCAATGTTATACCTAACAAAGTCACTGTAGAGAATATTATCTTCCGGGTCTTCTATCAAATGCTAATTTTAGTTAATAAACTGTTCTTGCATATTAACAGCTAAATGTTACTTATTACATTTCAACGTTTGGTCTTATAAATTTATTTTTTCCGAATATTCTGTGAAATAATTATTATGTGGTTTTCGTGTTGTGATTGGTTGTTTATGTTCGATTTAGCTTAAAGCAAGTTCTAAAACAGGACCAAAACGTTGGCAGTAATGCAATAAATGATAAATACTGAATATATAAGAACAAACTGTTAATTACTTCTGAGAAACCAACTCGCATCTGTTCTTATAGTTTCTATTAGGGTTCTAAATTTTACGGTTCGATTATATACATAAAAAACCTTACTTGTAATTTATTGCAAACAAAATTACTGGAGACTATGCCTTTCGTTGCAGGGTCCGTTCAAGAAATACACACGTGTCGAATCTCCTGGAAGTACAAATATTTGTTTCTAGTTCTTCCTGTTGCGAAATGTTTCACTCCTACTGTTCAATATGAGAGACTACTAGTTTTATTGCAGAATTCGATGCAAAGGACTTTCCCTGTCGTGTTAAATTTGACCGACTTGATGTGATAAAATACGTTGTAACAAAAGCGTCAACATATTCATCTCTTGAAACTTCCTCGTGAAATCAATATTTGCACTTACTCCAGTTCTTTTCATTTACGAACGAACAGAAAATATATTTAATTTAGTTCAGTGTACGCTTTATGAACATTTTAGCTACGAAGGTCCGAGCAAACGAACATTTTACAGCAATTAATTGAGACGTGCTGTCACTAATGTCAGAATCACACATCATCAAACACTCTCAGATCATAAAATTAGCACGCAATGCTTTAGTTGCCTAATTGAAACGTCGATGCGCCCACGCGGGCTCTTCGAAGAAGGTGCGCTAACCAGAAGGTGGCGAGGCACCGACAAACACCCGATAATGAGGACATGTCGGCAGCATTAAGTTGGCCGGCGGCGCAGAAGCCGCTCGCGCGAAGGCGGCGCCCAGTGGGCCGGAAGGGAGAAAAGAAGCGCGGAAAGAAATTCAAGAAAAGAAAAGGAAGCTGAAATTCGAAACCGGGTTTCAAGTTGTTTATTGTTTTGGCTGGCGGTGAAGCCGGATATGACGTCAGGGTTTAAAATACAAAATGGCGGCTTTAAACGTGCGGATTATGAAAAGGGCGTAATGTTTTTACCTGGTGTACATTTTATTATTACACAAACACTTTTTTGTCCAAAAGTTACGTATTAATAATTTTTGATTGATTGATTGTTTTCGGTCATGTGAATTGATTTGGTAATTTTTCCCTTTAATGGAGTGAATATTTTATTACGGGAGGTGCCAGTGATTTTGTTTCCGCTGGATGGTGCAATCTGGCACAGACCTACACTTCCATTTGCGGAGGATTTCTCTGTCGAGGTATCCCGAAGCGGATCATAAGCTCTAAGCTCCCGACATGTGTGTGTAAGGGGAAGACTAGGACAAGGAGAAGGAGAGATAGCATGCTGCCCAGTTTGAGTACTGCCCCAGCATTTTCCTGGTATTGGTAGGAAAAAAACACAGAAAACGGCTGATGAGAGCAGTCGGTCAATAGAATTCTTCTCCAGACAGCAGCTAAATTCGACCAAGTTATCTAGGCAATGTTGAAAATACGCCACCGCAATGATTGTAGACAAGCGGGAAAAAATGTAGGTAAAATTTTCAAAAGATTTTGAGTTAGTGTCTTTATTCCGCAATTCAAAGTTATAAATTCACAATACACTCACACGAAACCTCCTAAAACAAATTCCAACGAACAAGTAATAGTACAATAATGGATGGCCTGCTTTGTAGGCTTCATAGGTGACGACCAGCATGATAGCTGAGGGCTTTCCGGTACTAGAGATTTGTTGGCCATTTTGGTGAACAAAATGAGTTCTCGATTGTGGCCTTCAGGTAGGTTTTCTGCTTAAACGGAATTTTTCCCCACTTTTGTGGCATTCATTCCATCATTTGTCCATAACTTTACTCATATTGATTATTCATTAAAAATCATGTCACTCGTCCTTGCTGTACCATGCATCTGCGTGGATTCTGCAAATTAGAAATGAATAAACACATGATATTTCAATAATTGGACTTTTCCTCCTGGAACTTGAAATACAGAATAAATTAAAAGCAATGGAATTCGAAATAAGCAAAAAGGAAAATATTCAAGAAAATACTGAAGTAATCAAAAGAAAAGTATTTAAAGAAACAATTTCGTAGTTATATTGATTGTTTTTTACCTATTGCTTGGGTTGTGGGCCACTGCGCGTCGGGCGCGTGTTGTTTTTTCGCCGGCGGCGTGGCGCGGGACACGGTGACGCGGGGGGCGGGGCCGGGGGGCGGGGCCGGAGGCCGGACGGCGCTAGACGAATGAGAGGCGCATTACTCGGCGCCCGGCGGAATAGGAAACCGGGAGGGCCTTCTCTGTTGGAACTGGCGCCCACTTGATCGAAACATACTTCGTATTCAGAAAACAAATATTTGACAACCAGTGCGTCGATAAATTTTCACAGGTCTCGTGCTTTTTCAGCAAACATAATGCCAGTGACGATATCGATTTCGGATGTTGTAAATAAAGGAAAAGGTAAAGGTACAGGTAAGGTTAGTAAATACGCGCAGCCTCGTGCGCGGATGTCGGCGCATCCGCCCGGCGCGGGCGGGGGAAGGGGCGGGGGTGGGGGTGGGGGTGGGGCGCCGTCGCCGCCGCGGGCGACGCGAGGCCGACGGGTCGCCGGCACCGCGCCGGGGCGATGCGTGGGATGACCGGAGCTGCGACAGTTGGACCAACGAGATCGACGAGCCCAGCGGAAGGATAGGGGACGCGCAGGCGTGGGTAGGTGCCGAGGAGACGGTCTGAAAGGTGGCTGCAATCACCCACAAAAATTGATGGAATGAAATAACGCTGAGGGATCTCCATTTTCTACCTTCAACTCCAAGTCCGTGTTCATAGATTTTCGACGAAACGCTACTATTGATTTGCAGCTTCCCTCCACCAGATGAGTTCAAAGTGCATCAGTGATGGGAGCCTAATTTGAACCGGGAAACGGGTGAACGACAGGACCGGTTATGAGCACTGCAGTGGTGGTAATGAAAGTAACCAACTACTCAATTAATGCTTACAAGGGTGTGGATAATCAAACAAGACAGCTCAAATGAACGGCTCAGAATTAGAAAGAGAATTTCCGAGAATGAAAATCAAAAGAACTTTTTTTCTGTTCAGAAACTCCAAAACAATATGGCTTGTGGAAGGCATCACAGATTACTACAGTATTGGGTTTTAGCAAAAGATGATGTGACAAGAGTATGTGTAAGTATCATCCCCCCTCGATTTCTTACTGCGCCTGCGCCTGAGTATCATTACGGACAATTGAAAAATAAGATTGAATCGCGTATTTAATACGGACTATAGAACCCTGAATTACTATGAATGCTGCGGGATAATGTTTGATAGCACCCTTTTTGTAGGAGAAAGATGTGATAGAGAACGAAAGCAACTAAAATATCTCGACATTACGGAGAGATGAATGGGTTGCCTGCAGCATTTTCTACATGTTCACCATCAGTGTTATACTACACTTGTTCTCCATGTCTCACTAATATACAACAGCTGTCAAGAACAGTTGAGAAACTGTAGAAGCATTCTGAAAGGTTCATTAATTTCTACAACAGTCCACAGTACCTTCTTTTAATCTGCTCTAAAGATAAATGTTTCGGTGTACATTACCATTACTTTTGTGGGTACTCTGAAATTTTCTTTTACATCAGATATTACTTTGTCTTTTGCATCATCTACAAAAAATAATACCCCCAAATTCAAGCAATTTCAGAGTTTCTTCATAATTTCTTTGACATATTACTTTATTGAAATATATTTCCACGATATTCGCAATCCTTATCTTGAAGGAAACGCTAGTAACATGAACTCAATCCACACGAAAACTAACAAAAGAGCCATTTCATTTTGGGACCCGCGTTATTAAATCAAAAACAGCTCGAAAGAAGACAAGCGATGGGGCTGAGGCTTGACAAATGTCGCTCCTGGTGAGTGGTGGCCGAGATAGGCGCTGCGATGAGGACATTAGGTTCGATCGATTCGGTTTGCCTTGGTGATGAGGGAATTCCGCCACCTTTTCCGAGGGCGTCGCATCCGGCGGGCCGACTGACACCCGAAGGCAACGGACCTTACCGGCTCCCGTGTCCGCCGCCTCTTCCCCACAACTTTCATAACTCGAATGCATTTTTGGCATCCTTAGCGCACTTTGTGAGAGGTTCTAGAAGGGGAAGTGATGGTTCCAAGTTTGCTTTCATTGAGAACGTCGCACCACCACCACCGTTATCATCATCATCATCATCATACTCTTCACCAGCACCACCACCACTGTAACAGTCATTAACCATAAACAGAAATTGTTCAGAGACCAACCTGATATTTCTTTGAAATTTTCACTTGAGTGCTGACCAAATCAACCATTTTCTTTTGGAATGGGGATCACCATATTGTTAACGATTCTGGAGTTTTCCGATGAAGCTTACCTTTAAAACGCGCCGACATCTGGCAGCGACTGCGTTGTGCAGAGCTTCAGAAGTTCAGCGCACACTCCGCTCTGTTGCGAAAACTAATACACTGACTCTTTCCGATTAGAAGTGTCATTTATAGCAAATAAAAAAAATAACAAAAATAAATGAACTATTTTTTTGTAAAATATCACCTCGTACATCTTTCAAAATCTTTTCCTCTTTTAAACAGGGTTGCGGAGCATGAGAAATGACAGGTTTGTATATACCGTGTATTTGTCCAGTAGTTTCTTGTCTCTAAGCTGATGGCAAAACTGCCGCTTCTCTCAGAAAGTGAATTGTTTGTCCGTTAACTCAAGCACCGGAGCCGATTCCGCGACGTAGCCTCCTGGCCTGCCGAGAGTGCCGCTGAACATGCGATTGCAGTTTTTGCAAGAATGAATTTGTCGTCAATAGAGAATACTGTAACTGAAAGAAAATGCGTTTTTGCGCGACAAATACACAAAAACGAGAGTAAAATTACAATAAAGTTAGAATTACACTAAAATAACAATGAGAGACATGTCTATTGAATTTCTGTGTATCTTCCAACTTAGAGTATAATTTTGTAAGGATGTGATTAAAGAAACATGATGAAGAAATCTTACTGTCTCTTGAGATCACGAAAATATTTATTGTTCCAAAATATGTAGTCTTGAAATGTAATTCTCATTTGAATAGAAAATATAAATATTATAACATAGAAGTTATTATATTGTTATTATGAATGTAACAGTCAAGAAAAACATTACAGACATCATCGTTGCTGTAATTTTCCTTCCTTCGAGACCTAAACAAATGCAATGCACACTTTTCAGTTAATGAGAATTAAATTTAACCAGACTGTCCTGTAATACAAATTCAAATGACATTCCATTCTTTGGTGTTTCTATAATAATTGTACATAGTCATATTCGCTTCAGGTGCTTACGGTGGGAAAATCGTTAACACATTTGTCATGAACGACAAAACTGCGAGAAAGAACAAACGAATGAAGGAATGTAATTACGCCAATCGAAATTACGTCTTTAGAGGTCGTCGCATGCGCATTGTTATTCTTTCTGGCAAGGCCGCGTGGCGTCTTTTGATTTCACCTCTTGCAAAAACTCAACTACGTCGTCTGGGCTGCGGATGTCGCGTGGAGGGTGGGGGAGTGCGGCGGCGTCGGCGGCGTCGAGGGGTGAGGCGTCGAGCTGCGTGGGCTTTCGCGGCCTAATGAGACGCCGATGGGGAGGCGGCGCGTGGCAGTGCGGCCCCTTCATTACTGCCCGTCGATTGTCGCGCTCCGCTCTGCGGCGCGGCGCGGCGTGACCGGACGCGGCACGGCACGGCAGGACGGCGCGGTGTGGCGCGGTGTGGTGCGGCGTGGCGCGACGCGGTGAGACGCGCGTCGAAGGGTGCGAACGCCGGCGTCGCCTGCAGGTGGCGTCGCGGCTCTCCCTCTTCCCCCTCCCCCCGCCGTCGTGGTCATTGGGACGAGGAGGCCGTGGGCGTGTTGAGCGACTGTCTCAGCTGTCGTTTGCGGAAAGGAGACCTTCAGTGAAAGATGTTAATAGATGGGACCAAACGGGGTCATCTAGCCTTTGCGTTTCCTGAAACTCTTTTAATTAAAGTCGGTTTGAATAATGACGGATTTCAAGAGTATTTTTCAACATTGGTACCGTGTCTTTTCTTTGGTAACCCTATTTCTAGATCGCGTGCACTCTTTCCTTGTTCGTTCCCTTATTCTATCCTTCAGTAATTTAATTTTATCGTAGAAACATCGATCGAGACTCATTCCTTTCGAAACCAAGTATTTACTATGAGAAATTTTGAAAAATACAGGTAACGCATCCCTCAGTAGCTGTTGAAGTACGTTGAAATTAAATTTATTAAAAAAATCGAGCAATTATTGTGCCATTTGAAGAAAACGAGCGAGAGTTTTACTTAGTAATTTTTGTGAACTGTAATGAGAAAAAAGTCGAAAAAAATGATAAACTGAAAAATTAATAACTGATAAAATATTATTTAAAATTTACCACCTACGCATGCAATTTTATTATTTCATCTGCACCTTTTTAAAAACTATTTTGAAAGAAAAACTTTATTAAGCGTGTATGAACCTGAAGCAAATGACGAATTTTAAAATTAATATTTGTAAGAATTTGTACATCGTAAACGCTGCATATGTGTATCTTATTTCCAACTTCTTAAAAATGCTTTTGTCATATTCTTCAAATGTCACTTTCTTCATTTGCTTCTGACGTACGAACTTTGAGAAAGGTTGTGCTCTTAATGCGATGCGATCTCACGTAAATTTGGAATTACCATATTAACTTTTTAAATATTAAACATTTGAAGAACGTATATATTTTCAAAAATAGTCCGGAGATGCTGCGGAGAAGATTTAATCCCGTAGATAGGGGAATGACCTTACAGTGGGATCTGTGTAACTCCTGGTGATAAGGCGTTACGTAGAACATACGATAACATTGGTGCACGTGATTTTCCAGACTCACTGTGTTAGGTTCTTCGAACTCCATAGCTACAGGCACAAAACGCTACATGCATATAGATCGAAGCACTTAAAAAGCAAGGCGTTGTTCGTGTTGTGTCAGGTTCACGTTGAGGCTGCTGATTTACGTTCGCCTCTGTCATGCAGAAATCGTTCTTTAGAAGTGTTCTTTGCAAGCATTGCATATGTGACTCACGACAGGAGTCGCTCGTACACTTCTACTGCACTGCCTGAGTCTTATACAAGGCACGGACGAGGGAACTGAGCTCTTGAGTCCCTACCTGAGGTCTGAGGAAAGAAGTTGTAATTTGAAGATAAGAAGGATCATTACAATAAAACTATTTTATTGTCATTATTTGTTTTAAGCAAAGATAGGTTGCTACATCTGTTCTTGTGCTTTGCTTACTTCTTCCGGCCCATATTAATTATGATCTATAACGCAGATCCATTGATTCATTATCTATCTTCCGAGTTGTGAACCTCAATTCTCACACGATGGATATTTGCTAACTTCTGTGAAGTATAATCTGGACGTAAAGTTTCTATCGGATTGAGCTTTGTGGATCTCTTGATCTTCCATAAAAAGCATTCACGTGGGTTGATCGAGATTTGCAGCTTGGAAGTCACAGTGGAAAAATAGGGAGGTGGTGGGTTGTCGGTGTATCGGCTCAAGGGTTGCATTCAGCAGGGAGATTCGCCTCTGCACTCCTTTAACGAGCTCTCGATGCGCGGCCCTTGTGCCGTCCGCGCCCCTGCCGCCGCGTGAGGGGCGTCAGCCACCGCTGTCGATGGGTCGTCTCGCCCGGCGCCTACCGTCGTCGTCCCCGTCGTTGTGCGAAGCGCCGGGCGCCCTAATTGCTTATGGAAGACGCGCCTCCGCGGCGGGGGGCGGGGAGGGGCGGGAGATGGAAGAGGGGGGAGGACGAGGGCGGGGCGGCGAGCCCACCGTGATAAGGCGACGGAGGCGGTGGGGGCAGGGAAGTGGTCGCTTGGGCGAAGAGCAGGTCGAGGCGCGGGGGAGGGAGCCGTTGGGTTGACGAGCGTAGCGCAACCCTGACGGCAGACTGATCTGATTCTTCGCCAATTGCATAGGGGGACGGAGTACGGGGCCGCTGTCCGTACGCGGTACCTCTGTTTATCAGAATTCAAATCGCGGGCTGTATTATTGGAATGTATAGTGTAAAAAAAGGACTGCAGGTTCCCTTGTTTCTTCAGTTAAACCTGTACACGATTTCACTAGCGTTCATTATAATCGTTCAGTTTTATTTTTCTAACGTGTTATTACTCTGTCCCATTTCAATGTAAGCAGTTCGCAATCCTTGCCTTCAGAACCATTTTAAATGGGAAATATGCACCATTTTTTTCAATTTTTCAAAAATATTTTTGTACAAGGAGACTTTTGTTGCATATCAATAGAGCTTGGTTAGTTATTGTTCGTCACACTTTCGTAACTTAGTGTGAAATCTCCTGATACATTTTTATCTGCAGCCTTGATGAGGAAAAAGCACTAAAAATGTTCTTTTGACTCCAAAAAGTTCTCAGGTTCTCATTTGATCACATATTAGTTATTTACTGATTTTCTTTTTACTGTCTAAATATCTCTATAATGATCAACTTTGCTTAAGAAATGATAAAAATGGTTCGTAGTCATATGGAGCACATAGAGCTGTCACTGATTTCAAATTTTGTCTTCTACTTTCGTCTTTGTATTTCAAAAGGCTTTCAAACAATTTTTATAAATATTGCTTAAAAGGATTTCAAACAATTTTTGTAAATATTGTGCATCTGTTAAACTTCTGGTATTACGTTCTTATACGTTATTTTAAAATAATATTTTATCGCGATCTACTTATTGTACTTTCTTACTCTTCTACTCACTTGTATGAATTACCTGAGTTTAGACTCAAGTGTGGGCCTGAAGCTACATCTATAAAACCATTATTATTATTATTATTATTATTATTATTATTATTATTATTATTATTATTATTATTATTATTATTATTATTATTATTATTATTATTATTATTATTATTTATATAAATGTATTAAAGTTATTATAAATGGCTTGTTACAAATGGAAGATATAAGGAAGCACTTCGCCAGTTAAAACGGTGTTATGCGCTTGTTTCCTCGCCAAGAATATTTCATAGTAAGGTATTCAGTAGCTCCACACAACGCCGGGTGCAGTTGCGTTTGAGTTGTGGACATCTCCTCGAGCACAGCATGAAAAGAGACAAGAAACAATGTGAATAAGGTGAATGGATAAAGGCGAGGTTGGATGCCCTGTCCGCAGTGTGACAGTTACAATAGAGTTTTCCAAGTGTAGCAAAACACGTTATGAGACAACCACGTGACCAGTGTCGTGTGAAGTGTAAAAATAATTTTGCACAACTTTTCGTTCTAAATGAAAATAGTTCCGAACTGGGGTGTCAGTTGTGCGCTAAATTTTCATAATTCTCTTGATTCGCATTTGTTTGATAGAGCTGCCCACCAGGTAGTGATATGTTTATATAATTATATTATTTATTGTTAAATACAATAGTTAATCGTGCAAATTAATGCCACCTACAAAATGTAGCTTTGTGGCAATTTAGCACTACACCATTTAGTGTTTTGTGCGCGGTTCAAGTCACGTGATTACACTTGCAAATTCCGATAGAATTACGTTTTCCACTACTACTTTTGCGTGTCGTTGGCGTTCGAGCCTGCGCAAAAGGCTAGAAAAGGGTAAATGGCTCCTGCGCTAAGGTGCTTCATGCAGTGAAAAAGCTCTGTGAAGCGCTCGGCGTGAACGCTGCTCGTGGCACACAGGTGTCCAGCGGGTTGCCTAAGGTGGGACTCAACTTGAGACTACCAGAGACGGCTTGTCATCGTACCCTTGGAAACTCTGAGGCAAATGGCGGGTTACACAAGATGACCAGTATTACCAACTTTCCCCGAATGTAGTATGTCTTACAAAGTGTACATATAAGGGGCAAAATTACTTTTCTACATTATATTTTTCAATTCTAATAAATATTCTGTCATATTCTGGAATGAAGACTTCCAAGATATCTTTTAACCTAACTAGCTTACTTTTAAATATATTTATAAATCATGCAACTTGTTGTATTACAGAAATGTCGGAGCAGCGTACTTGATTTTGTTTATTTGAAAATGACATCAATGAAACAAGTAGTGATTGACAATGCAGATGCTATGTAAAATGGTTGGCACTGCAAGGTTTTTATATCGACACTACAATTTAATTTTTCTTTTTTATTGCACTATGATACAAAATACTATAATTTGCAATCCTTAAAGTTCGAGATTTTCAGAGAAAACAAATTCGCTAGTGAAATGTGTAAAAATTAGTTTGAGTAGTTGCAAGTTATTATAAACTCTAAAAGTAAATTAGCTAATGTTCATTTGGAAGTCAGATTCTCAAAAGGAAAACGAGGGATAAATATTGCGTTAGAAGAGAATAGATCTCTTGTAAAGATAGGAATAGGTTAGGAATCGTGCTCAGAAATAAATACCGCAAAGAAAATAGACATTTTGAAATCGGTCACAAACTTTTGTTATTAATAATTATGATGGGGACAAAACCGATATGTCAATTAACCACGTAATGCTAATGAACCAAAAAATGCATTACAGTGGAAAATATTAAAAGTGTAAGCAAGCACAAACATCGTGTAAGCAATCAGTAAATTCTTTTGTGGCATGAGGCTTGGATCGCAAGCGACAAGGGAAGAATCCGAGAGCATTGAGGCCGACAGGGCACCTTTTGGCTGCGCATACGCTGTCTCCGGGCGGCGCGGGCCCCGCTGTTGCCAACGCTGGTTAGCGCCGATCTAATCCTCTCCGCAAAGAGCTGCCCCGCCCCCGCCCTCGCCCCGGCTTTCCACCCCCGCCCCGCCTCGCCCCGCCCCGCCTCTTGCCAGAGCGTTGACACGGCGATGGCGGCGGCGACGTAGATGCTCGCAGGCGGAAGATAGCTACAGGATATGCCGTCTCAAGGCCGCCTGAGACACCGTCTTGGATCAGATTATTATCGCTAGAGGCCTGTGATTCAGGAGCCAGGGAGAAAGTCACTAATTTTATCTATGTGTTTTCTTTCAAATTGTAGTGGTCTCTCGTCAAGAATTGAAAAATTACATACACTCGCTGAACTTCGTATTTTAAAGCTCTCATTGACCACACTTCAAAATCGTCGCTTTCTTTCCGTCGCTAACTGTATCCTGACACTCACAAGCGCAAGACGACCATTCGATTGATCGATTACAATTCGCTCAACAAAACGAACAAATGACGAGAGTTAGCATTTATTCTATTAATTTAAAATATTATAAATATTTAATGATTATCCAAAAAAAGGTAACCGGAGCAAATGATTCAAGATTCCACTACATTTCATTTAAAATAGCAGGAAATGTGGTTGAGTAGAAAGCTCAAACGACTCTCTAAATCAAAACCTGTAGTGATCTGAATATATACATTTATCGGGTTACATTTATTTTTGCAGACATTAATTATTACTCACTCATTTTCCGTTGCTTGGGAAGTCTGAAGGTTCTTCCAATTGTTTAACAATGGTAAATAAAGGTTATTATTTACGGAGATATTTTAAATTAGCCAATAGATATTAATGTTGCGTTGCATGGAAGTTAATTATGGCAATTTATGAGAAGTAAATAGAAAAATATTACTAACAAAAATATTTCAGGGTGTGTTCAGTAAATGAAAATCACGTAACATTGTTGTGTGGCGTTGAACTTGTTTTTTGTACATACTTAGTTAAATTCTCACAATATACCCAGCCCAATAGTTAGCATAATAACATAGAAGATATTGATTATAATTCTGAATAAAACAGTAAAGGGTAACACGTATTCATTCTATACATGTAGGACGGCTGAGTGACCTCACGTTGTCTTCATTATAATACGACTCTTGTGGTAGAGAATATTTTAGTATAATTTCTGTTTTGACAAGTTCATGATGATGCTCAGTTTTTAATAATAAAATTTCATAAAATTCAAAAACGTGGGCGCTCATCTGTTTTTTTTTGCCTCTAATTACAATTAAAAATGATCTATAAATGTTAACATAAAGTTACTTAAACCGTATTTTTTCAAATAATCCAGTTTTGTGTGTCTAGTCAATACTATTGTTGCTCCTCGTTCTTGCAAACTGGATTTTGTTTCTCATATAATTTCATCCACAATTCCAGCAGAAGTGACAATCCATTTGACAATGGATCAAAGAAAAAAAGAAAAAAATAATCTTCGCTCGCTGTAAAGATGTATTCGAATATTGAAAGCGAATGAGAAATCTGTGGTTATTGATGAAAGTCATTAAAGCAGTAAGAATCATGAATAGATACGAAATTTACACTTTCTTAAATGATATCGTGATCTTTAGAGCATGACGAGAAACAGCTTTCTTGCAGTCCTTCGTTGCATTTGTCAAAAATCACACATCTCGTACAGAACATATCAATTACCGCGTTCACTTGTCTACTGGATATTTCAAATAATGGGTCCATTACTACAAAAATTTTAAATAAAGGTGGCCCGTTTCCCGGCCACCGGAATTAATATTTTAAGCCGGTGAATTGAATATCACGTAAATGTAGTGCGTGTCCAATGAAAACCCTCGCTCCAGCTTTTTCTCAGCCTGTGAGGTAAGGGTCGCTTATTTAATTATCGAGTTTGACTTGTACATGCGTTACTCCTCGCGAGATATGTGACGTCACCGCCGCGTGCGCAGCGCAGAGGCGCGTACGCGTGTGTGGAGATTTTCCAGAGCGCTACATGCTCCTGCGCGCGTCTCTTCCCGCTTCGCCCTTCCCCACCCCGCTAGCATGTACGCGCATCAGCGTTGGGGCTCAGGTTTGATCGCCGGGCGATCCTTGTGGCATTTGTGGTGACCGAAGCAGCCCACTATTTGCTTGATTGTCCGCAAGAAAGTCCACATGCATCGAGCGGGATTAAAACCCCGGCCTTAGCGTTGAAGGTGAGAAGCTTGAGCGCTGTTTCTGAAGAAAATCTTCGTTTATTTAATTACGAGGTGGGGTACCTGAGGCCAAGTAATATGAATTTGTTAGCTCTTGCTCGTTGTCTCTTCTGGTGATCTATGCGTTCTGTAAGAAATAGTTGTAACGCACCAGAACACACATGAAACGGAGCGTTTTGAGAACAACTAACAAATAGTAGATAAGAAGTTTTCAAAATTTTTTGGTTGTAAGACAGATGACTTAATGTGGTCGGACCTGGCACTTAGATTTGGCTGCATTCTGGTCTTCTCAACCTGAGAAGTGGGCTTTCTCATCGTCACATAGCAGCAGATACTTCGGCACTGCAAGGAAAGCGCACAATTAATTTTTGCTCCTTCCCGGAATCGAGCAAGGGGTTGCGCCGCGGAAAGCGAGCATGCCTAACCAACGAGCCACCGAGGACTTATATGAAATCCATGCTGGACGTAATGCATTAAAAATATTGTAATTTCTAAAGAAAGCAATTAGAAATGTAATTGTTTGTTATTTCACTTACTATTTTTAAATACATTTGAACATGCGTTTATGTTAATTATTATAGTTTTAATTTAGCATAAATTTCACTATAGTTTGTTTTATTTAGTCGTGCACTTAACGTAAATCAGCTGTTGTGTTTTCATCTAATTGGGAGCTTATATGTAGCTACATTGATGATTCTATGGGGACGTTCAAGCTCCTGATTGGATGAAACCGTAAACAGCTGATATACGTGAAGTGCATGGTTACATAAATCCTAGTATAACAATAATGCAACACATTTTAGAGTTCACAAGGAGTGAGAAAAATATATCACAACATGTTTTCAGGTTTCCATAACGTCAAATAATTTATTTTAAATAAATTGTACAACCCTTCGAAAGGTTTCACTGCTGATCAAGATGGATAAAAAAATCGTAAGCAAATTGATGCAGGTAGTTGTAAAAAAATTATGCGTTGTTCAGTTGGAGAATTTTATAATGGTATAAAATTACTGCCAATTTGTTTTGGTATCAATTATATTTTAAGAATAAACATTGCAATAACTTTCAAGAAAAATCTAGGAATGTCTACAGATAAAATGGGAAAAATTGATATTTTAGAAAATTTCAAATATGAAGCTTGTAATGGCATTCGCTAATAAAGAAACTGTGCCTAAATTAATCAACCCTCTAGCTTTATTCGAGACCTTAGAAAAAGACCTTAGAATGTAAAACCATCATCACGTGTGGAAGACAAAGCTTCAAGTGTTATTTGCAGGTAATTTATTAGATGCCGAAATTTCGTTTTATGCTATTTTCCTTTTCTTATCTTGTTCTCTACCTTAACACGCGTTAAAATGTCTACTCTTGCTGGAAAAACGTGTGTACTTTGTCTATTTCTGTCGCGAGTTCTCTGCAATCAAGCTCATAATCTATCACTTCGGAATGGTCCTATCGTGAACAAGTTCTCAAACTCGTTTTTTAAATGATTCTGTTCGTTTTCTGCGTTTCCTTTTTATATTGCGGTCGAATTCATTTTTTCTAGACTTTTCCCTAAAGATTGTCTATGTGTAAACACGGAAAGTTCTAAACAAAAAGAAACAAGAGGAATGAATCCGCATTGTTAATCCACAATACGAATCTTTGTGATAAACATTTTAAAGCTTTATTTATTTACAAGTCGATGAAGAACAATCGGATATACAGTGTACAAAATTATTTCTTAAGGCCCTCAAACATCTAATGCTTAAGATTAGATCAGGTTTGGATTTTTATGGAATAAAACATTTTAGCATTCGCTGAACCACTCTGAAGTGGCTGCATTATCATAATTACGAGCATCATTCAGTAGCACTTCTGTATTTCCTTTTTCTGCATAACTGGCATCCTGATGCATTTCTCTATCTGTGCATGTGTTTGCGTGGTGGAATCGCAAGTGAACTCAGCAGTGCTGTGTAATGATTTTAAATTGTATTTTTGTTTTGAAGCGTAAATGCCTCGGTTTGCTGGGCGAGTTGGTATTCTGATTCGAACAAATTGTATTCCCAAGCGCCGTATAGTGCGTGATGTATTCCGAATGGTTTGGACCACGAAGGAGTCGGCTAACAATCACTTTCGCGATTAGCTTCTATGTGTGGATGACGAGCAGTGTTCGAATAACGAACTCCTCACTGAGCAAACACAAGACATGACACGGTTTCCCAGATTAGTAATCTGAATTTTACCATTATTTATGAACGGTTTCTGGAAAGAGATTTCGACAGTTATGTAAACAGTAGTCACTTCCCGAATTCCTTAAGAGATAATTGCAATTGACATTGGACTTGAAACAAAGAAACAAACTAGAGTAAACTGATGAAATTGTAAATTTATATTATACTGGTTATTACTATTATTTCATAAAAATAAACAAGGTTAGAAGTTTATATTTTTATTTCATTCCTTGAGGTTTCTACAGATAATTAATCTAATTCCCAATCAAGGTAAACAGACAATGAATTAGCATCGCGAACGTAGTCTTGAAATTTATTAATGATCATTAACCCAACTGGTCCACAAGTTTGTGGTCCGGGGGATCCTTCCGAGTCGGGTAGTGGGAGCGAGGGAGGGGCAATGACACAGGTGCGGGCGGTGCCGGTGGCCGGAGGCGGCCGCAGGTTCCTGTCCGCAGCACCGGAGGCGGGCAGGGGGGCGGTGGCAAAGCACGAGGCGGGCGGCGGCGGTACCAGCAGCAGCGGCGGCGGTGGCGGCGTCTTATCTTATCTGTGCGAGGTCGGTAGAGGTCCGGGGGGTTATCATCCAGTCACATGGTGCTTTCGCGCGGTTGCCACGTTGAATGCGCCCGTCGCCGCAGAGGCGGGGAAATGGTAACGGAGGGAGGTTGGGGTGATCCGTCATAAGCGCACTTGCGGTGCAGAGGGCAAGTCCGGAGCGCAAATTCCCGCTTCGGTGACTTGTATCATAAGAACGGAAATGGTTGGATGCAACCGCGTGGTAAGGCAAAGACAATGGAGGCATTCGCCCTTCCGTCGAGGTCCTTTATATAATTACACTTTCAATAAATAATATATTTATTATTAGAGACCGAAAAAATATGTAGTATTAAACGTCAAAATATGTACGTAAATATATATATATATATATATATATATATATATATATATATTGAAAACAGTAAGAATATGTAAGAAATGTATCAAATCTGATATAATATGTAATATTAAAATACTCTAATTACAAAATCATTTATATAATACGAAATTACAATTATACAAACTGTCCTAAATACATTTTTGAATCAATATAAACATTTCAAACAACATTTGGAGAGCACGAGTTGATGCACACTTTGCATCATACAACTTTCTCGTCGCCAGTAAAAGCTTCATCTATTGTTATCCAGAACTAGTTTAACAGCCAGACTAGATTGCAATAGAACAAATCAAACTGGTAATATTTACGATCAGCACTACAGCTACCAGCGAGATCTCCGACCGATCACTGTTACATGCAGCATTGTCGTCGAACGGTTGCCCGTCGGTGATCGACCATCTTTCTCGGTAATTAAGGTTAAAGGTCACAAAACGCAGCGTCATTGATACTTTTCACACCAAGATTTCGTCTATAATGGAGGAAACAATACTGAAATTTTTAAAAATACTTTTTTTCATAAAAGATATGAAATAAATTATGGTTTTTTTTTCGTTTTGTTTCATATGTCGTCTGCCAGATTTCTGAATGTTGTTTTCACTGAACTGACGTAAATGACCCCATTTTTTGACTGAAATCTTATTTACAATTTGTTTTAATGTTTATGGAAGTCCTGCTTCTGAAATATTAGAGTAATTTCTTTCTTGATTAATAATATCTGCTCATGAGGAGAATCTAATTCGGGAATTTTTCTCGATGGCCATTTTTACCGACAAGAATTTGAACTTTATTGATTAACTGTCATTCTTTGACTGAAGGAATGAAAACTGAAGTACGTCTATGATATGTTCTCTCTGAGTCCCTCTTCAAATGGGGCTTCTGATAAGTTGTCATCTTGTTCTCTTGAAGTTTTTGCAATGCGTAATAATCTGTTTGCTTCTCCATCGGTTATCTCTGTCTTCAGCGTCATGATTAATTCAAATGGGTTCTCACAATGCTGTAAGCGGACATAACCTTCCTTGAATTAATTCCATCTTTCATCTGTTTACGTACTTTATGGTGCCAGTTGTAAGCAATCATTTCTTTCATAATAATTTTGTGTCTGGATCAAGGTCTGTCGAAGATTTTTTTATCTACGTTGTTGCGTTACATAACATTTATTGAAGTTATTAATTCCAAATGATATGCACTTGTATTATCCTTTCTAGGCTTTCCACTTGAATGCGGAAGTGCCAGAAGAACGGGCCGCCCAATTTTATCATTTAGCAACTTTTCGGGCAAAATCGCGAACAAATATAGCATCACACCTGATCATTGACACACATGCGACTGAGTACTCGTACAACCAAATTATTGTGATCAATGTGAGAGAGGCGCAAGAATCGTACTTATTTATCGTTGGGTGAAAGGAAACAATGACCCTGCAAATGAAATCTGTTCTGCAACTGAAAAATTGAGTCCTACCAATATCTTCCGGGAAGTTTCCAGAACCGGGTGGTGTGAATATTGCTGTCAAACGGTGTAGATGTAGTTTATAGAAAATATCAGATTATAATCAGATATCTAAGCTAGGTTAAGAAATGCCCATCTATTTCTTATATTGTATGGCATTGCAGGTGCTTTTTAAACGTTCGGCACTTTAGTTGACCCATCCGTCCTTACAGTGTTTCATTCAACCGAAATGGAACCCGCCCCCTACTCGACTGCCGGAGGTTGCCTGTTAATTCGTCTCAGCCTGTTTTCTTCGTTTTTCTAATCCCAAAACATCCCGTAGGCCCATCTCGGCTGCAAATAGTCGGTAATAAGGGAGAGAATCCCTGTCTGGAATTGGAAGGAAGAGAATAGGAAATATCGGATGCATACCTGGGGGAGAACCTCATTATGCACAACACATTCCATCTTCTTTTCTCTTTTCGTCGTTCTTCCTTTACAGAATTTGCTATCCTCCTGTTGATTCTTTATTTTCGTAACTCTTCAGTTCTCGTTCTTTGCTTCCGTAAGTATTTTTTTCTATAATATCTTTCTCCATACATTTTCATTTTCTTTCTTGGCATTTTGTGTGCTTTCTGTTCGTTAACGTCCAAACATGGGCCGCAGTGCGCTTCGCCGTTGACGATGGCCTGCGCGGTGGCTTGCGAAGGCGGCACTGCCTCACATTTCGGGGAGAGGTCGCAGTACAGCGCCGACCAGCGCACATCAGAGCCTCGCGCGTCGTCTCCTTTCGACGGCCCCTCCCCAATTGGCGATCGTGCTGACCATTCCCCGCTCCCCCACCCTTCCCCACCTTTATGCCATGGGGATTGGCGTTCTTTGCATGCCTTTACTCGTTTTATTTCTCCCTTGTTCTCCATTTTTATCCCCCTTACCCTCTGAATTTATTTTCACTCATAACCTTCAGCTCTATCTTCGGGTACTTTTTATGCCATGTTTTGTCTTTTTCTTTTGATTATTGATCATATTCGATTATTTCTTCTGAATATACCTATTTTTAACATTGATTCTTATTTTCAATTTTGAAGTCGTGATATGTATTGGGGGTTACCTTTGTCTTCCATGCCACAATGAAAAGTTGAATATCCACGCTTTACGCGGAGTGCGTCACCCGTGGTCGCGTGGTCTTCAAGAATACGGCCACCTGGATCGGCGTTATGGGTCTACAGACAGAATTAAGTTAGTTGCTCTAGATGCGTCCGCGAAAGACTTGAGTAAGAAAACTTGCAAAGAAACCCAAATAGAATGTTATAGCGACAGCCATCCTTTCCCTTACGGAATGGATCTGAAAATTGTATATAAAACGAAATCATCTTATATTTAATGTAAGTATGTAGAGGGATGTTCGAGGGAATAATGACATTAAACGACAATGAAACGACAACTGAAATTTTGACCTTAAACGACATGACACCAGGGAACAGAAAAAGTGGTTAGGACACTTGCAATTCCAGAAAACATTCTATAAATACTCTCGTGGTTTTCTTCGGGGATTTCGTAACAGCAAGTTTGGTCTTCCTTGCCTGTACACGCGAATTTCCAGATTTTTAAAGAAGACGAAGGAAGTGCAAATAATAATAATAATAATAATAATAATAATAATAATAATAATAATAATAATAATATATGGAGAAGAAAGAAGGAATACGGTGTCCAAATCACGCTGTGTAGTAGCGTCTTTGAGCGCCAGCTGTTTACGGCCGCCAATCGCCAGCGAAGAAGAAAAACAGTTGCCAGGGCTTCCGAGAACGCCGCGCAAGGCGGCTGCGTGGTAGGGAGCCAGCGACGCAACCGTGACGTCACCCAGCGCCCCGCTGCACCGGGGTGCTGCCGTGACCGCGTGAGAATTCCGTGGGATCAGGGTGCACTGTCTGGCCTCTCGTCTCTTTTCAAACTGACAACGCACTTTGCTGCATGCTCACGACTTCGTGAGGCCTTTTCCCTCTCTGATGCAACCCTGAAGGATGCATTCATCCGGGACAGATCCAGAGAAGTCTCTTTTGGAGAAGGATGGAAAGACGATTTTTGAGGAAGTGAAATTGGAAATGGAATCGGTTAAATCGTTTCGCTTTCCAGTCATGTAATTTTTAGAAAATTTAATGTCTGAGAAATTGCTCCAATCGCTGAGAGATCGCTACTGAGAGGGAGTGAATATTCTTAATCTCATGTTTGCATCTCATCTCCGCATCATTCTACTCTCATAAGTAGGAAACCTACTCGTGCCATTGTTAAATTTTACTGTTTAATGGACAATAAAACAAGACACTTGTATAACGTTTGTTGAGAGTAACCTATTTGTAGCGTTTAAGTACAGTTTACAATACAGTTATTAAAGGCCTCCAAAATTGCCGAAAAAGTATTTATTTTTTTCTTAACGATTTCATTATCTTGAATTTTACTTTTACACGACTACTATTACCACGTTTTACAAAACATTTGTTTATTGCGAACATCAAACATCAAAAACTTGAAAGCTTCAACAAAAATAATTATTCACTCTTCGACTATGAGACTCGATGTCGCTCTAAATGTCAAATGACATAAAATTTCAATATCCTAAGTGGATCTATAATTCTTTTAAACCTTGAAAACACGCATTTAAATTTTTTAAATACAAACTTCAACGGGTTTCACTTGGTGTAAAGCATTTGTTTCTAATTAACTGAAGTCCTTTTACTCTAGGAACTGTTAACTTAGTCGTTCCAAATTTGAGTAGGCCTAAAGTTAAGCCAAAAATGCATTGTAGCTCTATGAGACAAGTATTGCATTACATAAACCAGTGTAAATGTATGTATGAGTACTAGTAAAAATGTAGTGCATACAATAATTAAGAATTAAATTAATTTCGGTGGTTAAGCCGTAGCTGTTAACAAGCAGTCAATCAATGTGCCACACATATTTCTACAAAGAAATGTTTCTGACCTTCAAAGAAAGTGGACTGGTAATTATATTCATGGTAAAAAGTCTTGTAATCGCACATAAATATTTTTTTCAAAATGACTGATAAGGGTTAGATTGATTTCAAGTAATGGAATTCTGAAGAAAATAATCACGAAAGTATGACGTTTCTCGAAGAAATGTATGTAGAATATGCAAATCACTATTCGTACACAGTGAAATGATAATTAACATTTTTGTCAAAACACATTTATAACACAAATGCTGACATTTTAAAGAACTTGAAATTAAAACTTAATTTGTATGACGACAAACTAAGTATTCTCATACGTTTTGGTGCAAGATATCAGTCTAGGACGATGGTGAAAATATCTTCGAATATTTGTTTTATTTCCGCAACCAAATTTCGATTTGACCTCAGTGAATGGAGTAAATAGAAATTGTCGTGACAATTCATGTCCATTTTAAAAAAAAAAAATTACTTTGGAATTGGTTTCTGTTTTAAGGTCGAGCGAAACACGTTGGGTCTGTCACTGCTATATGAGCTTAATTTAGATCTTTTCGTCTCTGACCTTTTCCCTTTGGTGTCTTTCTCGAGCAGATTTACTAATCGATCTGTGTCACAAGTTCGTCGCATGAAAGCTGATCCATCTCGAAGATCCTCAATTTTCTTTTATGGCCTCACAGCTTGAAAGCATTTAGGAAAATTCCGGAAAATTCCGAAGTATAAGATGTGCTCAGAGATTCTTGTTCAAAATTGGCTCCAGGCAATTCTCGTAAAAAAGAATCACGTCTAATTGATTCAATTCGAATTGATTCGTACTGTGATTACTATCAGTATCTCAAAGTACGTGAGTGTCTCATGGCGTACTATTTGGCATGATTTTGTGTTAAATCGAATCTGAGCAAAATTTAAAATTTTATTGTCTTGATCTAATGTAGTATTTCATCTCTTTAATTTTCACAAAAAGTCATAATAAGATGATTTAAAAATAATTTGATTTAAATTATCAGTGTAATCGAAAACGTTTTGCTTAAAGAAGCATCTTTATCATCAGTATCTTTCCAAGGTAGATCTTTTACACAACCACTAAAAGTCAAATAATCAATAATCTTAAAATTATTTAATTTCTCAGAAGTAAATGTAAGTATATGTAAAGTACAAGTAAAAGTTATTGAACATTTGAAAACTGAAATTCTTTTGAAATATTATTTAGAACAATTATATAGAAATTTAGAAGAATATTATTCAGGATAATATTCTTTGTATTAGTATAACACTATAAACGTGTAAACTAAGATGGTCTTAATAGATGTAAAACAAATTTTCACAACTTCATGGTAATGAACTAAAGTTGGTTTGCAATAATTTGTCGAAAATATAAGTTAAATATTTCGTACAATTTCATTTACCTACCTTTAAAACTAATTATTTGGAATAGTTATTCCCCAATATACGTTATGTATACATCTGATGGAGACTCATAAATAGTGTGTTAATATGTAATGTTGTACAAGTATGTGACGAACGCATCTATCTCCTAAACTGTCTACTTTTGCTTAATGAAACACATTTTCGGAAAATATCTCATATGATAATAATTATTTATTAATGAAAATGAAATTTAAATAAAAAATACCCAAATTAAAGAAAAATATGATTTACTACATTAAAAAAAGACTAATTCAAAATAACTAAGTATTAAGTATTGGGAAATGTAATATAGTCCCCATCGAATTATATTCGATTAAAAATTGCAAGTAGAAAATTACCTGGAACAAAGTTCCCAAAATTTGACAGGAAAAATATCAAATCCATCTGTTGTAGGGAACACTTTTTAAAAATAAAAAATTCACAAATTATCAAATTGACAAAACTAGTTTTCCGAATTACATTTCGAACTGCACTTTTAAAACTTGCTTTTTATATTCCATTGTAGCTCAAGTTAGATAAAAACCTATTGTAGAGTTATTTTTTTGTGTAGGGGCGGTATATGTTAGAATCTGGAAGTTAAAATAATATTTTGATACAAAAATTACTAAACATGTAAAAGTATTTTATTATGTTTGGTTTGGGGAGTAAAAGCTTTTATTTCAAATTTTGTTTGTAAACATCCTCCATGACGATGAAAGACACTTCTTGATTACAAACGTTTCGAATAAAATTTTCGGAGACTTCAAACTTTCTTACTTTCACTACTAGAAATATTATTTAATGGATTCGAAAGAGCAATGGCGTTGATATAACGCAGGATACGTTTTCCGAAACAAACGTGTGACACAATTGATATGCTTTAGATAATTATCTAGAATATAACGAAGCTGTTTTGAGACGCGACTGAGAATACATGTAATAGCCAGAAGTCATTGAAGAGTTTGAACACTGATCTGACGACAGTATTTTGCCATCGAAGTATCTGTCTATGGTACATTCTTGGATCGCAACTATTTTGCATGTAAGAATTGCAATCACCAGAAGATACAGATGGGGTTTCGGATGAAGTCTTTCCGGAGGGTAATATTAATTGCTAGGGCATTTACTTTCAATTTATGGTATTAAACTATTTTATTGGTGTCCATTTTTCCTATTTCTATAATATGAAAAACTGTCATTGAAGATTGTTGATTTCGTATAAAAAGAAAAACTAGTGCGGAATTTTGAAGTAATATAGTATCTTTCGTTTTACGGCAGTTATCATCGTTAGAACCATCAAAGCACTTGTAAAGACGTCCAAAAGGTACGTCAGATTAGCGACATACAGCCGATCACTGACATATGTCTCTGAAGTAAACACATGACAAACCGCTTTTTTATTTTATTTTTTTATTTTTACGTAACCTCGAGCGTGGAAAGGATTCGAGGCCACGGCGAGCGCGAGTGCGAGGGCTGCGTCTCAACAACAGCGGGGAAACCTCCACCGAGGGCGCTGTTTGCGTCCCGCGGCCGCGCCGGCCTTGGGCGCTGGCCGTCTCTTCCTGGAACGGGGGCAGGTGGGCCGCCTATTTCAGGGGGTAGGGGCGGGCACGGGCGCGGAAAGTGAAAACGGCATCGCGACGCGGGGCGGGGCGGGGCACCGCCGCCCGCTTGAGCAAGGGCCCAAATATGCCCGCGCGCAGCCCCTGGGGCACGCCCGCTGCACCGCGCCGCCCCGCCGTCGGCCGGGGACGACCGCTTTCTCGCGGAGTTTCCTCACGCGCGCCATCCGGGACCGCCCCCACCCGCCCCCTCCCGCCCCGGGCGCGGAGGCCACGCGCCGAAAACAGCCGCCGTCTGCGCCGGAATCTGGCCTCTGCGCCCCGGAATTGGAGCTGCTTTCGTTGGAAGAGGCGAGTCCCATTGCTGTCAGTGGACGGCCTGGTTTGTCGTCGAGATTTGTTCGTTGATGTACACTGCGGGTTGGTGGGTTCGATGGTTTCCGAGGCAACCTGTGTAATGATGCAACTGATTGGTGTAGATTCTTTCACGAATATTTCACTAAAAATAAAAATGACTCTTGCTTCAGTAAGAAATGGACAACAGGCTAAGGTGCTTCAAGTATATGAATAATAAGTTTAATTTGCATCTCATGACAGAGTACATTTATTTGTCTCATCTAACCGATATGAGGGAATAGAAGGACGTAGTGGTCTGCGTTTTTTGTCTTGGTGCAGTCTCATTGTCATGATAATCCTTGTCCTCATTGCATGAAGTGGAACCATCTCCGTTCTTGATTCCACGTCGTGGGACATACATTTTTTGAACATATTCCTTACCAACGAGGATAATACATTTTATTTTCATAGTGTTATATTCCACAAACATTTATTTCACAGTTTGCAGTCTATTGTGTTTCATATTCTGTTTGTCTTTGGTTATGTGAAATATTTCAAAGAAGACCATTCATGAGAACAGTTGAGAAGTAATTTCTTAAAGTGGTGCAGAATAAGTGATATAAGGCATGTCATGAATATCAATCCTACCTAGTCCATGCTTTTAATTCTTCAGTGGTTCAGTCATACATGTACGCCTGCAATTATAACTAGTTTACACTTTTTACTCAAGTGTTGAGAGAATAATTGGTACGGTCTCATAGATTAAATTTAATCTGTTCTTTAAGATACCTTCTTGGGAATTATGTTGATATAATTTATTTTAAAGTTGTGCGTAGACGCAGTGTATACGTGCATTTTGAGCATAGATGCAGATTTCTGCGAAATAATAATTCATTAAATTATTTAAGAGGAGCCGGAGGATGGGGCTCTGCAGACGTTTTTCTAATACCTTACCGTGCGAACCTTTCTCTCTTCCAATGGAAAAACACGAAAGCGGAAGCAGTGGTGGTGTTAGGAAGAGTCACAAGGGTTATTATTCAACACAAAGGGACTCGTTGAAAAAGAATCGAGATTATTTTGGAAGATGAAATGCGAAAAATACATGTAAAATTGAATTATTTGATTTTCCCACTAGTGATTCATGAGATCAAATGTTTGGTGGCATTTACTTTTTTATTTTTGAAAGATTAAACAAATCATATGTTATTTGTATTTACTACCTTTCCGATCAGACACTCGTGTTTAATCTTTACAATTTTACGTATTGTACGGGATTTTTAAACTTTAAAGAAATTACAAAAACTACGCGTCCTTGGAACTGACTTGAAAAAATGTCAATCTACTGTAATTTCAATTAGTAATTCCTTAATTAAAATATTTAATGAATTCACAATTAAGTTTCGATTTTTTCTCTTTGATAGTTTAAAGAGTTTTAATAGTCTAGTTTACTCTGAATACTTCATTTTACGAGATGTTTAGTACATTTTCATACTTGAACTACGATACCTGGGCTTCATTGACTCATTAAAAGTTGTGAGCACGCCCTAAACAAATAAGGTGGGTGCCACACGGATACCAAATAATAGGCAATCAGAAATATGATTTAAGCCGTGCGCTCCTATCCGAACAGACTTGGGTACCTCTTATAGGGGGTAGCAATAATTTCTAGAGGCTCTTGTGTTTCAGCATTATCATTTCTTTTTCCCGCAGAAAATATATTTCGCTTTGAAAGAGTCACGTTAAAATTTAACGTATGCGGTCGGAGACCGATTAATCGAAATCCCAAGTACATTATCACTTTTAACTGAAATGTGACGTGGACGAGTGATTTATCAAGAAACACGCGATGGAATTGATAGAAAATTAAGGCAGTTCCCAAATATGAAAAAAAAAACCATGAGTCATTAACTATCGGACATACCATAAGAAATAGGAGGCAGGTAAATAAAAAGAAAGAAAGATTGAGACATTTAGTCTTTTAGAGAATGTTTTAGAGAATAAGACTGATAGATAGGCAGATAATAAGACTTGCTTATTAAGATATCAGGGGAGAACGGAAAATTGATGTAGGGAAGAATGTATTAAAATCGTGACAAAAACTCTTATTTTTAGACAGAATATGTTCTGGAGAAGCAGTACCAGATGGGGAAGACGAGGAAAGTTCGGGATGGAATCAGAATACAGTAGAGAAGTGTTGGAAATAAAAACATTACATTGATCCAACGGAACGAGCTAAGAACAGTCGATACTGAGCCTGGGATGTCTATTGCGCTAGTGACAGTGCTGACACCCACGTTCTTGGGGCAAAGACAAGGGCAGAAACCAGAATGAAGGTTCAAGAGAGGAGACAGGGGAAGGTGGAGGTGAGGGAGAAGGGATAGGGCAGGAGGAAAACGCCAAGGGGGGAACAGAAAGACAAAAGGAACAGAGGAAAGAATGAGAGGAAAGAGCGAGAGGAAAGGAAAATGCGCCGTCGAAGAGCAGACCGAGGCGGTAGCGACGGCGGGCGAGGGTGGGCTATGGGGTGTCGCGACGGCGGCGGAGGGCGGCGCCGTCTGTCGCCGCTGAATTACGCGCCAACGCAGGGGGCGGCGGGCGCGGCCTCTGTCAATAGGCGACCCGCGCCCGATGGGCGGACCGCCACCCGCCGCCACCGCTTATTTACTGCGCCGCTCCGCGCCGCGCGGCTCTCGCTGTTTGGCCGAAGGCGGAGGCGGGCCTTGATCGCAGGCTGCGGGCATCGCTAGGCGGATTATAATGGCGGTTGACAAGCTCAGGGCTAATGGGCCTTTTACGACAGAGACGTTCATAACGAAAGTTTGTTGATCCTACCTTTGCGAATTAAGAGTCCGGGCCTTACTTGTATTTTTATATTTGCGCAAAAAACATAGTTTGAAATTATTCTGAAGCGTATAGTAATTCTTACGTTCAAATGCAATTCTTAGTTGTTGTCCTTTTTCTGGGCAACAGCAAACACTGGGAAAATGGAAATGGAAAAAGAGGATGGATATCTTTGTAAATAAATTATTTCTAGCTTACAAAAAATCTTATTATAATCTTTTATAACGCTAACATGCTTTATGTTCTAATATGTACCATTCCAGGAATTCTGGTATTAAATTAATAGGTTATCAGGTGAATTGTGTTAATCTTTTTCCAGACGTAATATAAACTAATATTCATTGTTTATACATGTTATTATTATTTTTTATTATTATAGCCCATTAAATTTCTTGCGGGCAAATGCCTCCTAAAGATTCAGGAAGAGCTGCAGAGTATGCATCAGATCGGCGGCTAGGTGTTGGTTATATTTCATTCAACCCTTACATTTGAAGTTTTCATTGATTATTTGTCCTATCGCACTTTTTTGCGTATTTTTGTTTGTTACAGTCAGAGTTATCCTACTAAATTTCTGTATCCTATCCCAGACTGCGAATTTTAAACTAAGACTACTGGTCTATGTTAAATATAGCTATATTATACTCATGTTTTTTTTTAATTTGCAGGTGAGTGCTACAATTTTTTTCCTGAAATTGAAGCGATCAACGGCAGTGATCAGTGGGTGAGTATTCTCCCCCTTAGCACGTCATACACAGTTTTTAACAGTTTTTGACGTAAATAAATAAAATAAATGGATGAGTATCTCACTTACGACTCTGAGAGCAATTTACCCGTTTCTCTAACATCAGTCCAGTACTCAAAAAATCAGAAGGGTGGAAATATATAGGGTTAGTATTTTCTTCATCACTGAGGTATAGTCCTGAATTATTGTGAGGCCAGTATATTAGTACAGCATAACATTTATTTGGCGACATATTGGTTTAGATGGAACCCATAGTGTTGTGGACGCCATGGTATGAAATTGCGCTTCACTTATCCTAGCAAACTTCAGCTGAACCACGAAGACCCAAACTCCCCAAAGCGCATGAACTAAAAGGTTGATTGATGCTGTGAATTCTCTATAACCTTCCGTTGCCGCCAAGCAACTTTCCTCCATCGTTTCAATGTGGTGTAGCTGCGTGTTCGGTATCGGTGGTAATTAATGCTCTTCTAGCACAATGGAGTCACATCCATAGTGCACCAACCAGGCAGGTTTGTTTCATAGCTCCAAGAAGACGACGGCTCTCCTCTTCTAGAGATGAGTACCGATGGTGGCGGATTTTTGTCACTGGTTAGGTAGCAAGGACCAAATCAGCCTCTACCTGGGAGAGAATTCTAGCGACTAATTGCTCTGATCGGTAGTTTTCCGTTGTTTCCCCTTTTAGAAGGCGAGTGCCAGAGTAGTACTCTAACAAACGGGCCATCAACCGCATATGATATTTTCTTTCTTATCCTTGTCATTTCCTCTAAGCTCACACACACACACACACACACACTTACATGTAGCACACATGATGGAAAACCAGTGGGTAACATAGAGATTGGTTCGGTGCCAGGTTCGGTGCCACGCTGGGGGGAGATTTGAGGAGAGGGAAACCTGCAAGTCGTCGCGTAGGTCGAAGCGGGGTCTCGCCACCCTGTGGCGGAGGAACGCGCTACCTCCCGGGATAAACCATTCACCTCACTGACGGGTAACAGTAGATGCCCCGGAGTGCGCCACCTTCAGGGTACACGTACGGTGGGAACGGAGTGGGTGGAAGGCGCGTGCGGCGCGGTGAGCGGCGGTGGCGTGACGCGGCCCAGAGCCGGTGGCGCTGCCGCTGCGAAATCGAAGCCCGGCCCGCGGCCCGTGACGCCAGCGGCGCCGGAATGCGCCCGCGCCCGCGCTGCGCCGCGCCTCCTGGAAGCGCCTCCGCGCCCCGCGTTCTCACGGGTGCGGCTCCGCCCTCGGACGCTGCGCCGCCGGGCCGCGGACCAGGAGAGCAGGGACCTCTTCAGAGCTTCTGGGCGGAGAGCGGGGATGACTAATGTACCGGCGATTCGAAGTAGCATTCGGGCTCGTGCGGAAGGGATTTTGATGTTTATTTTGTTATTTCTGCGAACAGACATTTGGCTTGATTGATTAGTGATTAGAGGTCGTTAGTTCCGTAAGTGTAGTACACGTATGATGATCTTCCCCGTTAAAGGCGAGATCCGGCGCCGACATGCCCCTTCGGCTTACGGGCTTTTCCCGAACCAGGTACCACCCACCAGCGGGACTCCGTCCCAGCCGGAACAAGCTCTAAGCACTCCACTTATCTCCCGAGATATGTGGTAGTGTAGTGTTTGTAAGTGTTAGTGTGTGTAAGTAAGAGTTGAGGATAGAAGAAGAAAGAGGAAGGAAAGATCGCGTGCATTCGTTAGAGTGCCGTGTGGCTACCACCTCCACACTTACATGTTCCGGGAGGCCGAAGCCCCAGGGTGGATATCTTGCGCTTTAGCGTCTAATCTCACCCCCCGCAAACTCCATGGGTAATTTGCGGACCGAAATCGGATTGCAGTCCGATTTGGCTCAAGTTGACCCTCACGGTAACCTTCCTACACAATGCCTAGGTGAGGCCGCCCTGCCAGCTCAGAGCTCCCAATTATCCGGATTGGTACCGGAGTCAATGTTGCCAGTATTGACAACGCGCCACTCACATACGCCGAAACACCAAGTTTCTACTCATACCCAGAGTATTGGGCCACTGCCACGACGAATCCAAGTGCCCACGAGGGCCGCCCAGACTGAGGCCTGGGAGGCTCGAGGCCCTCTTCCCGTCTCCCCACTGCCTGCACTTTCAGGCTGACGACGTGGGTACCGCCGTTTACCAAGGCAACCTGACAGGGGGTAATTTCCGCCGGACTTTTATATGTGGATTCCGAGTCAGATTACGAAGCCCGAAGACAACGCAAGAGCCGCTGTTCACCCAATCCTGCCCAAAGGTCGGCGCGCCAGGGGCCCAACTGGTGGAACGGAGGGTTGAGCCGCCGAACCGGAGCTTGGCTTACGCACTGGGTACTGCGTCGGAATTTGCCTGGTGTTGACCGGAGGCACCGCGGAAAACTACCGATCGGAGACGCCGGACGCCAGAATTCTCCTCCAGACCGAGCCTGACATCGACCTAACTATGTAGTTAGTGCCGAAAATACTGCCACCGCCGGGAGAGGAAACGTAGGACTTCCCAGTCACAGGCACTGCAGTGACATCAGTAGATACCTTGAGTAACCTTCATTGTCGAAATGCCACCTCTATAGGTCTGGTAAGGGTTAATTACCTACCTAATTTCGTTCTAGATTTGTCGAGATATATGTGAGTTTTCTGTAGCGGAGATCCGTGACATAGATCCAGTAGCCCATATCATTGAAACACGAAACACAAGAAGGAATATAAAATAATAAAATATAGTACTGAAATCAATTAGTCAATTAACAATATAATTATTCGGACATTCCACAAAATGTTGTAAGATACGTGATCGCCAGAGGTAGATGGGTAACGAGGCTGAGGGAAAGTTTAAAAGATGTAAAGAGTGGGCGAGTGAGAAGTTGAGAAAAGGGCGAAGATGCAGCGAACAGGTGCTAGGAGGTCCTCAGAAGCGCCCGATTTCTGAGGCAAACACCGATGTGGAGGCACGTTACCTTGTGCTTTCCGACACTCTACGTAGCGCACAGTGGGCCAAATGACGCAATCAAAGACGCCTGAGCAACGGAAAAACAGAAAGGAGGTTGTTGTTTTGAATTATTCTGGTGAACATGAAACACCAATAATCTCCTTAGCTACATTGTTATCTCCTCCAGGAAGAGATATCACCATATATTTTTCCTAATCACAAGAGCGAGTAATCTTGAATCCGGTAGGACAAAAATTGCTTCTATTGTTATGAAACGTATAGATGGTTTGAGGTGTTTGCTATTTAAACCAACTCGTTTCATTTGTTGTAATTTTACAAGTAAGACCAAATGTCGCGTTGTATCCACAACAAATTGCTAACGATGGGATATGGTGTCGCAATTTTTGCTTGGAAATAGGCTGGATTTTAAAAGAGACTTTCATGAGATTATGAAGAACCCCCTAAAACAGGACTACTCAAATTCAGTAATTCGGGCAGACTCACAGCTGTGGTCTGCTGCAGTGTTTGCCCGCAGTTTGGGCTAGGCATGCCAAATGGACTGCTCTCTTGAGCAACCCTGCCCTAGGCTTGAAAAAATGCAAAAAATAAACAAAAACAAATGATGGAATGATATTTTTCGAATGAATCGCCTCCATCAAGAGGTGCGGTTGGATGATTACGAAATATTAATTGACAGGTCTACTTGCCTACAACGGTACGACTCGATATTTATTTATTCATTGGAGTTTTGTGACCCTTCAACAACCAAGGTCATCGAGGTCTATGTGTTGGCATTAGGGGCTCGAACTCTCAACATTTGTAACTGAGGTCGACAACGCGCTACCACCTTAACGACTTCTGCTATTCTGGTCCGCGTAAATTGTTTTATTATCCGCCCTCGCGTCTCTTGGCCCAAGACATGCTCTGCGCACAGCGCCGCTCCCCGACGCGTCGTGGTGACCGCACGCGCCGGCGGCGGCGAGCGGCTGCGATCGGCTGACGCGCGTGAGCGTGCGTCACGGCTGAGTCACGCGCGTCCGCCGCCGCCGCCTCCGCCGCCGCCTCCGCCGCGACCCTGGTCAGCCGCACGGGCCGCGCCTCTCTCGGGGAGTGCGGAGTGGTATTGTTCTCAGGACGCGTTCGGATACAGAGATAGTGCATCTTCTTTGGAGCGAGGTAGAGAGATGAATGATTGATGTTTCCAGGTTATGGTAATTAGTCCCGTTAGGGTAATGAATGATTTATCCCGGGAGGTGGCGGTGATTCGTTCCCGCTGGATGATGAGATCCGTCGACGACCTTTGCGTCCGCTTGTGGGGATTTGTCCCTCCAGGTATCCGTCCAGCGGGGCGTACGCGTCGCCCCAACCGGGACAAGCATTAAGGCTCCCGACATGTATGGTAGGATAATGCATTTAAAAGTGTAAGTATGTGTGCGTAAGGGGAGATGATACGATAAGAAAGCTGCAGGAAAATTCGCGTGCGGTCCATGGCTCGTTTGTTAGAGTATTTTGGAATGCCCTGACAATCGCCTGGTCTTCAACAAAAGTACAGAAATCTAGAATTCTTCTCCAGGCAGCCGGTGAATTTGTCTTGGCTCTACTGCTTGTCTCCAAAATCCGCCACTGTCATTACTCGAACTCTATGATATCCCGTTGGAGAGGAGAGATCTGAGCCGGTACCCGCACCGGGTCATCGTTAAGAGATACCATAAACGAACTTTCGGGCATGCATCCGCTCTACCTGCTGCGATATGTGATCGTCAAATTCTTTTCCCCCACCTATTAGAGGCTAGAGCTCACCACTGTCTGTGCAACCTTTTTTTCTCACTGATCGATGCATCCCTTAAGAGGTTTGGGCAGGCTTCTTTCAGAAGGAACGTTAAGCTGTGAGAAACAAGTTGTCTGACGTCTGTCATTAAATGAAGGTGCGCTCTGAATTGAAACACTTGTGAAAGCAGACACCACTGCGTATGTAGCAATTTAGCGAACCTACTTTGATAAAAACGAAGATATTGAGATAGATTAGTAGCCAATGTTTTCAGATTGGCATGACCGCTTATGCATCATTGCTCATCTCTCCCTCTCAGGCCAATCTACCAGTAATTTGTCAGATTCAGAGGAGTTTCTTCGACACGATCGTTCAGTCGATCTTGTCGAAAGGAATTGCTTATTTCAAAATTCTTGAAATCCATCTTTATCACTCACTTGAGATTCGTGTATGTGTGTTGACCGCAGTTGAGAACTCTTTCAACTCAAACATGATGAAGATTGGCTTAAGTGTATTTACGCGTTGTAGACAAAGAGAGTAGAATGTTGTGATGTAACGTATTTAATGTCAATGGCGGTGTTCTTCAGTATTCATTACAATTTTTATTACTGAGATTAATACAATCAAAAAATGCATAGTTTTAACTGCAGCCTTGAATTATTTCTGCGTGTCGCACAGATGTGTGGCTGAATAAAAGCCGGACAAAACACGTTCTATTATCGATCGTTCCCGCTGACTGGCTTTTGCGGTGTTGGAGGGCGAGCGCGCTCCTTATCTGCCTATTAAGTATCGCGTACGTAGATCTCTGGAAGGAATCAAAACTATCCGAACCGCTCATTGTCGGCTGATCCCAGCAGTCTGAGCGTAGAGCATACTCTACGAGCAGTTGATAGTTCCGGTGTGTTTCGCGTGTGAGAAACATCATGCACTTTTCTTGCAGAGGAGAAAATAATTTAATGCAGATTTTAATTATTTTTAATAATACAAATAATTTTAAATATAATTTTTAAAAAGTGCTATCACTTCCGTGCTAACATAGTTTCAATTTCACAACTATCGAAGTTTCAATTTCATAATTTGCAATTTTGAAACTACCTAACTATCAAGTTTGTAACTACGCAACTTTTAGCGTCCCAGGTGTTGTCGACGATAACGAACTCGTCGCCGAGTAGGATCGAGTCTGACCGAGTCCCTTTATATGACTCTAGTCTGAATACACATAACTTCGCCATGACGCTGTAATTCATTGACTTTCCCAGGTATTCGGGTGCGTTCAGAGGAGTAGATAGGCATTGGGGTCAAAATTGCATTTGTTTAAAAGAAAGTCCATATACATTTATCACCATTCACGTGAACACAAAATTTCACAACTGCATTTGTTTTTGAATTGTGAAAGGAAATACTTTGCTTCAGAACAGTTGAAACTCATTACGATGTGACCGCCATCTTTCCTTTAAAACACATTTTCTCAAAATGTAAATTTAAAAATTGGATTCGAAGATAACTTTTAAATTTATGGGGAAAATTTAATGGATCAGTATTTACACCAAGAACCAAATAAAATAGTTCACCAATGTTAGTTTTTATTTATGATTTTTTTATTATTGAAAAAACATTCATTTTAATATGCAATAAATTATTTAGGATAAAAAAGTGTAGAATTTGCTGGTTTGATTAGAATTCTGGTACTTTCTGGAATATAGCTCCACAGTTCCCAATTAAGAAGAAACGAAAAAAATATTTTTACGTGAGGTTTTATTAGTTAAAAAGTAAATAGCATCATTTTTGGAAGAGTCCTGTTGAAAATTTTAAAAAATGGATATTTGGCATTTTTTTCAATTCAGTATATTATTTTCCATACAAAGGCAGCTGAAAACAAACAAGCGTCTGGTTATAAAATTATTTCATGTAAAATGAAGTTTTAAAACTCATTGAAAGTGTCCTACGCCATAACCGAGTCTATCCCCTTAAGGCCGCGTCGCCAGTGACGTCGCCGCCTGTTCGGGCGGCGCGTCTTTTCCGGCGCGCGCCCTTCCTCGTTGGGCGGCGCAAACAACGGCCGGCGGCGACGCGTGCCAACAGTGTCCTCCGGGAGAGCACGTCGAAATGTGTAACGCGCAGGTGAATGAGGGGAATGTGTGTCACGCGGGCTCTTGGTGCGACGAGTTGTAAGTCAGGATATTGTGTACATGTTGTCCTTGTTGGATCTACAGAAGCATGTGTTCCTTTAGCACTTTTTGGAGATGGAATTTGAATCTGTGGGCCAGAAGTGGAATTTGTGGTCGAGGCTGGGTTTCATGTAATGTTGTTTGTAATGTCGTAGTTGGAGGTTGAATATTTCTGAGAGACGCCTATGCCTTTTTGCTAGATTGTAAAGGTTCATGGATACTCGTGGAAAAATTTAAGCTTTTTAATTATGTAATGTTGTTACATCGTAAATATCATGGATACTTTTTGTGGTATTATTACAAAGAAAAAAACACTACATGTAGTTTTAAAACAAATGTTGAAAACCTGTAAATAAGTAAAAACTAGCTGTATTATTCCTTTACAAAAAGTCTGCCCTAAACAGCCAACGCTTAAAACAGTCGCGGGTCACGGTGTGCCAGCATCAAGCAATACTGCATTCAAAATCCTTTCTGGGAAGACTAGGTTGATAGACATATTCTTACCGCCATTATTTCTTGAACATCCATATTTACCGACAATGAATGCTTGTATTTTGTTTGGTGTTAGTAATTATGGGATAATGCTCGCGAGATGATTAATGTTTGTATTCAATAAAGACACGCTCTCCATTTTCTGGTTTGTTTTGCAGGATTTTCCGTACAATCTCTTTCAGCTTGCTCTCGGAAACACAAGTACCGTACTCTGCTCTCATCGCAACACAAAACGCAAATTCTGCGCGGCACGGAGAGCCCTCGCTGTCGGCAAAGGAGAGGAGCTGAATGAAGGAAGTGCCTGGCGATGCCCCCGATGTCGTAAATCCAGCTTGTTGAGCTGACGTGGTCTACATGCGTACAAAGCATTTAAATGCCTGACGAAAGTCGTTTCTTGGCTGATATCGTACATTATTTCGTAATAATTCTTGAATAATTTCTAGCTCTTGTCGTAAGCAAGAATATTTAGAAATTGTATCATTATGGAAAAATGTCGGAAGGCTAGCAATTCTCTCTGCAACAACAGGAGTGAGAAATCGTTTGAATTGAGGAGTGGGAGATCCCTGGAAGTGAAAATATTACATTACATCGTAACGAACAGCACTAGCGTTTACATTGATAGCAACGCGCGTGGGTGTGGGTGGATACGATGGCAACTTCAGTTGAGTTGCGTCTACCGACACACTACATACACTCACTCATACTCACATTCCCCTTTATGCCGTACAACTCAGGCGAAGTGCTTCTCATCTCATAAGACATACAACAAACACCCAGCACAGATACACATCGTACACGCCCACCCACTCTCGCTCACACACGCGGAGGCGCGTGCGAGTGCGTGGGCGCTGGCGATGCGACGCCGCTTTACGTAATGTCCTCGCCCCGCCCCCGCCCCCGCCCCGCCCCCGCCCCCGCCCCCGGCCGGCGCGGCGCGGAGCGGCGGAGGTGTATTTCGGGGCGGAGGCGCGGGCGCGGCTGGCGGGCGTCCAGCGGCGCGCGGCGGAGGGAGGGGGCAGGGGCGGGGAGCGAGTGCCGCTCGGACTAATTCGGACCTGCGCCCGGCCCAAGGGCGACGGCCCCCGCCGCGCCGCCCGCGCCACTCGCACCCACCCACCCACGGCTTTCATGGAATCCTTCCTACAGTGATCGCCAGCATGGTTGTTGCTGGTGATGTTATTAGGGGATACGGGATGCGTTGGCGAAGAGTTCGGCGTATGCGCTTTGATAAATGTAAAATCTGTTCGATATTGTTAGTTAACAGCATGAAACCGAACACTAATCTAACTATACGGGCGGCTGCGACGGATGTAGGCTACAACAGCGGGGTCGCTCCTTCATACGGCGCAAATGCTTTCATCTTGTGATTGTAATGGAGTAGGCGAAGGCAATCCATCAATCCATAGCCTTATCTACATCAGGCTGCTCCAACTCTGCTTCCGCGGCGGCTTCCACGGGGGCGCCCTCGTGCAGTGGTGGCCGAGTAGGAAGTTGTCGAGGGGGAAGCGCTCTCCCTTCGCATTTACGCTTTGCTTTTCGTGGAAACAATAGGAGTAGTGCGATGGCTGGCTGAGGAAGCCACAATCAATCCAGGGGATAAAAGATTTGCAGGATTCCATACTTTTAAAGGACAGATTCTTTAATACCCTTAATTTGTCGCGGTAGTATCAGAATTTACATGTGGAAGTCTTTTCCAAGCATCATAAAATGCAGCGAAGATTATATCAATCTGTGGGGCAACGTATTGTTGTGAGCAGCTTTTCTCCGCAATGGAAATAATAAAAAACCAAAGAAAGAATCAACTTGACGAGACATAGAAGTACGTTCTACGCATCGCAACAGTCCAAGAACTGATACCAGATATTGCTTTAATTCTTAAGACAAAGATATATCTAAATTTAATTGAATAAAATATTGTTGTTGAATTGAAAGGATTTGTACGTTTCCTGTTACACATTAAGGCTTCTTTCTGAGTGGGAGCCCTGGTGTGCCCACCTACACAACCTAACCGCTTCCTGCTTCGGCTGTCAGGTCAAAGGCCAAGGTCAATTCGTTCCCCAGGGCTTATATTTCGCCAAGCGTCGGAAACCTGTGTTGACAGCAGTTTGTGATCGACAGACTCCGCTTGTGCCCGCGATGGTTCGTGGGCGCCCGCGTGCCAGCCCGCGGACAGCTGAGTTGGAACAGTCTGATCTACACCATTATTGGTCAGTTCATTCCTGTCGTGGAAATTCAATTATCAGTTACTTGTAATTTCTAGTCAACAGACGTTACAGATGTGGCAGTATATGAACAAGAAGAAGAAACTAAACCTAACATGAAAAGTGACTTTTGTCGTTCATAGTTGTTCCAGATCCGGTGATTTATTTCCAGACACCATTGTTATCGACTAGACATTATATCACTTAGCATGATGTACAGACTGCACAAAATGTCTGCAACGAGAAAGAAAGAGTAAGAGTGGAAGTTTTCCTGTTTATTGATTTGAACTTTTGTCCCGAATTCGCGTTTACCTGAAGGATAATTCAGAAGAAGTCTTCGTGTAAGGATAATAATGAAGGACCCTGTTTCTATAACTGGCACTTTCTCTTATCACTTTGATAACAGACAATACCATCGTTCGTTGATAGAAATATAATACAAAAATTGCTCGATTTTACAGACCCAGTTAATTGCAGGCTTGTTCCTGCATTCTACTTCGCCATTCTAGAAACATCTTGCCGCCACTGATCTTGTTTTCATTTGCCATTTCTGGGAATTGGTTTGGAGATTTCATTATTAGCTTAGAATGTTACGAAATTTTCCAAACAGCTGGTACAACTACACCGCCAAACAGGGATCGCTCAGAACGTTTTTCGGTCCAGATGGCCTGTCATGCAGAGAAATTGAAGACGCTGGGCATACGATTCTTTTGTCTTGTTTCTCACTATCTTACCTCACCAGTTGTCGCTTATTTATAACGCTTTGTTTTTAATCTTGTAGTGAAAGGTGCAGGTGCATTTGCATTTCTGACGTATATACACTTCATGATCGGAAAATCTGATTATACGCTGTTGCTCCGTTGCTCAGCGTTGAATACCCAATTAACAAACATATTTGCGTAAGAGAATCTTCAGTTCATTGGGAGGTGTTTGTGAGGTTAGTGAACAGCGATGGGTTTCCTGTTTATATTATGCCGCGGCGGGGTTCGTTCAACACGGTTTTCCTTGGTGGCCCGACTGCTAGCCGCTGCTCCGAACTTCGCCTTTGGCACCCGGCTCGGGCCCATTGTCACGCGTTGAGGACGCGCGATCATTGCCAGCAGGGGCGCAGAGGGCGAGCTCGTGTCCAGAAGGTTCTCATACTTCTCTCGACAGGTAGTTGGAAGCTGCTTGAGAAATAACAGCGAGGAGGAAATAGATCAGGAAGTTGTCAGATGTATACTGATGCATGGGATTTCGGATTCTAATTAAATGTTTTTATTGATAGAACGGACATGTCATACGCGTTGTTTTTTGTACGTTTTAGGATTATTTTAATTGTTAAGTGATATTAATATGAATATTCGTTAGTTCGCATTGTTTTAATTATTGGCTAATATGCAATACGCTAGTATTTCAGCTTAAGCTTCTCAATCTGAAGGCATTGCAACTTCATAAACAATTATTTTTAATGCTTGGGATAACAAGAAAAAAATTCAATTTTCGAATAATGAAGTTGATATGTGCGGGATATAGAATCATACGACTCTTACCAACGTTATAGGTTAAGTCTTAAATTGATTCACCAATGATGTGTAATGATTCTATCTATCATATATATATATATGATATATATCATATATATGATAGATATATAGTTGAAGTTAAATATATATATATATATATATATATATATATATATATATATATATATATATATATATCAGTCATTCAGATAAAGAAATAGAAGTGGACGATTTGGAAATAGAGTATGTAATTTATTGAAGATAACGACGATGATGGTGTGACATTGGAGGCTATAACGATGAAGGTGATCGTTGGAGACGTGACGATGAGAGCAGAGCTGATGAGGGTCACGCTGACAAGGATGATGATGATGGTGTGATGTTTGTGATAACGATGTTACTGGTCGATAACAAGACATGCATTAAGATGACAGTACATGTATTTATTGTCACCTTTAAAAATACCCAAGGCAGAAGCGTAGGTGTGTGCTTGTTGTATGCACGGAGGATGGCACCTGGGCGGTTGCCCCTAAGCCATTCTTCGCTTTACTAATAATAGCTACCCTATTAGTACAAAATATTCATTCATTCAAAATAAGTATTTTAAAGTATTAACGAAGAGTTTTATATCACGCTCTTTTTACATTCCTTTTATGTTATTTGTATTATAATGCTTTTAGAAGATTTATTTGCAAATTCTATATATTTCTATGGTCATGCTGCAATAACATACAATTCATGTTACTAATGTTTCAATTACATGCTCCAGTAATCAATATACACATTCCATCTCGTTAGTTCTTTAGGTTCTGTTACTTCATGCTTTCAGTTACTGACTATCCTGTTATATATTGTTTGAAAAGCAATCTCTTGTCTTAAGCATGCCTTATGAGGGCGTGTGGTACCCACAACGATGACGCTGATGATGATGATGATGATGATGATGATGACGGCGGTGGTTGGTTTGCGTGCGTGTGTGGCACGGCAGGGTGGCGCGGGGGGCGAGCCCGCTGCGAATAGCCAACGGCGCTGCGCATTGGCAGTAGGCGCCGCCCGCCGCCGCCGCCGCCGCCGCCGCCGCCGCCGTCGTTGTCAGCGTTCCAGTTCGGCCGGCGGTTCTGCGCAGTTGGGGGCTCGCCTCCCGCGCCACCAGCCACGCGCCGCCCGCCGCCCGCCGCCCGCCGCCCGCCGCCCGCCGCCCGCCGCCCGCCGCCCGCCGCCCACCCGCTCTAATTGCTCAGGCGACTGCGTGCCTTCGGCGGGAGAATTACTCACACTTGTATCTTGTGCTCGCTACGCAGGAAGGTACCAATGGGGAGATTGAAGACAAATCAGCATAGTATTCAATTGGCACCTTTAGTGTCTATGCAGTTTTTTTTATGGAAGTTTATCTTGGTAGTTTATTTCGGTGGAAGGTAAATTTTGCGAAATCATTAACTGAAATAGTTGTATTTCAATTAATAAAGTTAGAAACCAGAAACAACCGTAGTAAGACAATATTGAAGATTGAAAATGAATATTTTTGGTTACCTGCGACATACCGACTTTTGGGATTTCTGACCGATTAATAAAGTACCTTAAGATTACTTATTGCTAATTATTTATTTTCGTTTAAGATGGTCGCGAGGAGGAATAGTAACACGTACTTTCTACCCGCGTTCTCTTTGGAGCCCATCCCGTCGGTGACCTCTGCCACCTAGATGAGATTCTCCCTTTCACCGCCGAATGTCGTTGTCGGTTAAGTGCCATTTATCCGAATTGTGTGGTCTGGAGAGCGTGATATCTCGCGAGGATGGGATGTTTTCGGAGAGTTTTAGTTTTTTCCTGCGCTTTTTCAGGATTATTTTACATGCCACGAGCGTGACAGGCAGAGTGAGGATTCCCGTCCTTGAAAAAAATCTACTGCCCCCAGCTGGGATCGAACGAGCGAAGCTAAGGATCTAACGAAATTAAAAGCAGTACGTCCCACCTCCCTAAGTGCCGGAAGCCAGTGTGCTAGCCATTCACCGTGGAGGTGCGACGTCTTGCTATTCATTGTAACTATTAATGTGAATGATACAGTACATTACAAACATTACAAACAAGTACTAACATTCCGACATTAACTTTAATTTGTAATGCTAACATGGTATAATGCTAACATTAATTTCAAAGAATGTTATCATTACACATAAGTATAATATATTTCCATTCTTTCTAATCTAATTTTTTACTTTACTCTTGTTTATTCCCAAACACTTTATACAGCGCTAAAATGAGTCTAAATTAAAATTCTGTGAGTACCGCTTCACTACTTCTTGATTTTATTAATACATTTTAAAATGTAGGTACTAGTGTCTTCGGGGAGGCAGATGGATTATCGTTAGTTGTGATAGATTTTCTGCAATGGACGTGCTATCAGAAAGAAATAAGAGTATTCCCTCACGGCGCATTGACTGCTTTGCACCCAATATATAATTATTGGACTGTTAAGTCGATTGCCAGAGTGTAGGAATGTCAAAATTAGCGAATGCGCAGAATTGCGAAAAGGAAAATAAAGGGGAGATATGTCGCGTCGCGTCTTATCACAGGAAGCCCTCCAACGCCTTCTCGCTGCTTTGGGGCGCGAAAACCACAAGATTCCGCCTGCGATGGAGCGTGAAGTGGCCGATACTACGGGCTTGGTACCCGCATGTGCTTTTGCTTTGTTTGACGCACTTCCCTCCTCCAACGTGCTTTCTATTTGTGGCTTCTTGGCTAAACAATAACCAAATACCTAGGAAGTTACATTAGATAGAATAACATAGAAGAAAGAACCATATATTGATATTGCTTACAAAACTTATGCGAAAATGGTCAAACGTTACCCATTAATAAATAAAAACTCTGCATTAAGAATAGAAAACGGAATAACAATTTATAACTATATAATTCGCCCGTTGCTCACCTATGTGTGCTCGATATGGGGAGGCGCTGCAAACACGCATATTAATAAATTGGAAATAATCCAAAAGAAATTTCTAAGACTGCTTACCAAAGCTCCCAAGTTTGTGCCTATTGCACAATTTCAAAGAGAGTTAAAAATTAGTTGTAATAAAGTGTACATACATAAACTATCGATTTTTTTATTTACGGCTTTGAAGCTTGTCCTAGCAAAAGAACATTCAACCTTGGCCGTACAGCTTAGGCACCAACCAGGATATTGTCATGCTTTCCAAAAGATCCCTTAAAGCCGCCATGAATTGCTGGTGATAAGGTTATAAACATTGTATGTGTGTGTAATAACTGTATGTTTCATTCACATATGTGGTATATTTACTCAATGTTATAAAAATGGCTTATATGAATGTGTGTTTGTTGTAGCTCGGTGGGGAAACGAACGACATTCAATTTCACTATTAATGATTACTACTCCGTAGTCGACATTTAAAAATTTCTTCATCACCTTCCACGTGTGATGAAGATTAAAATCCAGGATGATCCATTAGGAATTTGTGTTAGACAATGCGAGTTAGCAGCAGAATTTTGCAGGATTCTCCCGTTTCGCATGTTCTTCTTGCCACTATTGTTCCATCATGGTTCAAATCATAATCATCACGACTGTCATCAAAACCATTCGTCTCAGCTGTGGCCGAAAACATAGATACTGAAAACCACAATAGAGAAGATTTCTCTTGTAGGAGGCGAATGTTTATCAAACACCATGAAACTATTTGAAGAGGCGTCACGTATAGAAAATTCTTCTTTCCCATGTGCTATCACCATACGTGTACCTACACTCTATTGAAATAATGGAGAGCGGAGATAAAAAAGTGTGTGCATTGATATAAAGAGGAATAAAATTAATAATTAAGGTAAATGGTCTCTGATAATTAGAATCCGAATCATCGACGTTCTTACTTTTAAAAACTTCGACAAATTTAACCCTTAGAGTTAAGTAAATATATAGTAAGACATAAACTAAGACAAAGTCAATCCTCATACCTTTCTAGAGAATACATCTATCAAAATTTTAAAAAAATTCACTCAGAATATATATTACTGAAAAAATAGAAGAGCATCTTTAGTGCTCTGAAAAGTCAGTTACACATCGCGTACGGCACATTATTTTTGTACATTAACGTAATGCGAGCATTAACGTGATAAGATTTTCAGACATTTGAAGTTGTGTTTAGCCACTTACCGTGTTTCGCCATTGGGCTTTTGAAAAGCGGCCGTATGCGCTTGAAACGTGGCGAAACTCCATCGTGATATTGGACTAGCCAAAGACTTATGAACAGACGTTTTGTTTCTGTTTAGATTTCTGCTTACCTAATGATATCTATGCCGAACGGCAGCCCATTTGCCTTCCATCTCACTGCATTTGGTTATGACTACTGATGCAGCCTTAGGGTCTAGACGAAGCTGACTGCTACAATCTGCTATTTGTTGAGCCTTCTGAATTGAGTACTAGAGTGAATAGTAATATAAAATATGTATTGGCTCTTCCTGCTGCATTTTTATTTCGGGAATGTTCAAATTATTTAATTAAAAGTAATGAAAGATGTAATATTGTTTTTATTACAAGGGTATATTCCGTGAAAGAAGTGCACTAACGAATACAATTAATTTGTTCCTCGTATATCCCCTTTTCTTGTTTCTTTCGCCCTTTCCTTCTCTCGCTTTCTACTTCCCGCTCCGTCTTTCTCCTGCACCTTCTTTCTTCCGCTCCATCCCTTCATCTACCGCTGTCTCTTCATTTCCCCCTCTATCTAACTTTCCCTCTCCCCTTCTGCCTTCTCCTCTTTCTTTCCTCCTTCCTTTATCACCTTCTCTTCCTCTACTCTCTCCCTCATCCTCCCCCATCTCTCCTCTCTCTTTTCCCCTACCTCTTGCCCCTCCTTGCACTCTATCCCTCTATCGTTCTCCCCCTCTCTCTCCGTCACCCTCTCTCTCCCTCACCCTCTCTCTCTCCCTCTCTCTCCCTCTCTCCCCTCTCCCTCTCTCCCCTCTCCCTCTCTCTCCCCCTCTCCCTCTCTCTCCCTCTCCCTCCCTCTCCCTCCCTCTCTCTCCCTCTCTCTCCCTCTCTCTCTCCCCCTCTCTCCCTTTCCCACCATTCCTTGTTTTAGAGTCCAAATCGAGCCTTGGCGTTTCTCCCGTGACCTCACAGTACAGACGAATTCTTAAAGAGATCATGGGGGAGGGTCCATTTGAGGATTGAGTTTGACCTTTGATTGCGAATTTATCCAGAGAACAAACCCAGTTATGGAGTCAGCCTGGAATGTGCTATATGTGTTAGTCTTGTTATTGATTCTATTTATACCTCGCTTACTACGACTCCACTGCAATTGAAATGAATTCGAGCGTAACCTTGACCTCGAGGCGCTCTTCAGAAATGAACGTGGAACTGTTAGTTATGTGTCTGGAGCAGATAAAACCAATAAATGTTCATTCAGATTTAAAATTAGAGAAATTATTGTCGAATTGCAGTTCTACAGATATAAACTGCTGAATCCGTCTAAAAACCTTGCTCGTGAATAAATTGATTATTTTCATAAACAGCCTTTTCTAAGTAAGGTAATATATTGAGAAAGTCTATTGTATTTTTGTGTGTCTCATAAGTATTACCAAAAAAATATCAGCCAAACTATTTTGGTGATAAAAATGTATGAAGTGCGTAGAATTAAAATTTTTATCGAATCTCTCAATGTATTGCCACCGTGGTGCTCAGTTTTCGCCATCCATCTCGCCATCGTACAAGTGCGAGAACAAGACACATTCCATTGGACAACCTTCGCTCGTGAGCTTTCGTGCCAGCCCTGTGTTAGAGAAAGAGCCGGCATACATCTAGATGGCACTAACGGAGCGACCCGAAAGCCCTTAACTTCGCCCATCTGGTCTTATCAATTCCCTTGTCTTGTCATTCGAACTCACAGCCCCGTAACGCGTGCTTGGGCCCAAGACCCTGCACCGGCGTACATACATGCAGCACGTATTTGCATAATTTCTTAACGGAATAGCGCAATATTCTCACGTGGGAACGTCTTTTCTTTTTTCATCTTTTCACAAGGCATCACTGAGACGTGGGCACCGCCAGACCAACCTTGAACTTTGCCCGTCTGCTCGCCTACAAACTATTTTCGACGGCTCGTCGTCGGAGACGAGTGACTGGCGGCGAGGCTGCCGGACGGCCTTCCCGGGTGTCGATGACTCTGGGAGCGCAGACTGGCTGCGCAGCAGCGGCGGCGGCGGCGGCGGCCACCTCCAGACGCGACAGAGCTACTAGCGTCTCGCACACTGGTCCGAAAACGATCGAAAGGTGTTGAACCATGTATCTCAAAATTTGGCCAACCGGAGGGATAAGGACACTTGATAAGGACACTTAGGAGCTGTTGATGATAAGTGGCATAATATTAACATTTTCTGCTACTGTCGTTTTCGGCTTAGGAAATGAGAATACAAACGCAAATACTATGACATTCCGTTAGAAAAAAAATCGTGAAAATGGAAGAAGGCTTACTATTTATTAACGTACATATATTTTGAATCCACACAGAAAATTTACGTACTTTTGGGCATCTCTCATAATGGACAAATAAACGTTTAAAGGAAACGGAAAGCGAAAAAATTATGTATACGAGTAGTTTCAACTTTTCAATATGTATATTTAAAATTCCATTTTTTCTTCATATTTTTCGTCGGGGTAAATGCGTTCTTATCAAAGGCCTAGTAGTGTAATTGAGCATGCGCGGCGTTTGGGCTGACCGGGTGCAGCGGCGCCGAGACGCGCCAGGGCGATCGGTCGTGCCTGGGGCGGGCCTTCATGCGCTCGTTGGGCCCCGGCCGCGCCGCGGATTCGAGTGTCTGCGTCTGATTTGTATTTCGAGTCGAGGAGCAGAGCTCTCATTACCATAGAGCGACCACTCGTTGACGTCACGCTGCGCCATCCATATGAAGCAGGTGGGCCGAGCGGCAACGGCGCCCAGGGTCTGCCCCCTCGCCTCCGCCCCCTCCTCCCCCCGCGCCGGCCGAGTGCGCAAGCGGTCACAGCCGCAGCCGCCGCCGTCATCGCCTGCGCCGTGTCACCCGTATTGTCACAGCTTCGCAGCTACCGACTCCGCCGCCGCGGCCGCCTTCCGCGGTGTCTGCGTCTGCGTTTGCGTTGCAACCTCTGCCGCACGTCTCCTCCCACACCACCCTTTGCGTTGCTCGGAAGGATATTTAAAATTCTGTAGTTCTGTGAGATGTGGTTCTTATTGCTTATTGGTCGTTTGTGGAGAGGGCCCCAATACTATTTTTTACTTGGCGAACCTCCGTGCCTAGATTCGGCCTTGTTACACATCCACGACTTCCGTTTCGACAGTGTTTAAAAGAGCCAGCGAGCAATGTCTGAACTGCTCATGTTCCCAAGTGTACTTGCGGCAAAACACCGTGCGTTGCAAGTGGGGATGGGTAATCCAAGGACGTCCGGCGCTCTGAATCGCGGCGTGCGAGGGCCACGTGCCGCTGGCGCCTGCGCAGCCGCGCGGCGCAGAGCGGAGCGGAGCGGAGCAGAGCAGAGCTCGTCCCGCGCAAGAGGCCCCAAGCGGAAGCGGCGCGGCGCCGGAAACCGCACTGGCCGATGCACGGCGGGAGTCCCCGCCCGCAACCGCCTCCGTCTCCTCCTCGTCTTCACAGAAACCTCGAGCCCGCGCCTTCGGGTGAAGTTTATTGCGACGTCGCTATTGGGGGCAACGATAGATCAATTCTGTACTGATACCAGCATTTTTCAGTTCTTCAGTTTGTTAGCATATGATTGTTTTGATGCACGGAGAGAGTATCGAAAGAAAGGAAATATGGCAACAATATTTACAGCTTTTCAATTAGTTAATACTGTAAGACCCTATAATGATAATCCATTTCCACTTCTGAACACTATTTTGATTGGATTTTACAACTTACTTTATTTTAATTGACCAATTGATCTGTTGCGACGTGTGCCGTTTAAAATTTGGAGACTTAAATGTGTGTTAAGATCAAGAGATATTGGACTAACTGCTCAATTATTTTTTTTCTCATTTCGCGGATTTCGCAAGAAAAGCCAACCTTTCGGTCCACCGCAATATTTTAGACATAGTTTATTACCGCATTGCCTTCATAAATATTACATTGTCTAAAAAAATCTCAACTGTTAATGTGTACCCCAAAATACCCGACGAAACGATTGGTGATATTAAAAATGTGCCATTAAAATTCCAATTAAGACGAACAGTAGTCATTTCGATTTTCGAGTTTTTCCGTCACCTGCGAGTACAAAATTTAAGTTCCAAAATTGGAAGTTAGATTGTGTTAGAGATATTCGAATCTGCCTGTGACGAACGCTTATTTTATTTTGATCCGTATTTATCCCATCGCATCGTATCGGGCATACGATCTCCAGAGGCTTGTATGTAGGAGAACATTTTCTAGTATCTTGCAGTCCAAGTGTCAAAGAGAATTAATCGGAGCGAGGCAAAGGAACAAGAAACAGCAAGAAAGATACTGAGGATGAAATGGAATCACTGTATGCGAGAAGTAATGAAGCAGAGACAAAGATACCCAGAGACGAACTGATGATAAAATGATTCCCATTAAATCGTAAAAATTGCTATGCAGCCATGCCATGCCATAATATTTGCAGCGCTCCAGTTATTTGCCGCCCCGCTTGCCAGACTGTAATTTCTTGAGCGCCATTCGAGTGAAGACAATCCGCGACGTCTGGCGGTATGGACGATGAAGAGCAACGCCTGTCGCGTCCCTATTAGACATTCGCATTTTTCTCCCTACGCAGCCTTAATTACCCCGCTTTTCCCAATTAGCGAAGTCTCCGGCCGTCGCCGTTCCGCACCAGCGGCCGCGTCTCCTCAGCATCCTGCTGCCACCCGCGCCGTCACCCCCGCTTCACTGATGGCGTTCCCACCCCACCTGCGCCCCAGCCCTCGCACTCGCCTTCGGCCCCACCCCCACCCCCACCCGCACGCCACGTGACCCCGTCACTGCTCCATCACCTTTCTATTCTTCCTGCTTCTCCTCTTCCTTCTACTCTTCCTCCGTCTCCGTGTCTTCCTCGGTCTCCATGTCTTCCTCGGTCTCCGTGTCTTCCTCGGTCTCCGTGTCTTCCTCGGTCTCCGTGTCTTCCTCGGTCTCCGTGTCTTCCTCGGTCTCCGTGTCTTCCTCGGTCTCCGTGTCTTCCTCGGTCTCCGTGTTTTCCTCGGTCTCCGTGTCTTCCTCCACATTCTTTTCCCAATTCTACTGCCCCAGACCTTTCTGCCTCTTCTAAGCGTCAAATCTCTTCCACTGTTGCTGTTCCCGCTGCATTTCTATTCGCAACTCCGAGAAGGATATGATGGTTTACGCATATCGATGCTGTAATCAGATACTGTACATTAGAGAGTGTTGGCGTCTGGGTGGTTGGATATGACATTTTGATAACCGGAACCACTTGTAAGTTCAAATCCTACAGACCTCTTCTATTAACATATAAAACAAGAAACCATCATAGTAAAGACAAAAATGATCCTGTGTGTTTCCAAAAAGAGCTCAAAAAACGTTTAATATTACTTTTTATCTTCAATTGATGAATTTGTTTTATTAGCTAAGACGTGAAAAGCAATATCAAGGGATAATGAGGTGGTGCTAAGGTACTAAATATATACCATGATCCTTCAAAATTTATTACGGAAGATAAATGCGAAAATATCGAGATGTTTTGTAATTAAAATATAATAATAATAATAATAATAATAATAATAATAATAATAATAATAATAATAATAATAATAATAATAATAATAATAATAATAATAATAATAATAATTGTTACGTGGCTAGTGAGTGTGTGTCGTCGCCGGCGGGAGGGGAAGGAGAGGGGTCGGAGCTCGGAGGGCGGTAGGAGGTCGTGTCGGAGTGGGGCGCGTCGTAGGTGGCGCGCAGGAGGTAATTACGGCAGGCGCGGCTCTCGCGCCGCCGCCTGCCACCGATCCCTCGCAATCCGCCCCTCCGCGCAGTCGTCCGGAGAAATCCAAAAGAGGCGCATCATTCAGCGGAAGAATCTATGGATAAGGTAAAGTGTGTTGTTTCGAAATGCATATTTCTTTCGGGCAATGCTTGCAGTAACGGGCAATATAAAATACTTTAAACATAAGACAGACGTCAAATTCAAATATACAGATATTTTCACCTCCACTCGTGGTGACTGGACCATGGAATGGAGTGGTGTTATGAATATATATCCGCAATGTAAAATTGAACTTATAAAATGATTGAAACAATGTATTTACTCTCCTCTACATTCGTAAGAAAAATAAATATACAAGCCGGTTTTGTCATGTTCTTCATTAATATACACATGATCAGAACCGTTTTCTATATATTCTTTTTTTTTTTGTTGGAATGTCAGAAAATGTTTCTGGGCATCGTTTTGACCCACGTGACTTGTATCATTTTGACCCACTGCGCGAGTCCGCTTCCTCCGCAGGCAAAACGTATCGAAAGCAACAGAAAAACGACGATGGCGCTCACCTCTCCGGAAACCTACGCTAATTACTCGCAGCGGCGGCGCCGCAAGGCGCGAGGCACCCTGCCTCATCTCTCCTCCCCCTCCTCCCCTCCCCTCCCCCCTCCCCACCCCCCTGCCCCGGCGTCGCGACGCGCGCGTCGGCACCGTCTTAACGAGCGCGCGCCTCGCTGCGCCGTGACGCCATCCCTGGGCCGGCGACGCCCGCCCTCCACCCCGCTCCGAGATTCCCCATTCACCTGCACGCCCCCGCCGCCCTCGCCTCGTCCTCGCCCCCTGCTCACAGCTCTGTTGGAGCGTCTCTTAGTGGAGCAGAGGCTACCTCGTTTTTGCTCTTTAGTGTTTTCTGATCTCTTCGCGTGGAATTTTTGGTATCCTGCGCAGGTTTGTGGCAACGTTTCCGAGGATTCTCTCTTGGCATTATCTTGCTCTATTTTCAAGTAACATTTGTATCTACATCAAATTCTTTACAGTGCTGGGTGCTACAAATTTAATTTGTGTACAGAAAACAGTTATCTAAATATAACTAAGTATGAGGGGAAGATTGTATGTGAAAATCTGGGTTGATTTCTCTGCACCTATGGAGTTAACAAAAGCTTACAGACGCTCTTTGAGCCTAATACCGTATACCTAATGCTTCGTGATTACACCTCGCTAAATTAGATAATCTTTTGGAAATATGTTGTAAATGCTCTTCGTGCATTGTAAATTTCAGATGCAAAGAAAGGAGTTTGAAAACGAAGTTCTGGAATACGGAATATGTTGCTACTGGATAGCGCCCTGGTCGTTCACTTCCCCTTTTTGAGAGAGATAGTGAAGTTCAATTACGGAAACTTGTATCGCAAATGCTTCCACTATAAATATCACATAATAAAGATACTTTTAAAGAAATCCACTTGTCACAAATTTTCAACATATTAATTCCAATAGATCATACTTAAGTTGATATATAGCAATATAGTTTCTTCTCATCTTCGCTTACCTCAACGACACAGTCCGACCCACATCTCCCCACCACGCACCACTCCGCCCCACTCTCCCCCGCTCGAGCCCAACCCTCCTCACCCCTACACCCCCCGCGCCGTCCACATCCCGCCTCACCCCGCGTCACCCACCACACCCTGCTTCACCTCGCCCCGCGAGCTCCTACCGCCTCCCCTCCCTGGCGCGCCCCCGCCTCCGCCGCCACGTGGGCACCGTGCCGCAGCGAAGCAGCGTCGCCATGGCGACTAATTCGGGTCGAAATATTCAGCACGTCCGCTGCGCCGCGCGCCGGGTGCCGGGCGCGTAATTGAGATCTCTTCGGCGCCGCTCGCGTCGCGCCGCCCGCGCGCCTGTGGAACGCCCGCCGCCCGCTCTCCCGCGGCGGCCGCCCCAAGGCCACGCCGACTGAAGACACTTGGCTTCTTTTTATTGTGGAATATGATGTTAGTACAACGCTCAGTCACGTGGCTTTGCACTTGTGAGGAGTGAGGAGTTTCATTCACAGATAATACGTAGGGAGTACCTCCTCGAAGCATTAGAATAAAAGGAATTTGAAGTATAAAAATAATACAGTGTGTATTTGTAGACTATTGATGGGATTGTTAAGTTTATTATATAGTGTCTGAAAGGCTGCGGAGGAAGATGTGGTAAGGGAATCGATAAACTGTAAAAGTCTGTCAGTGAAATGAAAGCAAATATTCACTTTATAGTAGCTAAATTCGTTATGTGAAACTCAATGGACGATAAGCATACCACTTTCTGAATAAATTCCCAGCCAAGAAAGGGACCTAGTACGTGTTGTTCTGTTTATTAATTTGTTTCCAAACCTCAATTTTGTACCACTACTTGCCATTCTGTCTTCCCCGCCCCAAAATACTTTTAATCGCTTTAGTGGGTCAAACATTTGGGTGGATAATTCACGCACGCATACTGTAAAGCCATTCGTATTTCCCTTATACTAAATAAGGGAGAGATGTATTTGGTAGTCAGAAGGATGGGACCCAACCGAGGTGCCCGTGAACCGTGAAAAACATTTTCATACGTTCATCAAACTCCTGTTAATTCAAATACTACTTTTAAAACACCCAGTTTCAGCTTGCTTATTGAATTTCATCAAATGTTTTCTAAACTTGTCATATACTTCCACAATTCAGTCACTGCCCATCTCTTCTAAGAGTGTTTGTTGAAGCATCTCACCAGGTATTACTAAATGTTTGTCTTTAGAAAATCATTATCAATTTTGAATGAAACACGTATCCACATTTATCATTATGACCTGCAATAGAAAAGAAACTGCATTTGTTAGAAACGATCCTCAATGACAAAAATGACATATGTAAATCTTTGTACCCTATAACATCTCCTCTAGTAACGGAGAGAAAAACCGGTGACTTGAAATTTCATAGAATACTGTTTCAAAATTCGGCCTGATACACTTTATTATTAGTTTTGATAAAATTTAGTTTCTTCATGGTTGTTTGTCTCAAAAGAGACGGTAAAATAATATATAGAAGAATATTATTGTTGTGAATTGAATTGTTGAATAACGTAGGTTATATCATCGTTTGAACTTCTATCTTATCACACTTGTAGCGCATACACCATCATTGGCACTCTACGTTGTGTTGCGTGAACTGGTGAGACAGTCTCCTATTGTTCTGGTTCAAGACAGGACAATCAGAGTTATATTCAGAATAAATTTCGTTATATTTAGTGGCATATTTCCCGAAGCATCGACTGGAAAGATCAATGTTCTGTGCCTACTAACGTTTCCGTATTTGTGTCATTATTCTTTACTTTTGTGTACAACTAGCTCATATAGAAATTTACAAGAAGTGTGTTTCAGAGAAACCATCAAAGATATACAGATCTGAAAATAGGAACTGAAAATAGATGAGATGATTTTTAGTGGAAGGAAACTAAATTATTTTCTCTCGTTGGTTACTTAGCTGAAATTTATCACTTAGGTGAAAAGCATATTTTCTGTTCAAATTAATTTTCACTTCAGCAGTTTCACATTCTTAAATAATTTTCTTTGCGTTGCATCTTGCGTTTATAAAGATGCCGAAGCAAGTGTGCTTCAGCGGGTACTCTAAATAAATTTCATAATTACCGGTACATTTGTGCATGAAAGCCTATTATTTTCATGTCTAAGTGTTCTATGTCACTGATTATGCTGCAAGGGCGCGTTTCAGATAAATGATGATAAATTGAGAGTGGAAAATGTAAATTGCTTCAGGCAGAGTTAATTTTTGACAAATATTGTAAGTGCAAGGACAGTAAAAAAACTCATCTTTCGACAATTCCATGTTAAATTATAAGAATTAAAGCAAAGTAACCATTAAATTGTAATTCATAAAACACAAACTCAAAATAAGTTCTCTTAGTTTTCTTTATTTCTCGGAAAGCCTTGCAAATCGTTCATTCTCTTGAGACCAAATACTGATGATGTCTCTATACTCATTCCATTACAATATAATGCACATTTTAAAGTAATTATTAGTCCGTAATTTGTATATGATACAATATGGCGTAGTTTACTAAACCTTCTGAGATAAACGTTCTAAACAATGGTGAAGATAGCAGTGGCATTTGCTCGGTAATCTTCACGTTTTTAGGGATCGTACAAGCACACGCGAATGTGTTTGTGGTGTGAATGTATTGTTTTAAATATTGGTATACAAATTACATTCTAAGTTTACGCTGCAACCTTTCATTTTTATTGTATTAATTTTGCTCTAAATACAATCTCGAACTTTTAGTTGTATTGAAGATAGTCGTTTCAGCACCATTGCGTATTTTTCTCGTTGAGTCCGTAGACCAGATTGTGTTTGGCATGGCATCTGCTTTCTTGCAACACTGCCGCACATTTTCGAGATCACGGGGACTAGGCGAAAAGTGGGGGTCGGGCGATCATCCACTTTCAGGGCGGGAGTGAGGACAGGATGACGAAGAAAGAATCGCGCGCTCCATGTCCCGTTGTTTAAGGGACTACTCCGACGTCCGCCTGGAGTTGGCCAGAGGAAACCGGGGAAACCACCACTCTGAGGCAGCCTCTGACATCGTCATCCAGACAACGAAGACGTCCGGCCCCTTAGCCGATGGCGAAAACCAAGGACCCCGCTCATATACATAGCTTCACTGCATACGCTCTCTATCTGGTGTTTACTAATAGTTTAGTAATATTAACATACCAATAGTAAAACGTTTCCTTGATGCGTCCGGTCAATTCATGCTCTCGTAACAGTAAATAAGGCAGTAGTTCTAAGCAGATACCTGGGAGGCCACTTCCTCGTATCCCGTCATTTGCAATATACCGTATCGAGGGGATTTTTACATAGACAAGTGGGCAATCGGAGATCGCTCTCGCGTTAAGGCGGCGGGCGAGGGCGCGACCGGCCACGGCGCGTGCTTTTCCTCATGTCGTCATGGCTAAGTTGTGGATTTTATCGTCCGGGAGGCCTTGGCACATCAAGTGGACTACTCCATTAGGCAGAGTGAGAAAGAGAAACAGACACACACACAAAAAAAAAAAAAAAAAACAGTTTCGCTTTCGACTGAGCTCCGCGATTCTTCAATAAGATTCGATCATTTGAGGTATAGACCAGAACTAGCTAGGAGAGGGAAGGAGGCTGCTTGGCTTCATCGAAAAGTTCAGGCGGGAGGGAGAGCGGTGGACACGGGACAGGATAGGGAAGTGTCGCAAGGGGTTTATGGTACATTGTTGAAGGTACTGTTCTGGCATCCGCCTGGAGTTTATCGCAAGAATTCACAGAAACGATGGATCACACTAACTAGAGTAGATGTCTCATTTAGGCAGTGTTCAACCTCTGAAGGGCTGATGAAATGCTACTTAGCTGGAGTTAAAATAAAAATGCGCACCTTCTGGGCTCGAACATAGATCTTGCCTATCTCAGTTGGAAATGCTTATTACGATGATGTTTTATGAGTGTCATGATTCCCCTTGTCGCCTTGCAGAAGGGAGACGGCGGATCTCCGTTCGCGAAGTGGGCGGCGCTGCGGATTCAACCTCGTCTCCTTTCGGCAGAGGGCGTTTTACAATTGAAAGCATAATTCAATCTTTTACGAGCGCGCGCTGACCTGAAGCCTTGCCAGCGGCGAAAATACCTTGGCTGCGCTCTGTCGGGAGGCCTTGGTGCTGCCTGCGCGCGCGTTGGCGCAGGCATGCTGCGCATGGCTGCGCCCCGCCCCCCGCTCCCCGCCCCGCGCCACCACCGCCACCGATTCGCTAAATGCCGGAATCACCCGGAGCTCGCTTGTGGCGCAATTGGGAGGCGAGGTATCTGAATTTAGTACCGGTTCTTGGGGAAGGATGGGGCGAAATTGTTGATTCGATATTTAAAGCGAGTGGAAGATTTTTAATAATATCGAGAATCATTAAGGAGAAATCATTAGAAATATGGGCAATATATTGTAATGTGTAACATAATTGTAAGTGGTAAGAATCATTTTGCCAAATATTTATGACATATAAATGCTTTTTGTGAAATATTTTACAATTAACGATATTTTCAAATTTCAACCAAGACAATAAAAGTGCATTCCAATATTGTTGGTGCCGACTTGTCCCGATTGAGAAACTACCTTTATTGTAGACACTTTTCATTTCTCTGGTGAGCAGTCGTCACGTGGTCGTACAGATGTGTATCGTATGGTGGAGTGTGTCAATGATGTCACAATCTTTCTGTGTGTCATTATTGTTTCACGAAACCAATACTACGGGAAATTAATTCTATTTGTTGCATTTCTCAGTTCTGAAACAAAAAATACTTTTCCCTTTTTATTTAATGATATGTATAATTCTTAGGGCTTTATGACATTGTGAATCAGTACACATCTTACTCATCTCACTGTTGTGAGAATCTGTAATAAATCGCGCTTGTGTAAGCTTATATCTCCCGCGTAAGGCTTATGTCTCAAGGAACACGTGCCTCGAGGAACTGGTATCAAGATGATTCGGAAACGATGGTTGTTGGCCTTTTAATTCTGCCCAAGATGGGAAATCATCTTCGAATGACAGGTTTTTAGGGGATTTTTTTCGTCTCTCTCTCTCTCTTTCTTTCTCTCTCTCTCTCTTTCTTTCTCTCTCTCTCTCTCTCTCTCCCTCTCTCTCCCCCTCCCTCCCCCTCCCTCCAAATTCTCCAATATTTATAGAATCAGGATTACTAGTACCTAGTGTCAAAAAACGGAAAAGAATCAATCAGTTATTTCCTTTAATTACACTTTAATTTTCGAAGAACATACTAGAGACTCCTCCATGTTTTCAGGAAACCTAGATGTACTTTCAGTTTTTCTCAATTTCCAAATATATTTTTACCATACTTTAGGTGGATAATACTTTACATTCGATAAAGTAATGAACGAAAGGAGAATGCCTTCATTTTGACATATGCCTTACTGTCTTCTTTACATATATCAATATCTATTTGAAAAAAATATTTATTTTTTGCACAATTGCTCTATATAAGACAATGAGAATAAACCAACGGAGCTTTAACTTTGACTCTATACTGTTTCCCTTATAGAGGGTTACCACGACAACTAAACTGGTAAACGGCAGAAGTCAAAATACTCATACTGTGTGGCCAAAAGGCTGCGTTACCCGCGTCTGTTCGTTTAGAAATTAATTATTGAACTGTATTGAATTCATTGTACGCGGTGAATAGTTTTAATTTCATGTAGGCCAAACGTGAAACGATATTCTACTACCTAGTTGCCAGGCAGAGCATAATGACCCACGTAATCCCAAACACACCCTCGGTCTTTACTCCGAGAAGGCCGCTAAGCCCGAAACAATAGGTTCCCACCACAGCTTCGCTATGTAGAGCGCCCTGCCACAAGAGTACACACTCACCAAGGCGTCACCAGGTAAGACCGCACGCGTCGCCGCTCATATCAACATTGCATCATCTCGCTGGATAATACCCAGCTACACCACCTATTTTTCACGCGCTTCATGTCCAAGCCCGTGAATGAGCGTACAATCAAGGTTACTCGCATTTCCGCGGCAGTGGCGGCAGTGGCGGCAGTGGCTGCGGCGGCGAGGTAGTAGAGCAGGTGGTACTAGAAGCAGAGGCGATAGGTGGCGCGAGTAGAGGTAGTGAGTAGAAGTTCCGCCTGTAGTGGTGGCGCGAGTACAGGTTGCGGAGATGGCGGTTGTGTTTTGAACTCGCACAAGGCCGGACAAGTTATTCGCCCGCGCCGAGGCGGCGTGGAGCGGAGCGGAGCGGTGCGGGCTGGGTTGTTGGCCGCGTCGCGCGCCGCCGCCGCCGCCGCCGCCGCCGCCGCCGCCGCCGCCGCCGCCGCCGCCGCCGCCGCCGCCGTCGCTTTGTGGGATGTTGGCGGTGTTTGTAAACAAGCGCTCCGGAAGGGGAAGGCGCTGCCGCGGAGACAGTCCGGCGTTTCCCCGCCCCGACCTGCGTCATCCGAGGAGCTTCTTGGCCAGCTGGTGACGGCGCTCGAACGCGGCGCGCAGTGTGAAGGGGTTTCGCGGCGCTCGCGCTGCTTTCGGCGAATGAACGTGCGCCGGTCGCTACTCCTTCGTCTAGTGCAGGGGTCCGAAAGGAACGATTGCGCCCAAGTATAGTTAGCGTGTGCTCTGCTATTTTGCCAACTCGGTTCATTATGAAATGATAACAATTAATTTCGTGGTGATTTCCTTACGACGCCGTGATGACAAAAAGAGAATATTCTTCCCTAATACGGGATGCGATTCTTCAACTTGACGGGAAGCAGTTGGCACCGCTGTCGTCTCTGATGTTATGATCTTGTGCATGTTTTGTTTTTAGCATTTTCGACGTGTAATGACGGAGGTAATGCTATCGTTTCCCCACTCGTCGTGTGCCGTTCCGCGCCAGCTAGTTGAGCTACGAAATGGGTAGAAATGTTCTTAATAAATCGTTTTTAATTATTGTCGAGTTATTTTCTTTGTACGTTAATAATTTCTTAATAATTCTCTAATAAATTGTAAGTTGCATTTAAAATGTTGCTCGAATACATATTTCTATGGCAAGCATATATTTTATTCTTTTAATTATATTTTTTTAAATTTTAAATATTACCAAGTTGGTTGGCAGACTGGTAGACTCATGGACGTTAACAAAACATTTTTTTTTTTTTCGAAATAGGGACCTGCATATTTACGTCATATAGTTCTGTCAAAAAGTCAACATCGCTATTTGGCAGCATTATACGACTTGTCAACACTTCGTATTTGCTCCGTATGATGACTATATCATTCGAGAAAGTAACAAATGGACCGACAATTTGCGACCACTTATCGCTGTGAATTTTATTTTTCACTTCACTTTTCTCAAGCCTGTTTAAGTAGTTTCATGAGGAAATGCAATTTTCCTTTTACAGATTTATCGTCCGCGTGTTATCATTCCATGATTTTTTTCAAGGCTGCAGATTAAAATTTTTACCGTTTACGATTAACAGCTTTATCTACGAATGTTTTCATTGCCACACACTTTCTAAGCATTTGCACATCGCATGGAAACTTGTTTTATTCAGTGAGTTTTTTCCGGCGTGGCCCGCGTGGACCAGTGTGCGCCGTGTTCATTCTCTTTTGTGTGCAGTCGTTCCTACTGAGTCGTTATCAGTGCCGGCAGTGCACTAGTGGCTTATCGCCTCCGGCGTGTCACTGCCCCTCATTGCTCCACGAGGATATATGCAAACACAGAATGGCTGCGCACTCTTGCGATGCGAACGCCGCTCGAGTACTTCGGCGTGCGCTGATTGCATTTGAGCTCTGCCCGAATTAAACTGCACGCCCACCTTCTTCACACTAGGGATGCGACGTCGACGCGAAACATCGAGGTTGCAAAATATCGATGTACAAATTTGAAAAAAATCGATGTTTAAAATACATTGACTGAAAATTATCGATGTTTCTAAATATATTTTATTAACCTCTAATATCAGTGTTCACATGTGTGTGTGGGGGGGAGGGGCGATTTCATTTCAAGGTGATCATGTTTATTGATCTATAATTGAGATTTAGCTGACAAAACAAACTTAAAAAAATATGAGAACATTAAACAAAACTTTAATTTTCTTATTGAATAATATAAAAACAATACAGAACATTTATAAAACAAAAATTTGACTTATTTTTTATCCTTGGTTACTTTGGCATGAACGATCAATTTATCGATATCTAAAAATTATTATAGTTTTTATTTTCGTTCAAAAATAAAATACCAACTTCACAAAACATCGATCACAAAACATTTATGTTAAACATCGGCTTCAATGAATCGATTTTAAATAAAGTGATGTTTTTATAAAAATATCGATGGTTTGAAAGTATGGACAGTCGACGTCGCATCCCTACTTAGAGACGAAGGAGCGGCGGAAAACGCAGCGAGCGCTGTTGCGATCATCCATATCCTGCCCCCGGAGTTCGAACACAGGCACGATCTTGTGGACAGAACGGGTTGGCGGGATATTTCTTCTGAGGTCTTCATTTTCCTCTGCTTCTCTTTCCGCCATTGCTTCATCAATAACATTCCAGATACTTCAGTGCATCAAATCTCTGACATGCGAAATCTGTAAGCATACAAAAAATGGTTAATCAGGGAATTACACTGGAGTGATCTCATACACTCTATATTCTCATGTACTAAATATTGCTATAATATATTGTTCTACGTACAACACTTAACATTTCTTCCTAATGTGCTTCTGTTAAACGATAACAGAACACTTCTCTCTCCTGAAATGTATACGACCCTAGATGATAATGGCTTCTACCAATATCTCGAAATATCATTAGAAATCACGAACTATCTTGCGTATTAAAAACATTGCAGCACCATTGCACCGAACTCGTAGATTCTCCAACGACTGGGTACAACATTTCAGAAGTGAAAGCATTAAATCAACTGAGAAGAATTTCGAGACGTGAGTACTATTGCTTTATTATCATCCTTGGCATCCTTGGCGTCCCGCACTGCATTAGAGTGTTGATCTTCGGGGATGCGACTCTCTTAATAAATCAATTTAAAACATGTATTACATTTTTCGGGAAGAATATATGGGTTAGCCTATTATATTTTACAAATATATTGATGACTTCGATTAAAAAAAATATATTTTATAACTAATAATAGCTGACTTAAATAAGTTGAGGAAACATATTAAGTCACATATAGTTATTATAATTCGCAAAAAGGGGGAAGATAGTAATACTTGGAATATATTCATCAGATGACCAATAACGATGTTACGTTAAGGAAGATTAGAAATGGTGTGTTTCTGAGACATCACTCATCTTGTTGGGCGTACAGGTGCGGTGATTCTTGAACAATGCCGATGAATGCAAATGCAGACGGGAGGTAAGGATATTACTATTTTTTATACGATGTGAGACCATTTTAAGAGGTGGATTTCTGACATGAAATGCGTGTTAGGGACAACTTTGTTTTCGTATTTTGACCAAAGATCATCTCCTATCGGATTTTTAGAAATATTTTATTAATATTAATAATATAGCATGACTGTAAAACTGTCACTTTTCCTCATGAAATTGTAGTACTTAACATTTGTGTCCTAAACGAGCAAAATAAATTTGACACATGCTGTTTGTTGTACTCCGACGTATATTAGCTATTATTGCACCTCGACATTTAATTTTAATGATAGTAGTAACAACTAGTTTAACAATGCAATTTTCTATATCATCGAAAGTAACTACTAATTAACACAAATTTATGGTCGCCTGTAAATACTTCCTTAAAACCGGCGCTTTACATCTCTCAGATAGCGTTTGGACAATCTCATATTTTTCGTCGCGCCATCATCGCAAAGGCGTACGTTTTCGTATGGGAGTTCACTGTCGAGCCCGTGGCGCTGTTTGGTCGGCAGTCGAGCACTTTCTTCACCGCCGACAGGCGCGGTCCCGTTGTCCACGAGGGCGGCTGCCTTCCTCCCCCTCCCCCTCCCCCTCGCCGTGGGCTCGTCCCGTCGTTTCCCCGTCGCCGCGCGCCGCCTGTGAATAATGGAACGGGGAGCGAGCGGACGAGCGGGCGATCGCCTGCGAGCAGCGCCCGCTCCCGCTCCCGCTGCCCTACGGTGATCGCCCGCCCTGCGCCGTGTACCGCTCGACGGAAGTCCGTTAATTCACCGCTTCTCCAATCAGGCAACTGCGGCCTCGGAGATGGATTCGTCGACGTGGAGTTTGTGAAGTTGGATAATTTACTTAATTTGCTTTGAGCATTCAGCCCGGAGGGAAATTCTTCACACTTATTACACATATAATATGTTGCGAACTTTTTTGTCAGTCGGTTTTCATGAATTGTTTTTAAGCAAGGTGTGAGATAGTAAGCATTTATTTACACAGTGGCGTGTTAAAGTACCAGTACAAACAAAATTCATCTGTTAAATGATAGTTAAACGATATTTGTACATTAAATTTACTGGCGTGTCCATTCACTGACTTTTTTAAAATGAAATGTTAATATTTTTCAATACATTCGAACCGTACATTTCACTTGGGGACTGGCGTAATCTTTACTGTTACGAGGAAGAGAAAACGTGAATGCTCGAAGTGATGGTTAGTGTCCATCGATCAAAACATCATGTATCATGTCACAGAACCACATTTGCGTGGTTTTGTGCATTTAAAATAATATATACGCGTTTGCCAACAATTTTTTGCGCGGTTACACGTGAGTTAATGACTGGAAAAATGAAATTGGGAATTGAGTTAGTAGTACCTTCGACAGACATTTCATGTACAGAATATGCGTACAGTACTTGCCAAAGGTAAGTATAATCATGACCGTGACAGACAGAAGAGGAAATTTAAGTTGAGATCATGTCCGAAAGCTCATGCTTTCATTCAATATTCTAAGGATACAAAAGCACATGACGTGTACAGAATGTCTGGAATTGGAGGAAATCTATGTAGGAATGAGTGTCGTAACGCACAATACATTTTACTTTGGAACACGAACGATGAGCGGTGATAGGAACAATTATAGACAATCAGAAAAGAAATTCCAAATCAACATACTCGATAATATAATTGATCATATTATAAACTGAATAGATCAGAAACGTTTTTTTTTGCAAAATAATAGAGAAAAGTTAAATTGTAAGAAAACTTAACGGAAACAAAAAAGGAAATGAAAAATAAATGAGTAGGGGAGATGAAGTTAGGTTAGGTATACGCGGGCAAGCCTCGTTTGAATAACGTGGCTCGTGCCAGTTGTGTATACGTCGTCACCGCTCCCATTGTTCCCCTTTTTGCGAACAATGAAGAAGGTAGCAATTACGATAGATTTACATCCGCCACTGGCTTAGGCTAGCGGGTGCGGCTTATTCGTGTATGGACCCCTTTGCTGAAGGAAATTGGTTACAACACGGACCTGCTTTGGCGTGCAGGCGCCTATTTCCACGGGACCCGATGACCATCCTTGTGGCTCTCCATCTGTCGGCAGCGCCGCTCGCGGAGCGCGGGTCGGGAGGCGGTCGTGGACGCGGGGGCGGACGCGGGGGCGGGGGCGGGGGCGGTTCGCAGGTAGGCCGCGGACGACGGCTACCTGCGCACCAGGCGCCGGGTGTGAAGGGCTGCGCTGGTGGACCGAAGGGCGCCTGGGGGGCAGAGGGCCGCACGGCGTCCTGCAGAGCGTGCACTCCGCTCAACAGTTGGCCGAATCGGGAAAATGACCGCAAATCTGCAGCCTCCAGTGAGAGACCGGCCATCCGGAACGGCCGCTGCCACAGCCACAGCAGCCGCCGCCGCGTCTTTAGCTTGCACCCTTTCGTCCGCGGTCCGCGACAGCCCCGCCCCGCTCTGCCTCGCCCCGCCCAGCCCCGCCGCGCCCCTCTCCCGCCACTCACAATCCGCATTCTTTCTTGCGGGACGCCCTTTCTACCACTCTTTTCTTCGCCCCGCGATACCATCGACTGTCTCTGACCATCTCAACAGTTTTCATATTTCTGGTTACCGACTAGTACATCGTCATCTTTCGTATATAATACGATGTTGGCTTTGAAGAATATTTGAATATACTCGCACTAAACAAGCACATACTCCATACAGACAAGTTCTATAATAAATAAGTACATTAAATTACTTTTGTTAACTTTCTATACATTTCGTCGTATTCCACAAAATGCGGCCAGTGTCAGTGCCGTGAATATACTGATAAAAACGGGAGAAGATAGCCGTCGTATTGTTTTTAATTCCATATTCTAGAAAGTAAAAATTCCTATTAGGACACCACCTAGTTTTTTAATATCATTCGATCGATCTGCTTTCTGGTCACAAACTTACAAAATTAGTTTGTTGTCGGATGTTGAACTATTCGCTTGGATCGCCTTATCTAACAGAATTTGACGAAACGTCAGATATTAAAATAAGAAACGATATTTTTGGAACAAACACGAGAGTCAGTGCATACATGCGGACCATTTCCTCAAACCAAACCTGTACATTCATGTTCAGTTTTTCTCTGGCATCGTCTTTTAAACTTTGTTTCTGACAAAAACACGCATATGTTTAGAACATACGGATCGTTTGAAAGATTCGCTGCAGATCGTGACAACGCATTTTCCATTTTAATTGGTTTCCCAAACATTCACTGTTAATTTGAAAATACTCTTGTGCTCGTTGCTTCATGCGGGAAACACTCGCTCCCTTTCTGAACGCAGCGTCAGTCGAGAGAACGAAAATAATTATTTTTATAATACCGTTCTACGAATGAATACGTCTCTCGAATAGTGTATTTTAATGACATGAGATTAATTTGATTCGATTTGGTTCAAATGATAACCAATACTCAGCCTATTATTTAATATCTATATGTGTTTATCAAAATGCATGTATCTAAATTATCAATTTCATTCGTCCTAATTAATTGAAAAAATTTCACTTTGGCTGTCAAGTCTTTAGAAATCGTTTCGAAGGCCGATATTTTATTCTGAGAAATTTTAAGCCTCTAGACATTTTCACTCTTGTTTAAATTTCGTTTGAATTTAGTGGATATCAAATGTTGTATCTCTGAACCAGACCCAAAATCGATCGTTAAATGTTACTTAAATTATGCCAAATAAATTGGGTGAGTTCTCCGCGCAGGATCGTCTTGAGTCCATCTCTCTAATCTCGGGGTTGGAAAACATGTAGGATATATATGATTTTAACTAACTTAAGGGACTGTTTTTTGTTCTTGTTGACGAATCTTCAAGACACAAATATGAAAATTTAATTTTTGCAACAGCACCTAATGATGTAATTCAAAAAATATAATTCATAATAATCATTCAATAATTATCTGTTAGAAATAAAATTCATTTTTATTCGGCTTAATGTTATTCACGAAAGAATAAATTAGCATTTTGTTAGAACCGTTCTTTCGAGCTGGGTCATCGTTCAATGTCAGTTGGCTGTTGGTCACGGTGGTTGGCAACGTGGTACAGCCGGATGTCTGTGACTTGGGCCAACCGGGGAGAATCTTCGTCTGTGTCCAGATGACGAGGCTCGGACCTTCCATTTCGAAAGGGGCGCGGGGGCGGCGCGTTTCACTTTTGTTGGCGGCGGCGGCGTCGTCTGAGAAACGGGGTGCGGCGGTGGCCGTAGCGGGACCGCCGCGCCTCCCCCGCCGCCGCTGCCGCTGCCTAAGTGACCCACATCCTATTTCGGGGGCGATTCCGAAGGAACGGTGTCCACGGCTGCCCGCTGCCCACTACACCCGCCGCGCCGCCTCCGCTGGCCCTTTGTCTGAACGAGGGGTGTCCAGAAGCCAACCATCCGCGAATGGCTGTGCGAACCCAGTCCGAGTAGCATTTCTTGGATGTCTATCTAAACATTAGCAACGTTCAAAAAATGAAACTCAAAAAACGCACAATATGCCAATATTATTTTTCCAGAATATTACGTAAAGTTGTACTGCTGAGTGTTTTATTAATAAAGCCGTATTTTAGCATTGCAAAATGTTGAAACAGTGTATGTTTGTGTTGTAATGTGTCTGAATGTGATGAAAGTACTGCTAGAATCGTTTGTTTCATACAAGGTTAATTCCGGAAAATCTTATTAATTTTAAGGGATGGTCTTTTGTTAGGGCTTAAAAAAACTATTATCTTTGAGCAAAACCGTCACAATGACAATATTATAATGAAGAACTAGAAAATATACGGATTTATCAGTAGGCACTGCGATATTTCTTCCTTCTAGTTTAAACTACGTTGTTTGCCATATGGAGTTGCTCTGTTTTGCAATCCATTATATTTTAGGCTATTAAGAACGGTAAAAATGAAAAAAAAGTTTTCTTTTGATATTTAAATCGAAAAGAGGAATATCAGGTTTCTAATATTGTATTTCCTTCTAATTGTTATACCTGTTTTGCCAGAGCTTCTGTGAAGGAAACACAACGAATACTACGGATGATCGGTCATTATTTGTGCCTAATTTACTGAATTTTGTGAAGAAATGTGAATTGTTGTAGTACTGCTAAATTTACGATATTTAGAGTGCGACTAGATTTCACAAATTCATCTAGTACAGATCAATGTGAAGGGATGTTGCTCAGAGGCAAATGTTTATTGTTAATGAAAGTTACTAAGGACGACTATTGACCAGAAGTAGGCATCTTCAATTGAAATGTTTGGTTGTATGGATAGATTAATATTTCACCAATTAAATATATTTATTGTTTAACACAATGTTAATAATTATGTTAGAGTCTCCTTGTATGCACTCCATTTATAAAACATGCACTAAAGAGATAAATTCTCAGCCACGTACTTTCATCAAAATATTTTTTAAAACCTGCCCTATTTCATATCTTTGTTAATAAGATCTCATACGCATTGAAAGTGGTGTGAAGAACGACCAGCTCTCTGGCAGTCGTACGAGCAACACGAGAGGGAGAGCGACGGCAGCGGTGACAGGGAAGGCGTAGAAGTGGGAGGGAGGGGAAGACCAGGAGGGAAAGGAGGAGTGGGGTGGGGAGGGGAGGGGAGGGGAGGGTGCGTGGTCGGCGCCGGCGCCTCCCTCAGGGCGCGAACGGCGCCGCCGCCGCCGCAGCCGAAAATGCGACCTACTGACCGCGATGCCCCACGGCCGCGCCGCCGCCGCCGCCGCGACGCGGCCATCGCCCGCCGCCCGCCGCTGTCGCCTACCAGCGGAATACATTACGGCTACCCAGAACGTAGGCTATCTCTGCGTGTGAAAAGGGAACCTTCTATTCAGGAGCCCCTCATTAGACGTCGCTTCGGATTGCGAGCACGGCTAATTCGGAGATGTTATGTGCGTACCGTGGCCATGCCTACTTGCTTATTGCTACAGACAAGGCGTGAATCTCTTAGGCTTGATTTCTTAATTTTGAAATAAGAGTGGTGCTGCCAGTGAAGGGTACATTGATGCTTTCGGTTTTACAGTGTCAATTGCTGTGACACAGGCAGTTTTCGCAGTACTTTTCTGACGAGTGAAAGTCGGAACATCGTTGTGATTGAATCTTTGTCAATACACGTGAAATGTAAGTGATGAAAGAGCATTTACGTCTGTTTCTCCGGGTTTCCCCGCTTTTCATCCATCAGTTTCATCAGTCTTGCTCTCACCACCACCACCATCCTCACCACCACCACCACCACCACCACCACCACCACGTGAACTGATAATTTATTCAACTCCTGAATAATTGACAAAAACCTATGGTGCCTGTCGTGCAATTTGAAAATAATATTATAGTTCATATCCATGATACCATTCGAATCTCTAATCCAGGTAGCATGTAAGCATCTGTATTCACAGAAGACTGAATTGACTAGAACACAAAACACTATCGTCGGATAGTATCATTTGTGAAATCCAAATTATGGTGAGCTATAAATGGGCTAGGGTTTGTAACTTATGGACTTATATGTAAAACAAGCTTTTTTATCATGAATTTGAGACGGAAATTCATCATATTTATCACCCATATTTAATGTCATTGATTGTACTATTCTGGATTTTTTAAACTTTCGAGTCGATAATGTTCCTTCTTGAAGTACGAAACATTATGAAAATACCAATGTTGGTCCTTCGTCATTCACAGACCACATGCTTAAAGATAAGATGAATGCTGAAAGAAAAGTTTAATGTAAACTTTTTGTGCACTTTGCATGTCTTCTTAACATATTGCCATTTTCCTGAGAGACTCTATATGATGTCACAAATAATTAACAATCGGAGTCTAATGACAACCTAGTATATGTTTGAAAAAGACGCTTTCTTGTTTGCTCTAGCAATGTTCCACCACTTTCCATTTATTCTTTCGGTTTCTTCGGAGATCGGCCTGCCATTAGCGCACCTTCCGTGGCAATGAAATGAGGGATATATACATCCTTGGACGTCCCTGAATTGATTGATTTATCAATGATTTCGTGTTTCCGGGAGCATCAACTGATATGGTCATTGATTCTGTAAGTGTTGTGCATATTTTTATCGCGGAAGGTGGCGGTGTTCTTTCCCCGCTGGATGGTGAGATCCGGCGCCTCTGTTCACATCACCTTGCAAGGGTTTCCCCATGCATCTCCCACTAGCGTGGCATTTTTCCAGACAGCACATCTCTGAACTCTTAAGGGGTGAGGATAGGACAAGGAAGTGGAAGGAAAGATCCGTGGGTCCGTGGCCCGTTTATTAGGGTACTGCTCCGGCATTCGTCTGGTGTTGATCGGAGAAACCACGAAACTATCGATTAAAGCAGCCGGCCGCTAGGATTGAATAGCCATGTAGCTAGTGTAGAAAATCCTACCACCTTTTCACTCGAACCGTAGGACCTCCCTGTCGGAGACACGGTAGTGACATAAATTTCTGTCGCGAGCCGGCTGAGCCGGCGTTCACCTGCGGGAGCGCACCCTCCGCGTCCCCGCTGCGCGAGCCCAGGCGGAAAGGCCTGTCCGCCCAACGGAGGCGGCGGTGTCGCCGCCGCGTCGGGCGGAGCGGAGGGCCGGAGGGCGCGCGCGGCGTGGACGGCCGGGAGTGTCACGTGCAGGGCCGCCGCGCACACGCGCAATTCTGGCGCCGGACATGCCTTGCCGAAAGCGCGCGAGGGCGGGCAGGATCGGGTGGAGGCGGAAGCGCGGAGGCGGGGAAGGGGTGACGGGAACAGGTTTTGCCACAGCGGGAGCTGGAAAGTGAGGAGCGAAGGAGCAAGCCACGGGGATTACAGGAGGCGCGGGCGGGCGTCGTAATTTTGGAGAATTGATGGGTGTAAATACAGGTCTCCGTTCATTCCAACCAAATATACTAAGGAGCCCCCGGGACACCATATTGGTCCTTCGAAAAACAAAATAATAATAATAATAATATAATAATAATAATAATAATAATAATAATAATAATAATAATAATAATAATAATAATAATAATAATAATAATAAACTTTCAGAGTTACTAAAAGAACACTGATTATAATGGAATAACATTGAGAAGAAAAACAAATGAAAATGTACGGTTTTATTATTTTACAGATACATACATATTTTTACTTTAAAAAGAAAATTTATGATTCATTTTTCAAGGCGCGAGAACCATTAGCAACCTCTTGTATTGCTTGTAGGGAAATCCGGTCTTGATTTGTACAGAAGTTGTCTTAATGCATGAACAACAGTTATGCATGAAGTGTGGCATGAGGTGGAGTGTGGCGATGCGCGGAGGCCATGGTAGGTGTGTGTGTGTGTGTGTGTGTGTGTGTGTGTGTGTGTGTGTGTGTGACGATCGCAGGAGCGGTCGTGGTGATAGAAGCGAGGGTGAGCGGTTGGCTACTTGCGTGGGCAGGAGCGCGAGCGCGGGCGTTAGCAGGGGAGAGGGCAGTGATAGGCTGTGAGTGCGATGACGATGATGACTGCAGGTGCGCGGGCGGGGCCGTTGCGACATGATGTGTGGTGTGTGGGTGGGAAGGCGAGGCCGAATGCGTGGGCGAGCGCGTAGGCGGTTGGGAGACGCCTTGGCGTGGGGCGAGCGGGTGAGGGAGGAGGGCGTGCCGGACCGGGGACGGGGAAGCGCGGTGCGATGCTTCGAATAGCCTCAGCGGTGACGTCATCTGCCATCCCCAGGCGCCCGTGACGCAGCGCGTGTGCGGCGCGACCGGGTCGTGCCCCCTTCCACGCCCCACCCCGCGGCGCGGGAGGATTATTAATAAGTGTGAAAGACGCAGCGTGCGTCGGGTGGCCGCTTTCACCATCTCCTCCGCCGCTGCTGCTGCTGCTGCCGCCGCCGCCGCAGCCGCGCCGGCGGGCACAGCGGATGGGGCATGCGACGGCATGTATGTTTACTCGGGGTCGTCGAAAACGTTCCTTGAACTAGGATTGACATCGTTCTTAATTATTCGCCTCTATCATCGTCGCCATCCTAGGGCGCTGGTACAGTTTTTAGGCTACTCGCACGTCACGGGGAGAGGAATCCTAACCAATTTATGTGGAACTTGTAATCAGGTATGAGGTTTGTCGGAAATTTTCACATGATTCTCCCAATTCTTCTTTCTACTTCTGCTTCAATCATTCATGACTGTCATGATCATTTCTCATCACGATTGATCATTTCTCTGTCACATAATCAGGAGCGAATCTACACCTATTGAAATGTACAGGCATACAAGTAATGTTCATTGTCATAAAGATAATCGAATTATTTGCTATTTTAATACAATTCAACCAAGAATATTATTGTATTATTCTTGATTCTCTCTTACGGCATAATTCCAGAGTTCTTGTTTTCCTATAGTTTTATTTTCTTTGAGATCGAAGCCATAGTAGCGACTATCTCGTCATGAAAATTTGTTACTTCCTGAGTATAAAAATCTAGTTGAGAATTTAGACCTTCGTCCACTCTTAGGATTTTATTAATATCTTATCTCATTTTTAACCCATGAGTAATATCTTCGTAGCAATAAAAATTCTGTGCAGTATAATTCCATCCCAAGGGCGGTGGCTGCTGAGTTTAACGACGGGCGTCGATGGGGGGGGGGATGGGGCAAGCGATAGTTAAGTTGCAGGAAGAAACCTCTGTTAGAAATTGCGGGAGCTAGTGACATTCATCATTCATGGGACGTTGCGGTTTTAGATGCGATTTTGATGCCTTCAAAAGAACAAGTATCAATTCGTCAATATTATCGACTATCCGAAAATGACACCATCAAAATCAAGTGGCAACAATAATTTGAAAATCAAAAAGTGATTCGTATATTACATAAAATACGTGTTTATGAATCCATAATTAAATCTGCATTAATTTAGATTTTGTATATATCCCAACGGATGGTGATGGAGCGATGGTAGGTAAGGCTTCGCAGAAACCGAGAGAGAAGGATTATGCCGGCTGCAAAGCATGATTGAAGCTGACACCGAAGAAGGGGTAAGCAGCAAGTGTTAGTTTTGCTTTATTTCTTATATTACAAGGGGAAAAAAATAACCGTTGAAATCCCTCTATAGTGTTAATTATTTTTATCATTAAACACAGTGGAAATGGATGTAAAAATGTTTTTTACACTATTTATACATGGAGTTCCATTTTGTGTCGTTAAAACTTTCATTTTTGAGTCGTATCATAAAAACACAGACACGATGGCCTCGCTAATTTTGTTTTACTTCTCGAAATCCCCACCACTAATAGCTGGCTCCTCTCCCCCATAATTCCAATCCGCACAGCTCGCATGGAAATGACCGGGCGATGGGTACGAGGGTGGGCTGGGGCGGGGAGGCGCGTGGGCGGGCGCTACAGGTGGGTGGCTGGCGGCGGCTGGCGCTGGCGCTGCGGCTGGGGCTGCGGGGGTAGCGGCGGCCCCGTGGTCCGGGATCGATACCCGCGTGGAGCGCACGTGTCGGCGCTGCGGCCGGCGGGCGGGCGACTTGTTGCGCATCCCCGCCGCATGCCAGCGCCTCCTGCGAGGCAAGGCCGCGCCCGCCGCCTCCACGCGGCGACCCCTGCGCCGCGCTGCCTGCCAGGCAGGTGTCACCCACCTACTGGCGGGTGTGCGGAGAGAAGAAGGTGAAGAAGATGAAGGAGAAAAAACAGGAAGGAAAGGGGGAAATACTCTCGTGTGTCGTGTCGCTGTCAAGGCCTGAGAATGTTGGACATGCACTCTTGGGTAACATAGCTATATTCTCTCTAACTCACTCACTCTAACTCACTCACTCTAACTCACTCACTCTAACTCACTCACTCTAACTCACTCACTCTAACTCACTCACTCTAACTCGCTCACTCTAACTCGCTCACTCTAACTCACTCACTCTCACTCACTCACTCTCACTCACTCACTCTCACTCACTCTCACTCACTCACTCTCACTCACTCACTCTCTCACTAATTCACTCACTCTCACTCACTCACTCTCACTCACTCACTCTCTCACTAATTCACTCTCTCACTCACTCTCTCTCACTCTCTCTCTCTCTCTCACACACACACACATGCACATCATGCATACAAAATAAACTTCGACCTTTCAAAAATGAAGATTGTTTCCTTTCGCGAAATTCCTTAGAAATTATGTTTTCTTATAAATTATTGCAATTTAGAAACAAATTTAATCCGAAATGAATACAGAAGAAAAAAGTAACTACCTTTTTTTCATTTGTGAAAAATTGAAATGCGGATCCCTTAGTAGAAGTCAACTTTCGGTACAAGTCAAATAAGCAGTGTAGAATGCACAGATTGACAAGAACAATCCAAAGAGAAGCTACTACCATCTGAAGAATGTCAACATTTTGTAATACATTTTCAATTTCCTGGCTCTGCCTACTGCAAGGCACGAGAATCCATTGCACGCAGAACGGCACAGCGCAGGCTTAGCCTCGGCGCTACCTGATGGATTCCTATAGCACTCGAAATCGACGACTAATGTTCGTCAGGGGTCCCTCGTGCTGTAGCAAAGTTTGAATTTTTTAATGTAATGTGATGTTTTTTCAGTGGAATCGGAGGATTGAACCACGAGAATATGCAGTTCGAATAAACAGAATCGTTTTAAACTGTTGGGTATCCATTGCTATGTTTATGTGATGTAGTGCATGTGGAAGGAACTCGACAATGAAAGTTGATTCCTTTTTTAATCGAAAGTAATGAAATATACTCCGATTTAAACATAGTAGAACTTTACGATCACGAGCTGGAAGGAGAGGGGGGACATTGTCATCCAATCGAGAGCTCCAATACTAAACATATAAGAGCTAACGAAGATCCGGACCTGGAAGTGCCACTATGTTTAAATTGGAGTATAAGTACAATATTCCTTTGTATGATCCTGTGAGAGTAGATACTTTTGCATTCATTAATTTTGAGATCTTAAATGTTCAAAAATTTACCCCTAAATATTTTCAGTGTCCTTCTTTCAAATGCTGCAGGAATCGTTGAGATGTTATAAAAGTGTCGTTCTCACGACGAACGAACTGTTTTGCACGCGATCCTGCGATTCCACACGACCTAATCTCAGTGCCCTCGCTGTTCTAAATATGCAAATGACATCCCAAGTCTTAAACAGCGCTTCGAGTCTTGCAAATGTGCTAGAAGTCCCGATGACCTTCAGGCTACGACGAAATTTGAAAATTACCGAAAAAACTCATTCCAATAGAATCTGCGCTTCTTAGTCCAAAACGACAGAGGAAATATTTATTGATAATATTATTAAGAACATGAAGTTGTATTTTCTTTCACCAGAAATGACTCTATAAATAATAAATAAAAATAAGTATTCCCTTGGGTGCGTTCTCCGCAGAACAAATCCATTGCTTGCTACTTCTGGCTCTTCTAGGTAAATGGATAACTTAAAAATTTGCGTACTGGCGCGGTCGATACATTGGTTAAAATATCCAGAGATTTACCAATATTCAGAATTTTGTACCTACCAGGTATGAGTTTTCGGGGGTGTTGTGGATATTTTTTTGTCAACGTTTAATACTTAACATTGTCAAATTTCATACATCTATTATCACACTACTCTGTCCAAAATGCATTAATAATGCATTAATAACGCGTTAAGAGCTGTGAAAACACAATTTCTGTTTAATTGCTTTGGAATACAGGTTTAAGCTGTTCTAATGTAAAATTAGCTAATTACGAATTAATTTTAAGAAACACTATCTCGAATTATAATTTATTGATGTGTAGGTCCGTTTGTGACGGGCGTGGCAAACAAAATGTTGAAGGCACAATCGCCATTACTTTTCGTGGAACTAAAGCAAACCTCTGGCGATGATTTACAAACACTTTACAGCTGAGCAACCAACCTTAGTTGTCTAGTTTTCTCAGTGCAAAGATGGAATGTGCCTTTGTCGATCACCCCTTCGTGGTTTATTTGCGTTTTTTGGAAAATTTATGGTCTGAGTACTTTTCCAATTGTTACCAAATCTTTTCGTGTTGTTATCAGATTCGTGAACTAAGTAATTTGAGGAAAAGTAGATCGTATTTTTATGGACTTTTTATGTATTCATGAACTGCTTAACGCGAATCAAAATAAACTAATTCAAAACATTCACGGAAAGTATTAAATAAGTATTTTTGGAACTGAGTAATGACATTGCTGAACACTCTTAATTCCGGAGGAGTTGGTAAGCGCTGCTATACTTTTATTCTTCATTTGTGAAGCATTGAATGATATTATAGTGCATGATACTGGAAAGACGGATATTGGCGATGCATATACTACTCGTTGTTGGTAAATGGTTCAGGTCCAGACCAAAAAATATAATATGTATACAAGATTTCTTGGTGTTGTTTCCGTACTATATCCTATTCAAGTACAGTTCGTTTCAAATAGTTTCATTTTCGAAGTGTTATCTTCTTTGTGTACATACAACATTCTCATGAGGCACTTAAGAAAATATATGCGAGTTGTTGGCTCAAGTGACGTCGCATGACAATTCGATAACAGTGATGTCTCTCAGATTTCGTAACCGTCCCCTGATGGTCCGCGAGCCGCAAGGAGAAAAAAGGAACTTATCACGCGTACGACAGAGGGGCCAAAGGCCGTGAGGCCCTATCGCGAAAAGGCCGGGAGCCAAGCGCGTTCACAGCTAGGGACACCCGGGATTCGCCACGCTTCCTTGTGCCTAGTGATCCTCTCCACCGAGGAATGAAAGCGGTCGCTAGAGTGCATGAGCCCGGTAAGGACGCAATTAAATGCTTAGCGAGGTTACGAAAAAAAAATCTACTTAATGTTGTGAGATCAGTTTGTGATCAGATCTTTGGACACATGCAGCTGCGGTTTTACATTTAGAGCTTAAAGTAAATGATATGTCTACCACATATCGTTGCAATGAAAATATTTAAACAATTTGGTACTCGGTCTAAGCGAAATATTACATGGAAATGTCTTCCACATTTTAGACTTACGTGTTAGCGTATGGAGTTCCTCCTGAATGAAAGTTTTGGCTAAAGCACTACCCTCAATGAGGAATTTCATTTCACCAATAAGAAATAATACATGCGTGTATAATAATAAAAGCTGGATACGCAAGGTTTTTTTAGGAGGTTATTTTGCGGAATAGGTCTTTCATAATATTTATTCTTGTCAATTCAGTGAGTAGGAAATTTGGCGATAAATGTCTTTCTACTTATCCTGGGGTTTAAAAACTCAAAAATAAAATAATTATTTTCTTTGTATATGAAAACATAGTTAAAAAATATTAAATAGAATATAATAATTTGTGATCTTTCTTGAATCCATCTTTCGATTCTTGAATCCATCAAGGAACGAAAAACGACGAGAAAGAAATAACCGAAAGAAAAAAAAAATATTGTTAATATACAAAATCATTTAGCTAATTTCAAAAGAATTGTAAAGAAAAAAATACGAATATCTGTTTATTCAAATGTACCATGGATGAGTTTTTATTTATTCAATTGACTCCATGGCACAAACTCATTAATGGAACTCAAAAATACTATACAATTTTGTAAAACACTTTTTTTTGTTGAATTTTATATTTTTGACGACTTTAGTTCCATTATTTATTGTCATATGAATTTCGTTTTGTTGTTCTAAGCGTTCATCAAGTCCAAAAATCGCAAAAAAATCTGTACGTATTGTACATGCGTAGTATTAGAAATATCTTTTCTGACCCTGTCTTATATTGTGTTACATGCTACATCAATGTTAAAAGATATATTAATAAGGACTGAACTAAAATCTTGTATCGGTTTTTTCAAGCAACCCGTGCCAACTCATACGCCTCCGAACGAACTGAGAATAGATTCAAACGAGTTAATGTTGTATACATTCAACGCTATCTAGCTTTCTCTCAAAGAGTTTCTTGTGATCGTTAACGTTGATGTGAAGCATTCCGTTCTCGTTTTGTTCTCTCCAGTTCCCTCTTATTGTGGTTAGTAACGATTCTGTTAATTTACAATTAATGCTCTGTCGAAGTTGCGTTACGTAAAAAGCTGTCCAAGAGCTTTCAGTAAATGTACAGACTTTTATTTTCACAAATAAACCGGCGGTGCGTAGGTTGAGAGTAACTAAAGTACCTAAGAATCTGTCTTTTCATATTTTTCGCTCGGTACTTTTCGTTTGGTTGGTCTTTTAGAAATGTTATTGAGTCTTATCTGAATGCTTGGTAATTTCCAATAAAAATCGCCGAAAATCTTTTCGGAAATAAACAACCGTAAAGCTATATTTTTCTGATAATCATTTTACTTTCTCGTATATTCAGATAATATATGGAGAAATTTAAAAAGAAAAAAATCAGTGTCTAGATTTTGTTGGAAATACGCGTCTGTCCCTGATAAGGAAAAAAGTGTTCGTCTGTCGATCTGTAAAATCATTAGCGCTGAAATCGTCTAAAGATTTTTCACAAAATAGATATTCCTCGATCTATCTGGCCCATTTTCAGGCCCTGAAAATTTGATTTGTATTATAAGTTACCTATTCGGGAAATGTCATGCAATGTGTTACAATGTACGATGTTTTTTCAGTGGTCAGCTAATGTTATCTTATATAACTAGAAATAATACGAGAAAGTATGTTCTGTTGTAGCATATAGTTTTATTATGTTACACCATCATTTATAATTTTTCTTTTAGTGTAATCACCAGACTTGCAACTGCGCAGTTATTACCGGTATCACGAGAGCAACAATATTTTTTTACTACCAGCAACATCTCAATACATGCGTTCCTTTGCGTGGCGGAGTTGCGTGTTTTCACGAATTCAAAATTGGAATGTATACTTCTGATTATCTTCGTGCTTTCCTTCTCCTCTCAGTTCTATTGAAGTCGTTCTTTCATCCTCCGGCCAGGTTTCCATCATCGGTGTAGGATGTAGCTGTCTGCTTTGTCACTTCTACTAAGATTTGATTTAATTTATTTAATAAAGAAACACCAATTCAACTGAATGCCACGTACGGAAGATAAGTATAATCTGCAAAGGTTTTTGTGAGCTCAAGAATTCCTTCTACCACCTTTTTGCTACACATATTTGAATTATGAATAAAGGCATCAACAAGCGTGGATAGCAACATTTGAAAACTTGAAATTTTTTGCCCCCTACTTGCCCCCCCTTGATTAATACTACAGTAAGTAATACATCAGTAAGCAAACTACAGATTTGATATTTTGAATTTCTAACAAACTGGCAAACCCTTGGCTTTCCTACCACACCAGCAAAAGTAGAGCTCAATAAAACGTGCCGGTGAATGGAATTGAAGCCGATCTCGCTAAAGCCTTAGTAATATAAGTCACCCCCACCTTATTTCATATACCCTTTATTTCTATCAGTCGTAACGGTTCTCCTATCTTATTGGCCTTTGCTTCGCGATCTCTTTCTTTCCCTTATCGTCTCTTATTCTGACTGACCGCCATCTTGACTGATAGCCCGTTGTCCAGGCGCCCTCTTGCTCCTTGTTCATTTCCCACTTGGTCTAATCTCACGTCCGTCCTCTAGATCGTGCTTCCCTCTCGTCACCTTCGCGGCCTCCGTCCCCAACTCGCCCACTTGTCTCGCCTCCCCCGTCGCCGTCGGTCGATGCGATGGAGGCGGTGGCACCACGCACCTGGCGGCGGGCAGCGTCCTCCGCGCGTCGCCATGGAGACGCAGCGAGTTCGGCCGCCGCCGCCGCCGCCGCTGCCGAGAGATTCCAAAGACGCAGCAGCAACAGCGGCGGTGACGGTGACTGTGGCGATGGCGGCAGCAGCAGCGACGGAGGCGGGAGTTGCGGCGATGGAAGTGGCGGAGGCGAGGCGTGGACGGAGGTTGAGTTGTAGTCAGAGGCTGTGACGGAGAAGGGGACGAGGGCAGAGCTACGCGCTCTGCAACCTTGCGAGCGGCTTATGCTGATCGGCGTAGCCGATGCAGGGGGTATGGGTTGGGAGCAAGGGAATAATGGCAAGCGGCGTGGGGCAGGCGCTATATAAGATATTGCTGAGCCCGGGGAGAGACCGACAGGCGAGGAGGTACAAAGTGTTGTGATAAACGGTCGGAAGAGGACAGGGCACACGTGATGATGCGAAGCGAAAAAATTGGGAGCATTCAAGATGTGAAGTGTGGGGGTGCGGACAGTGAAGTAAAAGAAAGACATCGTGAAGAGGTGGGGAGAGGAAAAGAAATAGGGGGAGAGAAGAAGAGTGAGACGCAATACGATGAAAAAAAGAAGAGAAAGTCAAAAGACAAGACTTTGCGGTAGGATGTAAGCCGAGAGGAAATGAAAATATGGGTGTTGTTGATATCAGATAGAGACCAGACGGGTAAATCGAAATAACGAAGCGGTAATAAGCATGTGGGAGTGGAACAGTGTCATCAGATTCTAGAGTATAGGACGAAGAGGTGACTAGGTGCGCTGAGGTGAGATGCAAGAAAGACGTGATAAAAGGTGACAAGACGTCACCGAACGGTAGGAACAGGGACAGCACACAGAGGTGGAAGGAGGGGCCACTTGTCATCTCGCGGAGAGGAGCCGGTCAGCGGCAGTGCGGGGGCGGTGCGGGGATGGACGGTCGAGAGCGGAGCTTCCCAGCGGCGGAGGGCGGCCGCCGTTGCTTCTGCTCTCTGCCTTCCGAGCTTCTCGTCCACGGCAACGTCCGCGAACGCTTTGAAAGAGAGCGTATGCAAAGAAAAGTCCCTTCCTTTTACTGCCGCATGTGCCTAACATTCACCCGATGAGAACATCCTCTCATATTGTACGCCTATGTTTCCACATTTATTATATGTACTGGACTCAAATAATAAATATTGTGTCGTTCTTCTGAGTCTGTCTTTACAGTAGCTGACAAGTCTCGTATTTACTATTATTCAGTGCAAAAGAAGCTGATCATGATACTGCAGCGTACATATGCATTAAAGAAGGAAAATAGTAATTGAAATCCTGATCAATTGACTGATAGGGGGAGTATATATTTTAACAATGGTTGGGTGTCTCTTATGCATATGCGCAAGGAAACCGTGACATAAAAATATATAAATGCGCGTAATAATACTATTCTGGTTCTCCAGATATCGTATTTCTACTGTAACAAATATTTTCATTATTTGTTTCAGTGTTTCTTTCATTTTGAAACTTTCGCTATCAATCCCCACACCGTAGTTTCTGAAAAGTAATATATGCGTAAATGCATACATACACGATGATTTCATTGGAATAAGATTTCACTATAACAAAACGTGATACGATGTGCACGGGAAACCCTCAAGAGGTTCCTGAAACACCTCCGGGATGTTCCCAACACATCTTGTCGTCCTTTTCACAAATTACGACTCGCCCAGAGAAATAATCAGAGAGAGGTATAGAAATTTATGTTTCAAATAATGTACCTGAAAGGAGAATTCTCTTCTTTGTCGCGATGCTGCTGACAGCTGCTTGCGCGAGAAAAAAAAGGAAATTCTCGTGACGCATTACCTGCACACGCGGCGTACAGGAAACTTAGTCCGGCAACCTGTTGCAGCCGTACGCTCATGCGGCATTCAGCCACCGCGTCGCTCTTGGAGATACTCCAAGCAACAGCGGGGTGAAGATGCGGGCGGGGAAAAACAGCTACTCGATACATATAAGCCTTTGCAGCCCAGTTACAGGACGCATGTTGTTATTATGCTTTTAAAATATTTGCTCCTGTTTGCTTTAGGAGGAGATAGAGGATGTGATATTAATATTATAATAACATTTTTGTTAGAGTAATACAAATATTTATTGTTACTTTTCTACTGTTACAAGATGGAAATGACTTGGGATTTCAGATATAAATATTTAGATTTTTTAAAATTCATTAGTTGATCGATTTAAAAAATAACTGGGAATGGGCTCTTTCGCTTTTCAAAGTGCACTATAAATGAGATTTTTCTCTGTTTATGAGAATAAAAAAGGTAAATATATCGGTAAATAATGATAATTTTCATTTCTTGCATTTCTTGCAATACAATTTTAAGTATACAGTTTATTTTGGCATTACTATCTTGATTTATGTTTATTTACATTACGTTTTGATATAACCATTATGATTAAGATCAGAACGTAATGACCAAAGGAAATAAAATAAGAACTCAATAAATAAAAAACTAAAAAGAAAGTATGAAACATCGTTGGGCGTTATGGTCTGGAAAGACCGGTCATATTACGGCGGAAATGTTGGCAATACTCGACCCAGCATCTGGACAGGCGAGCGCAATAGGAGGCTAGAAGTCACAAAAGTACGCATCGGTGCCGGACCTCATCTTCTAGCTAGGAAGGCACCTCCCGTGTTATAGTAGCACTACACCCTTTTGGGACTAATTGCCTCAGTATTCATCGTAATCGGAATGACACTCTCTCTCTTTCTCACCAATGACCGAATGTAATCTAAGAGATAGAGATGTGTTAGAATTGCTATTTAGTTAACTTAGCCATATCTGAAATGCAGACTCTCTCCCTGACTCAAAAACACAATGAATATACTAACGTCACCCACAGAAAAAAAATCGTTATGGTGAATCTCTAGATTACGTAACGCCCCTAAAACCACGAAAGCCTGCTCTGCGAGGCAATCGCACTCTCATTGGCCTCCCTCAGCGCTGTTGGGTCCGCTGCAGCCGTGAATGCGCGATCGCAGCCCCAGGAGTCGCCTCTGGCAGCGCGCTGCCGTCGCGGGGAAGGCGTGCGATTCCGCGCCCTCTCGCCCAATCGATCACTGTCCCGGGAGGGGGAGGGGGCTGGCCTGGGAAGGGAACGGAACGGGTTGCACGGGGCGCGCCTTGACCGACCCCACGCAGCCACCTCGCAGTTCCTTCCTTCGCTGTTTTCACACGACGCGGCTCCGGGCTTTTCTTTTAATTTCGGTACAAAAGAAATAAAGTGTAAAAATGAGGTCGTAAGGAGGTGTTTTGTTTAAAAGACTAATGCATTATATTTTGCCATGTTGTAGATATCGACCAATTCACAGCACAATTTCAAATTATACTTTATCAAACATTCCGAATATTCACGCCATTTCGTGATATTTCTATTAAAAACACCTTTGCCCCTGATTGAAAAAGAAAAGCAAAATATTTTTGTGATACTTGTTCAAACTGTTTGATTTTGTTTTAAATAAATAATGTTTACTATATGCTACAGTGCCTAAAACCCCTTCTCACCTCTTTCATTCTCGTTTCTCTTGTCTACTTTTCCGCCTCTCATTTTCCTTCTCTTGTTTCAAGAGTGGCGTCACCCGTTCGTCTCCTCCCCGCCACTGCCCGCCGTTCTCCTCCGTCGATGACTCCGCAGCTCTCGGCCTGGCGCGCCCTCTGAGCCGGAGGCGCGTAAACCTGCAATGTTGTTCACCTTCTGGGAAACTCTGGAGACGTCCCCCTGTCACCCCCTCCCCAGTTCTTCCACAGGCGAGAATCGCGCAACGTATGCCAAAGAGGTTCCTTTCCCCACTCTCCCGGCCGGCTGAATTAGCGATCCGTGAGCTACATTTCCTTCCTCATCCTTATCCACTCTCTCTCTCTCTCTCTCTCTCTCTCTCTCTCTCTCTCTCTCTGACACACACACACACACATCACTTGACCTACACTGTCACACTTATCGAGAATCAAAAGGGAGCTTAGAGCTGATTAATTTACATAGCAGTCATGAAGTGTTATAATTAAACCATTAACTGTGAAAGTTAGTGTGTATTAATTTTTGAAATTTCGGAGATATTAATGAAAAACGTCGTTTTTCCATGTTTCTTAGCTCAGTTTCGTATTTTGAGAAAATAAGAAAAGGTTTTTTTGAAAAAAACAAACAAAAAATATGGGCCTTTATGTAACGCCCCCTTCCCCAAATAATAGATCTGTTGCAAATCCGTAGGGTCACAAATTCTATCAGAGCAATTGAGGACAATCTATTTGAAGGAAAATGCTTTTGTGATTATGGCACTAGATGTTCACAAATGAATAGACAGACGAACGGGGATAGTGACAGATATTATGAAAACAAAAATAGGTATTTTCCAAATATATACATTTCCGACAAACTTTTGACATCGATTTATTTGCAGCATTTCATAACTTTTTCTGCACTACGAATATGAAAAGGAAAAATCGCGGAATGCAATATCTCCGTTCTGCGTTTCCGGTTCTGTGGCCTTCATAACGACCTGCGGTTTATTGGAAGCTGCGCTGGGGAGGGCGAGTGTTAAGCGTCGCGAGAACTGACCATGAGGATTGATTTGGACGATTCGAAACGGAATAGGATATAATAATGGATAATAATGGAAGGATGGAATAAAATAACAAGGAATTGTTAGGACGAAGCGAGATGAAAGGAGAAGAAACGAGATGGAATACATAGGGACTGACGTTATTTCTATTGCATGAGGGTACAGAAATGTACACAATGGTATGTGCAATGGTGTTGTCGTGCCTAGCGAGAGTACTTAGTTAACGATGTCTGAAATTTCAAGGAAAGTTTATTTTAAATTTGAATTATTCACAAAAGGTGACTGTATGATTCACGCTCTCATCATAAACAAATATAAACAATTTCTTGATATACTTGAATAACAACGTAGAAATTGTTTGCAGTAAACATTAAAATATGTCGTACAATTTGAAACACACAGGACTAATACGGAAATGACTGATTCAACTAAATATATCGGTCAAAAATAAGCGAATGAAATTGGATTTTAGTGGTACAAAAGAAGGTTCAATGCCAAAGTGGAACTAGATGGGTTGTGGTTCCGGTTGTGGAACTGAAATTCAAAAATCTACTTGCTGCCGTATTTTGGAGTGTAAACAATATATAATCAGTTTCGCACATCTCACATCTGACACCTTATTTTTAAAGAAGTTGCAGGACATTCATTGCTCAGTTACAATATTTTTCTCAGTATTCGTCGCAAAAATAAACTGTCGACTACATTCTGAGTTGGAATGGAAACAAAGTTCATTGCCTTAGTAATTAAATACGGTGTCGACCTCTTTGCAGGGATAGATTCCAGGGCTGGGAGAATTTTTTAATGAAGTGCTCTGAGGACTCCGGGAGGGATGGCCCAGGGCGAGAGGACAGGAAGTGGCTGGCCGGGAGGAGTGGTGAACTAAGAGGTTCGAATGGGGCGGATGGAAAGATACTTCACTTGGCGTGGCGTGGCTTCTCTTGATTTGTCCTAGCTTTGACCAGCTGACTGTCGCGTGGACTGGAGCGTGGTTTCGCGAAGTGGGAGGCGGGCCCGGGACGGTTGGGTGGTGGGCGTGGCTAGGTGGACGTGCGACCGGGCTGGACTCGGGGCTGGAGTGAGAGGGCGCCGGGTGCGTTGTGCAGGTAGCGCAGGGGCGGGGTAGAGGCCGCCAGGGCAGTCGTTGCTGTTGAAGGGAGAAGGACTTGTGTGTGGGGAAGTGGCAGTGAAGCGAAAAACTCCAGAAGCGGCAACGAAGGGATGGGAAGGACAGTGTAGGCGTGGGTATGGTGGCCACTGCATAATGCAGATTTTTTTAAAATACTCAATTTCTGAGTGTGTTCTAATCTCTTCACATTCGGTGATAATGATAAAGCACAAATACTTTTTCGTCAGATATATTAATGAAAATAGTGCTAATTTTCGTCAGCAACGAATATTGTATGGCCATGTTTCTCTTAGCATAACATCATTTCCCCAGGGACGCGTCGCTTACAATATTACCGTTAGCAACGTAGTTTACGGAGAGATGTGGGATATGCAGTGAGAGTAAGTTCCGGTGCAGGCTAGTAGTCAATCACGGAATCTTTGACTTTCTCCCACGCGAGGGTTGAGCTATGCGCCGCGCGGCGCCCTCTTCGATTTGCACGCTCCCTGCGGCCAAATCGCCGTCGCGCATTAACGGGGTTTTGTTGACCTTTATGTCCCTGCAAGCGACAGTGCGTGAGTTTAAGAGGAGTAGTGGCAGTGGTACCTCTGCGTTTTCCCCTATCCACCTCTGCATCTTACAAAACAAGAGAAATATCAATATTCAGATGTTTTCTTAATATTGAATTAAGGACAGAGATTAAAGTATGTCAGTACATGAGAAGTTAATTATAAATCTGTATTATCAAATAAGTGTCGTTCAATGTATTTTCATTTTGTCAACGTCACGTCATTTTTGAGAGTTATGATTTTTATAATTCCATTTATAATGAAATTGTAATTTACTTGAATAGAGAATTACTGATGTATTAGTAAGGAAACATTTTATTATTAATAATTTTATGAACATTATATATATATATATATATATATATATATATATATATATATATATATATATGTGTGTGTGTGCAATGGGTAAGCGGTTAAGTCCAACCTTCCTAGTTTTATTGCACAATTTTTCAAGTTTGCAAAGTTGTGATAAATCGATGACATTTTGTTAAATAAACTGCAATTCCAGTAACTTCGCACTATTAAAAAAGCCGATGTAATTATCTTCATCAGTAATGAGATGAGTTAATTTGTACCCTGAAAAGTAGGGAAATTCGTCTGAACCACCTATTGATTACGTGTACGGATATACAATTGAGGGGCAAATAAATAGTTTCTACCCAGCCGTCGCGCGTTGCGGAATAACTGTTCCAGCCCGTAATAATAAGCATAAGGTGGACTCGTGTTGACGAGGGCGCCTCGACGGGGTGCGTGGGACGGCCACCGTCCAGACGGTCCCCCGCCCTGCCGTCGTCTGCCCGCGCCCGCGTCACAGCCGCTGCCGCCGCCGCCCCAGAGCTGCGGCCAAAACAATCCGGCCCCATTTGCGTCACTTGCGGGGCGGATCGCGCTTTCCGCGTGTGTGGGTGACAGCGAAAAAATTTCGCTCTCCATTTATCCGGCGCGTTTTAAGCAGAGGTGCGGGCGGAGGTGGAGGTGGAGCAGGAGGCGACGGTGACGCGTGCGTCGTGGGAGGGCAGGCGCCGGCGGCGGCGACGGCGGTGGGGCGAGGGGGGGCTTCGTCCGTTGTGTCTGTGCCTACTAAGATCTCCGTTTAAACCGTCCTATGGAACCGAAGCGGAACTGGCTAGTAGTGCGTTCAGCAACGTGCGTCACGTGCACCTTTCATTTGTAGTTCTTTTTTTGGAATTGGGATTCTTTACAAAATATTGTGATGAAATCATTGGAGGATTTCTGTTGTGGTAAACACGAATTCAATAGGTTAGGCGTTTAGCCTAGATGACGTACATTGTACGCGCGAAAGTCGGAAAACCAGGATTTGTGATTCTACGATGGTCCCCGATGGTTTAAATTCCGAACGTAATGTGAGAGACAGATTACGTCATTATTCAGTAATCAAGACGTTCTTTGCTCGTGCTACTGCTTCTTTCTCTAAATAAAAAAATGAAACTTCCTTAATCTTAGTCTGAAAGAGCTCAAATACATATACCAACACCTGGATATGTAACTTCAGTTGTCTATTCGGCTTTTGATTAGAAGTATTGAATGAACTTTGAGTCATATAGGAAAGATTTACACTGATAATATTATAGTAGTGTATTATTGTAGTGGTCTTGTATTTCTGTAGTATGATAGTTCTGAAGACATATGTTATTATGATTGTCCTGCAAGCTCCAGATTTCGGAGAAAGCAATTTGCTCGATACGATCGTGAGGGGTACAAAAATTATATGTATTATTTTCTTTGCATGAGAAATGTTTTTCATCCGAGGTTTGAGTATTCAAAAATTCATTTATCCAAAGCAAGTTTCGTAATAAAAAGAATTATATCCCTCCCAAAAATAATGTCATGTGCACCAAATTTGTGTCTTTTTCTCAATATGTTAACATTGTAAAGTAGTATATATACATATGTGCTATTTTTACGTTCTTCTTTTTCATTATTGTTTTCATCAGCACATTTGACAACAAATTTGTTCGATTTTCCGGCATATTCTTTTTTCCCCCTTTCCATGTCATTGTTTCAGATTACGGAGGTTTAATATACATTTTAAATAACAATTCAACATGTGAATTCCATTCACAAAATGAATAAGGCATTGAATTTCAATTATATGGCTTAAATGAAGCATATATTCTATATCTTTCTTCTAATATTCTTTTCTTAATAAATGGTCCAGTTCTTCTTCCTCTGTGTGAGTTTGGCGTGGCATTAAGTTATCCATGGGCAAAAATTGATTCCGAAAGACCATTCGCTAGTATGCAGTGAAGTGCTCTAATGGAACCTGAAACCACGACAGTTCCAAATTTCAAGCATCAACCTGGTCAACACACCTGTCGCACATGCTAATTACCGCAACGCAAAAAGGTTTAATGCTTGTCTACCCTGGATCTCCGCGCTTCATTAAGCGTGGTCGGGGAGCTCCATCTACTCCGCACCTCGGCGCTTTGTTCGATGACCGCGCCCGCGCCCGCCCCCGCCCCCGCGCCGGGGCCCCACCGCTTCGCCCTGTGGCACGGTCTGACTCGCGGGCGGTAAATTAAAGAACATGTCTCTTTTAAAAAAATTCCCGCTGCCGAAAGCAATTTAAATTGCGACACAGAACCGACTCCCCATTGAGAGCGGCCGCGTAATTAAATTGCTCGCATTCTTTTTGACGTCGTCCACCGGGCGATGGCGCCGTCGGCGGGCAGTAGGCGATAGCGATGGGCAATGGGTGAGTGGTGACCTCAGGGTGCGATGATGCACTCTGGGTAATGCGATCGGTGTTTTCAGGGATAGGGTTGGCAAAGCGAATCTTAAGCTGGAAAGTCGTTTGTTCCAAAATGAATATTTTACCTTGTATTGCTGATTTTTTTTTGCCACGGTGCCATGTGATAAGATTTCACTGCTTTACGTTTCCTAACATCGTAATATGCCTCTCGCGTCGTTAAGTTTCTTTCTGGCAGATTGTTTGACACGGCGTAACACGTGAAACACGTTCTAAATGTCGCGGTCAGTCTGCATATTGTGTTTTTATGATCATGTGTTAGCATTCCTCATGGGTTGTCTGGAAATTAAATATGACTAATATTGAGTTAGGAAATAACAGGAACTATGAATAATAGGAACTAATATTGTTGACAGTGCATCTATATTGTTTTAGAATTCTCCTTTTCATCAATGTCCTTTTTATTGGCATGAAGGCCATGTTGGGTAATATAATATAGCATGTAGGTAATGTAAGGGAACTTGTATGACATTTAGTCAATGTAAAGTATAATGAATTATTGCTAGTAAAGTATTACTTGCTTATTAATACAGCCTAGGCTCTTGAAGCACTACTATACTTATCATAGTTTGATGTGGTACAGAACAGAGTTTGGTACAAACAAAGTGCAAGCTTAAGTTCAAACTGAAACTTGAAATGCCAAAAGAAATGGGATACGCATTTCATGGAATCTTCTAATGCTCCGAACCCTTGTTAACAGCCAAACCTTCACGGATTTTCAATTTCAGTGAACATAACGTTCATCGCGTGGATTATTATCTGGAATATGGAACTTTGAAAAGTAGTCATTGTTAGAAAAGTGGGATTACAGTAGACGTACAAGCACGCATTTATTACAATCAGCTGCTGTACTTAGTAAAACAAATATGTATCTATATTTAACAACTCATCTCTAGGCTTTCAAACAAGTTTTTTGAGGGACGCACCATCGCGTCTTAAGTGTACTTCGTTTCACTTTTGTGATATCGCTGCAAAGACTCTTACGAGATCAGAAGCCTCAGAAAATGGTTGCCATGGTCCTTTATAAAAGCAATTTACTTTTGTGTACAGTAAAACTCACAGTTTTAGTAAACATGAACTAATATTATGGCGTAATTCACTGAAAACTGATTAGTAATTCTAGACTTTATATTCATTATTTCTAAACCATTATACAGTTTTGTAGAAAGTTTTCAAAATTCATGAGTTGTCCTGCATTCTTTTTTACCCTGCTTTTTTTTTTACTTTCTTACTAACGTAAATGTCTTTCTCGTGTGTTTCAGGTAAGCAGTCCTAAGAGTATTGATGCAGAACAGCATCATGTTCTATTGCAGGCTCTGCTGCATACTTGATAAGGTCAGATTATGGATGTGAGTGTTAACGTTTCATTTTACTGTCCGGTGTGGTTCGTTCATTTGTTAGTATTGAGTTTCCTATGTGCATTTCAATTTGGCAAATTTGCACGCTTGGTAATGACGATAGAAAGACGAGAGCAGCTCGTACTCTGCCCCCGTGTCAATATGAACGCCACATTTACCCTATATTTTAGCGTACCTTTTGCATGCCGAGAAAAAAGAAACTGACAATACTCTTATTTTGTTGCGTTGGCGTCCCATGAAGCAATGTGTGGCCTGTTGAACGTTTATTGCTTATGATTTTTTGTTCGCAATCTCGATAGCAATACTGCGTGGAGTTGTGAGTGGAATCTCATATCTTTTTAGAGGAATTCTCTGATGGTGTCTGAAATATAACATGAGCTGCCGACACCAAACCAACTACTAACATTACCAACCTTCCAGCGATTCTATGAATAAGGGCTTATGAAAAGAGAATGGGAGACAACTTACAAGCATAGAAACTAAACAAAAACTAATCTGTAGATGCAATTTGTTACTTTTATGCTCGACATGGCAAAATAAAAGCAAACTATTCTCAAAGTAAATGCCAGTTATAATAATTACAGAATTTGTGTTACCCTGACTTTTCTAGGTATGGGGCAGAGAAAACATGCAATTAATTACTGAGATACACTACATATCTTATATTAAATGTATTTATCTCTTTAATTATTGTGTGAATTGTAGCAATTTCGTGAATGAGGAAATGTTACTTTTCCAAAAATATTAAGTAATAAATCTTTACCTATTTATAAAAATAACTTTTGAACGTTCATTTATTATTATTATTTGTGTAAAATTTTGTACTTGTGTACTTTAGCACTACAGAATTCAAAGCAACTGAAATACAATCAGCCTCCATATCCCAATTACATTAGAAAAGAAATCTTGATAATATTCAAAGGGTATGAATTTCATCGGTTACTTTATCTTATAGAATGTGCAGTGACATGTAACGTACAAAATAATTCAGTTCTTTAAACAAACTAGACTCTGAAACAGTTGAATAATACAAAAAAATGTATGTGCTGTATCACAAACGAAACAAACGTGAAGAGCGCTAGAATAAAACGGGAAATATTCTACGAAAATGTAATTCCGCTTCGTGCTGGCAATAGAGCTATGAAGGATTCATTGCTGACGTAATAATGGTTCACAGGCGAGCAAGCGAGCAACGAGGGGGACAGTGAATGAGGCGAAGGGGGCGAGAGCGTTTCACGTGTGCGGCCAGCGCGCGAACGGCGTCCCACGCCAGCCGCCAGCCGCCAGCCGCCAGCCGCCACGCACCCACGCACCCCTTTGGCTTCCATTATTGGGAAATCCCACGGTCACTTCGCCCTCTCCGGCAGATGGCATCTGCACCCCGCCCGCCCCCATTGCCCCCATTGCCGCCAACGTCCCCGTCGCCTCCGCCAGCGCTCCCCCCTGCCGTCACCGTTCCGCCCCCCCCCACCCATCATAAGTCCGCTAGTCCCGCGCTCTGAATAGCCCGCCGGGGCAAAGGGGTGTTAGGTAAATCGCAGGTCAGCGGGCAGCCGCCTGCCTTTCTCTGAATGGATGGGCCTCCACCGAAAATTTCTTTTCGCCCCCCCCCCCCCGCCCACAGCCCCTCGTCGCTTCGCGTCGTTTTACCGGGCTGCTGCGGCTGCTGCCCCGCTTTTCCGCCCCCCCCCCCTTCGTCGCGAGCCGCGCCGATATTCGCGACCGTCAGCTGCGGCGGCTGCGGCGTAGGCGGGGCACGGCCGACGGGAGCGGCGATGGTGATGGCTGTGGGGGCAGGGGGCGGCGGGGCGAGCGACGTGGGAACGCGCTGGCGGTCGCTGGATAAACAGTCCATGAGCAGATGGCGTCGCCTCCGCCCCCGCAGCCATGCCGCCCCTGCATTGCACTCACCCACGACGCACGCCAAGCTATCTTAGCCGTTCTTAGCGTGCATCTTCTCTCTTCCCTTTCTTCGTCTTTTATTTTCTTTTTCCCTTTCGTTTCTATTTTCCTCCTCCTCTTCTTCTTCTTTCTTCCTTGTCTTCTTCTTTCTTCTTCTTCTTCTTTCTTCCTTGTCTTCTTCTTTCTTCTTCTTCTTCTTTCCTCCTTGTCTTCTTCTCCTTCTTATTTCTTCCTTGTCTTCTCCTTCTTCTTTCTTCCTTGTCTTCTTCTTCTCCTACTTTCTTCCTTGTCTTCTTCTTCTCCTACTTTCTTCCTTTTCTTCTTCTTCTTCTTCTTCTTCTAAATTTTCTCCTTGGTTTTCTTATTCTACGCTGAGATACGATTCATGTGGAAACGATTCATTCAATGTCCCTCTGTCCTACAAAATTCAGTCATTGCAACGTTCAGTCATTGACCTTGAGATTAGTTTGCTTTAATTTGACCAATTCAAGACAAAAGTAAAAATTGTATTTATAGAAACGTGTCTGCTTCGTTTTTCTGTTTGTAAATCGTCTAAGATTCTCATCGAAGTTGAATATGTGGAATTATCTTTATCACAACGTTTGTATTTACTCTTTATTAAATCATTTCCAAACCAAATTCGAGGAGAATTTTCCCACTTTTAGAAGTTACTACAGAAATAACATCTATAAAATGAATAATTACAAACTAGTTAATGTTTAAATACATTTAAAATACTATAACTAATTAAAAATAAGTACTACTTTATACTACTTACTTCGGTAATTGGAAATTTGTGATTGATTGAATGTAAGTACACCAACATATTGTAGTAGTACAAGTCGATGTTACGTGTTGGCCACTAAAAAAATGTTGGTGTTGTAGCCTCTGAAGATGGGGAATTTCTCCCAAAAATGGTTTGAAAATAATTGTATAAATATTAAATAAAATTGTTATTAGTATGTTATTAGTGGTCAAGATAATTTCACATATTCTACTTTAATACAAATTTATACCACAAAATCTCGGCTGAAAGTACGATGTTTTTACGATTTTCTTTTAAAAAGACTTCATTCGTAGTACGTACAACACTATAAGTTTCAGATATGTAACACAATGTGAATAGTATTTGAAAAATGTATTAAAAATGATTGAATTTTAAAAAACCTTTTACGCTTTTCGAATTATTGGCTCCAAAAATTCGATAGATAACTGCAACTATGCGTTCTTACGCACTCATTCTATTGCCAAATTGGACGCACTCCATTTGGTCACCTTGCTAAGGATAATATTATTTGCTCATTTTCGTACAATAATGTACATAGTTACGTATTTGTTTGTACTATATCTCCTGGTTTTAAGACTCAATATTAAATGTAAATTCTAATAAAGTAATGACAACTAATTACTCCTAATTAGGAAACGTCTTCAGATTTTATATGATTACTTAATGTTTGGGAATATCTTGAAGAATGAATCTGATGGTGATACATTTCCTTGCCGGGTTGTGGATAATTGCGCACGGTATTAGTTTTTCTGTGAGTAAGCTAACAATGTATCACGTTTAGTGTGTTAATTTCTGATTTGCTCTGAGTAATTGCGTTTTCTTCCTAAAGAAACCAAAAATCATGCTATCGAATAATTAAGTTCCAAAACATTTTGTGACGCCACGCTCTTATAAGAAATTCGTTTAGGACGCTTTGCTTGTTTGATTGTTTACTCCGTAAGATGTGGATCTCAATGTCTTCATTCAACATAATTGGCTTTAGAAAACATGGTGGAGAGAGAAAGGTGTGACCGAGCAATTGAAACATGGATTGCAGGGCAGCGAAGAGAACGCGGCTTTTCGTGTCGTGCTGGGCGAAGTGTTGCAGTTGGCGGTGACGAAGGATCGATGCGAATCCCTTAGTGGTTGGCACTTCCTGTTGACCAGGGGTTTCTAGGAACAATATAGCGAACTAATGGACCTTGCAGATAATCGATAGCATGCAGCTGCATTAGAAGCTACTTGCATATAGCTCTGTCGTCGCAAACAAAACAAAAAAATACAAAGAAAATTAGTAAAAAAATGAAATGTAATAATCAAGATAATATATGTAATTGTATTTTTGAAGATCGAAAAATGAATTCTTAGGTAATCGAATAGAAAATAGATATCTAGAAGAATGACAAACATACTACCTAAATTTGTGTTGGTGGTTTCAAAATAGCCGTTTCATTATATCCAAAATTTTTCTTTGCAAAAAAATATTATTTAAGTAATATTCTAAATATTGATTATTTTCATGAGTCGACGATCTTTCCAAATATTATAAAATTAATGTTATGAGTTTCAGAATTGAATGTCATCAAATTCACGTTCCCTTCAATGCTTCAAAGCATGAACTCTGTATTTGTCAAGATACAAATTATTACATAATTAATAATACTGTTCTTATTACGTATCTCTTTCGTATTTCACTTCTTCATGTAGTGGACGTTTTCTTACTTTTTTGTAATCGTTGGCAATAAGATATGCACATAACACTTTGCTCCATGACTTCTTTGATGTTGAAAATGTATGTGAAAGTATGATTCTTCGTTGGCATGTACCATGCGTTACGAGATTAAAGATAAATGGTACATTAATCACCATCACGAAGAAAAAAAATTTTTCTCAAAGCTAGACGTTTATCAACACATTTTATGAGTTCTTTGTTAATTAATTAAGACTTTCTTGGTGAAGAGTTCTTGACGTCACCGCATGCAAAGATTCAACCCACTTGCACTCTATCGGTAGTTAATAATGTGTTATCTCAGAAACAAAAATGATTCAGTTTATGCAATAACTCATGAGAGAAATGGCGTGGATGTGGCAATCGTTTTTAAGAAAACGATCATCTGAGTGGGCATTTAGCTAATACAGTAGGGAGTATAAATTGTTCTTATAATAATATAAACAAAGTTAGGAAGTTGAAGATACTGAAGTGAGTATTGTTGTTCACAGAATTTGCGTTTGCATCCTGCTTAGGTACCAACCATATATGTATGATGCTAGTAGACCACTGAAAGTTCAGTAACTCGGTTTATTTTTATCTACATTCTCTTAAATTGTAAACATTTAAACGTATATTTCTGCATCACTGCCACACTTTTTTTCATTTTTCTTAGCTTCTTTAGCTTCGTTTCGATACTTAAACGTGAATTGTGTATTTAATAATAATAAAAATAATAACAATAAATAACAATAATAATAATAATAATAATAATAATAATAATAATAAATGAGCTAAAATTAATAATACTGAAAAAGAAACAAATCAGTACATATTAGACCAAAACATACTGCTGACAATACGCCATTTACAACGACGCACATCGGGCGACGCTCATCGGGCGACGCTCATCGGGCGACGCACATCGGGCGACGCACATCGGGCGACGCACATCGGGCGACGCACATCGGGCGACGCACATCGGGCGACGCACATCGGGCGACGCACATCGCTGCGACGCACATCGGGCGACGCACATCGGGCGACGCACTGCGTGCAGCTTCATTAGTAGGAACCGCGGGAACCAGTGAATGTGCGCAGATGATGGTACTGCTTCGAGGCGGTTCCCGATGCGCAGCGCGCAGCACGTAGCTAGAATTGGTGGCGGCGGCGGCGGCCGCCACGCGCACGAGTTCCTGGCGGGCAGCCAACGCCGACATCGTCGTCGTCGTCGCACTCGCCGTCGTCCAAACCGCTACCGCCCTCCTCTGGACCGGCTACGTCGTAACAAGCGTTGCTTTCTCCGATGCGCACTACAGCGAAAGTGCTGGAATCGCGCTGGAAAAAAGCTCTCGCGATTTGACAGGTTTAAAAGCACCCCGAGGCAGACCTTGGCTTCTAACCTGGGTCTGCGTCATTTCACTTGGCTGCGCTCTTGAAATGCCTACTGCTTCCGGGAGTTCACGACAATAACTTGGGATGTTTATGGCCGATCGTTGCGTCCGGAACGGTTTCCAAGTCTAATTATATGGTTTTAAATGGACACAGGATCATTCTCGGCGGCTGCGAATGCTGAAACTGGTCATATTAATTCTTGCTTGCTGCAGGGCTTGACGACTATATGTTAGCTTCATGAACGAGGTTAAGGGAATGGTCTGGTCATGTTGCTGAATATTAATTTCACTAATAATGGGAAGGTCATATAAAACAAGGCATACGATAAAACGTCGCGATGCACGTAAAATATTCTTAATTTAATTCTCTCATTCATTGAATAGCTATATGCATTTCATATTTGCTCTAGAACATACTATTCTTTAAAACATTAGGAAGAGTCATTTTTACGAACTCATTTATGTTATTGTAGTATTAGATAATTGTATTTCGACCTAGTATTTTTTACTGTTAACAATTATAATAATGAAGATCGATTAATATTCACTGCTATTCCCTATATCATAATTCTTTGAATTACTACGAGATTGAATTTTGCTCAAAAAACGTCTATTCGACAGGACTGGTGGAGCGGCGAAATGCTCAGGAAGCAACGGAGTCGCATGTAATTGATATTTTAAGACTTCATCAAATGATCGTTCCAACACGTGTAAATAAAAACAGAAACGAGCGCCTTTTCTCGTTTATACTCTCTTCTATATTGCTGTGCGCGCGTGTGGACCCCCTTGGGAGCAGTGCGCCGCCGCCGGCCGTCAGCCTGTGCGTCGCAGCGGCGGCCTCGCGGCGAGCGAGGGCCCCTCGGCCTCGGCGCGCCACCCGCCCCGCGGCCCTTAATAGGAACGACGCGAAAAAAGAAGAGGAAACTCCGGCTCCTCATCGTTTCGGGTCAGCGGTGCTCCCGCGAGGGACGTGAACGAGGCTGCTCCAGGCAACGGCAAATCCAGTCGTGCCCCCCCCCCCAAGCCGATATTTTGTGTGTATTTTTACTCAATTTGTTGAAAATAATTACCGTTCATAGATTTGCAGTCGTAGGCTTCTTTGGCCAGTCTTACAAGTACTCTTGGCTGGTCGGGTGAACCCCGCGTCAATCATCTTTTTGTGGTCTTCCTCATGGCTGGTCTGTGCTGATCAGCCCAGAGGAAAAGTCGGTATCAAGCTTTCGATGTGACGTCACCCTAGCACTGCATGTATAGATCTCTACATATGAAAAGCAGTATACAAATTATAAATATGCACATATTTAAAAAAAAATCATCCTTAAATCTTAAAATTGTTTTTCAAAATATATATGAGGTCGAGAATGAACTTTCCTCACCCCTGAAATACTTTCGGCATCAATCTCTGGCTGATGGAACCCGATGGAAGTTGTTCAAACCAAACACACCTGAGATGTTTTATTTCAAGATATACTAAACGATTTCTTGGAGTAACTCTCATTGTAATCGGAAGGGGAAGCTCTGTTTACTTAGCTGTAACATAGTGTTGGCTGTTCGTAAGAGGGATTACTAGTGTCTGAACACGTATTATGTTCACATCGTATTTGAGAATGTTTTGTGAATCTTGGAAAGGGTGGTCATATCGATAGTGACTCAAGAGGAAATGGAAGATTTAAAATAAAAATTAAGGATGAGAGTAAACACGAAAGTCAACTTATTTCTGATTCAAAAATATTCGGTTCTCGAAAACAACTACAATAATATCGTCAGCATGATCTTTGCCTCCGCCAGAAAGTAATCATTCGAGAGATCAGGAAGCGGCGTAGAAGGAAGGAAGAAAATACAATAACTCGTTTTTTCCTGAAGAGTAAGCTCATTTAATTCAATTTAACTGCTCTATGGAAATAATTCAATGATAGTCACGTGCACGTGTGACGTTAATTGTAAACGCCAGGTGATGATTCACAGGGGGAAGGAGTTCACAGAAGGCTACATAAGATTGCAGAAAATAATGAACTTTCCCACACTCAATACATTATTAATATTGATAATATGAATTGTTTATAAAATGAATTCGAAGTGTGATAAAGTTCATAAACTTTTGCAATAAATATCTCACATTATGAAATTTCATTACGATGACGGAATGGTTTGTAGTCAACCATTATACAAACGTTTCGATTTCCTCTTCATATGCTCTACGAATAATGCTAAGCATACAGCATGGTGCGTTAATTGGTTCGTTCCGCGCAAATCGCACGTAGGGCATATGATTACTACCGCATGCATTGGTAGTAAGAGTAGTATAACGGCAAGTTTGCGGGTGCAGCTTCGTGTAGCTAGAGATCATAGATTCAGATTTTCTTCTTTTCTCGGCCGTAGCTTATTTTCAATATCAGCTAAGTCGTAGGATCGGACGACGGTGCTTCCTGGATGTGAATTGTAGAGGGCTGCCCCTCTTATTGGTTATTTTTGAGAATCGATTCTTTCGACCAATGCAAGGCCGATACCGGAGCAGTTCAAAAGAGCCCGCATCGCGCGCAGGGATTCAATCATTTGGGCGGTGCGACAGCATACTGTATGTGGCCGCGTGGTCTCGGAAGCGTTCATTACCGCGCCTGTAAAACCGAAGCCACTAGCTGCAGTGAGTAGCGCATTCCTTTGCACAGCCAATAGCAGCTAATGTTCATTTGTGAGGAGAGTTCGATCTAGGAGGTTTTGTGTGTGAAGGGAACCCCCAAGCTTTTGCAAAGCTAATATTAGCAGTAATATCTGTAAAAACCTCCATTATCAATCTTCAATTGTAATTATTTCTCTTCAACTCCTTTGTACTACCTGTCTGGGACCATCGGGCGAGAGGAAATTAAATGGCGTTGACACTGCTACTCTCTGTATATCAAATCCCACCAGGGTGCAGCACCATCGAGCAGAGATAGAGGACGTCAGAGGGGCATAGGATTTCCGATACCGCTACGAAGAATGACACTTTGCGTCGTAGGCATGGTCGTTGGCGGCGGCGGCGGCGGCCGCCGTCCACTTGGCGCGGGCGACGTCGCCGCGGTCCGTGCCGCGCCAAGCGGTGCCGGCGCCGGGGCCGCCACCGCCACTCCAGGCAAGGGCACGGCGGCGGTGGCGGCGGCGGCGGCGGAGGTCGGCCGGTTCCGCGCGTGGGCGCCTCGCCTGCCGTCGCGCAGTGGGTCGGATCCTCAATGGCAGCAGGCGAACACTCTTCCCTCACACTCCTTTTGCGCGTTGGGATTTTCCAGTTTTTAATCGGTAAATTTGTGAATGCGAAGAACATACATTTTTTAAAAATATTTTTGAATTTATTTCAGTATTATAATTGTTGTTGAGTTTATTACTTGTCACTTTTTTCTCTCGACACGATAGTCTTGAAACACATTCCCTGCGACTGAAGAAAGAATGTTCTTCCATATTTTTATCTTGTGTCGTGTACAGGTTTTTTTGCAACCCGGATATATTAAATGAGGAAATGTTTAATCAATAATTCTCATCCATCCACATAGGTTGACTTACTATCTAGTGTCATTTTTTAAACATATTGTCAGAGTTTACCACTTTGTATACTATTTGTATAGCTTGCAAGAGTTTAAAGAGAGTGGAAATGAACTCACTTTCAACACGTGTGTTGATAGTGCGAAATGCTGGTTAAGAAATACTTGAGGGAAACGAGGAGCAGACTTCATGAAAACTCGAACTGAAGGAGAGATTTCTTTTCACCGGGAACCCAAATATTATTTCAGCGAAAGGCTTGGGGCCATTTACTGTGGATGAAGTTGTACATGCGTTTTGGTCGTTCTACCGGCAAATATTAATGACGAATACACATAAATGGATACTATAAAAAACTCAATTTCCTTTCAATGTACACATGTACGGATCCAAATGGTCATAAGGGGTCCAAATGTGATCTATGTGATCCAAATTAGACCAAACTTGGACCCAAACAAGGTCGAAATAGAACCAAAGTGTGTTCAAAAGAATACCAAGAAGCATCGTAAGCGCAAGTGCCGTCGGTGTGGAAACGTCCGTTGCAGTGCAGTGCTGTGGAGGTGCTCTGGGCGTGTGGGACGGCCGGCGCGGGCGGGCGGGCGGGAGCGGGTGGGGAAAGCGGCCGGTTTCGCAAAGGCCGCTCGCAAGACGCTACGCGACGCTCGCCCTGCCCTTTGCCGCGCACGTTTCGACAGGAGCACCCGTTCGCCCCCCATACCCCCGCCCCCCAGCTCGCAGCTTTCCGGACCACCCTGTCGCCAGGCTGCAGGTGTCCTCGTGGACGAGTGACCGTGGCGTTGTTAGTTTGCGGTGACCTGGTCTCAACTGGATGTTCTTATTGAAGAAGTGTACGTTATTCAGTCGGGGGGGGGGGGGGTATGACCGCCAGGCGAAGGAGCACCTGGTAAAGGAGAAGATGGCTCAGCAAAGATAAAGGCGGAGACAGCGACACATTTCAAGACGTTCATGTGTAAATGGTAGCACTTGACTGGGATCCAGGATGACTTAAGGACTGAGAAAATCTTATTAAATTTTGTGAACCGAGTTATAGATATATTTATTTATACTTTGCTTTACACCTGTAATTTAATTGTGGTCTTGAGCCACTTTATAATTATGTACCATTCTTTAGAATTAGTTGGTAATGATAAACTTATGAAAGTGTGATGTAAGAGGTTTATCGCACATTGTGGAAGATTATTAGATGAGGCACTTTGAAAGCTTCCATTCAATACTTTGCACATTAATGGAGTGAATCATCTGGTACAAGAGGCTCACTTTGCCACCATGCGATCCGCCTTCGCTACTCATCTTTGTAGCGAGTATTTAACAACTAATGTTGCATCTTATATTATACTTACAAAATACTAAACATATTAAGTTTTAATTCGTGTTTCTTCAAAGTGACAATCATTTTTAGTCCTTTTTCGAAAACGTACATAAAATTGAAATTATCATTCGGGTATCGATGTTTATAGATATAGTATACTAGATATATTTCAATAGTTTTATTGTTTGAAATATAATTGAAGGAACATGTCACTCATTATTCCATATCAAACGAGTTCATGAAATTTGTTCAATTGAATAATTACTATTTCGCGATGCAGGTTATTTGAAATATGACTGTTATCTACGTGATATACTCACGTAGCATTACTTTACGTTATCTACGTGATATACTCGTACCATTACGTACATGCGGTGAACGGAAATACAGAGGGTATATTTGAAAAGCTAAATACAATTGTCTCCAAAACTGTTTTTAAATTTATAGTGACTAACTGAATCAGTTCTAATATTCTACAGTCAAAATTATACTAATGTAATTACTTTGTTTAATTTTTATTAAAATGTGTAATTTTTCTTTTTAAATAATCATGATAGGTACGTAATAATAGTTATTATAGTATCATAAACGTGTAGGTAAAAGATTTTATTATCAAGATACACAAAAAAAATCGGTATTTTTGAGGCTGCGTTCTTATGTTGCGGAAGTCCGATCTGCTTTGCCACAGCCGCGAATTCTCTGAAAAGGGGCGGAGCGAAGCGCGTGTCAGCGGCTTCCCCCCCCCCCCCCTCCTTCACTCTTCGCGCCGCCGCCTCCGCCGCCGCCGCCGCTACAACCGCCGTCGAGCGGGGATATCGAAGGTAGGGCGGAAGACAAATCGCACGGGCTCCGCGTTAAGCGCAGTTAAAAACCTGCTCCGAAGGCCGCGCGACGTGGTCCGCTCGCCAGCCCGCTCGCCCACCCCTCCCCTCTCCCCCCGCCCTCCCGCGTCACCGCTCCGCGAGAGTGACGGGGAGAGAGAGAAAGAGAGTGAGAGAGGAGGCACGTGACGTGTTGCATCACTGCGAGAGAGGGCAGCAAGGAGGAGGAGGTGGAATCGACGTCGGGAGGAACGTAGTGATTCTGTGCGCATGTCCTCTCGTGTCAGAGAGAATGACTTGTGACTGATGACTCCGTCAATAGGGATGATTATGTCGGATGTGTTGGTGGTGGCTAGTTTGACTGGTGTCCAGGGAAGAAATGTTCCGGAGAATGAGTTGTTGAAGCAGTTACCGCATGTAATGTCTATGGAAATGTGCGCTCTGCAGATGACAGCTGAACTTGATGGGAAAATTAGTGAGAAAAATATGATGCACTCAATGGTAACGAATGATGTTTATAGGAAAATGGGAAACTTTCGTGTTGTTAGTAGGACAGACTTGTTTGGATCCCCCTTTTCCCGCGAGAATCTAATATGAGAAAGAAGGAGGATGATAATCATTCTGATGTTGGGAGTTGGTCGAAGTGAGTGAAAGAAATGTATTGAATAATACTGATGTTGAACTTCTTTTCAGAATAATAATTCTCTCCTATGTTTCTATTTTTTGGGGACAATTTGTACATAAACATTTATATTTATTTTCTGCTTTAAGTAGACAAGAACTGGTATTGCATTTTGTCATGATATACTTCCTACCACATGATTACTTGGACACATAAAGCTTCTACACTATTAAAATTATACTATTAACGATGTTTGTGCTTTGAATTTCAACAAAGCTGAAGCAAGAAAAATAGAAGATTAAAGTTAAATAAGCATTCAAATGTGATTGTGAAGCTTAATATCGCAAATGGATTCAGGGATGTTGAAAAGCCCAGAGCTCTTCCAAATTCAAGTGATGAGAACAAGGTTGTTTGAAAATATATTTTGCATCTAACGGGACTCAAACAGTAACACATGAGCGTCTTGAAAATTTTGTTTCGATAAAAAGGTTTTATTTTGATCCTCCGTAATGTTAATTATTCAGAGTAATGTTAAGTATTTCTCTCGAGCAAATATATTTCTTTTGTTAACATCCCTATAATATCTAACTGTTTAAGCAATATAATCGTTTTGTTATTAAAACTATGGATTTGGGAACAAAATAAACTAATTGGCTCCAATTCCCCTTTGCTCAAGGTCGTTTGTTCGGCGATCCGTAGGACGCGAAGGTAGAGCAGATTGCATAGTGCCCCTAATTTTTAATACTGTGTGAGCCATCTAGTCCTACAAGGGATTTGAATAAGTTAATAAAAAATAGCTATCAATTACAATATTTGTATTCTAATACGTTTTTTTTTGTGTGTGTTAAAAAGCAAAGTAAATGTATCTAAAAATTTTCATTGACAGTTAGGTGGCCCCCGTTTTCTTTGGCACACTGCTCTGAACTTATCATTGCTGTTAACAGCGATGTGAAAGGTAGTAAACTTACGGATGTCAGCTTTAGCTTTTACACTTAGACTGTGAGCTGTGCCGGGATAAGTCAAAATTCGACCGTCGACGCATGTTCATCGCATGTTCATCGATGCATGTCTTTCATGCAAAATCTCAAGAACTACTTGAAAAATACATTTAAGAAACAATAATTGCTATTTTACATCAAAGTATTGAAGTGAAAATATTAAACTACTTTTGTAGTTTTTTTTAGGTGAAGTGCTTTTGCGTTTCCAGAAAAACAAACATTCTTGTGATCTTCTGATCGAAGAAGCAATGTGAGAAAGCTAAGAAAGGGGAAGACGACGTATACTCGATATAGATGCAAATATAATGTTCGTATTTCGATAGAAGAGCTGGGATCGGGTATTTGTTCAACATTACATTCAAACGTCAAAACGAAGTTTGCAATGTGTCAAGAATTTAAGAGCTCAGAAATGTAAGATCGGGACAAATTTTCTCTTTAACTGTTGTAATTGATTTAAATGGTGTAATGTTACTATACTATACAATAAATTATTCTAACAGCCAAAGTGTTAAACTGGAATTATGTACTTTTACTGTGAAAGTCACACTGATCTCTGAGTGATCGCATAGATAGCAAAACTTCAGTGTAAGAATACAGCAGAAAACAACATCAAAAGAACTGGAGTAATGCAATGACTTAGTAAATATAAGGACGGAAGAAGAGCATGAGAACAATGTTAAACTCTTGCAGTATGCGAAGATAAAGATGACAATGGGAAGAAAAATAAAAAGGCATCAAAAATATCTGGAAGAGCGGGAATAAGCCGTGATCAGGAAATGCCATTGCCATGAAGGGAACATGGCGAGGGCGGAAAAGAAAGGGCGGTCTAGGTAACTGTGGAAGAGGAGGCGATAGAAGATGAGGTGGGAAGGATGGGCACACGGCGAGGACGAGGCAGGGACGGTAATCGCGGGAATAGTGGACATGTCATGATAATAAACGTGACAGGGCCGCTGGACAGATGGAGATGGAGAGGCGGGGTGAAGATGGCGGGGAGAATGGAGACAGGAGAGTGAGGCAATTCTAGCAAAGTTATGTAGCTGAGAAATCGGGAGTGAAACGTCGGATTCATAGATTGATTTGTGTTTTCGGGTATGTCAATTAATTTGGTCATTAGTCTCGTAAGTGTAATGCTTGTTGTATTTGGAGAAGTGATAGTGACCTTCCCTTGCTGAAACGTGCGATTCGGCGCCGATTTACACATCGCCTTGCGGGGTTTTCCTTTCCAGATATCTCCCCTAACGGGGCAATACCCCAGCCGGAACAATCTTTAAGTACTCGACTGAACTTCCAAGATGGTGCAGTGCACAGTGTGTAGTGCACATAAGTGTGTGTGTGTGTGTGTGTGTGTGTGTGTTAGGGGGAGAGGAGGAAATAAGGATGAGGAATGGAAGATAGCTCGCTGACCCAAGCACGTTTATCAGGGTGCTGTTGCGGCATTCGCATGGTATTGAAACTACGGAAAACGGGGATAGGGCAGGCTAGCAGCCTGCATTAGAATTCTAACCCCCTACCCCAAACGGTTGGTCCAGCAGTTGATCCAGCTATATAGGTAGTGTCGAAAATTCGACATCGTATGGCCTCGAACTGTAGGACCTCCTGGTCAGCAACGGTATGGAGGCAACGGGAAACAAGGCGTCGACGTCACTTGGGTTGAACTGCTTGATCACATGCGGAAAGGGAGGGCGGCCGGAACGTGGGGCGCGGCGGCAGGGGGCTAATGGCGGTGAGGGCGTCGCGGCGCTTTACGGCGTGGGCGGGCCGGAGGGCGGGGGCGTGGCCGGCGGCCGCCCCGCGCGCCGCCTCATCATCGTTAATCGCGTTACGGCCGCTTTACGAGGTGCCGGCGCCCGCCCTCCGCCTTCACCCCCCTCCTCGCCCTCGCCCCGCCCCGCCCTGCCCTGCCCCCCCCCCCCACTCGGCCCGTGCCGCGCCGCAAGAGCGGCAGCGCCGTGCGGTAGGCCATGGACGGCTCGAGAGCGGCCGCTGCTCCGGGGAATAATTGCCTCTGTGACGGACATGCTGCATTGCAATGGAGACATTGTATGTATGTGCGAATGTAGTACTGATTTACTGTCATTTTGCAGTAGTAGCAAGCAACTGTTTTTGCGTGTGAACATATGCAAGGAATGATTGAGTAAGGTTTTTGCATGTTTCGCGTGAATACCCGTTGCCGTTAGATGTACCAGGAGTATCTTGTCATGTCAGATCATTATAATTAATTAATTTGAATTGATATTTTAAATATCGGAATTAACAGTAAAAATTCTGGTAGAAAATATCTCTTCACATTTCACTCGTACAGACATCTATGTTAGAGTGCTTGCTTTATCAAATTATCAATTTTTTTTGAAACTCGCTTTCATGAATTTATGAATTTGAATTGATATTTTAAATATCGGAATTAACAGTAAAAATTCTGGTAGAAAATATCTCTTCACATTTCACTCGTACAGACATCTATGTTAGAGTGCTTGCTTTATCAAATTATCAATTTTTTTTGAAACTCGCTTTCATATATGGAATTCTCAGTCGATACACAGCCATTTGTGTCTTCAGAAATAATTCTTTTGGAAATGAATTGAAGGGATTAATGGAACACTTACATAAGAATTGATTATTTAGGTTGATTCTAAAAACGTACCAACGAAATTGTAGACAAATAATTTTATATATTTATAATTTTATATTTCCTGTATTAGTGCCGGTAAGATGCTGGTATTCCTCGAGAATTTGTTTCTAGGCGAATGTCGGGGCTGTACCTTAGCACTTATTTAAGGTATCGGGGAGTACGTTAACAAACGGGCCACGGACCGCGCTCGATATTTCCTTCCTCTTCCTTGTCCTATCATCATCCCTTACCCACACACTAGCGTGCACTGCACTACCGCACACACAGGTCGGGAGCTTAGAGCTTGTCCCGGCTGGGGTGCTGCTCCGCTGGTGGGAGATACCTGGTTGGGGGAAACTCCGCTAGCCGACGATAGGTCGGCGCCGGATCTCGCCATGTAGCGGGAGATGACCACCGCCACCTCCCGAGCAAAAAGCATGTGCTACACTTACGGAACTAATTACCTCAGTAGTTGACGCGCCCGGAATCACTAACAACCAACCAACCAATAGGTTTCTAATTTCCAAATATCTGTGATTAGGATGACAGCATAGAAGGCGTTTCACAATTCCTTAATTAACTTGTGAAGAATCGAGAGACGGCTCATCTGCATAGCGCATGTGATGTGGCACCCACGGATGAATTCACATCGAGGACGTGTTAAGAGCTTTGGGGCAATCACCAACGGTTTACGGCCAAATGTCAATGCAATTGCCGCCCTTGACGACTTCGGTTCATTAGAGTACATTTTAGCCCTGCACTGTCGACAATATATATCTGTAATTGCCTGCGTCATTTCCCCGTTAGCAGACGCTTGTATTGCGCAAACGACTTCAACTATTCATAAATGCATCTCATTTATTATAATGCATACATCATTTATTTCTTAATTCTGGCCCATTTTTCAAAGTTTGTGGAACCAATTTTTTTCTTATCTTGTTCGCCCTGAACTAGGAGATAGCAGTTTCTGCAAACTGCACAATGCGGTAGGTCACGTAATGGCCGGTATTGTTAGGTATGGGCAACATTTTCATTTCTGTCGCCGGAAAGTTAAACATACCGACTAACGTGGTCCTTGTAGCCTTTCAAAGTATACACCGCAATGAAGAACGAAATCAAAATTGAACAAAAATTAAAATTAATAAATAGGAATATATTAACAAAAAGGCGTAGCTTTCTACCTCTGATCAAACAGTTCAACCTTCAACTGCTCGCTTCCTCCATCAGTCCCTTTCTTTTCTTTTCCATTCAAAAGAAGAAAGATGACGGCCGTGCAAAACGGCTCCGACTAGTGGCGCAATCTTCAGTACGCTTAACACCCCCCTCTTGCATCCGTGCGTATTTTATTATTCTTTTCCTTGTGCTTTTATTTTAGTTTTGCGCGTTGTGGTAGGTCGCGGTGAAGGACACAATGACGCGTCACCGGCGATGCCGGATCTCTGGTCATTCGGCCCCCGCTCACATGCGCAGAATACAAAAATAAAAAACAGCGAAGCATCTGACTGACGTGTTCAACTCGCCAATTCTTTTAAAAGAGACGAAATAAAAAAAGGAAAGAAAAAGCCCAATAATTTTTTTTCTAACTGATAATCTGAATCTTTAAGACTTGATTTTTGACGTCAATTTTCATCTTTTATTTAAAAAAAAAAACAAGAAATGAAAAATGTACCATATTATCTCTGATCAAACCAATACACATTTTGTTAACCGTTCCAAATTACGTTTTTCTTAAATTGTCTTATTTCTTGCATTTTGCTTTTTACTTTCATTCTTCATTTTCTTCTGTTACTTTTACTTACATCACTACCAAATCTATTAGTACTTCCCTTTGTTTTCTTCTTTTACTATTTTTTCGCGTTGCGGTAGGTCGCGTTGCATGGGGTGCGCAGGGCGGCCGCCCCGTCGGAATCTCCCGGGGCCCACGCGCCCCGGCACTCAGGCAACCTCCCGCCGGCATTAGTGGCTCTTCTCGCCGGCTCGTTAATGCCGCACGATGAATGACAGTTGACACCTGCTTAGTGATGTAAAAATATCAGGCGCCTGGTAATTGAAGTCGATGACGCCCCGACGCCCCCAGTGACGTCGCCGGCCCGGGTTGTTATTCTGCCCGCCGCCTCCCCTGCCTTCCCTGCCCCGCGCTGCACGTGTTCGGCATCAGGCGCTCTCTCGTGCGTCTGTGTGGATTCGTTGGCTGCGACGGGTGAAGTGGTCGGCATTCTCTCGTCGTTAGTGGGCTGGGTGATGCGAAGTTTTTCGTCACGATGCCTCGATGGAATTGTCGCCCGACGAAGCGGTGTGTTGCGCTCTTCTGGAACTTTCCCGTTATTGTATGTGCGGTATGAATCAGGAATTGGAGATAAAAGTACTTAAAGAAATGGCGTCGACGATGCGTGGAATAATAATAAAAAATACTGTTATGATTTAGAAATTTTCATGTGCATTTCAAAATTGATTCATTTTGATGTTCTCACACTTAGGCAATTTTCGTTTGCAGATAATATATCTTTACAATTTTGTAGTTTCATGTAACACCCCTTAAAGGGTGCTCATTGGATCTAGAGTATCGATTGGAAGGATTCGTGTTCGGTGGAACTTTCGATCACACACGTCTGAAAAACACATTGATCTGAATATTGGGATTCGAACTCGTGACATTTTATGTGAACTCGTCGTCAATTGTCCCCCTCTCCGTTCTCACCCTCTTCCCCTCCATCTCTTATCTAGAACGATGCAATGATTGTCATGTCAGAGACACGCTGGCTTTAAAGATCTTGTATTTGGGGACTGAGAGTGGTATTTTTATTTGTTTATTTGTGAACTGTATTTTTAATAAGTGTTTTTATATCTCGGATGGTTGGTCATTTCACGCTCTCGTCAACCGGTTACCAGCAGAACCAACTATTTTCTAGCAAATACGATGAAAAACATCGCCTCGTCGATACCGTTATTATTACCGGCTACTTCAAAGATTGTCGCATTAAAATCGCGATAGTATTATAACTTTTAATATGATCCGCAGACGATTCGAGCAATAAACTTCGAGCATAACAATTCGATCTTTGGCGTTTCAGCCGCCTACTCTCAACACCGTCCAGGCTTACTGAAATCTAGGGGACTCAACGTCTCAACTCTCTTGAGATATTGCTCACGATCCGTTGCTTCATATTCCAAGACAACAATCCGACAACGGGAATTGATCGAAGGAAACCACGAAAAAGACACATTCGAGCAGCCTGTCTGTACACTTCTCATCCACGCAGTGGCAATCTCCACTATTTGCCTAAAATGTACTATCACGATTCGAACCTCTTTTGAATCGCGAAGCAGCTTCAGGAGCAGGCTGGCAACTACATACACTAACGGGCCTGCTTATCGTCGAAACTTAGATCATGGTCTTTCATTGGTCACAAATATACATTGGTATCATGCAGTCTAATGTACCCACTTGCGTCTGTCAGTTTGAGGAGGGTTCGAACGAGAAAAACATTGCAAAAAGCAAGAAAATATGGAATATTGATTGGTATACCGTATGTCTGTATACTTGACCAATGGAATACTATGAACTGTGATATAGACAAGTAATTGTTAGAAACTTAGATGTGAATTTAGCATTTTCCTCCATTTAACTCTCCCTTTTGCGAATCCAACAGCCGTATTGTTCTAGTCTTGCGTTTGGTGTTCTTTTGCTGCGTGGCTGATGCAGCGTGGGGAAAGAGGCGTCGGGAGCGTGGTGAGCCGTGGTTGGCCGTGGGCAGGCGGAGCGTACTGCGCCCATGGGCATTGCGCCACGCGTGGACGGCGCGCGCGCGCGCATGGCGAATGTATGTGGCGGCTCCGGTCGCCTCGCGCGCAGGGAGCTTTTTGCGGGCCGCGCGCGCTCGCCCCTCGGCCTTCGCCGCTGCCCTACGCCTGGAGCAGGCTGGCTCCGCGGACGCGCCTCCGCAAGCCGTCTCTTGTGTTGTGGATGCTCCAAGGCCTAGATAACAACCTAGCGCCTAGAAAGATGCGAACTGTTGCCTTGCCGGGGATGCACTGCGCGCTCGAGCAAAAGCTGATGGATTGAGTTGCTGATATGTTACGTCGCCAGGAGGCATTTCGACCTAAAAAACCTGGCGACTAGAGTTGCCGATCTTTAGTGCCCCCAGCAAACGTTAGGCGCTGGGACTTACGCTAACGGCGATTGAGTTGCTACCCTCTTGTCTCTTCAGAACTTACTAGACGCTGAAGCGCCGATTTGTGGCTAGGGAATTGCTATTTAACGTAGAAACTTGAACCCCCGAAGCATGATCCGGCAAGCCGAAAATCTGGCATGCATCGGCGCTTAAAGCAGTGAATGTATTTACTTTTCAATGAGAAAGGATATATGACAAACATTGAGGAATTATATCTCGAATGAAATTAAACGATTCAATGCATTTAAAATTTACACAATTATTAATTTTTAAAAGACGTAAACTAGTTTTCAGAAGTATATATGAATGTGAATTATATGTGAACGTTTTAGTTTATGTATACAAACCCAGAAGAACATTTTTATTACGACAAAACTTGCAGATACTATCAAAGTGTAAATGTAACGTTTAATTTCAAGAAGCAATCAAGCTACTATTTTTGTAGGTAGGGAACGTTCTTTGATTTAATTACATTTTAGGATCGTGCATATAATAAAACGATAAAAAAACTATCCCGGCCGATTCGCACTTCCTCTGGAATAAGCTGTTCGCCTACGCGTGACTTCCCCCCGTCATTTCGATGCCCCACGGCGGGCGCGAGCGTGCTGCCCCGCACGTGCATCGGCGGGGCGGGGCGGGGCGGGGCGGGGCGAGCCGGGCCGGGCCGAAGCAAGGTGCAGGCAAGGGGCGGGCGGGGGGCGAGAGCGGGGGCGACGCGCAACAGGTGCGGAGGCGTCCCGACGACGGAGGCTGAGCGGCGCCCCCAGCGCCGCGGCGCGGCCGCCTCGGAGGCGCCACCCCCGCCCCTGGGCCCGCGCCACCCGCACCGCCCGCGCCGCACGGCTTCCCGCGCCGCTCGCTAGATGGCAGGCCGCGCGCCGCTCCGCGCCCCACCGCGCCGCTGCCGCCTCCAGCGGCGACTCCGCGGGCAGGGCGCATCGCAGCAGCCAAGTGCTTTCGAATCTGGAATGAGGTGCAAGTAGAGAGTTGTGACTTCACAAGAAAAGATGCACTCCGCACAAGGCTATCCCACATCTGAGAAAATGATAGACGTCCATATTCATCGCGAGTTCGATCTTGTGACGTTTTGAATTGGAAGATTACCATCCACTTTCCTAATCGTTTCACTGCCGCTTCAAATCGCTAATTACGCTGTAAAATTTCGATCCTTTGCTATTGTATCTGTCCAAATAGTTTTTTTAAAATATCGAAATCAATATATTCTACTGAGAGAGAAACATTTATTATTAATTATTAGACAAAGATTAATTATTATCTTTGTTCAGAGTCAATTATTAATTATTTGTTCAAAGATTATTGATTAAGATGGTATTTCTAATAGTAATTGTAATTACTTCTGAAATAATGACCATTCAACAAAATGCAGTGCACCTCAATAATTTGCTACCTTAAATTGAGTAAAGGAGTCTTAGAGCAACTTGAATGACAAAATAGCAGTGAGCACCTAAATTCATTATACCATAAGTATATAATTCAAATTCCACGACTGAAAGCCAGAGTGTGCAGAGGGTCGTGGTCTGTCTCGTAAATATGAAGCGAATCTGATCGTACCGTGATCGATACAGTGGAATCTGAGTTTCCTGAGTAAACTCGACAAAGATACCAAAGAGTTGGGCAATTAAATACGAATCTCGATATTAGCAGATACATATATTCGAATATTCAAATTATAAAAGTGACTTTCGAAATTAAATTTTGAAGGTTATAACACCCGAACGGTTTTTTATTGCCAAACCCTCCTTCATTTAAACTTAAATGCGGATCATCAATTGTACGCATAAATTATACAAACATTTCCCAAAGAATTAATAATTTTTAGTGTTCTGGCAGTCTTGAGCAGGTACCAAGTAGCGTCTTGCCAGTAGATTCGTATCCGAATGCGCTCAAGAAACACCGGACAGTCTAGATGATAGGACTAGCCTCTGCCCGTAACTTGATGGGGAGAGATATTATAACGGAGAAACGGAAAATTGGCCTTATCCCTTACAATTCTAAGTGCATTGACTTTTCGTACGGTGTGTTAAAAAATCATTGAAGAGTGACAGAGAATATTAACTCTGTTACGAGAAGTAAGCAAGATTATTAGCAAAGTTCATCCGTCTTCGGTTTTCTTGTTTTGAATTTGATATGAAAAGAAAACGAAGTTATTGGGTTTTAAAAGCAAGGATAGAAATATCAACTTTACTTGTATTCGCCATCTATTTTCCATAATATTTAGATTCGGATAATTATTAACAGAAATCCTCTAAGTTTTTTGGGTTCATGTAAGGGGTTTAAAGATGTTTGAGACCTCAAAGAACTCGAGGAATCAGAGTTCCACCGTACCTAGTTCTTATTTAACTCACTCTACGTAATTCCCTGTGGGCAGTCCATGGCCCACTTCCTCCCAGCTTTGCTCCGCCCCGCGCCTCCCCGCTCGGCCCCGCGCCGCCCCGCGCCGCCCCGTGCCTCCCCGCTTTGCCCCGCGCCGCCCCGCGCCGCCCCGCGCCCCCCCCCCGCGCCGCCCCACGCCGCCCCGCGCCACCCCGCGGAAACGCGCGTCCTCACCCTCGCCTTGCCAAGCCCCCTCGCGGGGCGCATTGTGTAGGTGCGTTGCCAGAGCAACGGCGGAATCTCCAAGACTACGCGCGGCCCCCATCGCTCCCTTCACCCGCCCCGCAACGCCCTACGGCTGGTTCCCTCCGCCGCCCACGCCGTCTGCCCCACACCGCGCGGTGCGGCAGCAGCGAAAGGAAAGCCTCTGCCCACCCATCGCCCTTGGCCCGCGGCGGACTCGTGCCGGCTACGCCCTTCCGCTCTACGCATCGTATTTAGAGCTTTTTTTTTATTTATTTATTTTATCGTTTGTTGAATTACAATGATCAGTTAACAGATAAAAACTTTTTCAATTGTTTGGTGGCTTAATCTAATTTCCTTAATCTAGGTTAAAATTGTACTTAATCTTAATCTAGGGAGAGGAAACAAAAAGCACCTCAGGGGAATTATTCAAGATTTGCAAATATCTGTAGGAAAGAATGAAGCGGGAATCTGTTCTTGATTCTGGTTTTGTGATTGGGATCTTTGCCGAGTCTGTAGTGGGTTGATGCCTTTATGAATGATAAGTTTGTGTAGAAGTTGTTGGATAGGAATGCTATATGGTGATTTATTTCTTTTATGTTTAGGTCGTTGTGAAGTTGTTTGTTACTAATGAACCATGGTGCTCTTGTTATTGATCTTAGGTATTTGTTCTGAATCACTTGGAATTTGTTGAGGTTGGTTTTTGCGGCATTGGTCCAGATCGGGCATGCATATAATAATATTGGGCGGATGATTGATTTGTATAGTGTTAGTGCATTTGTGAGTGAGAGGTGGTTGTATGAGTTTAGTAATGGTCTTAATTGGATGAGTTTGATTTTTGCCTGTTGTACTTTTATTTCAATGTGTTGTTTCCAGTTGAGTTTGGTATCTAAATTCAATCCGAGATATTTTATTGGTTTAGTAATTGGGGTCCAGTTTATAGGATTATTATTTATAAGTAGCGGGGGCGGATGTGCAAATGGTTTTAATGAGAAGATTTTAGCTGCTGATTTTGATGGATTTAATTTAATTTTCCAATTATTTGCCCAATTTGTTATAAGATTTAGGTGCTGTTGGAGCTGGAATTGGTGAGTTTGTAATGAGTTGCCGGAGATAAATAAAGCAGTGTCGTCGGCAAATTGGGCGGTATTTATTTGATGAGAAGTAGGGATGTCTGCAGTGTATAGGTTAAAGAGAGTTGGGGATAGCGGCGAACCTTGGGGGACCCCTGCGGTAATTGGTTTGGGGTTAGAACAGTGACCATCTATTGTTACTGAGAAGGTTCTGTTAGATAAAAAATTTTTGATTATTTGAATTAAATAATTTGGCGTACCGATTTTGACTAATTTGAAGTATAGGGCTGGATGCCATATTCTGTCGAATGCTTGTGACACATCTAGAAATACAGTGGTGGTGTGGAATCCCTTTTGGAAAGCAGAGTGGATATGTTCAGTTAGTCTCAATAGCTGGTGCGTCGTTGAGTGTTGAGAGATGAAGCCGAATTGATGAGGTGGAATTGAGTTGGTTTTATTTATATGTTTGTTTAGTCTGGTGAGAATTAATTTTTCTAAAATTTTTGACATGGTGGGTAAAAGACTGATTGGTCTGTAATTTTCTGCATGTGAATGGTTTTTATTTGGTTTTGCTATTGGATGTATTATTGAATGTTTCCATGATTGGGGATAATAACCTGTTCTTAGTATGGAGTTGTATATATTGTTTAAAAATGCGATGGCATTGTTTGGTAATCTTTTGAGAATGATAGTATTAATTCGGTCGTGACCTGGGGATTTTTTATTAGGCATTTTTTTGATTATTTGTTTAACTTCATAGGGAGAGATGAATTTAATTTTGTGAGGAACGTTGTATAGAGGAGCGTTTGAAAATGTTAATATTTCATCATGCTTGGAATTTTTTATGGAGTCATTAGGAGTGAATGTGTTAGCAAAATGGGCTGCTAAAATCTCTGCTTTCTCCATAGGCGAGTATTTTTTCCCATTTTCAGTTGAAAGTGGGGGAATGCTGTTCCTTTTCTTTAAAATTTTCTTTGTGAGTTGCCAAAGAGAATTAGTTTTGGTATTTAGTCCCTCGATAAATTGATTATATTTTTCTTGGTTGTGTTTACTGATTGCCTTTTTGCAGATTTTTGTTAGGTGATTTAATTCTTTTTTCAGTTCTGGGATTTTTAGGGTGTTCCATAGCCTTCTGGTTTTGTTTTTAATTTTTATTAGTTCAGTAATACTGGGAGGCAATGGTTTTTTAAGATTTCTTCTGGTGTCTAGTGTTTTATAATGAAAGTCATTGATTGTTTTGATTATTATGTTATTTAATTTAGTGATTGCTTGATTAATTTCAGTTGGACAGTTGAGGATTTGAAATTTTGGTATTAATTTTTCAACAGAATTTTTGAAATAATTCCAATTTATATTGTAAGTATTCAGTGTGGGTGGAGGGGGGGATGGAGATTTTATTAATTTAGTTGTTATAATAACAGGAATGTGGTCTGAGTCTAATTCATGATGAGCTGTGGAATATAATGGGTCTTTGAGATTTGTTATTGCTATATCTAATATATCTGGGTTTTTATTGGGATCATATGGGAAATGGGTTGGTTCTGTGGGCGTAAGTATTTTAAGCTGCATTGTGTTTTGTATTCTATTTAAATATTCACCGGCAGTGTTTGTGGTCCGACATCCCCAGGCAGAATGCTTTGAGTTTAGATCTCCTACTATGATGAAGGAGTTGGGCAATTGTAGTAATTTATTGATAGAGGTAGTTTTTATATTTATGTTAGGTGGTTTATACGTCGTGACTACAGTTAGTGTTTGATTGTTGTTATATGTTACATTTATCCCGATTTTTTCAATCCCTGGAGTGCGTGGCAAGGTTATTTGGTGGTGTTGAATACTAAACTTTATCAATATTAAGACACCACCTCCATAGTTTTCGTTTCTGTCGGCTCTAATAATTTTGAATCCTGGTATGGTGAATGCTTTGCTTGGGTTTAAATGCGTCTCTGTGATACATGCGATGTCTATCTTTTTTGCCTGTAGGAAATGTTCTAGTTCGGTTTTTTTGCTTATTATGCCATTAGCATTCCAATTAAGAATGGTTAATGCTTTATGATGTGAATCTGCCATAGCTGTTACTAAATGTGGCGGTGATGGAGTTCTGAATACTTTGTATTATTGTTGGAATTAGCGAGTTGATGAGGTTAACTATGTGATTGGTGATAAATTGTGTGATGTTGGTTATGAAGGAGTTATTGTTGTCGTGTTGGTTAAATTGATTGTTTGTTTGTTGATTGTGATATTGTTGGTGAACATTATTTGCATTTATTGGTTGATAGCGATTATTAATTCTTTGCGAGAAATTAGGAATTTTGTTAGTTGTAGGCAAGAATGGAAAGTTCGTTGTGTCATGATTGGGTGGTGGCGTGCGCGGTTGTCGAGATCTGGGACTGGAATTTACATTTTTGCTGTTAGTTTCCACAATGTTCTTATAATATGGACATTCATTAGACCTGAGGTCAGCCCTGTGTTTCCCCATGCAATTCTTACAAGTAGGAGTTGATTTTTTTGATGGACAGTTTGCTGAAAGGTGGTTTTTTGCACAGAACACACACGAAACTTCGTAGTTACAATTATTTCTACTGTGTCCATAGTCTAGGCAACGGTAGCATTGAATTGGACCTACAGTTTTCCTTCTTCTTTCCGGCTTAACTACGGAGTTGCAAATGTATTTTAGTTCCAGAACACTTTCGATTTTTTCGGTGCCGTTGAATTCTACAGCGACTACTGGGATCGGGATATTGTTCTTGTTTAGTCTCGTGACCTTTGTAACTGATGGAAATTGAGATGCGATGTCTTCAAAAATTTCGTTTTCCGGAATTGTGGGATGAATGTTCTTTATCACAATTGAATATTTCTTTACACTGGGGTCTGAGTAGGTATGAAATTGTTTATTAGAATTGATAAAGTATTTAACTGCAGTTCTGAAGTCGGATATAGTCGTGAATTGTATTTTGATTTTATTGTTCTTGAGTTGGGTGGTAAAGTTTTCGGTTAACTTAGATTTGATTTCCTTTATAAGTTCAGTATGATTGTTAATTCCTGTTAAATAGATAGGGGGGATTTTTTTAACTTCTACTGGTACTTCAGGTAACTCTTCGTTTAAAAAACTGAATCTATTTGACACATCTACGTTATAGTGTTTTTGCAAGTTGTTATCGGGGTTCAGTTCTGAGGAAAGTTCTGTCGAGGTCATGCGTTTGGCGTCTCTGTCACTGGCGTCGCCTCTGTCCTCGCGGATTCGCTTGCCTTGCATTACCTTGTTTTGTTGCGTCACTGAATGGGTTGATCCGGTTATTTGTTGCTGTGATGCTACTTGCCGAGATTCGACAGGCGCCGACGATGATCCAGTCACATGAGAACTGTTGAGAGAATGTTGTTGAGGTTGGGACGTATTGTCCTCGATGTACTCCATACTGCTGCCCGTAAAGTTCAGGCTGCTTTCTGCGACCGCCATGTTGGTTGAATATTCTGGGTTGTAAATTGATTCTAGGGCTTGAGAAACTAAATGCCCTGTGCTGAGAAGATCATTTTTTGACATCAGTATCGTGCACTAACACTAAACACGCACTTCCGTCAACTTAATACTGATTCGTACAAACACTGAAATAAATGTTTCACCACTGTTCTGCGGAACGTTCGGAGCGATGTTGCTCGGTCGAGAGCGCAGAGCAAAGTGAGGACAGAGACACCGACGTATTTCGGTAGAGGGAATAATAATCACAAAATTCGAACAAGACAGCAGACAAAAGATTTAGGGAAATTTTCATTCCTCGATAGTGCAATAATATGTTTCGTAAATCATGCGTCCTGGCCAAGTGCTCCGTACTCCATTGTTTCTGTGAATCTGTTTCAGATATTTATATTATCTGAAGTAATTCCTAACTTATTAAATTGTTTCGTCTCTCATTAAATAGTACATGTCACGCAATATTATCGCGTCTTCGAAATCTTGCGGCCTGTTTACGTCCCCATTCTTTGAACACAGATTACCGAACACTTAACTAAGATAATTCTGAATTTATTTTTACCTTCTGGTCTTCATTACATGATAGTTAGAAATGAACAGAGCATATACTCGTAAATAGTACATTACTCACAACTCCAACTTTTTGCGGATATATGTCGCGACTTATTCTCGATTCTCTTGTTCTTCATGCATTTGAACTGAATCAACGGTTACCTCAGATATCTCTATTTTATTTTATTTATATTGTGAATCTATTATGGTCGGGACTAATTAGTGACTGGTCGAATTAGTATTAAAAAATTGATTAAATGGTAACTCGGAGGATTTATTTATTAATGTAGGCCCGTGTTGAAAAACTAATAATTCGCTTTACTCTAGATAACACCAGTCCGATGTGCACAGTAGTAGATCTATGAATGTCGTCTATTTTTTTTGAGAAATGTTAAAAATATGATATAAAAACACGTTATGAACCTTTTGGCTCTGAAGATTTGGAATATTTTAGGGAGGAGGAGTAGGGGACATAAACCGACTTTATTCCATTGAAATGAAGTGAATGCACTATTTGCTATGCCTTTCGTTTGCATACGCATATCATTTCACAATCTGATCTACAATGTAGACTCTGAGAATGAAGAATAAATTCCACTAAAATATTCTAAATTTGAAGGAGATGTCTTTCCCCAATTCGTTGTCCTTGAGGTCGGCCACGACGCAGTTATTCCAAGAAACAAAATGAAATATCGCGCAGCTGACGCGTCGATGCGATCAGCGTTCGTTGACGCACGGCATGGATTTCTGCGTGGGTAGGTCCCCGCACGAAGCCTGTTGCTTCTCAGGCCCTTTTACGCCGAAAGAACTGCGCATTACCGTATTCACCATATTGCCCTTCAGTGTCAGAGGAGATGAAGCAGGGATGGTGAGGGAAGTGTGCAGTAGCTTTCCGCAGTGGGGAAGCAACGTGGGAGGGGGCGAATGGAGCTGCCAGTAGGGAAATTGCGATCGGGGGAAGCGAACTGGGGCGAATACGTACAGAGTGCAGTCGGGATAGAAAAGAGGCGGGATGAGCGAGGAAAACAAAAGGGTGAAGGTCGTGGTGGAGTGAGATGAAGGATGAAGTAAAGCGGAAGGAGGAGAGGATTGTGTGTTTTCAAATGCGTGGGTTACGGTAAAAAACAAACGTTGCATTGATCAAAACAGATCGTTGGAGAGGAGTATACAGAATTAGGACAAACCTAAGAAGGACCGTGGTTAGGAAGTGAGCACGCTATGGATAGGAGTGGGCGGAGGTCGAGGGCCGATCGTCCACAGGCCAGATTGCGAGCGGTGACCTAAACAGAGCAGAGGGGATGTGGGCGCGGGAGCAATGCACGAGGTGGTGATGGTAGAGTGCAGCTCTTAGCAGTACGGTGAGATAGTGAATGTATTTGGGGAAGGATGTGGCGCGCCCCTGATGCACTATCGACCCCTCCTCGGCCTTCTTCTGGACCACCGCCCACGAGCCTTCTAATGTTCATGCAGTCGCTGCTGTGGTCCGTCGCCCCCGAACGCTAGCCTAGGATGACGTCTGAGTGCACCAATAGTTTCTAGATTTTTGTTCCAAGTTTCTTCAGAATTCTACCTTATCTAGTTCATCCACTCCTTTACGCTCTTTTCTAAACTTTTCATTATTTATTTATCACTTTGATTTCCGCTACGAAATCTAGCCAAGGCCACGCAGTCCGATTTGTTGTCATCAATGTTTTTAACAGCAATCGCGTTCGTGTTTGAGCTGTTCTAACCGCATATTGACTCACTAAATTTAGTATTGATGGGGGGGAGGGAGTCGGAAGAGAGCGTGCATGGCGTGAGAGTGCCTGAGGGACTTTTAGGGCGCGTTGCCGCCCCTCTCCCCGGGGCGGGCACGAGACGCCCCGCGCGCGCGCTTGGGAATCACACGCGAGGCCGCTGCGCGCGCGCGCACGCGCGTGTGCGGCGTGGGCGATGGGCGATGGGCGCGCGCGCAATCGGTCCCGCGCGGCGGCGGAGCACCTTTTTGTCGCGCGGCGGTAACCTCTCATTAGGCCGGCGGGGCCGCGCAATTAGCGCGCCAAGTGGGTCATCAAGATTGTCATCGCTCGCGCCCACGCGCCCCGCCGCTGTCACGTGGAGCCCTCGACTCGACGACGGCGGAGGCGAGCCCCCGCCGCCACGCCCCCGGCCGAGCCCCCGGCGGAGCGGCAGCGGCGGCGGCGGGGTGGACATCGTGTTGCGTCATCGCTTGGCGCACGGAAAAGGAAAAATGCTTTGGGGGTGAGTGGGGAAATGTGTACAAAACGCGATGTAACATGAAGAGAAATGATTTACGTTGAAACAAGACACCTTTATTAGGAGCACTTTTAGTTTAACATTTTATCTTTCATTGTACTAATGCCTACATTTGATAATTGGGCCTCCTTTTAACCTTTCGGACGGTTCAGCGACTCGTCCAGCCCGAGACTACATATCTCCCGCTCCCCGATTTCTCGTGCCCCCTTTCTCATCCCACTTCCTATATTGCATATTCTAATGTCGGGATATCCTCCTCCTCCTCCTTGATTATAGCATTCTTAGGTGCATGGAGATGCACTTACACTTATGTTAACTGCTGGGGCACCTCATATCTCAGTCATCTCTGCTAAAGAATGCTCGTATGGGACACGTATCTCGGTCTGGCGTGCGAAGGAAGTAGATACGGTGGCTAACACCTGGTGATTAAGCCTTAACCATAATGCCAAAATACACAATATCTGTGCCTTACGGACACAATATGCGTGCCTTCAGGCATTCAGTCCTTGCGTAACGCGATTTGAGTGCTGCTGCCCTGACTTAAGGGATATATGGTGAGGGATTGAAAGGTGATACCTCGTGGTTGGGAGAGCCCAACTCTGCCACAACACCCTAAATGTCTTTGCCCCAGCTGGAATTCCGGCCCAGACCCCGAATTCGCGACCCGTCAATCTGAGGTTTGCGAGACGCTCCTACCTGAACGTTCACTGATCATCAGAGGGACCGTTTGCTATTTCCTCCCTTCATTTAGATGCATTTTATCAATTCTCTGGGATTGGCACTTCGTGCACATAACAATTGTTTCATCAGTTACGTGTATATTTTCGTATTAATTTTTACTTATTACGATCTTCATTAATTATTACTTATATGAGAAGGTTTACGAATCGTGATCGTTCTGGTATATTGGCTTTTTTTCTTTCCATTAATCTTGATATTTGTTAACCTTTTGAAATTGAAACCAGGTATTTTGATTAGCAAAATGCGTTGTAATTACTATATATTATATATTGTATTATTCTCAGAGTTTTAATAGAACGTTTATATTTTCATGAATTGGTATTGACATTCACTTACTACAATTCACTGCCGCTTGTCATTGCTGCATTGTTTGTGTAAGAGTAGCATAGTATATCGAAGCCTCATAACCGTCTAGTAAATATCGCTTATTAGTCGATATCTCTCTACAACCATATACGTCATGAATATAACAAGATTGCTTTAACGCCAGATTCATTACATTACCTTAATTTTTTTTCATTTCATATTACATTACTTTGACTGCTAGTACTAGAACTAAAAGTTCAATATTTATAAAGAAATAGACTGATCTGATCAGTCTTTACACTATTAGCGTTTACGACTTCAGTTATGTGTCGTATGTAATAAGTGATAGAGACAGTTAATTTTCATTAAATGGGTGAGAAATACGAGGATAAAATGTAATTAAATCTGTAAATCGTGTTAAGAGGAATTAATAAGCGCGTCTATGTTAGGTGCTGGACGACACCATTAAAAACGTTGAGAGACAATAGTGCCTCGTGTAGGGACATGACATACACGTAGATGATCGCGGGGGATCATTAGTGAAGAGAATATTCCCTGTTGCCCTTTTTCCCACTAAAAGATCGCATCAGCCTTGCTTCTGATTAGTTCCTCCCAATCGATGGTCCGCCTCTGTTCGTCGCCTTCTGCCCCCTCCCCCGCCACGCCCTCTGCGCGGGGGCGGGGTGGCGCGCCTCGAGCCCCGGTTGGCCCGCGCGGACCTGCCTCCCCCACGCCCACGCCCGTACTCGGCGCACCTGCCGCGTTCTCAGGGCGACGCGCGCGGACGCTCAACGATCGCGCATCCTACGATCTTTCGCAAACAGTTATTATATTATTACAAATATTATTACTATTATTATTATTATTATTATTATTATTATTATTACAATTATTATTATTACGGATATTCTTACATTTATCAGTGTGAATTAGAGACGCGCATTTTTTAGTCGTATCACGGTTCTACCGACATTTTATCTAGTTTTTTCCGTAATTTAATCATTTTCTCTAGCTTATTGATAAAATTAACTTAACTAAGATAAGTTAAGTAAATTGTAAGTAAAAGCAATGTACATTTCTGATATACTTCTTGTAGACCATCTTAAATTATTCTATAATCTGTTTGTATACATTAAAATTGTTCATGAAAGTTAGTTACTTGATATAAATTGTATTACTTTTGAGAAAAGAGGGATATTCACTGGCTGAATTTAGAAGCCCTGCGTGAATAATATAAATCAGTATTGGTGGTAATAATTCAAATGATTATTATAGTTTTTCTCAAGCAAGTTCGCAAAGGTTAGTTTGATGGTTTTGTAAACAAAAGGATAGCTCTGTAATTATTATAATTTCGCCGACAAACGTCGTTAGAATTCTAAACTGGCAAACGAGGCGGTTGTACAGATGAAAACAATGAAACGCGATCCGAGAAAAAGTACGATATTCCCTCGTAAATGACTGGTGTCTCCCGAAATCTGATTAAATATAGGCAATCAATGTGGCTTGTACATTGTCCTGCTCGGCGTCGGCGGCAGCGACGTGCGCATGACGTGCTCAGGTAGTGCGCAGTACGTGCTCACGCGGGGGCGGGACGGCGTTGAAGGCGCGCCGTGGGAGGGTCGCGTGCTCGAGCCCCGGTTGGTCCGCCCGCGCGCGCCCCTAAGCACGCCCAGCGATGCCGGCACTGCGCGCCAAGGCGAAGGTCAATCGACTAATCTTCGATCCCTGATATTTCGTCTGGGCGATTACCGCAACGCAGGTGCTAGCGTAGACTCGCGCTTCTAAAGTTATTGCTTTATTATTTATTTACCGTTTTGATCGTAGTACCCTGTGGTCACGCCTGGAATGGTTGCCCTGACCTTGTGGTCATGCTTGGAATGGTTGAATGATAATTTGAAGGGTAGGTAAAGCTCATATATAATGGGAAGAGGTGGATTGAGGGGAACAGGAAACAAATGGAACAATTACGAAAAAAGAATATATGGATACCATTTGTAGAGAGAAGTGTACTTTTATTTTCGAAATTCGTTAATTGATTAGCCTTCCTTCAGGACACTTAATATAAAAGGATGACTTGAAAAACCCTTTTCTTGTTGTCGTTTACAAAAGTTTTTTTCATTATCACCAACTGCTATAATTAATTGACATTCAGAAATGAGTCATGTGGATGTGTTTGTCAAGACCAATTGGCTTCATTTTCCTAGAAAGTATGCGTTCGTACTGCGCTGAAAGACAACAGCGATCGAGTTGCTTGTTGGAATATACGATTGCACTGGCACATACTTTCTTCGCTTTCGAAGGCCCAACAACAAACGGAGAGGAGTGTGGAGGAGAACGATGAGGTGAACACAAGAAAACGGGAGGATCTAGAAAATGGGTCACACAAGACGCACTGGGGACGAGAGAAGGCTCAATGTCACATAAGAAGAGCAATGAGAAGAGCTCAGAAGAGTGGAACAGGTCGGGAGTGGACCAGCCGAGTCAGCCTGATGGGACAAGCGGTAGAGTACATAGATTCGTGGCGAGAGAAGTGCAATGTCCAACGAAGCGCGCTGACGAAGGACGTTGGGAAGAACCATGTAACGCGAGCAAGGCGCGAGGTTGAATAGGAGAAGGAATGAAAAAAGGAAGTTACGCCGTTCTGGGAGAGGACCAGAGACACGAGAAGGTATACTGAAGGAAAGTGAAATTGACTTGAATGTTCAATAGAAATATCCTGAAAGACGGTTGGAAGTGGACCAAATAGAGAAGGATTAAGGAAGGTGAAATGGAACGTGGAAGGCCGAAGAAAGAATGGAAGGATGTAAAATGAGAGATCAAAAAAGGCACAAGGCGACAGCGAGGTGGGACCATTACACATGGGTGGAGCGATATCAGCCAGAAACAGAGGTGGGTGGCCTAGCGCGGGGCGGTGTAGCGGGACGGCGCCGCGGAGAGGCATGGCGAGACGGCGTAGCGGGGTAGCGAAGCGGAGTAGCGAAGCGGGGTGGCAAAGGGAGGTGGTTAAGGGTGCGCCGTAACTAGGGGGCGTAGCGAGGCGGCGGGGCCCACATCACAAGAGGGCTCGTGTGCAGGGTGTTGCTCTTAGAGTCTGATTGGCCTCACGCCTTCGAACATGCCCAGCACCCGCCGACGCCCCCTCTCGCGCGGCCCCACCTGCGCCTTTCGCAGGCCGAGCGATCGCGTTGTGAGTAAACCTGACCGCCTTTCTAATGACTTGGAGCGCCGGCTATTCGATGGCAGGCGACTTAATTGGCTCCATCCTCACCCGCGGCATGCACAGGTGACAAACAACCCGGACTGCTCAACTTCGTATGCATTGGCCGTCGAAAAGAGGTCATGGAATGCTAAATTACTACCTATTTGTAGCAGTAAAATGCCAATATTCATAAGGTTAATAATGTTTTTTTATGAAGTTATACTCCGACTTGAGAAAGTAGGTTTTAATAATTATTGGGATGAATAAAAGGAAAAAATGATAAACTTTAACACATTTATTTCACTTTTCAGATACTTATATTATTTGAGATTTTTTCCGAATTAGCACCGATGAGCACTCGACAAGAAACGAGAACTTGTTACTACAAAAATGTGGAAATAAATTTTGTCGTGAAACTAGCGTAATAGCTTCTGATATTATTCTTCAGTCAATATAATCGTTTCAAACTTTCATATCTTAAATAACCCTTATATAGACAATATGTTTTTGTTAAATAGGATAGAGATTTTTCTGTGGTGTTTCCTTTAAAATGAAATGAAGTTATATTTAATAAATTAGAAACATCCTTCAAAATCTTTTTTTATATTTTTATGCTGTAAAAGGTTTTATAATACTTTAACCGAGTGACTGGGAAACGAATTTTGTTAATAAGTGTGAATGAAAATAGACTCTATAGCTTAGGAGTATGCGTCAAATGTGTGTGACTACAGAGCTGGTTGCCAAATGCCTAACCGAGGAAAGGTGCCATATTGGACTCGTGCCGCCCTTCGTTTGCAGTCGCAGTGTAACGATTTGATCCAGTGTTCACATCCCTGTCGTGTTTCCTCTGCCAATCTTGAACACGTGCGGGACTTTACGACTGATAGCGTTTTCTTGCCAAAAATGATATCATCGGTCGTAGGAAATGGGACTAGGCAGCACGTGGCAAGATAAATGGCCTTCAAACACATAATCAAAAGGCGGTTCGTTTGTTAGTTTTAGTCGTTCAATAGCTGTATCATTCACTTAAAGTGATTTAAATATTTGAAGAGAGACTCGTGACCTTCTTGTGCTCCTGGTCACTACTTCTGCTCGTTGGGGGATTATTTGTAGGAATGACGTTTCTTCGACGATAGTTTTTCTGTAAGTAAAATGAAAGGTTTTATGTGTAAGTCCGGGAAAAATATTTACTACTTGTATGCAATTCTTGCTCTTGAAAATACTTAGTTAGGATAATGCCCATCGAAGATGATGTGAAAAACTGGCAATGATTTTTGGAATACGCACCATAATTAAAACTGGAATACTTCATTGGTACATGCTGGCCTCATTGACTGAGTCTACATCTAAACTTCATCATCTATTTTGTTGCAATGATTTGTAGCGATTCCCGACAATAAAAAAATGTCCTTTGAGTAAATACAAAATATTTCGTTTTAACGAACGACTCACAGACCTTAATTACGTATTATGTAGATACTCGACGCCATTTTCAGTGGATGCCTACTTCTTTTGAAAATGCTGTCTTTTGAGACTGTTCACGAGAGTGGTCATGTCATGTCATAAGACATACCGTAAACCAGTAGGGAGGGGATTTAAAAGGCAGAAGTGCCTTTTAAAGTAATTGTTTTGTCACGAATGGCCGTCTAGGACCACGCGGGCATACCCCTGCACTTACCCAGGCTGTTACATTCAGCGCCTTTCCAAGCGAAGGTGGCAAATGTCAAGGAACCGGGCTGTTAGTAACGGTTTACTATTTACAACTCTCAGCTGTTCCTACGCGTTTCCTCCCCTGGAAGCCATCATCCACGCCCTACGTGCGCGCTGCCTGTCGAGTGGGGAAGCGGTGGAGTGCGTGCTTGTGGGCGATAATTCGCGAGGCGTGGCGTGGCGTGGCAGGGCCGTTGAAGTGAGCGCTGGGGTCGAGTGGCAGCGGGCCGAGCCAGGAGCATCGCGGCGCCGCGTGGACGATCCGGTGCGCAGATAAGGGCGTTGGCAGAAGGAAAACGGCTTGGCCATCGCCAGCGCTGCCGGCGGACTGTCAAAGACAACGCGGACGAACGATTGATTGGAGCAAACGAATGATTGGTTTAGAAGATACTTATTAATCTATAGATTTTATTTATAATATCATATAAGAAATAGATTCTAAACCTACCATTCGTTTGGTCTACAATGATAAATTCGGGGAGGCGTCACAATACCAATTCTGTTGCCAGCTACTTCTTTCGTGAATAGTGGGACCGAAGAAGAGGCGAAGGAAATGATTAAGAAGAGGTCATGAGCCTAAAATAAGATAAATAGGAGGCGCCAGCTTTCGCTCCATATACATAAATAATTATACGTCATCGGGAAATATACACGATTGTTATGAATCATTTAAATCAGTGAAGTAATTTATTGACGTTCGAATCGCATATCACTCGCTTCGAAAGATGGATGAATCTTACATCTGCCAGTGTCATATGAATCTTCCCTTTTTTTACTTTCTTCTATGTGTACGTGTATACGGAGTAATATATGTAATACAGAGAAAGTTATATGACGCTGCGAAAACTAAATTTCAAGATTTCAAAGGAAATACACATTTTGGGATTATCTGATACCGAAATGAGTGTTTTTTGAACATTTCTGTCCGTCTGTTTTTCTGTCCATTTTTGAACAACACTAGTGTCTAAACTATTTACTACTATATTTTGTCAAAATGAATATTCTCTAAAGGAACTGGTCCGACTTAAAGGCCTGCGATATTGAATAGAAATTTTGAAGGAAGGATGATTTCTATTACGTTTTCTGTGAGCATTCAAATTGCGTATTTTCAAAACGATATTTTCTCAAAAATGGCCCCAAATATTTTAATGAAAATTTCCGTGTAGGACCAAGTTTTCTTCGTCTATAAAATTCTTAAATTCATGTTTCAATTCTACTATTAGAGGACCTAAAATTAGAAAATATGTGACAAAATGTAGTTAAGGAGGCGATAGGTATTTAGGGAGCTGGGGAGAGAGGGTGAGGCAAAACCGATTAGCTAGAATTGTCCATATACAATAAATTAGGAAACTTGTGGCACGAGAAAGTCTGTGTCATTCTGTGGCCTCACTAATTTATAATTATCTCCGAAAGTAACGCCTTCTGGGCTATCGTGGAAATCGTGTTATTGAATTGTAACCGTCAGATATTGTAGGATGTGTGATTCCAAACAAGAAATCAACCAATTTCTAAATTATTTCGAAATTTCATTGTGATTTTCTCTTATACGTTTCCTTCATTCTATATTGACAACCTTCTTAATTTTTGATAATACCTATTTTTCCAATTTGTGTTGTTCTAATTAACAAATTAAGGTAAAAGTTAAAGAAGAGAACATCTTCGTGTTGTCCGTTTTGTTGTTTTTAGATGTTTGTGGCAGTGAAGTACACCAACAAAACTTAAACTATGTATCCTACAGAAAGTATGATCAGATTATCATAAACAATACCATTAAAATCAGAATTTGGAGGTCAAAATGTATAGTGATTAATTTAAAATATTGTATAATTTTGTCAAGTGATGTACAGCCAATATTACAACCTTTAGTGATTTGACCTAATGCTTGTTACATAAAAGTAGTAAACGCTGGGTGTACAAATGTGAGTTTTTTTCTGTTTACAACTCCTAAGCATTTCGGCAGATGTTATCGCGTTTCACATAAAGGCCACAAAATTCTCATCAGTCATATGAATATGATAACGAAGTATTTCGGGTACCCGTAAACAAATTTCGCAGTTCTTCTCCTTGATTAGAAACAGTGTTTGTCAATGATGCTCTGATGTGATAACTCTTCTTCAAGCATTTGTATACTTCGTCGTATGTCGCATTTTCGTTTTGGCACATTTCGCAACAGGAAATTGGCTCTTAGGAGATTTCAAAAATGGTCTGCATTTCATAACAGACACCCCAAGGTTTTCCCTTAAATTGCATTTCCTAGTCATGGAGATAAATAACAAATTTGAAGAGAATAATTTATAATTTACTTTTTATTTGCTTTTACTGTATACTTCGTGAATGAATTCAATCTAATATCTATAATTAGTTTCATCATTGAGAAAAGAAAACGATTTTCTTTTATGATGGCTGGAAATAATTTTTCACAAACAATTGAAATCTTAACTTATTCTTTTTTTGTTGCAGGTATGTACGAGAATAACGTCCATTATTGCCAACTGATGACTGTAGAATGTACTTTAACCGGCAGCTTGGTGAGTAGCAATGTAAATTGTATTAACAATTAAAGAATCACAACAATGTGTATAGTTTAGAACAATATTGCAAAGAAAAGGAGAATAGAATAAGTTGTTACAACAGAGTGTGAAAAGGACAATAATGTGCGAACATGAGCTGCCCTTATGTGTATACAAATACAGTCCTCTTCGATGTATTCTGTTTTAAGTCCATTACGTATTGTTGAAACTCGTTCAAACATCATAAAAGAGCGATTCCAATACGAAATAATGTTATCGCCGATAAGGACATCTACAAATTGAACTGCTCGACATATCTGATGGAGGAGCCCTTATCTGGAGTACGCCCATGTCCCCTCCCCGGAGCTTTGCATTCGGCGCGCGGCGCGTCGGCGCGGACGTGGGCTGTTGCGCGCGGCACGCAACTCGCCTGATGAGGGACGCGGAGCGGAACGAGGAGGGCCGGGGTGGGGCGGGGCGGGGCGAACGAGATGGTGAGTGCGGGGCGGGATAGTTGGGGACGATTAAACCAGGGAGGAGAAGATGGGGCGGAAACTGTATGGAATGACTTCGTAGACGAGTTGGGATAGCCCACGGCAACAGTTGTGTTGCACTGTAATATTTTGGTCCGAGAGGTCCTAGGGTTGATTGAGATGGGTTTTCGACTCGGTCAAAAGTCTGGAGGTGAGTCTCGTTGGGGGGAGAAGTGCAAGAAGACGCGCAGGTCTCCACGAGATCTCACGTACTAGCGGGGAACGAACACCGCTCCCTCCCATGATATAACATGAAAATAACCTGCAGGACTGATGCCCATAGCAAGTGACATGCTCGGAAACATGAAACAAACAATCAATCAACGATTCCGTGGGTTGAAGCAGATCTAGAGGAAACAGCAGTTTTGCGTAACCACTGTAGTCGGTAAGTCTGCGAACATAGGACTTGGGAGAAGGATTCTCGGCCGTGAATGGAGATAATTTATTTTCTGGTGCATGCTGTTGGTTACAGATTGTATGTCCATCAAACTACAACAAAAAACGGACTGTAAAAAGTATGTCACCTTTTGAAGCCAAAATTTGAATAGTGTAAAAATGTAAGTCCCACCAGCGTCGTTCCAGCCGGGACAAGCTCTAAGCTCCCGACTCGACTCCCAAAATGTATGATAGTGTAGTGCTTGGAATTGTGTATGTACGAGGTGAGGATAGTACAAGGAAGAGGAAGGATGTGTCATGTACGGTCCGTGGCTCGTTTGGAAGTGTATTATTGCTCCAGCATTCTCCTCGCTTTGATAAAAAAAACAACGGAAAATTACCGATCAGAGCAGCATGCCACTAGAATTGTCCCCCAGAAAGCGGTTGAACTATCTAGCTAGTGTCGAAAAGCCTGCCACCGTCTGAACTCGAACCAGAGGTCCTCCCAGCTAGAGATACTGCAGTGACAACAGTTGATGCCTGGAGTCACCTAACACTTTGAAATAGTACGAATTCCGAAAGTGGATATATTGGACTTCAAAACAATAATTATATACAAACATGAAACATCAACAATTGTTTTTAAAATACCGGGCCTTGAAATCGGAAATCCGTAAACCAATAATATACTTCTGAAATTGGGTCTTCTTGAAGCCCGCTCCTCCAGCCGTGTGCCGGGGGGCGTGTCGTGGCGGGCGCGGGCGCCGCTGCTCTCCTGCCCGCGCAGCCTCCAGATAAACGCGCGCGTATCAGTGGCGCGTCGATAGGCCCCGCTCCGCGCCGCGCCGCGATAACACTCGGAAAGGTTCCCGGCTGCGCGTGTGGGAACCGCCGCTCACTCACGGCTGGGTGCGTTCACACACGGCGCCGAGACGCCGCGTCGCGGAACTGCGTATGTGAACGAGGTGCAAGGCCGGGTAATGGCGTGACAGAGGAATGCGATTTTTGCTGGGTGACTGCGAAATTTTATCCTCTTGATGCGATCATATTATATTTCTTAAAACCAGTAATTATATTTTAAACGATCTTTATTGTTATTTGAATATAACAACAAACCATGACAAGAAATATTTTCGTTTAGAGAATAATTTAAGTGAAATACGACACAATTGCTAATTGAAAAACAAGCTTTGTAATCCCTTCCTATATGACGTTTAGAAAGCAAAAGAAAATAAACTACAGTCATTTAATAGTAATATGAATCACATATTAAGTACATAATTCGATTCTCGTTTCGAAGTTAATTTTATTCATATTTCACATTTCTCTTGAAATATATTTCTTTGGCGATGTAAATAATGTCTCTCAATTTTTAATAAAATTTTGAACTGGCTTTTGACAGCTGTATCAGATTCTAGAATTTTATCTTGAATTGTTCTAGTTACCCTTCAAAGTCAGAGTATGTGAACTTATGTCTGTTTCACCGATAATAGTATTGTTATTAGGCCTGTTTTTTCGGAAGTGCTAAAAAAAGGGAAAAAAAAGTAGTTGTGAAGTTGTACTATCCTAAATGTTTATGAGGTCTAACCGCTGATACGGAACTCCAACCGCTGACTAGTTATCAACTACCAGAATTCCTGGCTGATGAAATCATCAGGCTACCACTCGTGGTTATCGTATTAGTCGCAATTCAAAACTTATTGTTTATTATTGCGCCATACATGGACATAGATGCAATGTTCACTAAAACATGTGGAATTTCGAAAATTAGCATCCTTAAAGTTTTGTTTTCGAATTGTCCGCACAAGCTCTGTTTGATTCACTGTGACAAAGCGCCATATATCGTAGGCGCAAGTAGGTGCCCATAGTTGAACCCTTGCGTTTCGGTACATTCCGCGTGAGGCGCGCGCGAAAGCGGCTATTTGCGCGCGCTGCGGCGGTAGCGGGGCTGAGTGGGGCGGAGCAAGGCGGACCGGGGCGAAGAGGAGCGGGCAGGGGCGGAGCGTGGTGGAGAGTTGCGGGGCGGGGAGAAGCGAAGCGGGGAGGAGCGGAGCGATGCGGGGAGGAGCGGAGCGATGCGGGGAGGAGCGGAGCGATGCGGGGAGGAGCGGAGCGAAGCGGTGAGGAGCGGAGCGAAGCGGGGAGGAGCGGAGCGAAGCGGGGAGGAGCGGAGCGAAGCGGGGAGGAGCGGGGAGGAGCGGAGCGATGCGGGGAGGAGCAGAGCGATGCGGGGAGGAGCGGAGCGATGCGGGGAGGAGCGGAGCGATGCGGGGAGGAGCGGAGCGATGCGGGGAGGAGCGGAGCGATGCGGGGAGGAGCTGGGCGATGCGGGGAGGAGCGGAGCGATGCGGGGAGGAGCGGAGCGAAGCGAGGAGGAGCGGAGCGAAGCGGGGAGGAGCGGAGCGAAGCGGGGAGGAGCGGAGCGAAGCGGGGAGGAGCGGAGCGAAGAGGGGAGGAGCGGAGCGAAGCGGGGAGGAGCGGCGCGAAGCGGGGAGGAGCGGCGCGAAGCGGGGAGGAGCGGAGCGAAGCGGGGAGGAGCGGAGCGGGGAGGAGCGGAGCGGGGAGGAGCGGAGCGGGGAGGAGCGGAGCGAGGAGGAGCGGAGCGAGGAGGAGCGGAGCGAGGAGGAGCGGAGCGAAGCGGGGAGGAGCGCAGACGCAGGGCTTCCACGCACAGCGACCGCTTCCGCGCCGCGCCGCGCCGCGATAAGCGGAGGATCCCCTTTGGGGGCCCCAGGCCAGGGGCAGTGCTACCCGCCTGCTTTCTTGTATGTTTAGTAGCAATGTATTCCTAGCGGAACATTTGACACAATTATATGATTTTCAAATGTACTTCGAAAGAGTGTTCATCAATTGACGGATGTATTGACGTCCATTGACGAATGAATGAACTCGTCCATCAACATACGTTATGCAGGAGATTGTGAGCTCCAATGGCAACCATTAAATGGTATGCTTCATGATGTTAGAAAAATAAGGAGATTAACATAAATACCGCAATACAAACTACATGAATGGAAAAAAATTACAATGAGTCGGGCTAACGGTTGAGTTGTGACAGCTCAATAAAATAAACCAGTTAATTGTTTTTATTAAACGTTTTCAAATTTTTAAAATTTCACGATGTATCTCGTTTAAACCGTTAGAATTGCGAACAGTTTTTTCTCACATTATGGGAGTTGATATCTTTTTGTAACTGTTTCTAATGTATGTGTTGTCGTGGAGAACCTTGCGTGCTGCTGACCCCAGATCAGAGGAGCCCGTAAGTGTTTTGGTGTCTACTGTATGGACGAATATGCTTACTATCCGGACATAAAGGGTAACAGGCTGTTGACTTGGTAAAGGCTCTGGGGGAAAACGTTATAAATTAAATTTAATGTTACCAATCTAGTACCGGTTCGTGAAGCGTGCAGAAACATTTGCCCAACATTATGTATTTTCAAAAGTATTAATGGCTTGATTATAAATTAAACTTCTATATATTTATATGAAATTTGGTCTCGTTCAGTTATTGAGGTTGAAATTGTGGTTTCCTCCTAATACGAATTGTACGCTGTAGTGGACGTCTCACCCATTTCATCATTCTTACAATTAATGAAACCGTCTCTTCCAATACGAGAGATATGTAGGTTTTTAATCACATGATTCCGTTTATATCACATGAAAATTAACAATTTTTAATTTTCATTTTTTGCTTCTTTTAATTTATGTATATGTTTATTTTTATATCGTTTGCCTTCGGGATATTGAGGTCAACTTCTTTTTGCAAGTTAAAGACTAGGAACATTTTTAGCCTGTGATAACGGCTGTCAAGCGACGACTTAAACGATATGTATATTAGCGTATGCTAGATAATATTTTTGAATGATAAAGGGAGTGGCGTCTCACTTTCAACGGAATATTTGAAGACTCCCCGTCGCACGAAGGTGTCGGAAGTAGGTGTGCTATGGAAAGGATACGAAGGGAATGCCAAAAAAGACAAAAGTCCTCTAACCCTGCGAGCTAACCACAGAAGCTGCAATGGAATGTTTAACTTTAGATAAGTACAAAGGTCTGGAGAGACGAATTATCTTTTAGTTCCTGCCCGTCTCCCATGAGTACTACGAGGGTACAGTGCCGTGTTAAGGCGTTTTCTAATAATCTTTATGTGATGTTTTGCAATTTAAAACTAATTAGTTCAAATATTAACAATATTTAATACCACACAGTTAACTCGTTGGATTTTGACAGATGCGCTTATCGAAAAATAAAAAGTTGAGTTTAGAGATAACCGGAAGGTAAGATTCTGTAAGTCAAAAATGATGGAAAATGGTGTTTTGAGACCGGGTGGGCCCCGGGAGACGTTCTCGCCTGTGCGTCCACAGAAGGTCACCCTTTGCGCCCAAGTGCGCAGATGTCTCCCGTGTCTCGATTCCTCCCATTGCGAATGGGAACGCACGCTTGTCGGGCTCCGCGCGCGGTAATTGTGAGTGGTGCTCGGGCGCCTCCTCGGCCGAACTTCTCGCTTTGTCCTGACTCTGCAGCGCCAGAGCGGGGGCGGCGCGGGGGCGACGGCGCAGCGCAGACTGGCGGCAAGAGCGGGCGCCTTGGCAGATAATGCTGATTCGAGTAACGCGCAAAGTTTTCCTTTTATCTGCGCGCGTGGCAGCGCCCTCCTCGGTCTGGCCCCGGCGCCGGCCCCGGCCCCGCCCCCCAGCCGGCGACGGCCGCTGATGGAAGTGTCCGAAGAAGTTTCGGCGGCGCGGGGGGGGGGGGGGGCGGAGATACACCGCTCGAACCTTATCGCCAGAGGCCGGCGGCCGAGGTAGGCCACCGATCATCGAATTCCGAATTCCGAATTCCGTCTTCGCCTGCAACAAGCCCTGTAACGCTCTGTGACTACGGCCGGGTGGACACGTTGGGACTCAAACGTTACCAATATCCAGAACCCCACGTCCCGGCCCTAACAGCTTCCCGGTTGTCCCGATCTATACAACAACAAATCTCCTCCCGAAAGGAATGTACCCGAAACGACCTGATCTAAACAGTACAAGTGGCTGTGGTGGAAATTGCTAAGGTTATAAGGTTTGAATCCCATCTAAAGCTACGATGTATTGTTTAACTTGTGAAAGTAGGAAGAGGCAAACCGAGTCTATTCTGCATGATCATTTGACTCGTAGTTCTTTTCTCAATGGCCTAGGAAAGCAAAGTGTCAGTTCTCTGTACCTGGGCGTCAACATTCCATTGGGGATTTGGCACCATATGAAAGAGAAGCAAAATAGAAAAATAAATTCTCTAATGAGAGGGATCGTGTAAAACTGGCCGGATTGGTAATTCCAAGCAAATACGTTTAAGCCTGTTGTGAGTATATTTTTAAAATTAGTTTTCAATTTGATGTTGATTTTTTTTGAAGAACTTCTAGAATGCTTCTGCGGAACCTTAGCATTATGCACATTATGTAAGTTCAGAATGTGAATTGCTGCCAGAGTATGCAGTAGCAGATATTATCAGAGACGTTCTTCGTAATGGAAATAGTCTCACAACTTATACATCGTTACATAATTATATACTTTTGAATCGATTCACACGTTATTTATCTTAGTTTACAAATGTTATCGTTTACGTAAACAATCTTATTTATTTAGATGATTTGTTACGTGGATTTATAGAATAAAAAATAGCATGTAATATCTCGTTAAATAATATTTTGTTTGCGTTTACAAGCAGTGCATGACACAGTGCGCCTAAACCAACGTCAAAATCACTCTTTCCAACACTCCTAAATACCACTCGAATTTGCTAATCAAGTCCTTCTGTGTATTAGAAACACGCCGACAAGTGAGTTTGTGTTCGCAGCGCTAGCTACTACGAGTCCCGAAGTCAAAGCGTCGATAATGTATCAGCCGTATAATGAAGTGTTTCGATATCGTATCATATCGCGCCGCAAGAACAATTAAGGGGAGGCTCGTTTGACGTCATTTGACCCCGACCCATAATCCTGCTGCGTTGTGTGTTATATTGATCGCGTTCGTATCCTGATAGAGTAGTGACTAGTGACATCTAAAGATTCTCTTTGTTTTTTCTATGACATCAACCTTGTCAAGAAAAAAGATGATCGAAATGTAAAATTTATCTCGAAAAACTTTTAAAGTTTTTGGGGGAAACATTAAATACCTATGGAACATTTTCGGAATATTCTCATAAATAGCACCATTTCTTTTGCTTTTAATTTCTTGTAACAATAGAGTAACATACCTTATAAACAGGGCGTAGGCCCAATTTTACTTTTTATTCTCAATTTTCGAAAATTTCAAGTTTTAATGTTTGGGTGTTTTCGTGATGCTACAATATTGTACATACATACTAACAATAGCTAATGCCAATAATAATAATAATAATAATAATAATAATAATAATAATAATAATAATAATAATAATGTTAAGATTACTACTATTTCTATTAACTTTCTTAGCTCATAGGCTAGTTGCTACTTCTCTGAGCTTGGGCAGATAGATCTAGAAACTTCGGATCCAAAAGTGTTCTGCTGTTCGAAAGGAAGGCCTAAGCTCAGAGGTGGTGAGGTGTTGAGGTTTCTTATATGCTCCCTCGCATTAAAACTGATACTGTTCTGACCGATTGTATACACATGGCAATGTATCAGTGATAATAATAATAATAATAGTAGTAGTAGTAGTAGTAGTAGTAGTAGTAGTAGTAGTAGTAGTAGTAGTAGTAGTAGTAGTAGTAGTAGTAGTAATAATGTGTCAGCCACATTATATTATAATAACAGCAATGTTATCTGCTCCTTTGAATGGTGGTGACAACTTAGGCGTCTGTAACTCTTGACATCCACTCCAACACCCATAGTCGTGAATTAAAAGGACAATAATAATAATAATAATAGTAATAATAATAGTAATAATAATAATAATAATAATAATAATAATAATAATGATAATAATAATAGTAATAAGTCTCCCAAAGTCCAGCCCTACGTCCGAGCAATTGAGAACTTAGCCACGTGGGAGACGGGCAACGTCAGAAAATTTGGCGGCAAATAGGGCGATGGCACACCCATAGAGATATGGAGACACGGAATATGCGTCGTAAGGCCTCGGAAAAGCAGCCGCTGCCTGGGGAGCGCCGGGGCACCTTCGGAGCCACCGCTGAAGGTGACAGCATGCGAGCCGGTGGTGATCAGGAGCTGAACAGGCGGGCCCTAATCGGGGATAACCCCGAATATACTACAGCCGAACATAGCAGCACCCATCCATCTCCACTTATAGCTGCACCTGCCGCAAGTGCTTCCCAGAGGAGCAATCTATTGCTTCCAGAGACCACTGCCGCAGGCAGGCAACGCAGAAGGATGAAGTGGACTATAGAAATAAATACCTTCATCATGCGTGAATACTACACCATTACCAAAATGGAGACTGACACTACGGCATACCGACAAAAGTTACATCAAAGATTTCTTCACCGTTTCCCTGATTCTGAAGTTAGTGAGCAAAGAATAGCGGACCAGCGTCGAGCAATTGTTCAGAAAAATCTCCTCTCTGCCCCAGTTTTAGAAGCAATCAAGGAAGAAGTGAGAAACATGCTTAACTCCTCAAAACCTAGTAATCTGAGGGCAGTGGAGATATCAGCTGTGCAAACTCACGATGACAATGGAACAAGCATGTCAGAAAGTATGGATGATAAGAGTAGAGAAGAGGTGCAAATTCGCAATGAATTTGCAGCCGCACTTGCGGAATTTGAAGGAACTGACCCACTGAACCGCTATCTCATTCCCAGACAAAATTGCTCGAAGAAATTAGCAAGAGCAATCAGCGTCTTGAATGAGAAAGTACTGCCACAACATCTACAACAAAGACCATCTTTCGAAGAAGTACACACAGCAATTTATTGTGCTGCGGTTGTGGCTTCAAGATGTAACGGTTCCAAGCTTTTCAGCCGCGTAGCAACTGCCCACAATGATCGAAGTGAAAAAAGAATGCCACCTTGGGAAAGACGGCTGGTGAATCGTATAGAAAGCACTAGGAGAGATATTGGGAGACTCACACAATTTAAAAATGGAAATACCTCAGAAAAACTGAGAAGAAAGGTGAATAACATCCTTATCAATACAAAAATACATACGAAGCACGAGCCCTTGAATTCAACAATAACAGAACATCTTGACACCCAACGACAAAAGGTTTTGGCGTTAACAAAACGCCTTCGACGCTACAGGAATTGCACTACGAGGAAGCAACAGAATTCTCTTTTTAACAGAAACCAGAAAGCATTCTACAGGAATATGTCAAAGGGTAAAGGGCTTGTAAATGATATGGAAGAGTCAAAGCTTCCCTCAAAGGCACAAATAGAGGACTTTTGGAAGCCTATCTGGTCATCTGCTGTGTCCCACAACCCAGATAGGACGTGGATTGAAATGGAATATGACAGACACCGAGATATTCCTCTAATGGGTGAACCAATCATCACCGTAGAAATTGTCCAAGCAGCTTTGAACAAAGCACATAACTGGAAGGCACCAGGTAGTGATGGCCTCCACAATTATTGGCTCAAAAAATTTACCAGCACTCACCATCATATAGCTAATATAATTCAATATTTTCTTCACAATCCAGAAAATCTACCTTACTTCCTCACTGAAGGTAGAACATTTTTGTTACCAAAGGAGGGTGACACTAAAGACCCCTCGAAGTACAGGCCTATAACCTGCCTTCAAACTTTCTACAAACTCATAACATCTTGTGTTTCACAAATGATGATGACACACATTGAGGAACAGAACATCTTAGCAAATGAACAGAAAGGATGTAGACCTGGATCTCAGGGATGCAAGGAGCAACTCATTATAGACTCTGTAATTATGGGGCAAGTGCTTGAAAAACAAAGAAACTTGTACGCATGCTACATAGATTACGCTAAAGCATTCGACACCGTGCCCCATTCTTGGCTCCTTCAATGTTTGGATGTATACAAGGTCCACCCGTTTATCCATACTTCCTGAAAACTGCGATGAGTCGATGGAATACAAAACTGTATCTCTCTAATGGAAAACAATCCGTCCACACAGATACTATACACATCCGCCGAGGGATTTTCAGGGTGACTCTTTAAGCCCTTTATTGTTCTGTTTAGCCTTGAATCCCCTCTCTACTCTACTTAATTCATCTAATTATGGAATCGCTCTTAAAAAGGGGAACTCAACTCTTCTTCGTGTCTCACATCTCCTTTACATGGATGACCTGAAGCTCTATGCAGACACTGAGAGTCATATGCGGCAACTAATAAACGTGACGGAGAAGTTCTCTGACGACATTAAGATGAAATTCGGTTTGGATAAGTGCAGGAGAGTGAATATCATTCGGGGTCATATGCAAGTTATAAATTTGGAAACTGATAATGAACCAAAGATTACCTTCATGGAACCCCATGAAACTTACAAATACTTGGGTTTCCAACAGTCACTCCGAATCAAACACACTGTTACTAAGAACATACTAACAACTGAAGTGTGTAAACGATTGCATGGACTCTTAAAAACTCAACTCTCTGCTAGAACCTTGTGCAGGCCATCAATTCATTTGTTATTCCAGTGCTGCCTTTGGCGTTATTAAATGGAGCAATACCGACCTCGACAACCTCCAGAGAACAATTCGAACCGCTATGACTCAACACCGAAAACATCATCCCCATTCAAGTACTGAGCGTTTTACCCTTCCAAGGTCGCAAGGAGGGCGAGGTATTGTAGATCTCATAAATCTACACAGCTCTCAAATTGCTTCACTCAGAAGATACTTCTTGGAACATTGTGGGAGAGTTCAGCAAGCAGTGAGCGCAGTTGATGATAACTATAGTCCTCTGAACTTGAAAAAGCTTGATCCGCCTGTTCAACCAATCATTGAAACGGAAGAGAAGATAACCTTATGGAAAGCAAAGGCACTGCATGGAAGGTACCCTCACGAGCTGAGTAAACCAGAAGTCGACATCTCTGCGTCGCACGCATGGCTCAAGCACGGGGATCTCTTTCCGGAGACAGAAGCCTTCATGATAGCTATCCAGGACAAAGTGGTACCAACATTGAACTACAGAAAACACATTCTGAGAGATTCCACCATTCATTCCGACTCGTGTAGATGATGTGAGGCTGCAAGCGAAACTATCCAACACGTGACAAGTGGATGTAGCAGCCACGCACAGGTGGAATACAAAAAGAGGCATGATGAAGTGGCGAAGCAGGTACACCAATTATTGGCATTGAGAACAGGCTTACTCGCCACTTCCGTGCCGTATTATAAATATGTGCCTCAGAATGTGCTTGAAAGTAGTGAGTACACACTATACTGGGATCGTTCCATTATCACTGACAGACATGTTGGCGGCAATAGACCCGATATAACGTACATTGATAGAAACCTAGGTTTAAATAAGGTTTTCCTTATCGATATATCAATACCCAATACCCACAACATATCGGGAAAATATCAAGAGAAGATCCAGAAGTATGCCGATCTCGCCTATGAAGTCGCAACTCAGTGGAACTTCAGTAAAGTGACAACTGTGCCTATAATAATATCAGCTACAGGAGTGATCCCGAAAATGACACTTCGGGCACTGGAGTGTCTTCACTTGGATACCAGGAATGTATATAACATGCAAAAGACAGTAATTTTGAATACATGCCGTATTGTCAGAAGCCATCTGAACCTTCAGTAAAGCAACCACACACCTGGTCGTCATACCTGTGTGTGGTTGACATACCGACCAGTAGATACTGTGAATAATGTAAGATAATAATAATAATAGTAATAATAATAATGATAATAATAATAGTAATAATAATAATAATAGTAATAATAATAATGATAATAATAATAGTAATAATAATAATAATGATAATAATAATAGTAATAATAATAATAATAATAATAATGATAATAATAGTAATAATAATAATGAGCAATGTTATTGTATCAGGAGAATAAACACCGTAAGCAAGGGCTGGCTGCCCCAGTGGAATGGCGCGCGGTGCGGTGCCCCTCGTTGGGAGCGCGGGGCAAAGGCCACTCGGGCGCGAGGCTGGTGCGAAGGCGCGCGCTGTCCGGGAAGCGCCTCTGCGGCGAGCGCGGTGGCGGTCGCGGCCGCGGCCGCGCTCCGCTCTGGCGGAAACGGAAGAGGCCGAAGGAACGGCGCGGCGGCGGCCTTCCGACCCAGCGAGGGCGAGCAAGGGCACGTCGATGATTCATGGAGATCCTCGGATAAGGAAATCCCGTTTTTCCGTCGATTGCTCCAATTCCATCCATTTCCACGACGTAGGCATTGCTGTTGTCTCTGCAGCGTTGATGATAAGAGAGTTTTGATAGAGCCAACGGTGGCAAATTTTTGACGCTAGCTTGATGGCTAGGTCGAATTTAACCGCAGGAGTCGGTTAAATTCGAATGGCTACCTTGAACGGAGAGCGCACGAAATTTTCTTACTCATCCTCTCGCCTTACACACATACACATACACGTGCACCCTTACAAGCACTAATTACCATACGGACGGAGCTTAGAGCTTGTCCTGGCTGAGGACGTGACCCCCTGAAGGAGATATCTGGAAGGAGAGAATACCTGCCAGTCGGCTTGTAGTTCGGTTTTACATTACAGCGGGGTAGGAACACCGCCACCCCGCGGGACATAACATGTACTACATTATAGGGAGTTGTGATCACAGGAAACAATAAATTATTAATTAATCCATGGCATAGGGTTCATTCCGTCTTCGATTGGCGCTACATGCCAATTCGAGCGTTGTCCTGAAACCCGCATACTTTCACGCGACTCTGACACATTCTAATCATGGTGAATGGTCATTTCGGGGATAATACATCGCCCGGAGGTAAAGATGGAAATGGTAACTGGATGTGAAAGTAAGAGTCACTCGCGGCCTCTCTTCCATTTTTATAAGGAAGCTTCGCTGATAGCCGCCAGGAGATGACAGTTCACACCAGCCGGCCTATGTAACTCTCTATCTGCTCTTTGTTGAGAAACAAAGCTTAGCTAGTGTCGAAAATTTAACTTCCCTAAACTTGACCCACTACTGAGTATGCTTAAAGCATCAGCAAATTCTAGGTGAATGAAATCATTCTTTACTTCGCTTGTTGAAGCCAACAGTGAGCATCGATTGTTCTGATTAATCTCATGTTTATTAAAATTATGTAGTGAAGTTAAGTCGCTTAGTTGCCACAAATCCCTTCCCGAGTCTGCTGTGACCGAAGCGTAAAGTGAATTGCCCCGTCAGTACATTTTTGCATCCGATGAACAATTATTCCGTACATTACTCTGCGTTTGTCGACCTAAAGATGAAGCGGCTAAGTCGTGGCAGGAATTCCCAGGTCGTTAGCGAGGCAAGCGGTGGCCTGCCGTACAAGTAATTGCTCGTATTGCCTCCTTGCGACTCAGCCGCCCCCGCCCCCGGCCCCGCCGGCATCGCCACCTCCAAGCGCCTCCCCCACCGCCCCCGCCGCCCACCCCACCCCACACCACCTGAGCCTTCTCCAGTAATGGGCTGAGAATGATCGACTTGAGTCGCTATAAAACAATCAGGAGAATTAATACTCTTACGCACTCGCCCTCCGCCTCCTCGGCCGCCTTCTCCGTTCCTTCCTAATGGATTTTCTATTAATTTCTTCTCCATCACGGACAGTAATCCGATTGCAGACTAATTTACGTCGAAGAATCCATTGGAGAGGCGGCGCCCCTCGAGCAGGTCGCCCTGGGCGGCGCGGGGGCGAGGGCGGCGGCAGCTGGAGCCCTGGCCTCCGCCAGCGTCCGCAAGAACGGGGTAATCGCGTCAGACGCGGAGCAATTCGCCGCCTCCACGAGGCTCTTGGCTGCGCGGCCACTCGGCCACCCTCGAGCCCTCCGACCGCGCACGAGGGTTGCCGAGGGGTCCACGGACTTGGCCGAAGACCATCAGTGCGAGCGCAGGAGAGTTGGTTAGGATTTTTGTACGTTATACCAGTTTATAACGACTTCCTAACAATGTCCGTTGATGCTTAATGCAAATCTTATTATTTTTCTTAGAGAAGCTTATAGTATAAACGGGGTACTGATGAACACTTTTATATTTTCTTTCAAAAAAAAAAAAAAAAGCAAAAATTTCATTATTAATTGTGAGAATAATACTCTCCGTTTCGTATCGGAGAATTCTTAAAATATTTTACGATGTGCAATTTCAACAATAATGCTTTGCAGTTTTAGGTGTTCATGGTTCTAGAGCCGTTCCCATGTCTCTAATGAATCGTAGCTAATGGAATGTACTCGTAGCCGAGAACAAAACACTGGTCGTTGGCTTCCATGGAAAATAAAGACATAGTGAGTAACTGTTCAGTTGATTGAGTTGCACTTGTTTATCAATCCTCTCTTATGAAATGAGAAGGTCCAAGACTTACGTGGGAACTCGCTACGTAGAACAGAGCTCTTGATAGTACAGTCTTGAAGCAATACTTGGATCGGGTAACGACCCATCTAGAATGTCTAAAAAAATATTTCGTCCAAAAACAGTAACAACTGTATGGGAATGAATGAAATTTGCAAGAGTTTTCAAAGTCTCTTAGCCGGATCTGAAATCATTCCGCGAGTTACCCAGTCTGACGCAGATTTTGGTGCCGGAATACAAATTATTCACTCTGTTATATGAAGACATTTACTCTCAGAGAATTAATCCATTTGAATTACGCATTGTCTGGGACCGCCCCAAGACCTTCAGATGCAGGGGTTGATGTAGAAACTATTTCAGGAAGGGGTCAGTCCGGAATCCCTATACTATTTTTTGAAATATTTTAATTGTTGGCTTAAAATAAAAATGCACCAATATAATCCTAATAGGAATTCTGCTTTAGACGTGATGAGATCTATAAAATGTATTTATTTTGAGTAAATTGTGTAAAATTCCGGAAAGCGTTTCCTTCGTGGGGGGTGGGATTTGCCGCTGTTGAAGAGGGCGCTGGTCGCGCCGAACCGCGCGCGCCACGGAGCGCCGGAGTTGGCCGTCGGAGCGTCGCGCTCCCAGGCCTCGCTGACGCCATCGGCGCGCGCTTTTTACCGCCCGCCTACCCTTTTTGCGCGCAGCAGAAGCTGCTCCAAGCGACCGGCGCCGATCATCCCAGATGCCCCGCGTCGCCCCGCGTCGCCACGCGTCGCCCCCCCCTCCCGTCTTTGCCCGCGCCGCTTCGCCATCGCGGCTCCCGGGATTACACGGCTTCGGCTCTCTGCTGCGTTGTGTCCGATCCTATCATTCGAGGAATTCAACGAGTAACTCCAAAATCGTATTTTGTCCTGATATTTGTGTAAATCGGTTCTCCTCCAAGCCATTCACTGTAAATTGGCCTTGAATACAAAATATTATGTTAATAATAGTAATAGTTTTGTTGAATCAAGTTGATGAACTGTGATTAGTTAAAACTCGTTCGGAGGTACTAAAAGAATCGAATGCCGTCAAGCTGAAAGAAGAAGAGGAATAATTGGGAGTAAAAATATTATAGGGTTTCAAGCCCTACTTGATCACGACTTAATATAACTGTGATAAATTTGGATCACAAAAATGAACAGCAACAGTTTATTTAACATGGCAAATCATTTCTTTATCGCGTAGTAATTGATGGTTAAGGATATAGTCTGCATTATCTTACGTTCCTTTCCCACGTCAATTAATGTTCAACTCGAGTAGAAAATAGCAAATAATATGTTCTTATTATTGTTATGATGATGAAAGTGTGCAGCCTTTGAATAAGAATGGAATCATGTCGCTAGATATGAATTGATGTTCCATGACGATAATTGCAATGATAATGAATGGATGATGGCTGGACAATGCCACGGAAACTCATGACTGTTTTTTCCTTATACCATCACGAGGTGACAAAGGAGTTGTTCTTTCGCGCAACCAGCTCCTAGGACTCGAGGAGGACGACGATCTACAAATCCTCCGCCCCAACGTGATCGAGGAAATCGGAGCTGACGGTAAATGGTGGCTCCTTTTGGAGGAAACAAACGTGCTTCCGAGTCCCAGGAAGCTACATTTCGTCACCTGCTGAGCGACCGTTCGTTGACCCGCGGATCAAAAAACGACGTTGCCGCGTGACTGAGGCGCCCGTGGCCCCTTGCAGGTGCACGTCGTGTCGATAGAGCGTAGTTCAACGCCTCGGGTTGGTTGCTTTTCGCACGTATCCTGTCGTTAATGTACGCGGAAAATGCTCGTGAAATGGCAGAAAATGAATGCTGTTTATAGCAGTTAAAGAACATCTTGATGAAAATCGGTATTCATACGGACGAAATACTACTATATATATATCACTGAATTTTAATATGCACCTAAAACAAGAAAAATTCGATGCATTGTTACCCGAATAATAATAATAATAATAATAATAATAACAATAATGATTATTATTTTCCGCAAAATCTGCGTAACCCATGAACTCCCACATTCCCACGTCATTCAAAGATAATTGCTACCTGGAGTAGATTTTATATTTAACCGACACTTTAGTCGTGAATTTAGGGGATGGTAATAATATAAATAATAATAATTATAATATTAATAATAATAGTAACTTATTATTTATCCTCTGAAAAATTAATGTCATATTTAACACTTTTATTATCAAAATACATCGATATGGCGAGGGAAATATTGCCGTTTAATTTGCAATTTTTGTTTTGATACTTTTAGTGTATTCCATATTCATGTCTTTCGTTTTCTGAATGAAGCCGCCTTGACTTCATGAGGAGATCTATTACAAACCTGTACGGTATCTTGAAAGCGTTCTGGCCTATTGTGCAGCGTGGCGGTCGGCCCTTGGTGGCCCTGCGCCGCCATTAGGTTATTCATGAGCGCGGATCTCCACTACCGCCGGGGCCGGCGTCCTGTCGCGCTCGTCGCGTGATAAATCATGCGATTACGCACGAGCGCCGCCGCCGCCGCCTTGCCGGTTTCCGTGCGCCGCACGCACGCACGCCGTGTACGTATCGAGAAAGTGATTAACGCTCCACAAGTGTGCGCGCCGCTCGCACCTTAACGTCCCTCGCTCGCCGCTTTGCTGCCCTGCTGCTCGGGTCGTGTGAGGGTGAGGTTGATGAGAAGTTGTGGACGACGGCGATTCGCTGTGGGGTGGTTTCGCTGTGCTGTCCTACGAATTCGTTCGTTTTGAATATCGGCTCGTTGCGTCTGTTCCGGTCTTACGAAGTTCCTCTGGTCTTGGTTCGCTTAGCCTCTCAACTCTTATCATGAAGCTGTCTTTACTTGCAAATCATTCCACAGCGGACGACATGCTGGAAACTAGGTTCTGCACAGCCTTTATACCATGTGGAAATTATGGAGAATAAAGGGGCGCTCTCATCTCCGACTTGTCTTACTCATCTGCTCCATCGTGCTCTCTATTAACTCGATCGCTGATGTTCATCAGAATTGCGAATTATCATCTCATATCTCGACGCGAGTCATACTCGACGCGAAACTGGAGACTGACCCGCTATGCTTCGAGTCTCGAGATCTCCAGATGTAAAGTACTATTATAACTATTACATAACTTTTTTATTATATTTAAATACATGCATATTGTAATATGTCCACCGAACAAGGTTCATGTATTACAACAATTTAATTTTCATAGTGCATGTTTTTACATATTTTAGGAGTCTATATAATTGCATAATATATAGAGCCTATTGTTAGAAAGATACATATTATGCTATTTTCACATGAAAACGTCTGAAAATGTAATTATTAATTACTTTATTGATGGAATTACTACTTTTTACTGGTAATAACATTAATAATAATAAATAAAAAGTTAATAACAATAGTTACTTTTCATTTTCAGGAACTCATTATAATTTTTGTAAAATATTGAAATTTCGGACTGTATATTTTCCCAAGATGGACTGCCTTTTCAAAAAGACTGACCGGCAAGACTTTGATGGTCAAACATGGAAGAAGTATTGTCACCGGAAGAAGTATCAAACTTTAAATAAGCGCCAAAAACATCGGCGTAAACGTTGTTTTCCCACTACAAATCTATTTTGAAAAGCAACAAAGAATCGTTTCTGTTTTCAAACCTTAAAATGATCACTGTTATACACTGTAATGGAAAAATTAAGTGTCTCTCAGAAACAGTTCCAGTTCATAATTCAGGTGAAGTTTGTCACAATTTGCATTGTTTTGATAGAGTATGTGTTAATTAGATCTTCAGTGATAAATATAACAAAAAATAACAAATTCTGATAATTTTTACGAGAGTTTTGTATTGTGCATATTTTCTATTATCTACATGCTTTAGAGCGCATAATTACATACATATTTTAGATTTTTTAAAGCATAAAAATCTGAGCTCTAATTATAACTGCCCTCCTAAGCATTTTTAGTGAAAGCCCCGCCAAGGTGTATCTCAAATATTTTTTACATTTTTCTGTTTGTAATGTTTGTGATTTCCCAGATATTATTCCTAAGCAAGAAGGTCGTACCTTATTTATAAATAGTCGAAAATCACTGAAGAAATAAAACGTGTCTCTTATCTTAAGTGGATGTTAGTACATTTAAAAAAAACTCTTAGACAAAAGTTTTAGTGTTCTGAGATATGCCTATTAGGCTTAAGAGGTCAGATAATATAACAAACGACACTGCAGCCCAGGCGAGTTATCCATTTGCTTCACGAGAAAGAAGCGGGATAGATGGAGGTTCTCTAGTTCTTTCTGCCTCTATTTCAGCCATCTTTATTTGCACTTCCCAAATCACTCGGTTCATTTCATTCACCCCATTAATGAATTCAATTAACTTCTCAATTTTTAAGTCATATTCTTCGAACAAATTAGTCTTACAATAATTATAAAAAACATTGTGGAACTCTGTTATAGATTTATTGGGGTAGTACTTATTGCGCATAGTACGTACTGTGAAGATATAACTTGTTAATGTTTAAGAGACAAGGACGTGACAAATCTACCTTTGCGCCAAATACATCAAGGCACTCACCGTACATTCTCACTTGAAAGAAGAGAGAGAGAGAGCAGTACAATATTCTTTGTTTAAAAACATTTATTATTGTTTTAGATTATAGTAAAACTGTGGGGGCTTTCACAAAAAAAACATACCTTTAGCTGACCTTATGCAAATATGAGAATCACTGCATTTGTTCCGCATACAAGAATCCATAAGTAATTATCTTTTCACGTCAATATGATTTTTGTTTTTTAATTCGCACTGTTAAGAGTTGATGGTCAACGACTTAAACAATATATTGATATTCACTGAAGTAATCGACGATGTTTCGAATCACGCTCGTTCACGCGGCGACATTTTGCATTGGCGCCCTTTCCCCCCGAGGCTCCTGCCAGTCATGCGAGCGTTAGTCAGCGCCGTAATTGAAATGTGGACGAGGCGACGTTACGCACATGTTCTTGAGTTGCCCCGTGTTCGACACGCGGAAGAACGAAGTGAATTTGGTCGGGTAGAACACAGTACATGCGGGATCATGACTTCGTTGAAGCACTCGCTGACGCCAAGAGCAACACAGGCTGCTCCAACTTCATCAGACTAACTTCTTTCTATATCAGATAACATAAAAGAAAAATGTAAGTCGCGTTCTCAATTTCTGTTGAAAAATGAATTGAGTGGAGTTAAGACTGTATAAAAGATGTTGAGGATTGTGAATAGATTCTATTAATAATCGTATTCGGTCTACGATACAACGAACGACTTCATAGCTACAATATGAATAGCGGGAAAGGTTACGAATATCCGAGAGAAGTGCAATCTATGCACTGCCTAAAAGTAGTGTAATATCATAGAAGTCTCATCCGGACTTTTGGCTTCAGTCTTTTAAACCTATCAACGAACACTGGCAAGGAATCCGAAGTCCCTTTGTGTTGCTCGCGGTTACCAGTCTCATTACTATGCTCTGAGAAAGCATACGCAATGTGGATTCTCCATGTATAACCGAGTCCGCGGCGACAGCGACACGACATAGATATTTCCGTCGCGACATTTTCTTTCGCGAACAATTGCAGCGGGGGCGTCCTCAATGCCTAAATGACCCCGGTGTGTCGACACACTGGACTCGATATCGAGTTCTCTTCCGGAAAGATCTTTCTCTTCCTGCCACGTTGCGGCCAAATCCAGGCCTCGCGCTTTTCTTCATTCGGCGTTTAGACGCAGTGCACGTGGAGCGAAGACCTGTTTCGCAACGCAGACAATTGTATTCGCTAAATTAGCATTGTGAGTGTAGTGGCGGTATATGATGCTGCACAACGGCTAGTGAATGAGGATAGATGTATTGGAATGGAAGCAGGACGAGGTAATGGGAAGTGGAATGAGTGCGTACTTATGTAGCCTGCAACGCGCTGACTAAAATGGTTCGTTATAGTGTTTGCATTTGTGTAGACCTTTAGCTGTTACATTTGTGACTTGTTACTTTTTCAATATTTTGAACTCGCACAGGAGTGTAGTTGTTCTGAAATTCTAAGTTCATTCATAGTGACCATTTAAATTGTCTATAACACTCTGTTGTTTTTTTTTCAGATTCGTTTGAATATTTTCTGAGATTTTTGCATTTGAATAACTTAGTGGTTGTACCTGAACAACTTGTAAAAAAATCTGAATCGTCGGTCGATGACCTGCTCAAGCATTTTGCGCCTAATGATTTACTCCGACACGTAGTAGAAAATCATTGTTTCACTAGCAATAATTTCATTCGATTGGATAAATTATTAGAATACGCATTAGCATATTTGTAATTAAGTTTTTCAGTTCCTCACCTTATCCATATTGTGATGAATATTTTCTACCAATACTTTTAGCAATTTTCAATGAAACTAGAAAATTGTAGAGTGTCGCCGTTCTCTCTGTGGCGCTGCTATGCGGAAGAGGCACGCCGGTGGTGGGTTTTTGACTCTCGCTAGAAATTTGGAACTATCTAGAGAAGAATTCTAGAGGCTGAAGCGCCCACTGACAGCACTCGAGCGCCCCACAAAAGCAGGAACGTTGCATTCCGGCATATCCAAATGGCGAATCCCATCGCTACGTTACTGCAGACTGAAGGAGGCGAAAATAGGCTTAAGAAGGTGCGCCTTGGGGGCGAGTAAAATTCCTTACGAAATGGTATGAAACTACTATGTGTAATCGGGCTTGCCCTTACGCACAATATTGAACACGTGGTCATTCCTTCTTCACTCTTGCTCTCTCCACATCCCTCAGACACAAACACTCACAAACAGAACAATGTCACCAATGTCGGAAGACCTGTCGAGAACGCAGTGCTTGTGCAAAGCGGTGCACCGCTAGGGGAGAGATCTGGAAGAGGAACCCCACAAGCCGATCACATTCCAACGGGGGAAGAACACCGCCAACTCCCGGGGTATGACAAGCACTACACCTATGGGATTAATGACCATAGAAGTTGTACCCTGAATAAGCACTTAATAATCAACTCATTGCAGGTTTTTGCCTTCTTTCTTCTCGCGTTCTTTATATCATGACGAAAATTACACTTGTACCCACTAGTTTACTCATTCAAAATATCAATTCTTATTGATAACTTTTTTCTTAGAATGTATGATACTGAAATAATTCATAGTTTTCAATATAAGAAATCATTATGGTTCAGCAATTGTAAAAATAGATATAGATGTAAGAACGTTGGAGATCATTTTCCATACTTTAAAAATATCATTGACCCAGGTTGTGAAGTCACAACAAACAATACGGGAGCATATTGTATCGACTTAATGTACAATTGTTAGGCGTCGTTTTTCTAACACCAACTGAATCAAGGCATGATAAGCTCACTGTTCATGGGGGAGAATAATTTTCTCACTAACAAATCCATCGACAAAACATCGACAGCTCGCACCCAAGTGTGCAGAAGCCTACAGTTGGCATGAGCTGTCAAGCGTCTCAGAGCGAGCCTTGTTCGGCGCCTTGTTTGTGTTCGCTTGGCGCGGGGTCCTTTCAAAGCCGCCCGCAGCTGCGCGCGTCTTGGGCCGGTGCGGCGCGGTGCGGTGCGGTGCGACGCGGCGCTGCGGCGTAATAACGATAAGGGCGATAAGGGCGCTCGCTATCTGCTATCTGCGCGACGGATTTGCCCTTCGGCAGCGCGCGCACCGCCGGCTGGCGACAAGCCCTCTTACTCTCCGCGCCCCTCCCCCCCTCCCGCCCCACCCGCCCACCGCTGCGGCCCGAGCGTTATCGGAGGATCGCGGCAGCGGCGACGGCGCCGCCGCCGGCGCGCACGTATGGGCGGCGCCGGGGGCGTGGGCGAGGGCGTGCTCGCGGACTTGCGCGGTGGGCGGCCGCGCCCCCTGCCCCGCCCACTCCGCACCCCCTCCCCTCCCCTCCCGCGCGCCGAACCGCGCCGCGCCGCGCCGCGCCGCGCCGTGCCGGCACGGAAGCGGTGGATTAGGGCCATCGCGGGCGCGATCGCGGGCGGCGCCGCCGGCGAGGATTGACGGAGGCGATGATGACGACAGTGCGATGGTCGTTCTCTCAGATGACCATGACACGCGGGGCACTAGGATGATGATGACATTGAAAGGTGTAGAGGACACCTTAACTAGTGACATCAATAGGGTCGACGTATACGGGACGTCGTCAACCACTAATATAATGCTAACAATTGTTTTGTAAAAGTAGAAACGACAATTCAGAATTTAACTGGAGTTGACTATGGTAATGACATTTACATAAGGTGGAGTCAGTAGTTAATTAAGTTTCCATTTTTAATCCTAATGGTGATATTAACGATGAAAAGGATCGTAGTTATATATTCAAGTATGTCGGCAGAGCAACGGAGTATGATTTCAGCTCAATGTTTTGTAGAAAAGGACGATAACAGAAGTTTTCTACGTTCACATGGAAACTGATTTCCTCAGAATAGTAAAGATAACGATAACAAAAATTGGACAATGAAGTCGATAATGACATAGGAATGATGGAGCCATAATTATGTTGATAACGCCTTCAAAAAATGGCAATTTCTGAGCGGAGAACTTCAGAGATAACATCGAGAATGACACATCTAGAATGAATCGCGACGTGTACCAGAATTGCTCCATGAAGGGGTATACCCACTTTATTGAAAATAGTTTAAGAATAGTAGTCTTTGTTGATTTTTGATACGAAGAAGATTATGGAGGGAACGTAAAATTCGTAGAGAACATTAAACATTAACCCAAGGTCATAATCATCCCGCTTGGTAATTTTTTGTTATTTTTTGTTTTTTAACATTATTAGTTATTTTTAACGTAGTCTAAATCAGGGAATGGTCTTGTATGGTCGTATCATCTTCTACACAAAACACTATACACACACACTCATCAGCAATAAAAGATAAGATGGAACGAGCAGTGATGTCTGTCACATCTTCATATGGAGGAAGAAGGTCGAAGGGGCATTCAATTATCTAATCATGGCGGTGACTACATTAGCGTCATTTAGACAAATCTTGTAGACTCACTTCTATTCACAAAAAAGTCAAAGAAGGACTCAAGTCGACGAAGAGGTTGCAGATGGCGATCGCAACCTCGCCCTGTGGATCGTGGTCGAAGAGAACACGCGCACAGTGGCAATCAACGGGATTGTATTAGATTCCGCCGCCGCCCCCGACTGGCCGGGCGCCGTTTTTCTGGCGGGAGCGCAGGGCAGGTGGCAATCTATATTAATGGCGCTCAACTGGAGGCGCAATTAGCCTGTGATAGTAGCGCGGACTAGGCCGGTTGGGAGGGCGGAGGGCGGCTCTTGATGAAGGTGTGAACGTGGTCGAGGCGTCGCTGGAAGGTCGCAGGGACTCCCCTCGATAAATTCCCTGGCGCCTCAGGGGCGTGGCAATTCATTAATGCATGCTTCATTGTCGTACGTGCGCCTCTTGCTCCGGTGCAAGCGCAATCAAGCGTTTTGACACTCTCACTTCAAACGTGGGAACTGCCATCCATTTCCGTCTGCGAATTCGAGTTGAATTGCCGATGATGTATAGTTATTCGAAATGGGTAAAGCATAGAAGAAATTGTGTTTACAGAAATATTTACAACCAGCGCTGGCGTTGGAGACATGGGGGCACGTCCACCTCAAGCACATCTAATAGTTTTATTCTCATCCAGTTTTTACTATAACACAAACGACTAGTTATCTGCTAACCCACAGGCGGGTCCAGAAAGTATTTCAGGAAGGGGGCAAGTTGGGTTCTCTTCCCTTAAATATTTTTGAAATCTATTTAATTAAGTCGACGTAAAAAAAATTGTATGTTCGTAATTGGCAATAGTGATTTGGATGTGATGAGATCTACTTGTGCTAAATGGTTTTATTAAGTTAAGTGAATTACAAAAAAAAATATTGGCAGGAGGGGGGAGTGCTGTCTCTTGTACGCCCAGGCCCTCTGGATCCCACACTGTATCTATCAGTATGTTTTGAGATTATGGTTAAATGCATCCAAAACAAACCTTAATAAAATGCAAATCATCCAACATCAATATGTCAGGACAATAAAAAATGCCCTTTGGTACGTTACAAACAAGTATATAAAGAATTTAAGTAATTAACTTAACCATCACGAACCTCTTCTCAAACATTTAGACTGGCCTTATGCAAATACTATCTCAAATACTTTTTTCTATCCAATTTAACACTGTGCAGAAATCCAATCCATAATACAATAATTAAGAACAAATATCCATTTTACATATTCTTCAAAATTGTTCGTAATGAAAAAACAAAACAAAAAAAAACTACAGAGGTATGTCAAAAGACTGTAGGTTTACTCAACTTATGTTAGCTCTAAGTAATTAGTTGTAATTTAACCTTCATTTACCAATAAATGTGATAAAGTAGATTAAATTGGATCGTGTTGTCCTCGAAGGTATAGAAGAGGAAGTCATAAATAAGTGCAACATAATTTGGTCTATTTTAATCGAGCACGTGCACTTTGTTCCTTCAACAAATCAATAAAAAAAATTGGTTTAAATTTACGCGTGGTAAAATTTAATTCACTTTCTTTGATGACTCCTCAATATTGTACGAAGTGCTAGCCACGCTCATGGAAATATCTATTCTCTGCTTCATCCAAAGAATTTCTTTGTAGAATTTTAAGTACCATTTACTTCCAACCTTCAATCATTAATAGTTCGTACACAGTGCTGGAATATTTCTTCATGAATGGTTCTTAGTTAATTTAATTGCTTCTTAGATGTGACATGTCTCGATCGTACAAAAACTATATCGCTGAATATCGCGCCACAGAGACAAATGCAATTTAAAATTCACTCCATGTCATAGGAATAGTATTTCCAATGTCACTTCTTATTAACACTGAATAAAATTGTTGTAGTTTTGCATTTTGGTTATATTTTGTGAAGTACACAATTGACAGTGTCTCTTGTCAATCTTTCTTTTACCTATTAATTTCCCCATATTTCTGTGATTGTTATTATTCGGTAAACTATGAAATCGTTTCATTTACGGGATATACAGATGTATGAGCATAAACCGAACCCTCCATGTAACTGATTTTGTTGAATTAAGTATTACCAAACGGAGTAGGGTGAGCACAGTGCATTGCGAACGTTTCGTCTCACGTGAGAAAGTTGTGCCATTGCTACATTTCAGGTGCACCAGGTCGGAGTGATATCGCTCCACTTTCCTGCGACTCGAACGTCAGCATATATAATTTGCCGAATAACTTTCTAATTTTGTGAGTAGCATTCGACCTCCGTCGCCGTTTCGAGTTCTAGTGTCGTTTATTGCTCGATCGTGTCGTTGATATCGCTAACTGCAGTCCAACGTTGGTAGCACGTGGCCCGACTTTTCGATTAACTTTCAACATAAATGGCTGTAGTAGTATTGTATGACTCCGCTCGAAATGTTTTTCGAAACGATTTTTCTGATGACTTTCCTCGTTACCTCGTTTGTCCTTTCCACAATCTACAGAAGCTCATACCACGTGTCGATTGATGTATATGAATCCTGTCCGGACTTTCAAAACTTCCTTTTTTTCATTTCTGCGTGTGTCATCAGGTAAGCTGTCACATTTGTCAACGTATATCGCTATGTTGTAAGAAATGTTTTGAAATGTCTTTAAAGAGCTACTTTTTAGAATATATCTCACTGAACCAAAACATGTCTATCAATATTATAGTTTTCCAATGTTCATTTTGTCAATTTTCAGAATTACAAAGATTTAATAGGAAATGGGACCTGCGCCATTTTGAAAGCGTCTGATGTCTTATAAATTTTTTTAAAAAAAAACTCTTTTTGGTAGAATAGTCATTTAAAAATTGCCTGTATTTCACTCAAAACGCACATTACGGGAAAACTACTTATGGTTTCCAAAAATTGTACACGAACTTATTTTATTATTAACTTATTTGTGGAACATATTTCATTAGAAAATAAAATCTATCGTGAATATTGTAGTTTTAGGAAGACACCGATTAAATTTGAACTTTTGAAAAATTCAGAGAATTGAAGGAAATTTTGCTCTGCGCCATCGTTTTAAGTCTTAGACACTACTCACGGAGCATATTTAATTAAAAAGTTACTTTTAAAAAATTGAAAATGTTGAGGCTTCATTTAAAATACTCCAAAAATCAATATATCGGATCGGTCTGGACGAACTCAAACCCTCAGGGCTTTTGAGTTCGTCCAGACCGAACGGGAAATATCAATTTTTGAAGAAAATCGTCTAAAGGGATTACGCGCTAGCTGACGAAGGACGACCGACAGACAGACTGAACGACCGGCAAAAGGTTTGTTGTTAATTACTTTTCGGTATGAAGGACCTAAAAATTCCTTCGACACAACGTGTTAGCGGAGGGAATTTAATACACATCGAAGATGATTTGACCTCTTTTGCAATACCAGAATCTCACAATGCGAGTTTTTCTCTCGGCAAATGGGGAATATTGTCAATTTTTAGATTATTTTCTCTTTAGTACGTAAGTACGTAGTAATGCGAGAAAGTAAAACTGTCGAAAAATGTTGTGTGTTAGGACGATTGATATTGGAAAACAGAGACTTAAAGTATGCTCTTCACATACCGTATTTGTTGTAGAAATTTTACTCCCTCAACGTTGCAGAATAAAATATAGGCTTAATATATTACAATTAGGTGATTGTAGTAGGAATAATATTTGATATAGAGATATTCTGTAGAGAAACATACATTTTTCAGATATCCTATGTAAACTTCGAAACGAATCATCTCCCCCCCCCCCCCCAAAGTTCCTCAAAATGTGTCCGTAACAAAAGTGTTGGAAACCAATGAAATACTTAACTGTGTCACCAACTCCACGTTACGTATCGAATGCCAAAAACCGCATTTCGATATTCTAAACAGCAAAAAAAGTATTTGAGGTACTAATAGTTACGTAATTATAACTTAATGAGTCCATATTTGATACGAATTATCCGATTAGCGGAAATTGACCCATCTCTTTACCCCATGTCAGTGCCACAGCCAAAAACTACATTAGAGTCATGCCATTTCGTTGAATATTACCTTTCCTGCTCTCCTTCCTCATCGTGATGGCAGGAAGTACCGGTGGAAAGGTTGCGGTCAAAGAGCAAGCAGTTACAGCGAAGATGGAAGTAAGTCGGGGACAGTATCACGAAGCGTCCTGCTGCGAAACTCAATGCTACACATTCCGAAAAGAAACACATTGTTTGCGAACGAGAATGCTTGGTTCGACTTTCAAAGAGGTTCTTCTTTCCGCCGGAAAATATCAGGGGAGTGCGTAATAGTTCTAAAATTCATTCTAAATGCAGAGTTTCCTAGTGCGCATTTATCCACTTCTCTTCTTCAGAAAAACATTGATAATTCCAGAAATCCCTCTTGACGTGTTCAGATGTTCTTGCGGGGGACTGATTTTACATTTATCTACGACGCGAACGTCCCATCTCGACCTACTTTTAACTTTTCTCGTTCTCGTGTGTAAGGAAAAGTGGTAATGGAAAACGGAGGCATAGAATATGCTCCCCCATATTGTATTTGTTGTAGAAATTTTACCCCCTCAAATGTGACGCATTTTTTGCGTTCATTCATATGGAATATTTTTCCAATTCTGTTATCGTCTTCAAAACACATCGTGATAACTCATAGACTCAGTCTAGTGGTAAAAAAATTGAAAGCATTTTTATAAAAATATTTTGAAATGTTTTAATTACTAGTCCTCACATTTAACGTGTGTGCAGATGTGTGTTGAAAATGTTCCTACGTTCATTTAGTTTGGGCTGTGGCCGAACAAACCATACGATGCATTTCATGAGTGCTTTATTCCGGCAATGTTTGTCTCATGTTCAGTGATCTTTCATATGTTGACCGTAAATGAATCATGCGAAAGTAGATAAATGCGATCTAGAGGCGTTTCGAGTTAAAAACGGTCACGCAGTCGTAGCTCTCTTGAGATTTACCGGCGTCCGAAATAGTCTCTTTGGAAGTCGAGCCTAGCATTGTCGCTCGCTAAGTACGCGTCCCTTCCCAAAGAGCGTCGCATTGCGTCTCGCATAAGGTCGGCCCGTGACGCCAATGTCCCCGACCTACTTCCTCTCTCGCCGCAGCTGCTTGCTCTAGGACCGCACCCCTTCCGCCGGTTCATCTCGCCGCTTGCGCCGTCAGGACTGGAGAACAGGAGATTAAACTAGAAAAGCAAGCAACAAAAGCATTACGTATGAAAAACGTAGGGGATTGGAGCGTCTAGAAATATTACTACCTACGTATATCGAAACTAGAGACGCGTGCACGTTTTATACACGCAATTAATTTACTTTCATGAAATATAAGTTTTTACATTTTGGTGCATTTTCAATGTTTTAATTTTATTTTGACATTTTGTTATTCGACATGCTTTGAAACTGCGTAGAGTATCATCATGTAGAGTATTACCCTTAAATGCGTAATTTATCACTACGTAATATCTGTCGGTGAAGTTTTCTGTTCACCTCATTGACTTGAAGTTTAAACTTGCGTGGCCTAGTGTCTACACTTGCAGTCTTCTGCCAATCCGTAATGAAGCGGAAATGCATTCGCGTCTGACCGTGGGGCTGGTTGCCCCGTTTACGATTGTCACGGCGCCCCGGGCTTCCATTACCTGAGGCCTACCGCCGGTATAGTGTTCGCTGAAACAAACGAATCTGTTGTATGACCCGCAGTGTCGGTATTCGGGTTTATACGTTTTATTCCGACGTGATTTCGTGCATAATGCAATGCAGTCGATATGACACCCGCATAGCGTCGCGTTTCTAGTCCGGTTCTAATTGGGCGTCCGGTGGCTGTTTATGCGTACGCCGGTTGTGCGTTCGTAGGTAGGGGAGGAGAACCTTCGTGCCCTGCCGTGCGAACTGGGTCGTGCAGCGAGCAGAGGACAGGCTGACAGTATGGCGGTTAGTAAGCTCCAGATTCCGGAGTTTAAACCTTGGTCGCTCCATGTAAATATTAGTGGTGAACGAAGCCGATCGGCGGCAGGTTTTATTGGTGTACTTCGTTCCCTTTGTCTCCAATTCCATTTTTATTCCGTCATCGTTGCTATAATATTTTTATAATCGTTACAAGCTCTGCAGTTCATTCACCATCCCAGGTAAGGCCTTCAGGTACCGACATCGTAATCATTAGGTATTCTGTGCGGAGGGTGCGCTGCTCACATAGTCAGGCAGTAAAGGTTCTGAGGTTGAAATCTGTGAATGGGAAAAAAATTGTTCAAGATTTTGTAAAGAATTGTTCGCAACTAATTTTCTCTCTCATTATGTTTTGAAAATGGTGATTTTTGATGCGTTACTTGTCATTATAATAATATGTTGCGAACATGTGAATAAATTGATTAATTATTCCACTTTCCCAGAATTTACTATTTGTAGGTTAAATTTGTTACTTACTTTGTTACTTAAAACTATTATTGTTAATTAACATGTTATTAATGCTATCTGTATAACATTGATTATTTTGTGGCTTGTCCTTCGTTTTCTGCTACATTCTTTGCAGAGAGGTTTTACCACGTCTCTCACTTCTGGAGCCTATTGAGGAAATGTTTACTTTCAATGAACCTTCCTTGTGAATGGTGTTGATTTAGCAAGCGATGTGTTGTAACTCGGCCAAATGAACAGCATTTTGCCAAGAACTACACGCCGCGAAAATTGCTGTGAATGAACAAAGTCGCGACGCACTACTCCGCCGCCGTTCATTACAAGGCAGTATCATAAAGCAGGCTCAATCAAACACGCTTTTTGATAGGGCGATTAGATAATGGCTCGGCGGGTTTTGATGTGGGCTTGGGATTTTATATCGATTGTAATATGCTTATCGGAAAAAAATGAGTTGCGTGATACTACCCTTCTCTATATCGTCTGTATCTATACTATATCGAGCTTCACGATGGCCAATCGCCTCTGTTTTGCTCGTGTACAGGTGCCCCAAGGCAGAGCACTCAATCTGCCGCCCACAGCTGTTTCTCACTCTCATTGCTAAGCTCGTCTTCGTGTATAGTTGAAACAGGTGTATCCTGCGTTAAATACAACAACGTAATCTGCTAGCGTTCAAATGAACTATTCTTATATATGTTTTCATTCCACGGAACTAATGTATGATTTTAAGTAAAGTTTGTTTTGCCCTTGTATGTATTGTCTCAAAACTTATTTAGTGAAGTTTGAGTGGAGAGAAAAATGTGAAGTTGTTAAACTCGCTAGAAAACGCAGGTCAATAATCTTGAAAAAAAAATCATTATTGTCTAGGCTGTGCTCCGATGTTGTTATAGCCTGGATATTATTACAAAAACGAATGTTTCCACGTTATCAGTAATAAATAAAATAAAGAAAAAGATAAAATATTCTTAAAATAAAGTTAAACGAGAATAATAACACATTGGACGCGCAGGGTCAAAAGGCTTCCGTTCTCATAACAGGCGTAGACATGAATTGGGAATGTCTGAAAGGTGAGATGCAAGGTATGTATTTAATTTTCATTGCATTTCCAATAAAATGAGATATACTTTTCAAACACTTTTCAGTCAACTGTTAGAAGTCATCATTTCTTAAAGAAAACGAGAATCAAAGTAAACCTGGGATAAAGTTGTTGAGAAATGCAGTAGAATCGTAGAAGGAAAATTATGTTGCATTAATTAATGAACAGTTGAATATTACATTAAATTATAAAAAAGTAAGTTAGGAATAAGTGATTATTGAAATAAGTTGTTAAATAACTACTAAAGACCTCATTAATAATTATGTTACTCAGTAACATGGTCACAACTTAGATTTCTTCACTGCTACAAAAAACATTTCCGAGCGTAATTGCGTCCAAAAAAAGGTGACAGGGGGGGACAATTATAAAACCGTCTTAGTTTGAAATAAACCAATTGCTTTTGAGCAGTTTCTTGCCCATTTCCGTGTGGTAGGAGTTGCCAGATTTCAGTTTCCTTCTTCGCCGAAAGGGAGCATCTGCGGAAGTCCCTGCTGCATCCGTGCGATGCCCTTCAGCCGGTGCGTTGCTTGGAGGCGCTGTAGCGGAGGGGAGCAAGTGCAGAGAACTTCCTCTGCAGAAGTACGCTGGGGCGGCTGGCGGGGGGATTTGCATCACAACAGTCGGCCCGGATGCTCGCTTCTTTCTTTGCCGCGGTCGTGGAAGTCAAGCTCCTGGAGACACACACACGGAGCCCTCAAAGGCTCTTAGAAGGAGACCAGGCTCTCCGCGAACAAGGAGGTTCATGACAGGAAACAGAGGAAACTGCTACGAGATTCTTCAATTCCCTTTAACGCAACGAACTAAGTGTACGTGATACGCCATTTTGCAACAGTTTATAAATTTTGAATGCATTTATGCCTTTTCCTGTAAAAAATAAACTTTGCTACGTAACCAGTATCAATGAAAGCGTACGGAGCAGATTGTATGGGTATTTGCCCAAACTAATAATAAATATCCAAAACAGTTTTGGAGAATATTGTTGTAAATTTTCCAAATATGAATGAAAAAACATATAAATCATAATATATTATTTATGACATCAATAATAACAATAAATAATAAAATTGAGGATTTTTGAAAATAAGAAACGGAAGCTTCGTGCGAGCTCTTACACAGGAAAGAAATGTTAATTTTATTACCTTTCAAGAAATCCAGTTGTACACCCTTAATTGCCATGTTATCTTTATATTTAAATAACTAGGCTGTGGATTAACCTGTTGTGACACGTTGTTTGGTTTTTTGTAATTCACACAATATTCTGTATCAGCACGGTTTGTGACTCTTTATACATTTTCATTTTTTATGAGCAAGTCGTAATTCAAAGCCATTGTGTTACCAGTACATGAAAAATACATGAAAACTTTTTTTGTAAAGCAGAAACGATTACGTTGCTACAGTGAGTGTCAACTTCACATATGGAAAGGTCAAAGAAGTCTCTGGTCGTTCACCGCCGCACCTCCAAACTTCCATTCTGCCGGCTGACTCTTTCCCACCCTTCCAGCTTTCATTACAAACTCCATCGAACGAGCGTGCTTGGCCTGTAAATTGTCGTTAAGTAGTTAATGGCGTGAGAAGAGAACTCAGGTCTATATTCAAAACATAAACAGGATAATTCATTTCATTAGAACCGTGAGCAATAAATTTTGAATGATCAATGTTATAAGCATTGCTTCAATTCAATATTCGAGAAACCTGCGCCCGTTCGTGGGTCCCTCCGTCATTCAGGGGTAGACACCTCCCTGCTCACCAATAGAGTCAAATGAGCTGTCATTTTACGCGTCTCTGTCTCCTGATGGGAACTGATGATATGTTTTCTCATCGGTAAAATAGAGTTTATGTTTTTTAAGATATTTATCAAAACAGTGTTGCTTTTATGTTGTTTTTTCTTCCTTTTGTAGCGTTGGGAAACATGTGCCCCACTGCCACAGCACGTAAGCGATTAATGTCAGGTCGCTAGACTTTGTATCGCACTTACACCGTTATTTACAGAATCCGGAGCAAGGCTTGCATCCCTCGGAAGGAAAAGGTTTATAGTCAGTGTTGCCATCCTGTAGGATAGCTATCGTTTCCTAGGATAATGTTATGTGCAGCATATACGGTAATGCTAACGGGATATTATCCTTTTGTAGAATAATTTCAACTAGAAAATTATTTTCACATATAAATCTGCAAGACTGAAACAAAATGTTGTATTATAGAAGCTTGCAACTGTAAAATTTTGTTTTAATAAGTCGCAGTATGAATAAGACACTGAAATAATGTACTCTTCAGAACAACTCTTCTGGGAGTGTTCGGATTAGGTTTCCCAATACATAATTCTGGAATGGGTAGAAGTCGTAGCCCGAGAGAACATCCTACAAAAAAAGTGCGTCCACCAGTGTTGTATAATTAATTTTAATTTTTAATATATTACTTATATGTTTTTGACGAACATCGGGAACCCGTAAAGGGTAAAGGTGAGGTGACCCGGAAAAGGACATCATTTCTCAAGCAATGAAACCAATATAAATCTCTAGTCTTGGACCCGAGTGAAAGTGAAGATGAAGTCGGCAGAGATGGTAATCAAGTTTATTCTCACAATACAGAATTGGAATATTACAGGAAATATGAATTAGTTTCTAATTGACTTATTCCTTAAATGGGTCACAATTATCCATGATAAACTGTTTGACTGACCGAAACTATTGCGTTCACATCCAGCCGTCCCTTCAGTCGCGTGATTGTTAATTTATAATTCTCATCCTCCACCAACCAGACGAAAATTCGGCGCTTTGTATTAGAATATCCTTCAATCTCTGTGACACGTTGGGTAACCCAGAGTCGAAACCGTGTTCCCGGTTCGTTCCTTGCACGTCGTCAGCCCCGCGGGGGCGGCGAGAGGTTAGCCCTGAGTGGGTAGAGCGCGGCGAAGAGCGAGGAATCGGCCCAGGGCGCGGCGGGGTGGGCGGGGCCGCGAGGGAGTCAGGTGCGGCCCGTGGGCAGCCCACGAGGTTAGCAGGGCCGCGCGGAAACGCCCGGCCGAGATGTGCACGTAGCGCGAAGCGGAAGCGTGGAGGAGCCAGGGGGCGGGCGGGGTGGGCGGGGGGAAGGGGGGCTCGCGCGGGCCGGGCCCCTGGGCCCAGGGCTCGTTTGCGCGTCGGCCGCGCAGTCGCTGGGCCGGAAAGGCGACGCGCGGCCCCGCTCGCCTCTCCCCCTCGCCCTCCCTCTCGCCCCGCCACGGCGCACTCCGCGCACCCCGCCACCCCCACGCGCTTCGATTGGCCGTCATTAGGCGTAATTGCGACGGCCGGTGGCCGGCGGCCGAGCCGGGCCCCCTTGTCCCCCGGGATCGCACCTCCCTCCCCGCTCGCCCCCCTCCACCACCCCCCGCCGCTCTTGGACGCCGCCGAGCAAGGTGGCCGGGGAGGGGCAAAGAAGAGCGCGTTTGAGATTAATTGACGCGGTACCCTACAGGCAGAGTCATGCGTGTTCTTGCCTGCTAAGTGAACATCTGAGTGGTTCCGCCACATTATAGCCATATATAAATGTATTTACAAAGTGACGTTTAAAGCAGGAGTTCGTGAATTGGAAGTATTCCTGTCTTGTGAAGCGTCTTCTATAGCTATTTATGTAATTAGCCGTATTATAAATTTGAAAAGGTAGACAACAAATACGTATCAGCATTCAGGTTAAAAATCATTTCTATAAAGTGTATTGATCTCTTGTTTAACGTCCTGACATCAGGTAAAAGAAAAGAACTGAAGTATCCACTCCCGCAAGTTTGCAACCAGCTGCGTTTACACTAAAAAAAAAAACAAGAAAAAAAAAACGATTGCTTAATTCCTCTCCATGATTAATGTACAAAGCAGGTTTCAGAAAAAGCACTTAAAATACATATTTCCTGATCTTATTACCTTTGATTAGCAAAAGTGACTTACGTGCGATCGCATGTTAACATTTCTGCACAGTCGCATTTTCACAAATTTAAAGATCGTGTAAAATATTTCTCAGAAACGTCCATTTACGAAATCCAACAGTAGAAATCTGTCTATTTCTGTTTCAATGTAGGTCTTAAGAAGAAAGCTGTTAACGGAGCGCGCCGTCTATACGTTGGAGCAGTTTCCGTCGATTGCTTCCCCAAGTAATCGGACGCAGCAGGGGCGGACATAAGACAACTATCGGAGATGAAATCACACAGTGCCGCTCAATTGACCGGCGAGGGGACTACAGCGGGATCTGTTCCCGGATGGAGTTTTACAGATTCGCTCACATTATTGTCATCGTACTCGCGAAACTTTCAAGTGTCTGAAAATGAAAATATTGGAAAAATAATCTTAAGAGATTATAAACAATGTTTTTATTTGATTAAATGTTCCTTTATTGATAGTTGCGTTCTATAACATTTTCAACCTTTACATATCATTATGGGATAGTCTTCACAGGGAAATCTGCTTCCTTTAAAACATTACCTAGAGAACTAACAAGTATTCATACTATATGGAAGAAGAAGAAGAAGAAGATTCCGACGGCGAAACTCTGAAAGAAGATAAAAGGAAATTAACGGCTGAGGTAGCTCAGGGCATCAACTGCAGTGCCTCTGACCGGGCAGTTCTACGGTTAGAGCCTCGACGGTGGCAGGATTTTGGACATTAACTACATTACCAGAGGGAATCCAGACGCTCTCTAAGGGAGAATTCTAGTGGTTTGTGGTTCTTTTCGATAGTTTTGTGTTTATTCCGATCAACATCAAGCGAGGGCCAGAACACTAACCCACGAAACGGGCAACCGACCGTGCGCGACCTTTCCTTTCTCTTACTTGTCCTGCCCCCCCTTATTTACACACACAGACACACACACACACACACATGCACTGCACTACCACAATGTCAAAAGACAGCAGCGAACTTAGAGTTTGTCCGGCGGGTGGGGGTGGGGGGTTCCCTTGCTGGTGGTAGATACCTGGATGGGGAAAAGCATGCAAGTCGACATGTAGGTCGGCGCCAGATCTCATCACACAGCGGGGGAAGAATACAGCGACCTACCGTGATAAAACATGCAGTACACTACAGTACTAAGGACCTTCGCAGCTGATGCGCCCGGAAATACGAAGTATCCACTCAATGTATAAAGAGAAATTGAAATATATAAGAATTACTAGACATATCCTAGTGTGACGTGTTTGCGCAGCTGGAGAAGGCGCGCGCGCACAGGGCCCAGCTCCGGATCTCCGCAGCCACCGCCCGCGCCGTCAAGTTTTACGGGGCTGCCCGGGCGCCCGGCGCGGTGGCTGCCGCCTCCGCCGCGCCGCAGTCGCAGGCTGCGCCGCTCCGCTCCGCGCCGTGCGGCCTCGGCGCTCCCCGCCCGCCAATCGCGCGCCGCGGTGCGCCCCGAACGAGGCCAACGGTCTCCGCGCCCGGTCCCCGCCCACGCCCACAAGCCTCGCCCCCGCCCTGACGCGGCGGCGACCCCGGCCCCGCAATTTCCACGCTCTTCCTGCGCGGCCTTCGCCGCCGCCGCCGTGTGCGCTCCCTCTGGGCCCTGCTCTTCGCGCGGCCTCCACGCTGCTTCCTTTCGCCCAGAGCTCTCTCGAAACCCAGCTGCTTCCACTTCCCCTCTGCCCCCTTCGTTACATTTTACTTCATATCGTATTGCTTTCTTCATGTTTCTTCGTTCTTTCTTTTCGAGGCTCAGCAGTACTTCCGGGTTTTGCTTAGAGCTGTCTTCGACAATAGGCGGATTCTTTTTCTTAATCAGCTGGGGATGGCCCTTTCCATGGTGAGTTATCAGCGTAGGCGTGTCCTTAGGGTTGGGGAATAGAGACACGATGGGGAAAGAAGGATCACACGCGGTCCATGGCCTTCTTCTAGGGCCCTGCTCCTCCATTTGCCTGGAAGTGATCAGGAAGACCACGGAAACAGATAAGAAGTGGCAGCTTACAGATTCAATTCTGAAGGTGGCACAAAGTCAACGATACCTAAATACGTCGCGAATATGTCCGGCCCCAGGCGGGAATCGACCGCGACCTCCCCGTCACCAGAACCGTACATGTACCTATGGATGTTGCCTTTACACTCTTCGCCTCCGCACTTGCTAATGTAATACTCAGTATTACTGCAATCTATCTTTCCGGTCTGTTCAGCGCTTTCTAAACTTCAATTTGGACTGTATTTTCCATTCCTCTTTATCTTTTCCAGATCAGAGTTTTCGGATTTTCTAATGAACATTTAAAACGAATTACTAATATATTTTTTCTCTGAAATGTCTTGTGTCCATGCCTTTTATTCTTCTATTTGATATTGATTCAATATGACTTTATTGAATCGTAACATTTATATTCTACAATATCACCTCCCACAACCCATCTTCCTTATCTTTCTAGTCCGATCTATTCTGTTACACATTGCTCTCATTGAAATGTACTTTCGTTTTTCAGTTCTTCCCTTCATCTCACTCCTCTTTTCATTTTATCTTTTGTGTCTTCTCTTTGATCTAACTTCTGTTGTTTACTTTTCCTTCTACCATTTCCATTCCTCTTTGACAAGGTTCGTATGTCGTTTTCAATATCATTTTATATGTATTGCACATTCTTTCCTTTTCGTTCCCTGCACTGCAACATGCAGCTTGGCCTGTCCATTTTTTTTTCGCAACCCCATTCCCTGTACGTCTTGGCGAACCCGATCCACCGTTCCTCTTCCTTTCCCAAACGACTTCAAGCCCCACTCTCTGTGCGCGCATCTCAGCGCCGCTCGATCCATTTTCTGCCATTTCTACCCCGTCGACTCGCTTCGTCCTCCGCCCGAACCGAAGTTGCGACTGTTATGGTCCCCAAGATACCAATCGTCTATTGTGACAGCAGTTTCCGGAGCGTAATCCTAAGGCACCAAGTGCACTTGAGGTTACGAATATAGTGACTATATCGTTGAATGGTAACTTTTATTTTGGTATTGTAGAGAAGCGATTCTCTACTGCCCTTACCTTTACGAACTTAGTATAATTTTTAGTATTTTTTATTGATGGTGAAATGATGTACGATTTTAAAAACACATTAATTAACATTAATATTAATGAAGGCATTGGGGTCTGATCGTGTATAAATGCATACATTTGAACATGTTTGGGAGTAAACAATTTACTCCTACTTTTATCTGAACACGCCATTGATCAAAGTACTCACTAAAAGTATTATATTTATTCTTAAATCTTCATTAAAAATATTTATTTTTATGGAATTTCAGTCACATACTTGCCGGTGTTGCTACTCATAAGAAATTTGTAATACTGTATTTTTTTGATACTGTACACATCTTCCTAGATATGAAACTTTTGACAGCCGACCTCTAATAACTTAGAAGAACTGATAATCAAAAAGTTTCTATATGTCATTCTCCCAACACCTGTTACAACTGGATGTTTCTTATTGCTCTGTTTCTACTCGAATAATCTCTCTTGAGATGAGGAGAACAAGGATTTGATAAAATACGGTTTTTCTCTTATCAGCGCATCTCTTCCACGTACGCAGTTTTAAAAATCAGCACACGAAAAAAAGTAAAAGAAGGACAATCTCCTCTTTTTTTATTATCAGGGTGATAACGCTTTCCTTTGAGAATTTTCCAGTACCTTCGCGAAGTGTCTTATCGCTAAGCGAATGTCAGATGTGAAGTGCGTTTGTTGGAGACTCTCAAGACAGTCAAGAGTTCGGACTCTGTGCAATGATAATTGTTCAGAAATATCTTCTGATTGTTTGACTGGCAACAAGAGAAAATGTGATTTTGATAGTTTTGATGTCTTGTTCTTAATTTATATTTTTCTAAAGTGAACATTTTTTCCATCTCCCATGTCATGGCTCTTCTTAATTTACTCGTATGTTAGTTTAAGATGTATCGTTGAGGTAAATTTTACAAATTTCAGATACATTATCCAAAGAGAAGGCGACAAAATGAAATACGAACTCTTTCTCCCCGCATTTCCACGGGAGAAACTTAACAGCCATATTCATTGCACGATGATGTAAAATTAATTTATCAGACCAAACACAAGATCTAATACGTACATAAAGCGAGAATTCGAATTCAATTCACTTGAATTCAGCAGCAATGCGGGCCGATGAAATTCCACATTCATGGACCGCATGCATAAGTCCTTAAGAACCAGGACGCCCCTGTCCATTCGTTAATGAAAAGGCTCAACGCTTGCAGCCGCGGGCGCCGCCTGCAAAATTACACGTCAAACGCGGTACGAATAATGTGACGCCGCGCTCGTATTCTTCCAGAGCCCCGCAATCCCCAGATTGAAGGCTCCCCTTCAAATTAGCGCCGGCCGCGGCCGGAGGTCAGCCGCGGGTCACTGGCTTCGACGCTGGAGGAGGGCAGTGCGTGGTGCCCCGCTGCGCCCGACCCCTCGCTTCTGCGGCTCTCTCCACCGCTGCTCGTCTCTTCAACCATCTGGGAACCACTCACTGCATCTACCACCCTCCCCTCCTCTCTCTTGGGAATAGCTAAATTCACAACCATGTGTGCTACGTCCATATCGACACCGCAACAGTGATGCCACCGGTTCCAACATCGATTTCGAAGAGAATATTTGCCCGCGCCAACACCATTGCCTACACCCCTACCTCCGACGGTATCATGCATTCACTACTGCACTCTTGTTTGCACAACTACCAACTCATTTGCCTGGGTGAAACAAAGAAGGGGGTGCACGAGAATTACGACACGAAAATAAGATTACCAGCATCTGCCAATTACGATTATTATCATTATTTTAACTGACCCTTTATCACTGTATCATTTAAACAATTATGACTAACTGTGATTGAGCCTTCTAGCCTTTAATGAAGTCTTTGTTTCCTTTTTTGCAATCACCACCTCCGCCTCTCTTACCACCCCGTACCATCACTGCTGCCACCACAACTAGCGCCGACACCACCTTAGTCCCCGAAGTCCGTCTATCCCCCCCCCCGCCCCAGCGCCCATCACCCCTACCGCCACCGCCACCGCCACCGCCACTGTCCTCACTACTGCCACCGCAAATCCGGCCAACCATCGCTCTCACAACCACTACGTATACTTCCGTTATTCAGCTTCTGTCACCTTCGCCCTACTCCTGTCCTTCACCGAACTCTCTGCCTCCAAACGGGCGCTATTGCATAGGCGGAGGAGAGTGGGGAGTAGTTGCGAGCCATTCTCTCGCCTTTCTCCTCCCTCCTCCCCTCCACCTCGCCTCCCCTCCCCTTCCCCCACAGCAGAAGCAGATTACCCGGTCGCCTCGCGGATGCGGCACATCAAAGTGTTCCCAAATCGGCAAAAGCTCGGTACATTTCAGCAGCTTACACAACGCATGATGGACGGAAAGCGCGTGCCATTTGCTTCCTTTATTAAAGATCGAATGCGATGTGTGGTTAAAACATTCGTCCATAATTTATCACACGCGGTATTGTAGCGTATTACCAACTTAACGCGTAATCCCTCGGCAAAGCCGGCGACCGGAGAGCGGACGACCCCTTCCGCGCCGCCGCCCCCGCCAGCTGCCGAGGCTGCCGTGCGCGCTCGCTGCAAGTACAGGTGCCCGTTGTTCAGTCAATGCCAGAGATATGAACTCCTCGCTCGGATGATTTCTGGGATATTCGAATAGAAGTTTTTTGTCAGAGGTCTTTGGGAATCCGGCCCTTTGTAGTACAGAAAGCAAAATAGTCCGCGAGTCCCGATTTACATTAGCTGGGTTGGCAAATGTGTTCAGAGTGCTCTTACGATAACTTTCAATAATTGCATTTTCAAAATATAAGGAGATTGTAAAATGAATCTTCTTACGTTATTCATCTTCCCACTAAATTTGTTAGTTTATATTACTCAAGCATCTTCCTCTTCTTTATGTTGTGGCTCAGATTTCCTAGGAGGAAAACTACATAATTGTTATTATTATCTTCTCTTTTAACTGAAAAAGCTTTCTGACTTCTGTCTTGAAAACTTGGAATAATCGTAATAATAGCAATTGAAAGTAATTTTCTTCTCCTAATAATGCATTTTACAATAATCTCATTTAATTTCTAGCCTTGTGTTTTGAAGGATAATGTTTCGTTATTCGCATGGTTCTCACACTGTGAATGAGAAACAAAATCTTCACCTTTTTAAATACACAATAAATTCAAATTCGATCATCAGTGGAACGAAAATAGAATAAAATCACTGATCAATTCAATCAATCTATTAAATAAATGAGTTTGGGGCCAATATCATGTCAATACTATTTGTCTAATTTGAAATTTCGGAAAATAAGGAGTATTTACGATGCGTACCGCATGTGATATTCACAATTGAAGCATGACATTGTCGTTATTTGCAAGATTGAGGACGATGAGACCTTGATCCTCGCATAGCTCGTAGTGTGTTCCGTAAACACGTCGCAAGAAACGCGTGTGGAGATTTCGAGCGCTTCACAGCCCCGTAGCACTAAGAAGCGGCGTCGGCGGTGCCGGGACGGGGGCGGCGGCGCAATCATCGATAGCGCGTGGCGCGAGGGACTTCGGCCCCCGCGCGCCGCGCCGCGCCGGCGGCCCGCGATCGAGATATCGACCGGCGAAGGCGGCGTGCACGCGGTCAATCGCCGGCCCCTTCGCCCTCTTTGCCCCCTCTGCCGCACCTCTGCCTCCCTCCCGTCCCCACGCTCCTGCTCAATGGAGCGCGCGCAAAAAACAAGCGCCCCGCCCCCTCCGGTCGCCCCTAGCCCTTCTCCCCTTCGCCGCCACCGCGAACATTTCTCCTTTTTGCTTTCTGCGCTCCCACCGCGTTCCTTTTCTCCTCTCGCCTCCTGGTTTATTTTGCGTGCCTTCCTTCGTTTGCTCCTGCTCTGTTTTTCTTTCGTCTTTTCTGATCCAATCCTCAGCTATCCCCTTCACGCAAACAGTGTCTTTCTCTCAACTTCTGCGACCACCGATGCCGTTGTTCCTTGATTTGGCGAGCCACCTATCCTCGAAGTTACGCTTTAGCCGCCGGCTTCCCCGATGACCTGTTTCATATTCCTATTTTATATTCTTACCCATTTCTTCGTTTCATCAGCTGTTGTTTCTAATCACCGCTTGAATTCTACGCATGTACCTACGCTGCGTGCTCCCTCTCTTCTCGATTCCTCTCCACTTCACCTTCCCCATTCACGATTTGTATTCTTCGTGCCCCTTCTTCGTCTCCATTATTTTTGCTTGCGTACCCATCGCTGCTTCATTTGCATGTTATCTCCACTACTGGCTCTGACCAGTGCTCTGACCTTTTCTACGAACTCCTTCCGATTCCAGGCCCTCGTCTGCCTGTGCGCCTTCCCTGCTTCTACCTTCAAGATGGTATGTTTCTACTTATTTACAGTAGAGTCTTTCTTGATACAGAACAGATTGGCTTCTCACTATATCATCCAGTATTACAAATCTTATGATAAGATCAGAATGCCTGATGCATTTTTTCTATTTAATGCTACTCTTCCTCGCAAACTGATTCGTCGGGATGTAAAATTCTAAATGTACTAGTACTGACGTAAATTATTTAAGAATAATTGTGTTGCTAGGGAACAAGCCACAAGGTTCATTATGTAATTGGGTCGTAATAGGATTATGATTTCGCTACTGGAATTACATATTTCAAGCATCACTTTCCTGCGTGCTCAACCAACCCTCACCTCAATCTAATCCGTTTTGGATCCCCCGAATTAACATGGTATCCATTTAATTTCCTTTCCCCTCGGCACATCGTTCCATTTCTCATCGTCTGTCTTCACCATCCTCTCTTGGCCCTAGCTATCTTGTGTCCCTCCGCCCTCTCCCCTGATCACTTGGGAACGTAGATTTTCGTCTTCTCACTTCGCTTTACGCACCCGTATCCCATTTTCTCAGCATTGCCCAATTTCTTAGTTTGTTGCTTTCGCTGTACAACGACTAATGTTACCTTAACACTGTCGTTGGTGTTTTTCACGATCTTCTTCGCACTTGTTCCACACGGTGTCGTGGTCGTCATCGCTGTCTTCACGCTCGTCATTGTCCATTTTCTCGTGATCATTATCATAGTTTTGCCTCTCGTTTCCAATCATCTTCTCCACTGTTTGGTAATTTGGTCATCCTGTTGCAGAGATCCACATCATTATCTTTATTTTTCATTTAACTTTTCGATCCCGTCGTTCACCATTATCATAGTTATAACTCTCCAAATCCTTAATATCCTTCCTCACACATCCCTCCGGCGATGTTCTCCCCGTCCTAGCCACCCTCCACATCTTCCTCATCATCACTTTCACCTCATCGTTAAGCTCATTTCGTTTCTCGCATATTCCGATCGTTCCCGCGCTCGCGCGCCCCCTTTCCCCTGCCGCCACCGCCGCCGCCTGCACCACCCTCACCCCTTCGCTCCCGTGGCGCTGCGCCCGAAGCTCCGGGCCTGGATCTCGGCGGAAGACGCGAATGCTAATCTTGAAGACTTTTTCGCCGGCAGATTTATCTTTGTTCCCGGCGCCGACTTCGGAAACTGCCTGGAGAGAGTACGCCCCCGCCTTCCTACAGTGCTAATTCATTCTTGCGAATACAGAGTCAAAGCGCCGTCCGAAGCTCGGTTCCGCGCCGTTACTTGGTGTATTCTGAAGGGCACCGAGTTTCGTAACTTATATTTATGGGTGCCCAAGACGCTTAATGGTCGATAAATCAGAGGACGGGATCGGCAAATCGTCTTACAAAAGTTCCTGCGCTGTGGCGGCTTTCAGTTAATTGGCGCGTGTAGCTGAAACACTTATCTGGAAGGCGCTGTAGTAAATTGTGAGACGCGTTTCACACTTTTACTTATACGTGCCAAAATTGTTACTTTTGATTCTACTGTTTCTTTTTGGGAAGTGATTCATTCCCAGAAGCGTATGTGTAGATCTTTATTGGATATCGCAAACATAAGTCTTCAGTACTTTCTTTCGATTTACAATAAGAATTGACTGAATGGGTGAGGGCAGTAGCGTCATCAATTGTAAAATACGGTTTACCTAACCAGGTCTTGAGGGGTTAATAACATAAACAAAATTTAATCCAAGAAGTTACTCTTTTCTAACATGGTAACATATAGGAGTATATTGGGTGTTATTCCTCACTCCTCTCTCTTCATTGCAGTTATAGTTCTTCCCGTTGTTGAACAGGGCAACGGATATATTTCTTAAATATTTTATATTACTTTTATTCTACTTTTATGGCAATGAGGTGGTTGTATCCTTTTTTTATGCAGTTGGTTGTGTATATACTTTTCATATAAACACCCCTTCTTATGTACTTTGTTATCTGCAAAGTAAACTTTTCATATTCATTGCAATTTTGGGGTTTGAGAATTCAGTATTATTCATCGCTAGCGTAATTTATTTTTACAGTTTATACTCTTGGGCAAAAAATATTCATTTGAAATTTTTTTTATATTATTCTGCAGAAATGTAATCACCCCATTCAGGACAATTGGAGTTCGATAAATTTAATAGTTTCTGCTTGTCTCTGATGGATGCTTATAACCACTGATATGGAGAAGCATTGAATACAGATTAGTCAGCTGGAGATGAATGAAACATTCTATTATGCCAGCAGTTCTTGGAAGGGTTTCCAGGGACGCGACCAACCATTAGGGAACAGATGTTCGCAGACCATTAGACATTCGTTGACAAGAAGTCGCCTTTCGGACGGAGAATGTACCTGCTATGGCTTCAAATGTATGATGAATCAATGTATCGCGTATGTTAAAATATGCATGCATATACACTCATACTGCAGTTAAATCTGCCTCTTACTGTTTTCATACTTCTCCGTCTACGGATACTAGTGTAATAATAAAATTAGGAAGATTCTTTCTCAAAGATGGAAATTTGCTGAACTATTGCAGCTAGAATTTGCTGATCTATCAGTTCCTAAGATATTTAAAAAGTGTTGTTTGTTCCCTGTGTTGGAGGCTACCTTCGTTGTTGATCGTGTGTGCTTGTACGCTATGAATCATAACCCGTTCTCCTAGATGAATCATTGCTTATAAATCATTGACAATAGATTTTGTGCCTGCAATGCAAAATTTCAAAAGTTCTGCTCGCGCCACTAAATTAATGCGGATTTAGAATAATATCGGCTTTCCATATAATTTCTCGATAAATCGGTTCAAAGCGAGACAGACGATGAAAAGGTAGGAAAATTTGACTTCTAGGTGGAATCATGAAATTAAGCTTTCAGATAAATATTACAAATCCTAGTGAACATTGATTATTGTTAGTTTCTTAGTTCTTGATAGTTTCTAGTTCATTCGTGTTTTAATTCAGATTCATCTGCCTTCATGAACAATGGCTGAGGGGTCATGTAGCAGGACACGAAAGATAAAGATAAAAGAAATATTAATATGCTTTCGGTTTTCATGATTACATTTTTAACGGAGAACCTAACAGTCAGTAATGTGTATTTAGACTACGTAATACCGTACTTTCTTGATTTTTTTGCGGTATAGGTATTGAAGTAGATTAGTATCATATTGAAAATCGACTTTCAGAATCACTCTGAACGCTTACGACATTTAATCACACCACAGGATTGTTAATAGTTAACGATGTATATTTTATGAATTTGATTAAAATATATGTTTACGTGAATTACAAAGCCATGTGATTTACGTGTATTTGTGACTATTTTTTCGAATAGAAGAGAAATTCATATAACGTCCACTATTTTAACTTGAATGAATAACAGTTCATTTTTAGAATACCTGAAACTTCAGTTCGTTGCGTCGACAACAAATATCGCATCGAAGCCCATCTCGCACCGTGCCCATCTGCGGATGAGTGGGCGCGGTGGCAAGGGTCGGGGACGAGGCCATGAAGGCAGGGGGCGGGGCGGCAGCGGAAGTCTGGCTTGCGCCGCGAGGGCGTCGCGAGTCACCCGCGGTCGCAGTCTGGCCACGGTCACCGCCACCGCCACCGCCACCGCCTCCGTCGCCGCCCATGTATTATGCAACGGCGTTCATTTATTCATCACAGACAGCGGCGTAATTGGCGACGCGAGCGCCGCCACACGACCGCGCGCCGCGCACGCCAGACGCCGGCACGGGAGCCGTGCCGCCCACCCCCGCCCACCTCCTCCCACCCCACCCCCGCCTATCATGTCGCCCACCCCAGTTGCACCGCCCACCCGCGCGCCCTTCACTCGCGCCCACCCTGTCCTGCCCCCGCCCCCGCCGCCGCGGTCATGGCTCCCGCTTTCACCCTCTTTCCGCAGCAGGGTGACACGTAGTGTGCAGGGCAGCGGGGAATTTTTTCTCTTTGAGCGACATTCAATCGCTTAAATCTCGGTCGCTCAATGTGTTTCCGATGGACAAACTAGGCTCGAAGGAAGTTTTCTGTGAGATCTCACGTTTCTATTCACACATCAGCAAACTGACGCTAATATATTACGTAATTGGCAATTCTGCGTTTGTAGTGGTGTCTGTGATTATGACATATGACATACGACGTGTACATATCGTTCAATGACGTCTCAGAATAAATGTCAGGAAGTTCTATGGCATGTTGTGGGGCGGCGGAGTTGATCACTAAGAAACTATACAATTGCTGTCTCCAGTGATAGGATACTTGCTTAGTAATCATATCCGTTCTAACCAGTGATTGAATGCCTTTCCGTATGTACACGAAATCTCTTTGCGTCACGTGATCCGCCTAACACTTGGGTTTACTGCGTTGTCTACCAAACAGGGGCCAAAGTCTCGTGTGAAACGTCATTATGTGAACTTACCCACCTAATGTCAATTGAGAAAAGGGTTTATCTGTGACCCCTTATAAGTCCAAGGAGTTTGTAATATTTATACCCACACCAATGACATTGTAAACACACCCTCGTTTTGGCCCATCATTTGCTATACTCTCACTGGTCGGCCCTTAATTAGATACTACTTCTGAACCTTCTGATAAGACCTACAGTCTCCGTATAATATTTATAAATAATCCCATTCTGTAAAATAAATTCTCTTGATAAGAACTTTATTGTTTCGGTTTATGACAATATGAGCGTTTTATGCCATACACCATTTTATAAAGTTGCTTCTTTTGTGTAAATTTAGATTTAGTTATCACATATTACTATTGTAAAATGTTAGTTATTTAGAGTGCATTTCTCAATACTCACAAATTTTACTCTTCCGTTTCAAGTCTGGCGTCAACGAAGAATTTGCATTGAACGTTTATAAACATTCTCTTAATCGCAATATTCATTTTTTTGGTTATTTAAGGTCGCATCAACTTCTAGGTCATTAGCGACCACTATTACTTGTAACGGTATGGTAACTGTGAGGATAACACGATATAATGATGATAGGGGCTGAAAGGACGAACACAATAAAACCATGCGCGAGACGCGACTCAAACCGCGATCCTTCTGTCTGAGATCGCTACGGCACTACTTCCTTAGCGATCTTGGCAACCGGATCGGCGCAATATTTATGGCGATATTAATAATTAGTAAAACGTTGAATTTTTTAAATAGAATGCCGTTTGCGAACAAAATTAGTTTTATTTCGTTTTGTCCTTACAGCACACACGTGTTGTAATAAACACATACAAGATCTTCGTTTCCAATCGCCGCGCCGGCGAGTGGAGGCTACTTCAGCCTTCAAGGAGGTTACCACCTTAGCCCACTCCAAGGAGAAATGAGACTTGCCCGCTCCCCTTCTGCTCGCGTGTTCCCCTCCCCGCTTCCCACCCCCACACGCCTCCTTCCACGTCTCCGACGCGCTCCCATCTATGATTCCCCTCCTCCGTCACCCCTCTCGTTCCGCCGCAAACTCCACGCCGCCTTCACCCGTGCACTCACCCCCTCCTTCTGCTTCCGTGGCGCACCAGTGAGAGAAGCGCTACTCCGGAGCCAACACCCCTTCCGTAGCTCCATTGAGGAACAGCCTCGCCCGGGAGCCGAGCGCCGCGCCGCCAGACGCCGCGCCGCCGCCCCCGGGCGCTCGTTGCTGTTTGCGGCGCTGTTTGCCGCCGCCTGCGCCTCAGCCACTCTCGCCGTCGCCTTCGCCCGCTTCCCCCCGCAACGGCGATTCACCCTTTGCGCGATCGCTGGCACTCGCGCCCTCCGCCAGCCCCCCCCCCTCCCCCCACAGAGCGCCTGCTTCACTGCCCTCCATTCTGCGCCCGCCCTCTCCTGCTCCACCTCACGCTCTGCCGCCTTCTGTTATCATTTACACACCCACGTACTCCGCCGCCATCGCTTTTTTTACCACCTTCACATCTACTTCCACCTCTATATCCCTTTCAACATCACGTTCCCAACTTGAGTCCTCTTATACTATTTTTGTGGTTACTCCAGTCCTCGCTCTTGCTCTCGTTTTTGCACCTGTGCCGTCGTCTGACCTGTCCACGAGCAGTTCCAATTTGGCGTCAACGAGCGACAGGCACCGTGTTGAATCGTCTCAAGCTTTGCAGCTTCGCCTGCTCTTCGTACCTTCTTCATAATGTATTTTTACGTAGTTGATCTTTAAGTCAGATTTTTGCACATATTCTCGTAACTTCCGTTGTCGTACACTTTCTACCCCTGTAGTAAACATTGGATTACATGTCGTCTCTTCAATTCCGAGTTCCGTCTGTTAGTCTCGCTTCGAGACGTTGGCGCAGATCATTTTCTTAACTATTTCCCAAGCATTTTCGTTCCAGACTACATCACCTTGATGAAATGTACCAAACGCCAACGCCAACTCTTACATTTGGGCTGGTACCTCGTCACAGGCTGTCCATGCAAAGGAATGGGCGTAACATTTTTCGCCCTTGGTTGCATCTGCCTTGTACGTGCCTTCCATCTGTTCTTCTCTGATCTCAACGTCATCGCATAGTTCCCTTACTCTCGTTCCCTCCGGATCGCGCGTCGCTCCCAGGCCATCTCAACTTACACCCCGAGCCCTCTCGCCGCACCCACCCTCAACATCTTTACCCTTCAACAGCGACGCCTCCACCACAGCTCACATCGCTCGGCGGTCCTCTTCCTCCGCCTCTAAGACGACACCTCCTCTTCCGTGGACCCGCGCCCCCCTCTCCCCTCCGTCACCCCCCCTCCCCAACTCTGCCCGTCGCTGTCGCGGCAGCTCCGCTCCGTCATCCGTCATGTTCGAGCGAATCCCCGCAGAACAATGCGCGTGTTTTGATGTGTTTGACTAATAGCTCTCGCCGCCCCGGCCGCCTCCGACCGCCCCCGGCCGCCGCGCGCCCTTTTTTACTCATAAAACCTCTTACACGCCTGGCGAGACACCGCCCTCTCCTCGCCTGCGCCGCCCCAACGCCGCGACCCCCGCCCACGGGTCCCTCCGCGGCGCTCCCCGCCCCTCGATTGAAATACAAGTAATAGGCAATCGATCACCCGTCGCATTGTTGAGCGTCTTGCGACAGTCGACGAGCGCCGCGCGCGCCGTCGAAAGAGCGCTCCACGGCGGCGAACGAGAAAAACACTGTAACAATGCGGTTTCATTTTGATAATTTATGCTCGCGGCGCGGGAAAGTGGACTAATTTGTCAACGGCCGCCAGACGCCGCCTAGGAGCGCTCTTTCGGCGCTTGTCAGGCCTCTGGTCCGACGCGTCCCCCCTAGGGGGGGGGGGGGGCGGTCCGTCGCGGCGATGCGCCTAGCGCGCTGTGACGTGAGCTGGCTGTGGGCCGGCTCGAGTTCAGTTGCCTGTTAGGGCATTTTGATTTGGTTCGCGGAGTCCTGGAGTCGCGTGACGAAGTCGGAATTTTGTAGCGTTTTCGAATCAGACTCCTACCTCTGCCTTAATTCTTTATTTCCTTAGATCGACAATTTTATATTTAGTCATATATCGAATGATATCATAATATAAGTGCATATTTGTACTTTATGTAATGTTATAAAGCAAAATGCACATTTTATGGTTAAAAATGTTCGTTCGTTGAAATATTGACTTCATTGATTACTTCTAGGGGCGAAGTGTCCACTGTTGCTGCCGCGAGTTTAATTTTGGGCAGCTCCAGGTTGACGTTAGCCTGCATTATGTAATCCGTTAAATGATTTTATATATACTCGTATATTCACACTTTCAGGAAATATTACGATAAGTGGGATTCATTGAGTACCATTTATATTGAAAATTCAATTAAATTCATTCTTTAAACACACTACAGTTTCTGCTCTTCTCCCTAAAACGCGCTATTACGTACGCCATTTTTTCAAGGTTTTAGAAATGGAAGTTAACTTTACTTTTTACCACCATAATTAAACTTCTCTGCCTTCATCGTTTGTGTATTACGTTAAATATTTATTGTATCTTTCCATGAGAAATGACTAAAGCGTAGGAAAGTTACACTCCATATTATTTATTTAATTTATGGAGTGTACTAATTTTTCCTAAATGGTTTAACTGATGTGCTCATATATTTTATTTGTTTCAGGTACGTTTTCTCGGAATGCGGTTCTACGCAAGAACTCCTGAGCGTTTGATGAATGGTGAGGTTGTACATGCACAATGGCGATCATGCATTATTTGCAAGCACTTCATTTAGTGTATTAAATCAACCTTTCACGTGCGAGGAAATTGCATATCGTATGAGTAATTAGTAGAAAAGAAAAATGAAGGGTGTCTCAGAGGAGATGTTAGAAACTTCTAGGGCTGCAGAGAGGTCGAATATCATGTTGTTTGCCAATGAATATGTGAGAAATTTCGTGAAACGGAGTCACCTACATGTGACATTTTCCTCTGATTGATAAGCAATCCATAACGTTTTGATGTTCAATAGGCACTCGAAATATCTTGAGCGTCAGAACGTGTCCTGATATAAACTGAATTTAAATTCACGAATATTCACTAACTTCTGGAAGTCACTGGCTGTCTTTGGGTTTTAATTATTAGATTTCCGTGTGCATTTTTGTTTTAGACAGTCATATATTTTACATTTCAAAACCAAAGGGTTAATAAAAAGCTATTATTTGGCTTTGGAAATTTATTTGAAATTTATTAGTTAAACTTTCTGAAGCATTTTTATCTCTCGACGTTTCGAGGAGCATGTTTCCTCTTCTTCTGGAGTCTGTACAAATATAAAACAGAAATTCTTATAGCTAAATTTCAATTTTTCTAATTTTTAGGGTTCAAGTAAAAACAATTCTAAATTATATTATTTTACCATATTCACAAATAAGATCTTAAGTCAGAATGACACAGTTTATTAAAGTGAGTTCTTTTGTACCTGATACATAATTATTATAATCTATATCAATCTACTTTTACTTACAATTTATAAGTTAGAAAAAATGTATTTTACTTTAGAATTGTTTTTAGCGAGTAAGGGCTCTTATTATGAGGAGAAATCGGTCGATTTAATTTTTAGAGCATTTAGCCATTGCTCCTTTACATGCTTCAAATGGTACGTTGAGACTTTTCCGCCCTTCAAAAATCCTCCGCCTCTTGCAGGGTTTGTACTTCAAACTCCCATGTCATTGACATTGGGAAATTGGAATTATAGATACTGTAAAGTTACTCCTGGGGTTAAATGTAATGTTGAGAATACCTGTTTTCTTGCAAAACACTACTCGATATACATCTTGTATGATGGTTGGAATTAAGACATTATGTGAAACTCAGAATTGCATTCCTTATGAAATTTTCCGCATAGTGAGAGCTTTTTGTTCAGCATGTCACATTATTAGCTTTTGAGAATGCCAGTGCATATTTTCACACATTCTTTCAAGTTAGACATCTGGAAACCGGCATGTCAGGATACTACCAACTCTACTCCTGAGAATATTGCTGCTAATATACAAGTTTCGCGTGAATGTAATTTCTTATCTGAAATTCTTCTTTCGGTTTTTGTTTGTGTTTTAATCTTAGGAAGCTCTATACGCACCTCTTAATTCAAAGATATTTCTGGAAGAGAACATTTTATCCCACGTGGAGGCCAGACAGTTGGCAGGACGACAAAAACTGCGCTGGAACTTCTCTCTGTTTCACAACTTCTGTTTACGTCGTAGATTTCATGACGCACGTAAAACTAGATATTTGTGGGTGGAAGAGATTTCCAACACTTGGTAGGAACAACTGCTTTTCGAAATATGTATTCTATATCCGTAATCCTTTCATTTACGTTTTTTTATTACAGGAATGATTGACAATAAACCTTAATCTCATCACAGTAAAAGAAAATGGGAGAGAATCATGAAAATATTTTATGACTTTTAATTGTACACAACTGATATTGAGGGATGTTCATAGCTTTGGAAACATTTACAAATTAAATACAGAAGACTACGTTGTAGTGACAGCATTTTATTTAATATTCCTATCACTTTCTTATTTTGTAGATAATCTTAGCTACCTGCTCTAAATTCAGAATTCGTTCTGTCCCACATTTTTAGGAAACTTTTTCAAGTACTGATACTTTACTAATTATCAATTACCTGAGAAATGGAAAATATAAAATTATAAAAGATATTTTGCTGAAAATTGTATAAATCTGTGGATTAATTAGTGTGTTGCAGCGTGGTAATTCCATCGTGTGCAATCATTCACCGCAGGCTGTTGCCTGCCCTTTTAATTTCACGAACGCGCGCGAACGGGTGAGGCATGGGGCTGGGCAGCTCTGACAGCCAGCGGTCGCCGCCGCGCATTACTTCTCCGCTATCTGGCCGGCAGTTGCGGAGCGCCAGGGGGGCGAGGTGCTCACGGCAATGGTGTGTGCCGTGTCGTTTGCGAGACTTGCGGGAGCCTTTCATGCTGAGAGCGTAGGCTTCCGCGGCCGGAGTCAGTATTTACTTGGCTGCCCGAGTGACGCCGCGTCCATGGCGAAGGTGCCGACGTTTCGGTCGCCATTCTGCGACCTTCCTCCTTTAGCATTACGCCCTGAGGAAGGTAAGGAACCCGGACAGCCAAGTAAATAATGCCTTTCATGCTCCTGCCCCTCTTGTCATTGCACATAACGTGACGTAGTGTCGCTAGGTTGTTAACCACCTACTTCTGCTCGGATAGGAATAGACAATAGCATGTATTTTTGAAATGAAGTTAGGGTGACAGATCATAAATAACAAAAGAAGGCGTTGTACAATAGTTCTTCACGTTCGTCTGATTAGATTCCCCTCCTTTGCAGCATATTTTTTGCAACGTCTTTTTCACTTCGCTAGAATGTGGGTAGGATTTGAACGAGCAACTATCGAGTGATTATTATGAGAAATGAAATCTGTCCTATCTTATACATACGATATATTTGTAGAGAGCACGGTATATTTGTAGTGAGTACACTCGTGGGTTTTTTTATGTATAACGAAAAAGAGCAACAATACTTCCAAATCGAGAAGTTAAAATACATTATTTAGAATCTTGAAACAAAACATTTCACATTTTATGTCGCCATTCTATAATATTTGATTATTTTCTTTATTCAAAGAAAGGAAAGAACACATGATGGGATAAGTTGAATTTCAATTACAGAAAAATTTGTGTTATTAATATATTTTATAATTTATAATTCGATTTATATACTATTATATTTACAGTTAATATAGTTAATTGAACGACCAATGTAAATTGAGGAAAAGGAAACAATAAGGGGATAAAGAAAAATCATATATAGTCATAAGTCATGTTTTACGTAGCCCTAATAACTATATCATACGGTTAATTTCCTATAGATTCACGGATAAAGACCGTTTCAAAAGGAAACATTTGTAGAGTTATTTCTGATCGACGTGCTTGCTCGATAAGTTCGGGCTTCGTTGTGCGATCTAAATTTGTCGTTACGGTCATGTTCGCCACATGTCTCTTACCCTCCCTCCCCCTAAATGTGGGAATTAAGTAGACCCAGGCATGTGGAACACCGTTAGCTAGCCGGTTAAGTCGGACAGTCGACCCAAAATACCAAATATATACAAACTTTGTCCGACACCGTCTATTTGAGTTACCAACATTTGGAACTACAACTTTTTTGCCATCGTCATTAGTAGCCTATTTGCAAGTAGTGCCGTGGCTTCTTCAATGACAGGACCACCTTCCGAGCCGATGCTCCCCTCCAAAGTATCTTCCAAACCGATGCCATCGTCCTCAACAAGACAGTCACCAGTCCCGCACGACAGCCCCCACAGTCTCTCCTCTCTCCTCCGTCCCGTCTTTTCCAAGCCCGTTGTAACGTCTCCTACCCGTACTCATCTCGTCCGCTCAACCCTCATCCTCTTTTGGTCCCGACTCGTGCCGCCGCCGCCGCTGCCGTCTCTTGCCCCTGTCACCGCCGCCGCCTCCCATCGTTGACTGCCCCGGCGCCGGCTAAAATACTCTGGTGCGGGCCCTGGCAGAGGCGCGGCGATAACTACCCTGCGCTGGCGCTCCGCCGCTGACACTTGCGCCGTTGGCAGCCGCCACCGCCACCACCGCCACTGTCCCTAGTGTGCAACGTTCTCTTCAGAGGAACCTGTCCGCCACGAATTGTCACATTGCTCTTACTTGTAACATATATCGCCGAAGTCGTGGAGAATGATAGCCTAAATACGAAGGCTAAAGAGACTGCGTCAATAAATGAACATTAATTATTGTAGGTCCTAACACAGAAATGGAGATATCAAAACTTTGCTATGTTTAGTTCATGAATGATTCCAGATCCTGTTTTATAAGAAAAATCATCGAAAGAAATTACAAAATGTCTTCGAAAACATAACTGTTACAGGGCAAAGTGAGAATAAATCTTGTCATTCTGAAACGTCGAGAAGACTGTACGCTGAAGTGACTGAAGATAAGTGAGTTTCCTTAATTTTACAATTTAGACACTACTACACATTTATTGCCCTATACACTGCCCAAGTTTCCTGCTGACAGGAGTGTGTCCAAAGCAAAGAAGAAAAAAATGCAATACTCCACCTCGCATGGCAGCTCTTAACGTACTAGCAAACTCCGCAAGCCCGAGCTTTTCTTCGTCACACAACTACAGAAAAGGAGACGACTTTAAAGGAAAGCTACAGCTCTACTTTTGACCGGACCGGGAATCGAACCTGGGACCGCAACAATGAAAGTTAGAACGCTACCTATGAGCCATCTTAGGGCGTTATAGGGGTTTGTAACAGTGTAATAATGGTGGATGTCAACAAAGCCAACGCAAGGCTACTGAAAATAAAATGCACCTGCCCCTTCATCGTGACGGCCGTGCCCTCCTCGTATTCGAAGGACATCGCTCGTCCAAGTGCCCTGCGTGCCGTTTCAGCGAGCTCTACGCCCTCGTAGCCACTTTTCAAGTGTTTTCCCCACCCGCGCCCTACAGGTGCGGAGATAAGCCTGGCGATGACCCGACGCCACTCTTTCACCCTTCACTCTGCTCCGCCCCCACGTCCCCTTCCGGCCATCCTGGCACCCTGCAGTCGCGGCTCCACGCCGACGCCCGGCGCCGATCTCACTCGCCGCTGGCTCGCGAAAGGCGTCCCATTGACGTCGCTTCCTCACTACTTCATACAGAAAAATGGGATGTGCTTCTAGAATTATGAAATAAAATGTTGAGAAAACAATCGGAAAATTTGTATCTCAAATTGTAAGCGTTGATGTTACGTTAATATTTGCTTTGAAACCGACAATTTCAGTGCAAAATGCTGAAGTCTTGTTAGTCGGATGTGCTACACAATTCATACAGGAACGTCTTAGTAGTTCAGGAGAGAAGCCAAAACCCCATTGAATGGTGCCAGCGGACGTTTCACCTTGGCCGCTTTTGCCTGCGGGCAATCCACGGAACATTTGGAACGCGTTCCTCTTCATTTCCCCCTTAATGCTTTTCGTCTCGCCTTGTCCCCTATGAGGACTCGCAGTTGCCTTTTTTCGCGTTCTCACACATTTATAATTGCTTCTCTTCCCATATTTTGATGCTTCATTCTAAATCACCATCATCGCAGTTATAATTTCCATTTCTATCATCGTACTATTTCTTTGCTTTACACAGTCTTCAACATCGTATTTCTTCACGAACATTTAACTGTCTTTCTAACACATACCAACTGATACATTCAGTTCTCTTGCTACCTTTTTGCTTCTACGTCTGCCTACTGCCCGAGTAAATCCACGCACAGCAATGTTTCTTCGTTCTCGGATAATCGTAATTGTTCTCTATCCAACCCTGTTCAGAATACATTTGGATTCCGCCAGCAGATTTGCTGAACTCTATGTCTGAGTTTCATTCTTTCTTCACTCATCACAGTTTTTATTTCTATACGTAATTCTTTACTTACTTCCAATTTTAACAGAGTAATTAAACAAACTTTAACTTAGCTTTTTATTTTTATTTACTATATAAAATGTTCAGAAATTGTTTTATAATGACGTAAGATGTCTCAGAAACCAAAATTCAATAACAAACACCAATACGGTGTTCCTATTTGATTTGTAATAATTTAAGAACAGATAATTATTTCGAATAAAATTTACATTGTTGTCCATGCCCCATGCGCTCAATGTGCCGCACCGCGGTTGGGGATCCATGGAAGAAGCTCGCATCCGAGCCCCTGTGTTCCGCCAGTGGCCCCGTCCCGATGTCCCGCCCCGCCCCTTTACAGCCCTCGTGTTTTCGATCTCCCTCCGTTCGGTTAGCCGCTGATTTCCACCGTGTTAAACACGCGTCTGGCGGCCCCTCGAGCCAGGCCGGGCCCTCTCTGCCCGCAGTCCGCATCGCCCCGCGGCACTTCCCGCGCCTGGGGGCGGGGCGGACGGGGCGGGCGGGGCGGGAGCCGGCACCTGTTGAACGCTGCGGGCGGCGCGCACGCGTGTATTCACCCCCCTCGCGCGTCCCTCGGGACGGCTAGCACTCGGTCACATCTCATGTTCCTCGATGGGAGCGTTTGATTCTTTAAAATAGGAAACCTCAACAATTTTATACCGTCTTTTGCATGTGCTTTTGCATATGTAATGCCATTGTGGTTTAGTACACATTCATATTTGCCATTTGAATTTCGTGTTTATCTTTTATTTTGAAATTATTGATTTTATTACGAATTAATACTTAATAAATTATTCATTGAAATACCAAAACTATACTTTATTTTATTGAATAATAACTTTTTCCAATACTTCTTCCCGAGTAACTTTTATTCGATGTACACTTTTTAAGTTTTCTAATGGGTATAAAGTTGTAACCCTACATAAATGTGTTTTACTCTTACGTCCCAGCTTCTAGCATTGAGGCAAGGCCTACAAATTCATTCATTAACGTAAACATGAACTTTTCAAACGTGCATTTGTGACGGAACATTGCTGCTTTACTTCTGCGGTGTCTTATACACCTGGTGATGTATTTTAAATACGGAATTTTCCGAAATAACGCGTAATCTCTCGTTATATGAAAGTTGAAGTTGACACAAAGACCTAACGGCTCTGTAGAGCGGATTTCCACTCGCTCGCTCACGTTCCACCGACTTTTCACTGGTTTCGCCCACTTTACTTTCGATGAAACTGCTCATGAGAGGACTTTGATGCCATAACTTTTTAATAAAGTGATTTCTAGGCGAGGCGATTACTTTTCACTTTTAACATATTAGTGAACTTTTTTTGTTGAGAAATACAACAGATCTTCGAATTTGAAGAAAATGGAAATGGTATCTCACTTGATTTGTTCTACAAAAAAGGCCAGAACAACATCGAAATAAAATAATATGTATTGCCTGAGACATGTCCTAAGAATATTTTGAAATTAGGGTTTGACTGTAGTAGTGTCAGGCAAACTTTCGACCATTTACATGGCCAAATAAAAGCCTCAGAAATACATCGACAAATACAAGTCCCTATTTATGGACTTTGTGTAGGAATGTCGAAACACATGTATCGCGTATGTGCTACAACATAGATATGCACGTTGTTATTACTCTACTACACTACTATTACTACTTATTACTCTACTATTACTAATTGCTCAGTATTTGAAATAGTAATAATGGAAACTGTTGGCACATTGACCGCCAAATTACTTCAAATTTGGCGCCGTGTTTTTTAAGGGCACTTTTGATGTTCTTTGAAGGCGTTTCAGAGGAAAGGAATATGCATTTCAAACTTGGCGCTTTCGATATAGTCTAAATTTTACTTAAAAAGCCGCGCGAATTTCTTCCCTGTTGACCAAATACTCCTTTCGTACAAAGTTCCTTAACGTAAATTGTTAACTGCTTCCTGTTAGTTCGGGGCGTTCGAAAGATCGCATCAACTTCTGGACAGCCCCGCGTAAAATTACATATTCAAAATACGGGGAACTCACCGATTTCTATCTATGACGCCAGCTCGCATTGTCATCAGAAGCGAAGTGCAGAACGCTTAGTAAAAACGTGTTGGACGCTTTCAAGTTTCGATTCAGGATATACCAGGCACTTGGATGCTGTCGCAAAATGAAGTAAAAACGAGGAAATTCGTAAAGAAACGTTTGATTTCGTCAGGGCAGAGGTAACTGTGACAATCTCTTCAATACTCTTCTTTAGTTACTTCTTTCTCCAAGTAACAATCCTTGTCAATTGCGTGTCGTCTCTTTTCCAGAACACTCTTGTCTGATAAAAACTACTGATGGAAGAGGCGATATTTCGTCACAGCTTCTACTAATTGCTCTCCCAACTATTTCTACGAGTATTTCGCAGCCTCAACAGAAACCATTATTGGCACGGCTGATACCACTATTGAAAAATATAGTTTTCTCAGGAAAGTTTAAAATTTACTACTTAGACATTTCTCTCATTCACACCAGCCATTTTTCATGTAACCTTCGCCATGTCTGGAGCTTCGCACTCAGCTGACAAGTAAAACAAGAGCGCTTCTATTTAGGGCGTTGTAACAGCACTTATTCCCTCCCGTTCCGTGAATGTCTTTCGTACCCTACCTGCCATTATTCGCGGAGGCGGCGGCGGAGCGAAGGGGCGTGTAGCGGCCACGCCCCCTTCGCGTGGGTATCGACCGCGCGCGTCTATCAGCACCAGCGATAAGGGCGCTTAGTGTAAACAGCCTGACCTGCGCCCCCGCCCCGCGCTCGCTCTCTCCCGCCCACCCAGTAGACCACGGTAACCCACGTTCTCCAGCTCGTCCGTCAGCACACCTCCGCTCCTGGCGCTACGCCCTTCCCTGTGCCCTTCCCTTCGCCCTTCCCTACGCCCTTCCCTGTACCCTATGTACCCTACCCTGCGCCCTTCCCTGCGCCCTTACTTGTGCCTTTACCTGTGCCCTTCCTTGTGCCCTTCCTTGTGCCCTTCCTTGTGCCCTTCCTTGTGCCCTTCCTTGTGCCCTTCCCTGCGACCTTCCCTGCGACCTTCCCTGCGCCCTTCCCTGCGCCCTTCCCTGCGCCCTTCCCTGCGCCCTTCCCTGCACCCTTCCCTGCGCTCTTCCTGCTGCCCTTCCCGGCGCCCTTCCCTGCGACCGTCCGTATGCATGTCCCTGCACCAACCCCCACACTGGGTGAGGTGGCTCAGGGCATTAACTGATGGCACTGCAGTGCCTCTGACCGTGAAGTCCTAGGTTCGAGTCACGATGGTGGAAGGGTTTCCGACACTAGCTAGGTCGAGTTCTGCCATTGAATATCGCCCAGCTACACTGATAGGTAGTTTTACGTGGTTTCACCGATCAATATGCCGGAGCGGACGTCTAACAAATCGGCCACGGCCCGCGCGCCATCTTTCCTTCCCCAGCACTGTCACCTCCCGGAAAAATCACTACATTTACGGGAATAATAACCTTAGCAGTTCACGCTCCGGGAATCGGTAAACAATCAATGAAGCTCCCGCCCCCATGCCCTGCTCCCGCCCCCTCCGTCCATGCACCCGACCACGGCCCCGCAGCCTCGCTCCCTACCTTAGGCGGCTGTCCTCACAGCTCATTCTCTTTCCCCTTGTGTTCTTGGCCCCTCTCTCCGCCTGCGTTTTCCATTACCCACCATCCCTTTACATCTCCCGTGCTTTAAACATATCTCGTAGCGGGGTACTCATCGTTACCATATCCTGTCGGCCGACGGCCTTCAAACGGTGTACTCGACGTATCGAAAGAATGATGAAGCAAGGACGTTTAACCTTTATTTCGGCTTTTAATCCAAATATACTCACACTTTAAGAAAAATTCTTAAAAGAAATTTAAATAAAAATAAAATATGTAATTTTAAAACCTCATTCTTTAATTTCCCTGATTCTAGTAAAACATGTCCGTTTTATGAATTGTTAATTAAAGAATATTTAATTTTAAAGTATTTTTCTACATGCATAAATATGTAAGGGAGTATGTTTAGTTTACGTAAGGGCAAGAAAGCTTATCTATTTATGAGCGAATAATTTGCTTGGATATTGGCAGAACATTTATGTATATGAAATAGAAAGATGTAGCGTGTGAACATACTTTTCTATTATTATATATTTATTGTACACTTTTCTTATAATCATCCGGTTCAACACTGAAGCTTGCCTTATTCTCATCACATTAGACTTTTTATTGCAGGTGAGGGGTGAAGGAGTTTATTAGTTTCCCGTGGTTGCTCAATGTAGTCACTTCAGCAAAGATTGCAGCATTGCTTCTCGCGGTTTTCTTCCCCCTTAATTACGTAGTTGTATTTTTCCACATGCTTGCTTTTGTCTGACGCATTTTAGCTGTTTTGAATAGAAAAGCATTTTTATTTGGAATATTTAAAAACTTGGAAAAAATAATTCTGCCGAATACAACAGATCATTGGATTATGGATCATACGGATTCTGACTACAACACACATGTGTTGGAATTTCATTGAAATTAAATTCTGAACCTTGCTGAAGTACATGCACATTCTTAGCAACGCTATTATCGGATGAAGAAGTAGCCTTTATCGTAAAAGTATCTAATGTTAATATTTCAAAAATGAATTTTCGTTTGAATGTGAGATATTTCCAGTAGCATTCCCAAAGCTGTGGTGGCACTAGGCGAATCACCGTCCAGAACTTTTTAATATTAAATTAGCAATTAAAAGTGAATTGCGACTCGTGTATGAAATTGCCATTAACATTTAGAAGGTATTGGAAATGGACCTTGGATCGACGTGAGAATACAGTCACTAATTATGTTTGAATTTTTATTCTATCGTGAGCCTAGCCCGTGCGCAATGCAAGTGTTTCAATAATACCGGGCTGAATCTATTATGTTAAGAACAGTTTAACAAAACGTTGAGTATGCAAAACAATTATTTGAACTCTGAAAATATAATTGCCATTTAACGTACAAAAACATTTCCCCCAGCCACCTATTGAAACCCAACTGGCAAGAGACGATTCGTCAGGCGTGTTTGAGTGCCCGGTCCTCCCGAGGAGCAGGCTTCATTGAGGCGTTGAGCACCTGTAGTTTACACACGCGAGCGGGCCGGGGGCGGCCGTGAGCGCGGAGCGGCGGCGGCGGTGGCGGCGGCGACGGCGGTGGCGGCGGCGACGGCGGTGGCGGCGGCGCGGCCACCGTGCGCCGCGACGCAAACACGCGCTCTCTGAGCGGCGGCGAAGGGGGCGGACGCGCCGAGGGGGCGTAATGGAGGCAGCGGGAGTGCCCCCGCCCATGATTGATTTCGGCGGCCGTGTTTTTGTAAGTATTAAGACGCTCGCGATGAAAGCGCACCTAATCCCTGAAAGGGCCACCGGAAGAGGGGACCTTGCGGAACGCCCGGACCGCGCGGCAGCGGCAGCGGCAGCGGGGAGCGCGCGAGAGCGGGGACCGCGTACAGTGGGCCCTGATGACAAGCACATGTAGCTTACTTTTTGGGATTGTCAGTCGAACATTATAACATTATCAAATTAACATTTACGTAGGTTTTTCTACTCTATTTATTGTATCGAAACTTGTATTTACTGTTCATGTTTTTATTATGATGACGGATGGTGATACTCGAAACAGTCATGGCCACTTGCAGGTGGAATGAAATTCATGACATAGCTCCCCCTGCTTTTTGCGATGATATGTTATATACTTTAATAATAACATTATTTTATTATTACTTAGTGGTCTTGGGCTTCAGATGTCTGCAGTTAATTGACGTACGTACTGTTTTATAGGAAATAATTATCTCAGCAGTGTCTTCAACAGTTTTTAAATGGGAAATAATTTTCCCATTGATATCGGTTGGTACCTTCCATCTAAATTCGCATACGCCACTGAGGTATTTGCGTGAAAACATTGTTTAGAAAATGTAAAAGAATGGGCTGGAGAGAGCTTAATGTGTTCTATTTCGAATACTTGTATTTCTTTCCTGTCCTTTTTTCCTTCTGTCTCCTTTCGAAGAAGTGTGCGGACGACGCGGTGGCTGCAGGAGCGGGGGCGGCCGGGGGCGTTGCACGCGTGCGTGTGTCTGGCGGTGTGTACCGGGTTTACGCGAATGAGCACGCCACCCCCGCCCAACACCCCGTTCGGAAGCATTTCCCGCGGAAGGGAGGGACGAAATAATTAATAATACACAGGCCGTCGGCACGGGGAAGCTGCAGGCAGCGCGCTGCCCCTCTGCCTTCCCCGCCAGCCTAACACTCCCTCCCCGCACACCCCCTCACCACGTCTCTTTCCTACTCCCTCCCACCCTCCCGCCCACCGCCACGCTGACGCTTTCTTTCGCCAAGTTTTGCCGTTAATCGATCTTCACATTCAGTGCACCGTGATTAATGATAGGATACACACAAAACTGCTTCTCGTTCACCCGGGCGCCGCGCCGCGCCGCTGCCATTTTCTTTCCGTCTCTTCCCCTCTCTTCGCAGCCAGCCAGCAGCGTCCTCTTGAGTCTTCCAGCGGCGCCGTGCCGCGCCGCCCCCCTTTTACTTGAGGCCGCACTAAAAATTTTCCTACCCGGTGATGCTTCCTTTCCTCCCTTTTCTTCGCCTAAAAATCGGCGGCGCGGGGGCCGCGCGGAAGTAGGTCGTTGCCGTGGAGAGGAGGGATTCCCTTGGCGGCGGCGGCGGCGGCGTGTGGGAGTGAAGAGCGGGAATCATTTTGGGGTACTTCCGCAGCATCCCGTCGCCGCCGCTGGCGCTAGCGCTGAAAGGGTGGGCTCGGTCTAGGCCCGGGCGCTGAACGGCGGGAAAATAAGAAAAATGATCCATTAATCTCCGCCCCGAAGTCCGCGCTGCGCTGTGCGGCGCCCGCCGACGCCTAACGTCCGCACAAAGGGCGACGCGAGCGCGAGGCGCGGGCGCGCCGCTGCAGCGGGAGGGCTGGCTGGCTGGCGGGCGCGGCGGAGCCTACGGCGGCCTAGAGAATGGCGATTCCATGTGAAACCGCTGTGACTGTTCTAAGATGTCGTTCTCCTGATGTTCACGTGTTGCTGTACTTAGCTTTCGTTCTCGTGATACTCTTTCCTTAAGCCTTTACTTGCTAGGTCCGTTTTGAGAACTTGTAGTGGAGTTGTCCAACTGACAGCCCGGGGTCCGCATGTGGTCCGCGGTGCCGTTTATTGCGGCCCGCGAAAAGTTATTAGTCAAAAATCCCTTGCATTCATATCGGGCGAGAAGATTTGCGTGGTATGGACTGATATCAAGCATGGTTCCCCCCCCCCTCCATTTTAGAACAACCGGGCAAACTGCTGAGAACAACAATATAGTGAAGTCAGGTGTCGATCCCCCCAAGTGATGTAAATATGACTCGCAACCATACTATATATTTTAGTTGTGGCCTTGGTGGCCCTGCAAGTTGGGCTCCCTTAACTTACGGAATTGCTAACGGGGTGTCATTATTTTTACTGATAACCGCCTCCTCGTCACGTAATTGTTTCTATCCATCGTCCTGATACCCCTTGTTCTCTGTGCTGCTCTGTTTCCCTTCGTCTCATACCATTTGCATCTCTTCGCTTACACGCCATCTCTCCATTTTATTTGCGGTTTTCCCCTTTTTCTATCTTTCAATATTATACTGTTTTCTCTTTCAATATTTCCTTTCTTCTCCCATTTTGCCTATTCCTCTCACTTTTTCTTTTATGTCCTTTTCTTCTCTCTTTTTCATTTCTTCCTTCCCTCCAAATTCCGCCTGTTACATTCCCGTCTCTTCTGCTTCTGTCTTGTGATTTTTCTTCTTTTTTCTCGCTTTTTCACTATCTCCACTCTTCGCATTCACTTTGTACTTCCACTTCCACTACCCCTTTGTTTGTCTCAGTCCCTGCCTCTTTTGTCATTCCTTCAATATTACAACTTTTCGTCCTTTTCCCCAATTCCCTCCCCCGGTACTCTCTCAACATCATTTACTACCTTCGTCGTATCTTTTCCTTTCTTCCCTCCTCTCTGTTGTTTTCAAACTCGTCTCTCATGCCTCGTGTTTTCTTTCCTTACTCGCCTCTTCTCAGGTCTCGGATCTCTTCTCCGTCACTCTTAGCTCTAGTCGCAAGCCTTGAGCCTCTTGTCGCGAGGGAAGTCGGTCCAAGACGGCAGCTTCCGCAGCCTCGGCGCCGCGCCGCGCCGCGCCGCGCCGCGCCGCGCCGCGCCGCGCCGCGCCGCGCCGCGCCGCGCCGCGCCGCGCCGCGCCGCCGCCGCCGCTGATCCCTCCTCTTCGCGTCTGGAGCGCTTTTTTCCTCCGCGGGAACATGTCAACCACCGTGGAAGGTGTATAGACGATGCTTTTTGTGCCTGGCAAGGAAGCAGACGCTCTTCTTGCCACTGTTTCCGCCAAACCGAAGAGACTCGTGCGGGATTCAGACGTGCATTCGTAGGCTTGAACACACGCTCTTGACCGCAACGCGACCTCTTTTTCAGCTGAACGAACTTCTGGACCACCGCTTTACGGCGTCAGTCGCCGTTTTCTGGAGCTGTCCTCGACCTCGACTTGTCTGCATCGAGAACGCTTATTCGCTGTATACTTAAAAGCATTCTATGAAGTATGATGAAATAGATTGTATTAGTCATAAAAATAAAAAGCAGTCTGGCTTTCATTTCAGTGTGTTAAATGCGTGAAGGAACGAAAACGAAAATGCAAGAGGACAAGGGAAAAAAAAGAAAGATTAGGACTTTCAAAATCCGAAATATGTTTTATTTAAATACAAACTGGGCCAAGATCCGTAACGTGTTTGTAGGCGATGATAAAAACTGTTTTTATGTTTAATACAAGTTTTTAAAGTTTTCAATTGTTTCACTGGTCATGACAATTGATAATTTCTTTCTACCTAGACTCACATTACGTAATGTATTATATTGAAGTTATACCTGTATTGTATGTTACTTACAGATTCACTTTAATAAATATTTAGAAAGTCTTTAGTTCGGTCGCGACTTCCTTGTTCGCCTCTCTTAGCTCGCGAGTCTGCTGGAACCGTCATCGCAACTTGCTAGTCTTGCTCCCAATCTGGACGTGACAATCTTCATTAGGCGCAACGAGTTAACTATACGCCGACCCTTAGGAACCGAGCCGAGAAGTTTATACATGACACCAAGTTGCACGATGCTGTGAATCATGCAATATAAAGGGTATTTTGTGGATAATTGTGAAGGGTTAAATGCTTGCTCACACTGTAACATCATTCATTTCATGTAGATCATCTAATTAATTAATATTTCTTCAGAATATCGCAGCAGTGACAAAAATGATAAAAATGATGTGACCATTGTAGTTATTAACAAAGTAAACTGGAAAAACTTGCGATAAAAATATTTCACATAAAAATGTATCGCACTGTATAAATTTACTGTAATTATTTAATGTTTTAAAAGGTTAGATTCCTCTATAGGGAGTGTTGTTGTTCTCTTCAGATTATTGCAAAAACTGGTGTATGAGAAGCATGTTTTCAGTTTATTTTCTAATTTTCGCTACCAACTATATTGACATATATTCGCGAATGTATTTTACTGACAGTGCTATTGTGATTTTTATTTCTCTACTATAATAAATTATCGTAGATTAATTAACTACCATTTAGTAGTCAATACTGACGGCAAGAACATTAGTGAGGATGATGTGTTAAGAGGTGGATTGATGGTGAGTTCATTATATCTCTCTGCAGTAGATAACACGTATTGCTGGCTGTGACAAACACGCATCGATCTGACTCTAGCGGTCACCTCGATGCGTTTTTATTTGGCTGTGCAGTGCAACTTGTTATACTTGTGTTTACTGGTCAGCATAATGCGATGATATACCGTTATTATTTTTTATACTACAAATACGGTTAAAATCTGCATTGTAAAGCTTATTTAAGCTTAGAAATTAATCCATAATTCATCTAATTACATCTGAGCAATGCAATAACATCAATTAACATAATATTATAGGTTCATACATAATGCGCTGGTCAAATGCTGAAATGAAAAATTGAAAATATGGTCCACTGGTGATGCCGTGCTGCCGGTAGCATGCTATGGGTGCTGGGAACACTTGCTTCCTTTCTTGTTGGTTTGCAGAGAAACTTGCTCGCAGTGTTGCCGTCCTTGGATGTAACTAGTCATTTCACCTTAGATTGTGACATTCCACTTTCCTGTTAACAAGCTAAGAAGAACTATAGGAGATTCGTCCGATATGTAAAGCCCTGCATTAGTATGTTCTATCCAATCCAATTATGACGCGCTGATTAGAGAAAGAATTTTGTTGAATGCAGTACCATCGTGATTGACGACATGAACACAACTTTACTTACTTTCTTAGTGTGATAACATTTTGCCATATACTTAATAGAATGTATTGCCAGTTCAAATTACTCGTTTTCGTCCACTTTGCATTGAACACTATTCCTCAAGTTAAAAATATATTTTTAACTACAAGTAAATTCTAGATTAGCATAGAAGCAGAGGAAAAACGTCTGACACAAGCAATGAAAACAAATGGCTTAAAAGTAAGACGACAGAAAAATGGAAATACAGACGGGGCAAACGTGAGAGGTTGTGTTCATAATTAATGCCCTCGACCCATCATAGTAGTTATAAACGTCTAATACGCTAATGATTCAATAAGTTCGTTGTTTCGAGTTCCTATTAACTCTCCGGTAACTATATACAGAAGTCTTGTGTATCTGGAGTGTTCTTGGTAAATACAGATGTTATTATTTCAACATTTTAAGCATATTTTTTGACTTTACATTGTTGGGAAATTTGAATTACTTTAGAAATTACGAGTTCATAAGTATAAACTTATTACAATTTATTTCGTATTGAAATATTAATTTCGAATTCTTTTCACAAAACGTCACGCCTGTGCATTCAATCAAACATTAAATCACGAAGAGACAAATCAGCCTACACGTGCACAGGTATCACCTTTATGCTATTTTCACCTGAGTTTTTACTCATTTACGACCGTGATAAAACTGCTTCATAGTCCCTTTGAATGAAAATCTTCGGAGAAGGAGAACGATCATTTCGGTGACTGTGGGTAAGTTGCTGACCCTAGAACCCTATAGGGCCCAGGATTTACAAATGCGGCATCATACTTTCACAGTTTTCTTAATGCCCACAACAAACCTACAGCATGCTATTCAATTCGTACCGGTATCTTTCAGGATTAAGGCCGAACAGCTTGATGCGGACATCATCTTTTAATGGCAACGCCTTACATTCGTAGACTCCACATGCATTCCTCGGATTGTGAGGATACTTGAGGTCTAACTTAACTGCCCAATAATCAAGCTGCAACGTTTTATAGTCATACAGAATATCTTAAAAGGAATATTAAAATCACGTTCATGTGAAAATAATTATAACTCATGTTTTAGTTTACGATAATAGTATTGCGAAAATAGTTAATTTGGAGCCGAGAGAGTGTGTTGTTCTAATCACTATGGTATAACGCAAGTGAATGAAACATTTGGCGACACAGTGTCTGAAAGTACCCCGTCTAGAATTTTCCGCCACAAACACAATTATCTAGAAAATAGTTGTGTTGTTTTACTTGTATGAATTTAATATATTTATTTTGAAATTCCAATAATGAATTCTAATTTCAAGTACCGCCTCACTTAGCCAAGACCCTTCCATACGATGAGATTTTCAAATCAGATCTCTTAAGCAGTCAACGCTCGTGCTGGGTGAGCGACCGAGAGCGTCTTAAGTAGTTAGCTCTGGCCTGATGACGAAGGCGGCGGCGGCGGCGTGTTCAAGTGCTCGGCTTTGTAGGACCCCCGCGGAGCGGCTTACGGGTGCTCGTTCTTCCTCCTCCTCCTCCTCCTCCTCCTCCTCCTCCTCCTCCTCCTCCTCCTCCTCCTCCTCCTCTCCCCTCCCCTCCCGCCGCCCCCTCTTCCAGCCACTGCCCCTCCGTACACTCCCCCTGGGGCGAGTGGCCGCAACAGGTGCCCCGGTGGCGGCGGCGGCGTCGCTCGTTCGCGGTGCACCGCCCGACGCGACGCGACGCGACGCGAGGCGACGCGACGCTCAAAGAGCGCGTCGGCGGAGGCGGCAGCCCTTGTGCGCGATGCGTCTCCTGTCCACGGGCGTGAATAGCGCCAACATGGCTGCCTGTTGGCAGCCCGTCACACTTTCTTTAGGCGGCGCGGCGGGCGAGGTTTCTTTGACGCGGCGACGGCGGCGCGACGCGGCCGCCGCGGAATATTAAGCGTCCGCCGCCGCCGCCGCCGGCCGCATTCGTCGCGGTGGCGCGATTCATCACCGCGCCGAGGTGTGGAGTCTGTCTTTTCACAGCATTCTTATACTAATTGCGCCGCCTGTGCCTCGCGCCCCCTTTGACGCCCGCCCGGCCGAGGAGGACGTGCCGCCCATGGCGAAGCGCTCGCCGGCTGCAGGTGGGCGGTGGGGGACGGGGAGAAGGAGCTGCGGAGGTGGAGGAAGGGTTGGAAGCGGAGGTGACAACACGGTGGAAATGCACCTGTGGTTTTCAAAGTGGGTTCCTTGAGGGAATTGTACCAAAAATGTTTAATGGTACGAATTTCCGGTCTCGCAAAGTATGTGTTCGTAATAATGTGCTAATGTAATTGAAATGAACGACTTAATTCCGCTGTCATGAAAATCAACGAATAATTTTGTACATTTTCAAAAATGGTTTTCAAAGAGCTCAAGTGACTCAAAGGGATATAAGAATCCAGGACTATTGCCAAGTTTTATATTGTAGTTCAGGTAATGCAAAGTGATGAAGGTACTAATATTAATACATAGTTAAATCCAAAAACTATAAAGTTTATAAAAACTAAAATTACTCGAAATGCGTCAATGTTTGGTTTTAATTTCACGAGTCGAATACTCTGTAAATGCCCCAATCAGTGCGGTGTATCTTAAAACGTTTATCGCTTTTTCTATCCGATTTTTCTTACCGCTTCTACATACAGGCCAATCATAAACTGTGACCCATCTGTCTTAGAACGAATTATATATCGATGGCAATATCGATGTTCAATAAACAGCGTATGAACTCTATAACATAACCTCTGATTTTAATATACGGTTTCAGTCATTTTTAATATTTGGCGCATTTTGGAACTCTGTTGGATATAATATCACTCGTGTAATAGTTGTATTAAATAACACTAGTGGTATTACCCACAATAATTTCACTGATATCTTCGAGGATTCTGATCATTTTTGCCATTTGACCATTTACTTTCGTTTCTTGACGAGAAATATTGTTGTTAGAATTTTACCAATGTCCGAGATGTTTCCAATGAACGAGAAAAAGCTTACTTATATGACTGATGGAAGGTAGCGATATTATTGTAGCGTAGATGCAAGGTAGCGATACATACTGTAGATAAATATAGAAACATACTTTAATGTTTTTATGAAATGCAATAAAGTAATATATAGCAATTACTTTGCAACGTTATACAATAATTATCCTAATCTTAATAATTGCACTACAGATCATAACAATAAGATCAAGACTGTAAATTGAAATACGTGCTCGCCGTTTTGCCTGGGAGAACAAATTTCTGCGTCGCAGGTGGGTAGCTTTCCCTTGCATAACCCGTTCCGGGGCAATATGACGCACGCGCCGTGGCTGGCTCCCATAATTCCTCTCCCGCGAGGGAATGTGTCGCTGGCGAAGGTCGCCCTCTCCCGTGCGCGTTGCAACGCCTGGCCAACGGAGCTTCTGCGCGTGCTCGCGCCAAGTGACGTAGCGACATTCTGCGGCAATAAATAAATAAAATAAAATAAAATAAAAATCGCGATCGCAGTGGCCACTTCTGATTTACAAGGTGCATGAGCGCGAAGCGGGGTGGTTTTCAAGGTTGATGGAAATGTGACTCCTCTCTCTCGCTCTCTCTCTTTCCTTACACATGCCCTTGCTCCCTTTTTCTTTCCCCCTCAAAATTCTTCTCTTTAGTTTACCTCTCTCTCTCTCTCTCTCAAACACACATATTCATCTTCTATCTCTTTTTCTCTTTTCTATGTGAGCTGCCCCTAAAAAAGAGACCAACAGTCGCTTCACCTGCTAGACACCACTGTACGAACAGCACTATTCTATTCTCTCCATGTTATTCCTTGTGGTCTGCTGAATTTAGTTCCCTAAGTTTGTGTAAACGGTGTACGTCAACGTTTTGCTGGTAAATCGTATGCAGTGATATGCACAGCACATATGTTTCTAAGGTTTTGATATGGAAGAGGAATATATTTATTTTTAATTTGTCTAGTTATACTTCTACGTATTCTTTAATTGTCATTTGATATATGCTTAATTCTTTTAGAATTAATCAATTGTGTGATTTGATCTATGCGATGCATCTTCTTTGATCAAAAGAAAAAATGAAAAACATTATAGGTGTGAAAGAGAACTTTTAATCAGCCAATGCTCAGTTTAATTACGCTTACCTTCATTATGATAATAAACGTGTGTTCTTTTTTTACGCAAACGATCGTATTTCGACTATTCTGCAAAGAGAGAAAATGTAAGCAACAGTAAAATGTTTTTTCTTGGGGCTTTTGAAGACTATAAAAGAACGCCATAAAGTCTGTTTAGCAAGTGGTAACAAGGTTGAAGCATTCGGCTTGTCAGCACTTTGTTCTTCCGGCTGCTACTATTTTCTCGTTGAAATAAGACATGACTCTCAGTGATATTTACACGCGTTATTATATCCTCTTCCAATAGGTGGATTCTTTTCCATGTTTGTAGATAGGTTATAGTAATTCTGGAGGAAAAAGTTTCCTTTGTTTCTCTTCATCACTGTACTGGGCAAAGGGTTTGCCGCACCTGGGCTACACAAAACTGCGACTTTCTTGTTCAGAAAATTAAGAGATTGTAAATAAGTATGTTACCGGCACGATGATATTGCGGATTCTTTCATTTATGTATATGCGATACTCAAGTTCAGTGTTCGAGAGAGGAGTCAATTTTCGAACTCTTAAAGAGTAGAACTTCGCAGGAGTATAGGTGTCGATGACAAGTACTGCTTGAAGCTTTTCATATGGTAATGAGAAAAGGCGCAACGGTCATTCTTCGACTTTAAATATGTTTCCTGTACGATATTTCATATGCTAGTCAGTTCAAAAGAAGCCTTCTATGTTTTGAGTCTTCTGTATGCTTGAATAAAAAATTCAATGTTTTAATATAAGAAAGTGCACAATTAAACTGGAAATTAATTTCATCATTGTATCTAAATGTGAGGTTTCAAACGGTTGAATATGCAGGTTTTGTTACAAACTGTTCGCTTCTCATTCGCAGTTGTCAATTTTTGGAAGCTCTTATTTCCAAAGCATCATCTGACCAATAGATGAGCTACATGGTTTTAACAGTAGCGAAATTAGATATGTAAATATAGTATTATGGTCGTTGAACACAATTAGTACTGTAATTATTGGACGAATATTGTCCGTCAAACCCATCACGGTCAGGTGATGTCAATAATGGATTGAAGTGAACCGAAAGTGTCGTCTGAAGTAGAATATAAATAACAACCAGAGCCATAATTCAGAGTGCATACCGGACTATAGTTGCTGTGTTATTTCGATTCTTAAGCGTGAAAGTGTTTATAAGTCTTTTAACACAAGTGAATCGTCCGAAATCACTACCCCTTCTACGTCCCCTCATATGTAGTACTGTATGTACGTTTATCTTTGCTTCCACATGACTGCTACCAAATGAGACGTACTCATGATTATATAACTGGGGGCTCACAGGGTGTTTGTGCAGGCCGACAGTGAATACTTTGAGAATACTGTATGGTCATCATTATTTGTTTGCTGTGTGACTCAAGGTGTCATTTACACCATAAATTCCTGACGTCTTGTCTGATGGAAACAGTGCTGCGCACTTCGGACGTGTTCAATAAATAATCATGATAAATACTCTCAAAACTCCTACCGTTGCAATTCCACATAGATATATTCGACTTATATTTTCTACCTTTCTCTCTTCATCTCCCTTTTATATCACTTCTTTCTTTATTTCCTTCTCTTTTTTGTCTACTTTTTTGCTGCTCTTTTTATTCTTTCTTTCCTCTCTATTCTATCCTTTTTCTTTTCTTACTTCTCTACCATTCTGTCTTCTTTCTTTTCTATATTGCCTTTCTTTCGTTTCGTTTCTTTCTTTTCTTTCTTCCGTGTCTCCGGGTGGTGTCGCTCGGCTGCGACGCACGCGCGCGCACGCGGCGCTGGCAACGTGGGCGGCGGTGGACACGCGATCTGATGGCGTTCGGAGGGAGCCAACACAATCGCGCAAGTTACACGGCGATACGCGGCGGCCGCCTCGAGTACACAGCCAGTCACGAGCGCGTCGTTAGCGCTAGGAGTGTGAGGCGACGCGGGGCCAATAAAAGACGGCCGCGGGCGACGCGACGCGCTCGCAGCATCGGGAAGAAATGGGGAAATGTGGATCAAGAATGCTGCATTTGATACAGTAAAATCTGTCTAACCGGTATCGATCGGGACAAAAAAATATTCCGGATTGAGGAGGTTTCCGTTTTATGCAGAGTTGTACGTTTTGCGACACTTGTTTTATTTATATTTCCCTTCTGAAAACAGGTAAATCACGTGACCATTACAATTATAAAAATATATTAACATATAACGTATTTATGGAAGAAATCACAAGTAAATATTAAACATACTTCTGACAATTAAAAGGGAAAACTTTCCAACTTGTGACTTGTGACAACTCGCTGACTAGTGGCTGCGCCCGGACTGCTCGCCGACTATTTCAACGCACAATGCGTCACAACTCAGCGTACTGTGTCTTTCTGATAGCCTCACATGGCCTTGACCAATAGATAGGGTCGGTAGACGTGTGAATACAAGCCAGACCCGTTCACCATGCTCAGAGCCGGGAGAGAGGGAATTACCCTAGGGCCACGCCTTGGGAGACTAGCGACCCCGATGTCGAATTCTACGCTGACAACTGAAGCTTCTCGCCTTCACTGTGCGGATGCGACGACTGAAACTCACGTCTGTGGGACAGAGCAATTAAACAGACTTGCAGATGCATTCATTCCATGAAGGACATCTGGCTTCTTTTCACTAATGGAATTCAGTTTTTTCGTTTTTTATGAAGGTTTTCCCCCCGTGCAGGACATGAAAAACCGTTCCGTTTCACAGATGGACAGATTCCGTTATATGCTTATGGGTTTCCGGCTTATACAGGTTCCGATTTAGAAATATTATATTATATCATTGCAATGACACATCTATACTAGCACCATTTTGTACGGTCATTACCAGGTGAATTTGCGTCTAAGAAATAATACATATGGAAATTGAGAATGCAAAATTAAATCACGTAAATGAGTCATTCATTATTTCTTTCTTTATTTCTTTCTTTGATTGCCTAATGAGCTTGATGTTGATATTAAAAAAACTGTTGAATTACAGGTCACAATATTCAGGTGATATTTTTTTGTAAAATTTATGGTTAATCTCTGAAATATTGCTAATCTTAATAGTGGCCCGTTATTAAGTCGCCCATTAGACAGATGGTTTGATTAAGGTGTGTAAATTACTTGAATGGATCAGTTCAAAATGTATCCGAGTAATATTGGTATTAAAGTAGGGAATGTGAGGTGCCAAGAAGTGTTATGGAAGAAAAATGCGTTCGAAATAATGCATTGCAGTGACCCAAGACTGCTTTATGTAAATCACTACGTCCAGAGTCTCGTGACGCACTTGGAAATGTGTATCGAAGCGTCAACGGAGTTGCATAGTGAGGTTGCTATCGTATAAATAAATATATACGACTGTCATAGTAGAACTCGAAACTACACAGCGTAACTTTCAATAGCCTTAGAAACTTCCCAGTAGCAGTATGATTCATATTTATTACATATTATCTGCTGCTCCTCGCTCACTGTAACGTACTTCTCCTGCCATAGCCACCTCGTGCTGCCTAATGTCAACTTCACAAGTCTGAAGTATGCTTGGTAGCTGTTACTACTTCGTATTTTATCCACCTCTTTTTGGTAATGGCAACATTAACGGATAATTGAAAGAGGATTCAATACTTGAGGAATACTCACAATTTATTCCAAATATTAAATGTTTGAAGATTGTTTTCTGAATCGGTCTTCAATTAAAGTGATCCAAAACATTGACTAGTTGTCTTTGCGTACTTCCATTCTAAGTGTATCACTGAAAGGTCGGCAATTTAGCGTAGTTCACTCATCCGTCCTACGAGCGTAGGCCACCCACCAAAACCGTATTCTCCAAGTGTGAGCGCGGAATAGAGCGTCAAAGACGTTTTTGAGAACTTTCTAGAAACTGGCGCAAGTAAGGCTTGCGCGGAAAATTACTACCTCCTCTGAGCAGCATGAATTTGAAAGAATTCTGTCATGTTAGAGACGTAGCACAAACGCACTGCGCAAAGATGTGCAGTTTGGAGGTCACTTAGCGCCCACTTCCCGGGTGCGTGCACGTGACTCGATTATCACGCGTGGAGCTGCGCTGCGGATATTTGTCTTCGAGCGGTCGAAGACGAACTACGCGCCGCCGCTGCTCAGTCGCCCAAGGAGCTGCTCTGATTTAGGAGCCTTCTGGAGGTTCTCTCGTCGTTGTAAACGACCTCTCTATAAATTCAAATAAATTTTTAGATTGAGGATCCAGTAATCTAGTAATCATATATTTTTGCCTTGAATTAATCATTTAACCACAAATTCGAATAACTTTGTGTCATTATTCAGGTTCATTGTTGCTCTTTAATTGACACTGTGTCTCGACAAACATGAGTGTAATTTTATAATTATTGTTTATGTGTCTTTATGATTTATATTGTGATCCCTCGAACTTGTACATATGTTATGTTTAAGAGGGCCATTTCGTTATATTTATTACGGTGATATTCAATATTTTGATTAAAATTGGACTTTTTCTTGATAGTTATAGATACAAATTGATTTTGTAATAAAACTTATTATTCGATTCAAAAAAGCTATTGCGAAGTTACAGTCATATCTCGTTCCAAGAAGTAAGCATTTAAATAAATTAAATAAATCTAATACTGACTCTGGCGACGCAGATTTTTAAGCTTGCAGTGGTTCTTCTCCACATTCTCTCACATCCTCTTTCCTTGATCCATCTTCACCACTACCACCATCACGAACATCATTAGTAGCAGAAGCATCAACATCAACAATCCCAACTCCGATGCCCCATTCTCGTCACCTCCAACACTTCGTCCTGAATCTCTGCCTCCAGCTCAGCTCCTGCCTCTACATCGCTACCGCCTTTACATGTCTCTGTCTCTATTCAGAGATTCATATTCTCCTCCTCCACCTTTGCCACTGACTCAGTCTGCGCCACCACCACCTCCTGCATCTTGTCTTCACCTCTGCCTGCTCCATCTTTACTTCCTCCGTCTGCGCTACCGCCTGCATCACGATTTCATTTCGAGTTTCGCCTCCACCTCTGTATTCACTTTCCTCTACTCTGCCACCCTCATGTACGTATCAACTTCACCTGTGTCTGCTCCATCTCCCACCTCCCGGCTCCAACTGCACTTCCACCTACTCCGCCATCTTTACTTCCGTCTAATCTATCGAATCCGTCGCGGCCTTCTCTATCACTTCCGCCTTCATCTGCTTCTCCTCCGCTTCCGACAGCTTCGTAGCCTTCATCTCCTCGTTCTCCTCCAGCAGGACTTCCGTCTGTCCTGTCGTCCTTTCCTTCCTTCTTGCCCGTTGCGGTGCGGTGCGGTGCGGTGCGGTGCGGTGCGGTGCGGTGCGATGCGGCGCGATGCGGCGAGGTACGGTGCGTGGTGAGGGGCGGCGAGGTGCTGCGTGGCACGGTGCGGCGCGGTGCGGCGCGGTACGGTGGTGCGGCGCGGTGCCGTGCGACGTGGCACGGTGTTGCGTGCCGCGGTGCGGTTGGTGGAGGGAGCGCGGCGCGGGGTGGTGCAGTGCAACACCGTACGGTGGTGCGTGGCGCGGGTCCGTGAGGCGGCGCGGCGCGGTGCGGCGTGGCGTCTCCCGCCGCGGGCGCGCTGCCACCCGCGCTAACCGAGCCCCTTAGCACGCGCGCGCTAAGTGCGCCCAAGGAGCTGCCTCCGCGCGGGCACGCCGCGGACCCACATTCTCCCCCGCACCGCCCCCGCCCCCTCCCTCGCCCACGCCAAGAGATGCTCTTCTCGCTCACCAAACCAATAGGGTTCCGACACCTTCCGAGGGACTGGAGATCTTGCAAAGAGTAAAATCATTGCATGGGCTACCTATTAAATTATGATCCATGGACTTCCATCTTTGAAGGATCGTACGGCCATTCATTTCAAATCAGCGCCCGAATTTAAATTTTACTATCTGTATCAAGTTCAATATGTTGAAATGTTGAACGTAGCAGAAATTGAGAATGAAAGTATATTTTGTATCATTCATTATCGTCATTGAATCAGTTATCATGCTGTATCGTATTGTGTAACTACACGATTACAATGTGTTTGTATCTTACTATGAATAGAAACAATGGAATGTGCAGCCTTCTTATTCATTATTATCATTAATTTGTCAATTGATGTATTTGGTAGATCATTTTAGCTACAAGTACATAGCTCTGTGGAACGGACTATAATACCTTAGTCGACTGTGCGTAATTAAACGAAGTGTAATGAAATATATTAGTGATAAAGGATAATCTGTTAAACGAGATCATCGTGGAAATTTAAATTTCGTAAACTTTTCTAAAATTATTACATTGTTTTCTCGTTGATTTGTCAAAATGAAAATTATTAGGAGAAACGTACTTTGGTGTTGTTGTTTAAGAAAATTCCACAAAGCGAATTAAGATAACTGTTTAAGTCTATGTTTTGGTATCCTTCATTTAATGTATGTTTCATCACTTATAAAGTTTTGCATTTATTGACACGTGTTTTTCAACCTGATAATTCCTCCTTAACTCACGTGGATTCATGAGCCTTCACCTGGGGATTTGACTATCTCTTTGAAGATTACACAACATGAAGAGGCTACTGTCAGAGATCATAAAGTTCTCAAACTTCGTTATCTGCAATGTACAGGAACATTTTTATTACTGGAAATGGCTGCTAAAACTACTATTCTCAGTTAAGAATTTAAAGTATTAAACTCTTATCACTTCCTACATTTTGATGTCAATCAGGATGGAATTCTTTATGATCATTAATTTCTTTATTAATTTCTTTATAATTTCTTTATTTAATAAGGACTTGGTATCGTTCACACCTTTTCTAATTACAGAAAGCCTGCTGAATTTCGAACATACACGTACACGTGAATTGATAGACACAAGAGCCCCCACCATTGTATTGGTATCAGTTGTAAACTGTGGGAGCTTACTCACAAAACGCTTCTCTTATTCTGCCAGCAATCGAAGCCTCTCGGATCTAGGATGGAGCAAAGCCTGTGGGCTTCTGTTGTGAGCCATATTTGGCTGTTTAAGCGGATAAGGCGGCCCAAAATTCACATAAGATCACCCGCTCCATTCATTTAGCAAAAAAATCCTAATTCTTTTACACGCGGCTCTTTATATATTCAGAATATTCCTAATCAATTTGTCATAAGTAGTGTGATAATATATTTTTATTCTTCTACCTCATCTAGCAATTTATAGGAGACAATTATGAACCCACCCTCATTCATCTCACTTCATTCAAGTCCAGTAGAAAAGTACATTTTACCTGAAAAAAAAAAACACATTAAAACTGTTTTCTTTGTGTGTGTGTTTGATGTACCTATGGGTAGGTCGAAAGAGACTAGATTGACATTTTTTCAGATCAGGAGTTTTAACTAGTATCTATAATTACTAGTTAATCAATTCAGTATCATTTGACTTTTTTCAGATTTTTCTTTATGTCTTTAATCTGAACTCACCTATAACAGTCATTGAAACAAATTTTAAAGAAGATAAAACTTCCTACCACTAAATATATCAAGGAAGCTATAGTTCTTAATAAACGCATTTTTTCATTTCACAAAAAGGTATACCAATAACGCATATTTTCAATATTTTAACAAAGTATTTATAGTACATATAACTATTTTCACGTATACTAATATTTGTGTCATCAATAATGTAAGCATTGTCTTCGAAATAAATGTACACATTGCTTGAGGACTGAGGGCACTTGCAGGCGCGATATACCCCGGCAGAGAGAAGTCGCCGGCGGGGAACACGCTACGGGCCTCGGGCGGTGCCCCTCGTGATAAGGTTTGGCTGGCGGGCGGCGCGCGGCGCGCGGTGGGCGGTGGGACCGACCCATTTCGCGGCGCGCAGTCGCATGCCCGGCGCATGCCTGGCGCTGCCCAGCACTTGACCCCCAGTTGATCTTCGTTGCCGCAGCCGCTGGAGCCCGCCGACCAACGCTCGCCAGCGCCCGCACTCGCTCCCGCCGGAGGAAAAATCCGCCGGCGAAGGACTTGCTAAAATTGAGCGGAGTGAGTTTAAAAGGACACGTGGAATGTGGAAAATGTGCGCACGAAAGAACGCCAAGTGAAAATATGTAAACTATCAACAAATAACGCTTTGCAATTGGCCACAGAAGGGTAGGTGCCAACAATGAATTTTGCAATTCATTGCAGTTCATTGCGTATTTATAATAGGTAAACGGGTATATAGGTAAATAGGTATAATAGGTGTTCGTTAAACACATTCGTGACAAAGGGTGCGGGCTTTTTTGTAAAATTCCACTTGGGCGATATCTTTAAAGCAACGTTGTTGACCATATTCAGAGAACTGGCACTTGGTAACCATCCAATTATGATTACGAGTACTCAAATTAGACGTGATACCTATGTAGTAGACTGAGTTTGTCCACCAAAACAAGTTTTATTACAGTACTTTGAATTTCGTTTTGTGCTTCTTCAAAATGTATTGCAGTGAAAATTTTGAGTGATTTCTTCCAAATGAGGTAAGGCAATTATTATTAATTAACTTTTCACGAAAATATGAAATAACTAGAGTTAGAAACATATTTTTAGGACATACTTGTACTACCATACCTTTGTAGTTCGTTGCCCGCCTTTTTCAACGCTGAATTGCTCGCTGACCTTGTAGCGCCTTCTCGGTCCAGATGATGTGTGCAGAGGCGCTGGAGGTCGTGCAAGTGCGTAATTGAGCACGAGGCCCTAAGGACCGAGATAAAGGAGGAAGAGCGCGAGTGGTTTTGTCACAGCCGGTCTTCGCCGGCCGCTGCCGCGCCCTGCGATCTGCTCGCGCCTGATGCGTAATCCGCAGAGTCCCGGCCCGGCCCGCTCAGCTTGCGGAACATCCAATACTCTGTTCATTCTTAGATGAACGTGTTTTGACCAGGGAATCAAAACGAAACCGAAACCGATGAGGGGTAATAACCGAAATCTGTAGCTTTTTCCCTTCACAAATAGTTTTTATTACACGGGAGATAATATTTTCTTATAAAATTTTTGCAAAAACACTCGTTTCCACCTATATTCATATTTCAATTTGTGTATGGGTAGAGATACCAGAATTTCAAATAACGTGCACAGAATACACTTCTCCCTTTATATCCACCAAGTTTTAACTGCTTTTTGACGTTTAATATATAAATAAAAATAATTAAAAAGAAATAAACTCTTAATAACCATTTTAATAGGGAGAGTGAAACAAAAACTGTTTTCTTCCATTAAGTACTTCGCTGGAACTCGAACCAAATAAAATGGTTATATGTTACATTTTCGTTTTTTTACATATCTTTATAATTTCTTGTCACTTATTACTACGGGATCACAATTCTAAAATTGACTCACAAGTGCAAACAACATGCGTCTTAGTTTTTCAGGGAGCAGGCATTTTAATATTTCTTTATTTTATATTATGCTTTAAACGGGAAAGCAATCGTCAAAAATTGCAATGGGTTATCGCACCTCTGCAGTATTATCGTTATAATATATCGAAATAATTTAATTAAATGTATCGAAATAATTTAATTAAATAAGAAATAAAAGAACAGAAGAACTAAAACGTTTATTTCATAAAAAATACCTAAATATTTTTAGCCGAATTGGAATGTTCTTCGTAACGTATTTTATTAACACGGCGGAGTAAAACATTGGCTTTAGCCCTGGTATTTTTTAAAATCATAAAATCGTGGACATCTTCCCTCACTCTGTCTCTTGGGATAATATAAATTATTTGGGGCGGAAATATTTAGTTTTACTCCCTGAAAACTCAAGTTTTTCTCATAACAATTACGTTGCTTCTCATTGCATTATTTACACATTTGCTCACATTCGATTATTTATGTTTTGAAGGCTTCACATCGAGAAATAATTTCTTCGCTTCCAGAGACAACACAGGTGTTTGGAAGTTTAGTGCTCGCCTCGTTAAGCGTTGAGTGCTGCATCCTCGCATCTCAAAAAGTCTCATCCAAGAGCAAACGGCGTATAGCGCCGGCACCGCCAGATCACCGCCTGAGAATCCCTTGCGCCCGCGGCACGGCGCAACTCAGCGACTGAACAATTCCCCCACCCCCTAGCCTGCCTTGCCTTCACCGCTCCACATCCTCCCAGTTTTAATTTTTTTTCCTCCGCCCCACCACATCTTCCCCTCGCTGTCCACTTCTTTCCACTCATCTCCGCCCGGTTCTGCGCGTTTTGTCGAATTCCTCTGGCCTCTCGCCGCCCGCCCGGCCTCTCTTCATTCCACGATGCCACTTCCCCCTGCCGCCTTTGGCGCCTCTTCCGCGGTTTTCTCATCGGCTTCCAGGAGCCCCCTTCCCGGCCGCGTAGCCAGTTCCAGTCCACCCCCTCTCCTCGCCTCTTCTCTTTTTAATTTGCTCCTGTGCGAACTAGCTTTCTGGGAGAAATTAGAGAGGCTCTCACATTTGTGCATCATCATATTCCCTGCACATATATTGGAAATCCACTTGGTTATTCGCTTTATTGACATTTTCTGGTACTCATTATATTTTTGGTACTAGTATTTGTACTTTTATATAAAGCAGTACCAAACACCAATGTCAGTTCTTGATGTTGCGCTGTTTTGGTAAAATATATCAATAAAAACTAATAAAATCAAATACTGTTACACATTTATTTTGCATAGATTGTGTGCTAGAATTTTGCACGTTTCAAGAAACAATGGTCATAAACAAACAGTTGCCCGTTGCCGTGAAGATAACTGGGAACCCATTCTTCTGATCATCAAATCGTTATGAACGCGAAAGCGACTCAGTCTCAGAAAATAGATTTAACCACTGAAGTTAATCACTGAAATTTATACACGGTATATTTTCAAGAAAGCCAATAAGTTAATGGGGTTCAACGTTAATTACGTGTCCGGATGCACAAAATGCGCGATAAATAGCGGCGCGAGTTGCGGAGGTCGCCTCGCAGGGCGGCTAATCTCTGCCGGCGCTCAGCAGCTGAGACGCGCGGAATGCGCAGGTGAATCCTCGCCCGCTCGTCGCAGGGCCGGAAACATAAAGCTGCGCTGCGCAGCCGGTTTCCAGCGGGAACCCCCGCGCAGCGGCTCTGCGCGCTACACGTGACGGCGCCCATGGGCGCAGGGGCAAGAGGCCATGCGCAGCACTCAGTCGATTCGTAATGAAACAATTACCAGTAGTTTGTAGAAATATATTTTTATGGGTACTAAAGGCTACTTATTTATTGAGACAATTCATTTTCTTTCGCTAAAAATCACGGTGTGTGCATTTATTTTTAACTAGTATGTTTTAAAAAACAACATAAAATCATATAAGGCAGGGATGCGATGTTTTAGTTGTTTAAGAAATATATTTGCATAAAATTAATATTTTCATGCGAAAGAGAAATACTTACCATAGAAATTGTAAATTACTACGGAAAATTTATTTATAATGTAAAATAAAATTGATTACTAAACATTTAAGAATTAATTTAAATTGTTGAGACTTTATTTGTGATCAATCGATTTTAAAAGTTGTTCGGAGTTCCCAAGTTATTTTTAATGAACTGAGCGTTGATAATGCCAAGCCGCAAGGCAGCCTTAATTAATGTTAAGCGATATCTTAATAAATAAATAAGTTACATCAGACTAGCGAATTATGAAAAATGTGTTGTACTTTTCCATCACAGCAATTTACCATTTCAAATCGTCAATTTCTCGGAAATATGTAAATCAGGATACAGCCGTCGCCATCTTGCTTCGGGGAATGGTATGTTGTATCATAGCGAATATGTAGCGGGGCGAGGCAACGGCGACTTCCAAACGAACGCTGCAGGGCAGTGTGAATAGGCAAGTGCTCCATGCATACGACCCGACGCCCCAGCAGCGTCGCCTATACACCCCCTCGCACGTGCCCCGCGCGTCGCACGTGCTCAGATCCGCTTCCTCGTCTACGCCTTCTCCTTTCAGGGCTTCCTCTCCTCCCCGGAGGTTCTGTCTTCGGAGTTTCTTCTCAGTCTCTTCAAGTTCGGACTATCGGGCACGTTTTGGAGATCTCTCTCGCTATTGCCCTTCGCCCTTCACGCCCGACTGCTTCACAGCGGACATATTCTCTCCCCCTTTATTTATTATTGTTTTTTCTGGATGCTTCCGACCAAATCTTCGCCAGTTCATCCTTTCTCTGAATGCCTTCCCACCTGCCACTGAATATAGTCATTTCGTTTACTTATCTTTTTTCAATCCGTTTTTCTCGTCATTTTCTCTCAATACGCACCTCCACACTGATATCATTATTTGGGCATTTGCTTAATTATTTTATTTTAGATCGCTGGTCACCTTCGTGGGCATAAGCGATCAAAATCTTACAAATTTACTTTATAAGGAAGTTTACATTTCTGATTTCTTCATTTCATTATCTTTTAACAATTTAAAACATTCAGTATTAAATACATTTAATGTTACAAGCATTGCATTTTATAACAAAAGAAATTCTATATATATTTATCTAATTTTGTATCACACATAAATTCAATAACTTTGTGACACTGCAAAGTAAAATTTTATATAGAATGGATATCTGTATCAAATTTGAAGTTTCTCTTCAGATCATTCGTCAAAGGACATTCAACTAGTAAATGGGATGTAGAAATAATTTCACCACAATTTGGTCACGGATATCGATTTGTCTTTTTAAATAAATATCTGTGACTCGAATTAAAATTATCAATTCAGTCTCGATAAAATAATTTGATGTTTTCTTGTGAACTGGGAGAGGAGAAGAGAAGGATCCAGTATTGAATTTCGAACTTGACGTTTGAATATTTTGTGTTTCATTTCAAATCCTATAGTCGTAATGTTGATAGTAGAAGACGTTTTTCGAAGTCCTCAGGGGAACAAGAGAGGGAGTAAATGGTAAAAGGAAGTTTAGAAGACTTTTTTGCAGAGTAGTCGACATCTTCATTGCCCTTCATTCCTCGGTGGGAAGGGATCCATGTAAGAGTGACATTACAATTATTTTGGAACAGGAATAGAGTACGTTTGATTCCTTGACTAAAAGGATTTTTCGATTGTTTATTTTGAATTTCTGTATTCTTCACTATTCATGGTAGTGACTTATATTTATCCTGTGCTCCTTCCACCTTAATTTTTTCCTTGTCTCTCTTTCACATTCTCCCTCGCTCCACATGCCTCTTCAGCCCTTTCTCCACTCATATCCCTTACATCACCTCCCAATTCCCACCTCTTTGCGTTGGTCCTCAGTATTTGCTGCTGTTCCTTTCCCTCCGTCCATTCGTGCAAATCGCCTCTGGCGGAGTGAGGTTCTGCTCCTCGCCCTGGGACCTTCTTGGCCTGCTCCCGCTCCGCCGCCCGCACCAGGAAGCGCGCGCGCGGGGGCGCCCCAGGCTCTGGCGGCGGCGGCGGCGGCGGCGGCGGCGGCGGCGGCTGCGCCAGCGCCGCGCGCGTCCTTCACCTTGCCTCGTGCCGCCGCCGCCGCCGCCCTCGACTGCGCTGCGCTGCGCAGCGGCGAAGGCGTGGGCGACTGCGCGGAGGAATGCGATTCGGAGACGCCACCGCCTGCGCCGCTGCTGCAAGCGCTGCAGAAGCTTCGGCGCCGCCGACTCCTCCCTTGCCCTCTCTTTGCTGGAGGAACAGCCGGGATCAACAGGGCGGTGGGAAGGCCCGCTTCTCCGTTTCTCAACGTTGCACTTGACGGTTTATCGTGTCACATACGGGCTGGTTTAACTATTGAAAATTAATAATATTTTATTATTAATTTTATTGTGTGCAATAATGATTTTTTCGTATTTCAATTAATACGAAACATTATAAACGCTTATCCATATATATTTACTACGTTATTCATGGTAAAATTATAATTTTGTGTAATAAATTTTTGAAACTTTAAATTCAGTATTACACACTGTATTTAAATATTTGCAAAACTGTACTTCTAGGTTGGGTCCGCTTATGTTCAAGATAAGTGTTGTTTGTGAGCAATCGCTGTAGGTCATTCCTAGAATGGTTTGATCCAAAAATTCGTTAAAGATACTCATCAAGTGCGAAATAATGAGGTGGATATATTGCACAAGGCTCTGATACGTCATGATGCTGTGATTTAGGGAGTGGACCAGATACACCGGTCTTCCTTCTTTCCTCCTAAGTCACGCATGTGCTCATCCATAATTATTTCAAAAGTGGGTGACGTTGCGTATGGTGAATGGAGCAGACATTAAAATCGAAGTAAATTTGACTTTGATGTGGTTTGTTGAAATCTGTCGCGAGTCGTTCAATAAAGTCAAATAATGTTAAAACTGAATGAATCCTAAAGACAGCAGCAAGATTTCTGCTATTCTAGTGTCGTTGTTTATGTCGTTAACTGTAAAAACTTTGTAATTCAAAACAATAGAATTCGAAAAAAATTCTCGAGATCTTCCGTTTTGAATTTTTAAAATTTCTTATATGTGCTAGCCCCCTCTCCTCCCCTCCATACACAAACGAGAAAATAACTACTACATCTTTATTTGTGTTAGCAATTAAGGCGAAGGAAATTATACTTGAAATGCCTTTGCTAAATAGATGATACTTCAAACCAGGCACGGAAGAGGGGGAGGGTACATTTAGTTTACACCACTTTGAAGATGAAGATCTTGTGACTCGCCGTAACGTATCTGTACATCTGATTGAGGATTCCCCTTCGATTTTGTGAAGGCGGAGAAGGGCTACGACCTTGCGAGTTCATGCGAGGCCTTCTCCTAAATCCGCGCCCTGCCGGAGGCGATCGGCGTCCAGCTCCGCGCGGAGGCAGGCGGAAGCGGAGCGGAGCTCGCTCTACAGGTTCTGCAGCTGGATCGCCTCGGCTGCCCCGCGCCGCGTCGGCCCGCGCGATCTAACTGTGCTCCGCAGCCCCCTCTAAATCTCAGTCGCGCCCCGGGCTCTGGCGACACGCGCCGCCCGGGTGCGTTGCGAATCCAGAGGCTCTTTGACGCCGAGGCGTGGTCCGGCCAGCAGGTCTCTCTCTGAGATCCCGTGTTTTGCAAGATAGTCATCGTGAGCGGAGGTAGTGACAAGACAATGAGGGAATAACGAATCACGGAACGAAAGTTCATAGTAGGATGTAATTTACTTTTCGGATGATATTCATCTGGGAAGATGATATCAACCTAGATAGATGACATTCATCTGGGCTGTTAAAAACCTCTACGATCGCAAAAATGCTGATACTGCTCGCGTTTGCTGGTAGTTGCAATACAATAATAAACTACTAATTTGCTATATCTCCTCCCCCACATAAATGACTTCCTGTGTTATTGAACCATCTGATAATATGTATGATGGGTTAGATTTTGCTTCTTAGTGGTGCTGATTCAAACCCTTTTAGAGAATATTTTTTCTTACGTTCCTCCTGTCCTATAATCGTAAAACATTACTTTACCTGAACGCCACTATTATCGTTACATGTGATCCTCTAATTTAATGTTTGTTGGCCACAATGTTAATAAACTCAGCTGGATGATTGAAGTGTAATAGATTACGCAACAAATTTTAATTCAAATAAAATAAAATTCGTTTGTACCTCTGTGCATTTATTCGTCGACTGTGATATTCAAAACGCAATGTGTTTCTTCTGTTTTTAAGTTCAACTGTTTGTTTTATATCATGGAAACTAATGAGCGTCGCACATATATACGTCATGCAAGTCAAGTCAGTGTTGTAACGCCCTACGTGGTGATTCAGTATTACGTTGAGATGCAAATGTTGAGCGAGTATCGTGATTCGACTGCTGGGAGGCGGAATTTTTCCACTGGCGCGCAGAACAGTCGGCGTCCGGGACCGCGCAACTGCGCCGCGCAGAATCTCCACGTGCCGCTCGCACGGAGAGCGCGAATCCGGACCTGGCTTCTGCGGCCTGCTCTGCGCGCCTTACTGCTATGTCGTATGTGCGCAGTATGCAATAGGAAGTGAAGAGGTTTGCCTCACTTGCAAAGAGTTGCCGCTGGAACAATTTATTTTATTTATTTAATTGAATTTAATGTTGTTGTTTTTAAATTTTGCCTTCAATGACAGATATTGAAACTGCAAATGAGATTCTGGAGAGGAAAATCTACGTATAGCTTCTCGTTTTGTGCATTGAAGGAAAAAAGATCGCGGGAGAATTTGGCCTATGAAGGAGAACATGTTTTTTAAATACATTTTATACGTTTGCACCGCAATTTCTAGTGGAATATCGTATAATATTATCTTTTTTGTGTGTGTAATGAATAGACATTTTTAATGACAAGGTTAGTGTTGAATCACTAACTTGCACATTACTTGCACATTCTATTGGATATGATGACATACGATATGATTATTACTTCAGCAGTAAGGAAGTCGCAGAACTTGCAGAAACGTGTGCAGATATAATCTCCTGAATTTAAGTATGAACAATTGCCTTCAATAAATTTTATGAGGCAATAGGAGAGGTATATGGGGTGGCATGCAATAAGTTTGAGATTATGAGTGAAGTAAGTTTTCGTATTTTGTGAATATTTGATATTCAAATCAATATTTACATTAATGGTACGCCGTTTAATCATGCGGATTCAAATAATTTCGGAAAAATTGTTTTCTCTTCTTTCAAAAGAGCATGACTCGTTAGAAGTAGATTCAAACAATTACGTATAGTATTTCAGGGTTTACACCACGTGTCCGATAAATGCTGCAATGGTGGTACAGCATGACTAGTAAATCCGGAGAAGTGAAGAAAATGGCAAGGCCACTAAGGAGTAATAAGTTTTTATGCGAAGGGAGAAGTGAATTATCTACAAAGTGCTAAATATAGTAATATATAACTTCAGAGACTTCAGTATTTCTTATGATAATATAATGTGCTGGCTGAACTCAAATTAGTGTTCGAGTTAGAGATAAAAGTTAAGGGGAATATTCTCAGTTTTTCTGTACCTTTCAGCAGATATCATTTTATATCCAATCCTTATATTTACTTCTTACCTACAAACACAATTTCATACTGGGGATTCACAATTCATAATTTTGTGGATTTAATCTTATTGTGAGGTTTCAGATAAATTGTCAATATTTCGCAGTTATTTATGGTGATGTTAACTTAAAAATCACTCGGTGTCATTGTTTATGGGCTGCATGCAACACTGGTACAATACGATTTATGAAATATACCTCTAATATTATAAAGTTTTATCACAATAATTATTAACAACTCCTGTGAGCCTATTAATATAGCTTACTTCGTAATAAATCTAAGAGTGAGGTACATTCATTTCAACCTCTAGCTAATTCTTTAAATTATTATCTAGCACTTACTTTTTCGAGTTGTGCCCGTCAGCAAACCGTGAACATCTGAAACAGTAATTCCGTTTCAATTTTGAATTTCTGATTCACACAAAGTTTTGAATAGGTTTTAATGTTCTCTTCTGGGCGGATCCTAAAGATTATAACGAGATTCTGTCCATGGTCTCCATTATCATTAACTTACCTATAACAGCCAGAACCGTTCAACCAGAAACGGAATGGTGCGATTGATTGGTTAGTGATTCCTGGCACTCAACGGCTAAGGCAATTAATCCCATAACACAGTGCATGCTTTTATTGCGGGTTGGCGGTGAGTGGGATGCTTGGTGGGATTCGGCGTCGACCTGCCCGTCGACTAGAGTGGTTTTCCCTCAACCAGGTATCTCCAACCAACGAGGCACTGCCCCAGCCGGGACAAGCTCTAAGCTCCCGATCGGTCTCGCGGCATGTGGTTTAGTGTAGTGCATGTAAGAGTATGTGTAAATAAGAGGTAAGGATTCAAGGAAGAGACCGCGAGCGGTCCGTGTTATTAGAGTACCTCTCCGGCATTGATCCGAGAAACCACAGAAAACTACATATCAGAGTAGCCGGTCACGAGAGTTCCAGTTAGCGAAAGAATTCGATATAGCTATGTATGTAGTGTCGAAAATCCTGCCACCGTCGGGGCTCGAACCTAGGACCTCCCGGTCAGTGGCACTCTAGTGGCATAAGTTCATGCCCTGAGCCACCTTTCCCGGTGGAATGGTGCCAATGTACCGCATTCGAAGCACAAAAAATACTGTCAACGGGCCGTAAACACGGCATACCGAGGTGATCAAAAGGGCCCAGCTGAGCGCGCGGGCCCGCCCACAACCACGACCGCTCGCCGCCGGAATCCAGTGTGTCGGGCGAGCGGTGGCGGTCGGTGGCGGCGCGGCGCGCCGCGGCGTCGCCGGCCTCGCGCCTCTGTTGGTAAATACGCGCCCGGGGGCTCGGCGGGCTGGTGGGCGAGCGCGCGGGCAGGCGCGCGAGTGTGCGGGGCGGCGGCGGAGGCGGCGGCGGGAGCGACGTCAGCGCCGCGCCGCGGCCAATGAGACGGCCGGTTGCGTCACGCGCGGCGCCACGGCCCAAGGGCGGCGACGCCGTCGCTACGACGGAAGCCGCCGCCGCCTCCGCGGCGTCGGATCGCGCGGTTAGGCCCCGACCGGATTCCGCAGATCCCCGTTCGCCTGCTGGGCGCTAGGCAGGTCTCCTTGCACGCGGGTGGGGAAGCGTTTCCCGTAAAATATGGCAGATAGTGATCTTAATATGGAAATGAATAAAATAGCATTAAATCAAATTGATTAACACATTACTCATGTTCAAGTGTTGTGATATGGGATAGCACAATTGTTATTCGAAGGTACTAGACATGCAAGTAAATGAAAGGGACCAGGGAAAATTTTCTAGCAATTACGACATCGAATTTCTCTTATAGATCATAATTCACTTACCCAAACGTTTCCAATGCTTCCGTAGTGAGACTGCCAAAATAATGTTTTTTTAAAGAATTGACTATAGAAATAGTTATTAAATACTACAATTATCGATTGTTTGTTTCTTGGAATGATTTTCGTTTAATTTTAGAAACACAATATTCGTCTGTTTTCGCATAGTGAATGTTGAAACTGTGAATGGAAATAGTACAGGGAAAACATTAATATACACTATCAAATAAATCCTCCATAAGGGAGTCAACTTTTATTTGTTGTTAATCATGATTTGAACGGTTATCTACGAAATATGAGGGCGGCAAGTGTCTAACTATTCACCTAATTTGTTGTGATTCAGTATTCGAACATACAATGTCAATGCTTCCGACGAATGCCAATGGAATTAAAACATATTGTTAATTAATTTTCTGTAAATATAAGATCTCTACAATCCACTTTATTGGTTTATAGTTATTTACTTTACTGTATGATAGCAATGGATAAAGATACTATCTTCAAGATATGATATATTCAGAATCAATCATGGAATCACATAATGTGTTATTCTGTGTTTTCAGAAACTTCATTCTCAGGAGTAGGTTTACTTCACAAAAACGGAGTTTCATACCCGTTTCTCACTAATTTAGTCTCTTTGTATTCGATGTGTTTGAAAGCACAGCATTCCACATATAACTGACATTATTTTATCATTTTTAACTTCGCATTCAATATCTACTCATAATGATGAAAATGGAAATACTGTAATATGGTAAGAGTGGTTAGTGTAAACGAACTCAAACTTTGTATGTGTATTGCCAGAAACGAAAATGAATAGCCTGAGTTCCTTCGAGGTCAGTGCTTTGACTGCCTTGACTGCTTTCAGGACGTCCTTTCTCCACATCACACACGCCCATGACCCTAGAAGATACTGTCGTGAGAAGGATACGCCAAAGCTAAAATAATATAATTTGACCGAAGAGCCAAAAAAAAATTGTCCTTCATCCATCACATGAGTTCCCTTAATAATCTGCGGGGATATGTAGGAAATAATTTAATTTTTTTTATCTTGGGCACTAGGTTTAGTGGTTATTTCTCTACTTGAGGAGGGTTTATTACGCCATCACCTGATACTTTACTTCAGAAAGAATTTCTGGTTACCACAGAAACTTTTCTCTAGATTTTTCTCGATAATTGATATCTATTTCAAAGAATTAGTTGTCGCTATTCCGATGAGTTGAAATCAGACTGATTTGTTCAAATGAGGAATGAACGGGGATATGTGTTCTGCTAAGTAACAACAACTGTGAAAGATTTGAGTTAATGATTTTGTCGTTTGTCGTACGTTTTGTAAGCAGTAATAAAATTGTATGTGTAACTTTGTAACCTTTCATTTTTTGAAGAATTTGTAGCGTATGGAATTACATACAGTAATCCTACCCTTTGTAGTTGCGTCGGGCAACGAATATTGGTCGGGTGCCGCACCTAAAGCCATGTGTCTTCTTTGAATTCATGATTTTGGGGGTCGGCACAACCTTGGAATGGCATGTTCTGACTGACCTCCGTGGATAGTTCTTCTGGGTAGTATATTCGTGACTGTTCGGAAATGTAAAACGTGAAACGTAGAACTTCGAGTATATTCAAAGACCTTGCGTTGAGAACCATTCACCCGTGGCCAGTGTTGTAATCGTGCGCGATAGATTAGTCGATTCCGCTTTGGAGAAAACAATGTAGGTTCGCCAACACGATAGAGTTATATTGAAATTTTTGTAATAATGTTTCTTTTATTGTAGAAATGGTGATACAAGATGAGATGGTATTATTGAAGGAATATTCAGATGAAAGAAAGGTCGTCATTTTCCTCGATAGGAATTAATGAAAGACGGCTTGCGTTTATTTTGCTATCATCAGTCGGGAGTCGGTGCTCATCATGTATCACTGATTAATGACCAATTAGAGTTGTCCGCTGACCTTGATTTAATTTATTTTGGTTGGTAATGAAGTTTAAATTGGAGGAAAGTAGACGGCGAAGTGGGTTCTTTGTAGAACGGTGCAGCTCCATTATTACTTATTCTGCATTATGGTTTCTCCTCTGAACAAGATGCTGTATTTTCTTGGCGATCAGTTATGTAGTATTGAACGAATTCTCAAATCCCATCACCTTCTGTGCTGTGCAAATAGAGTACAATGAAGTACAGCTTTTACTAAGTGATTTACTAAGTTCATTTATATTGTAATCATTTCTCTGCACTAATTTATACTACCACATTGTTTCTCAAAACGTTTACAGAAGACAAGGTAGACAACTGTTTCTCTAGTATCTAGAAATTATTTGTGTAAATATATGTGCAATGATAGCGTAATAAAGTGCCCTACCCCTGTCTCGCGCTTGGACCAAAATCTATCTCAATGCAACTGTTTCGTATCGTAAGATAGGAAAGTTGCGAAGCCTGATGATAGCGACCTGAAGAGCCGAACGTGGTGCCTAGCACGACCCAGGGAGCCCCCAGCCCAATCGGCCGCGGCGGCCGCGGTATCGCACGTGGTGCTTACGACGGCGGCGACGGCGGTTCGCGGAAGCGGTTCTCCTCTCGCGCTGGCTGGCGGCGGCGGCGGCGGCGGCGGCGGTGCAGGGGCCACGTGCGCGAAGGTCGCGGGGCAAGGCGAGCGGGTGGCGGCGGCTGGCGGGACCGGTTCCTTCGCGCCGCGTCACGCGGAGGCGCCGCCGCCAGAGCCAGGCGCCGCACCTGCGCCAACGCCCCCCTCCCCCTTCCCGCTCCCTGCCCCCCCCCGCCCTGCCCCTCCGCCCTGTCGGCCCAAATAACGCCGAAAGCGCGCAAAGTGGATTTTCTGCCATTTCTTACTTGCCCTGCTATTCGTAAATGTAAACACCAAACGCATTTGATTTTTCTGCCTGCCCCAGCGATGTCGGGCCGATGGCAACTATGACTTTTGCAGCCTTCACAATGCAACTTATTGCGAACTGATCTAATTTACTTACAAGTAAAAAACATTAGTCGTTAACTACTTTCAATGTTTCTGTCAATTTTCAGTGGTGTTAGGTATATCACTTGTAGTTATTATTGTTTTTTACCCACAGTAAACATTGCATCACATTTGTCACATCTTTTTTCTAATATTTTTTATGTATTATAGTTTCTCAGATATTGCATTTTTAAACTTATCCTTCCCTCCATCATCGTTCAACGAGTTAAGTCTTCATCTGACAAATATCACAATTTATTTTTTTAATTAAAGAGATTCACATGTTCACTATCTCAGTCTCGCCCAATTCCTACGCATCTAGACTTAGCGAATTTGACCTACTAGTTTCATTATTTTATTATGTTTAATTTTTCTGTTTACTTTTATTTTGCTGCATGCGTGTGAAGCGGACCACTGCGTCGCCTTCTCCCCTCCCCTCTCCTCCCACTTGCGTGGCTCGCGTCGCTCGCGCCGCGCCTCCAAACGCTCCGTTCGTTAAGTTACACGCGCGTTTCGGATGCCTTGAAACTCACCTGACCTCGCGTATACTAATGAAGTAACGCGATTGAAATGAAATGTGAACGAGGAGGTTAAGCTACTAGCTACGTTTACACTGTCAGTAATTTCTTAGTGTGAAGTGGTTGTGCTCCATGAATATATGCAATAGGTGATGTCTGAAATGAAATTTGGACGTATGCATCATGCAAATATTGTTCACGCAACCGTCATTTTCTTACGATAATGGAATAGTATGTAATAGTTGGTAAAAACGAATATTTCTTGTACTACTATTGTACATTGTCAATTTAACTTACTGTAAGTGAATATTATCGTCGTTGGCGAAAGTTGTTCTGTATTTCCCGTGAAGCAACGTTATGCGTATTTATTCTGTAATATCTAGCCATCATTGGGTTATTGGTTGCCGAACTTTCTTTCTGTTCTCTAATGAGTACAATTTACGTAGCACTTCGCATTTGTCATATTTTACGAGTATATTTCAAGACGTGTTTCTATTGAACAAAACGATACATTTTTAGGTTATTGACACTAATTTTAAAGATGCTGTGGAATTTCACACCTGAGGTTGATATTCTTTTGCTCAACCAACATTTCAATTAATTCTTTATGGTGGTGGCTGGTTTATATTATTGTAATTTCTTGCAATTGCTCTTCGCGCTTAATACCACCATTTGCGTCTTATACCGTAAGTACCACTTGTTAACTGTTCGTTTGAGCAATGAGTTCGTGATTTTTCTGGTCGAAAGACAAAGAAGCAAGCTTGAAGGTAAACGTTGTATAAGAATCGTGCAGCACGTGTATTCGAACGCCACTTGCGCGCTATGCTACGTTCAAACTTAAAAGATATTTGTGCAGTCTTCACGTCGTCGCGAAAAATATCCCTTCGCAGTTCAAGTGCGTGGATTGGCATATTTACTGTAATATTATTTATTTACAGAAAAATTAACGTAATCCGAGTTTAAAATTGTACATTCAAATTTCATTCATTTTTATCGAAGTGCATTCAAAGTAAATTAATTCAGAAGCTTAAAGTATCATCAAGACTGATGTACCGAGTGTACCTGGTGTAACCAAGAGAGAGGCGAAGACAGCTGGGTATTGAGAAATACCATATTCCCATGTGTTTCTCCATTTATCAGCGGTACCTCCCAGTTCTATGTCTCTCCCCGATTCTGCTGTTAGTCTTCAAACAACTGAGTGTGAGGTGCATCTGCCATTGCTGTGGCCGATGAGCGACAGATCCCACATCCCCTCCTCCTCTTTCAAATTCTTTGAGTAATGTTACGTGCAGAATACGTTTTTAGACACTATTTTAAAGAAAGACGGTTTTCTTGTTGCCAAATGCATCTCTTGCGACCTTAAACTAAAGAAAGCGACGTCCCCGCTTATAAACCGGCGTTCTCGTGTGGAGTGGAGGCTCGAGGCATCGTCAGCGCTCTAGCGGCGAAGTCCCCCAACGAGCAGCCTGTTATCGCCCACTCTGCCGCCGCGCAGATTCATCCGCAGCCCGTGTCCCCACTGCCAAGCGCCTGTCGACCTGGGAGTCAGACAGATTGGCACAGACGGAGAAGGATACAACCCAGCAATGCATCGTCTCGTGGACTGCGTTGCCTCTGAGTGCGATGGAATTTTAAGTACTCCGCGGGAAGATTAGATTATATTTTAACAGTTAACTTCCAATAATGTGCGAGATGAATGTTTGATGGGAATTTGCGCTAAAATAAAGCTTACAAAATTTGTCATGTGAGCGTGGTTGTCGGCAATATGAGCACGGAACATCCTGCTTCGGGCAGATCTAAAGGAGATTGTCGTTGGTTTTTGTAATCAGGATCATTTTCATGACTCGTCTTTACAATGAGAGAAAAGAGTCCCTCGTCGACAATTGAAGGCAGGTAATGCAGAAAACCGCTAGGTACTTTATCGAAAACAATCAATATTTCGCTCACGATCGTATTCTACTTTTAAAAGCCTTCCCACCCATCGTTATCCACAAGCACATTATGTATTAAGAATAATTTTTCTTGAGTTTTTGGAGAATCTCTGAGGCACTTCTGCGGAACCCTGGGGGTCACCTAATACAATTTAATTTTGAAATTTTATATTTTTCTCAGTACTTATAGTTTTCTTCGTGTGTGATGTAAGTTGAGACCCCGTTCTTAAGCGTTTTGTGGGGGATTGTGTGATGCGAGTGCGGAATGCGAGTGTTGCGCGAACGCGGTGTGGGGCGGCAGCTCGAGGAGCGCAGCGGCCTGTTGCGCGAGCGAGTGGCCGGGAGCGTCGCCGGGTCGCGCGCCGAGTTATCGCCGGCCGCCGCTGGCCGCTGCCGCGTCGCCTATCGCCGCAATTAAACTCGTTCTGGCCGCTCTTCCTCCCCCCGGCCGCTCCGGAATTCCCCGGCGCCGACCGCGCCCGCGAGAAGCGCACCCGCGCGCCCGCAGCCACGCCCGCCCCGCGCCGCCCCACCCGCTTCGTCGCGCTCCGCCTGGCCCTCTTTTGCCGCGTCCCGCCCCACTCCGCGGCTCTCCCCTTCCTGGCCTGGCCCGACCCGACCCGACCCGGCCCGTCACGTTATGGCATGCCACATTCTGTCGCCACCCAACCCGTCTCCGCATCGCCACACTCTGACAGCTCTTCCATGCTCTGCCTCTTCACTCGACCCGACCCGATCCGGTACATCACGTTATGTCACGTCACATGTGACGATCGCACCAAGGGCTCATCGCCACATTTCGTCAGCTCTTTCTCGCTCTGATCCTCGGCCCGACCCAACCCGACCCGTAACTTTGTCACGCCACATCACGTCTCACAACGTCGCCACCCGTCCCGTCTCGGCGCTCATCTCCACACTCCGCCGGCTCTTCTTCGCTTTGCCTCTTGACTCGACCCGACCCGATCCAGCACATCACGTTATGTCTTGGCAAACTCATATCATTCCGGCCTCACCCGGGCCGCCCCGGTGCTCATCACCCCGCTCGACCCGACTCGACTCGAGCCGACCCGATCCGATCTGATCCCGCCCGGCCCGTCTCGTTGCCACTTTACCTCTTCCACTCCACCCCTAGCAGATCCGTCTCTTCACTTACCTCATTCTCCGCCCACTCTTCCTCGCCCCACGGGTCTCTTAGGCCAGATGGATACGAACATTAGTTTCTACTTGGTGAGTGTACTTGTAATGGTAAAGAATTTTGTCAAAATAACAAACGTCTAATTCCCAAAATTTGTAAATCAGTGTATGTGAAAAGGTATTATTAATCGAATACCTTTTCTCACAATATTTAAAGTACCCTTTTCCACCAGAACCACGCCGCATGATGTTAATGAGTAGCACTTATTAGACCACTGAGGAGAATGCGCTGGACCAACTTCTTCTAACATTAGTCACCATCGTCAGCTTTATCCTTGGTCACTAATACATAGGAGGTTTGCCTTCATTTTCTTAGCATTTGATGTGAAATTATTCTCAATGTGCAGATCTCATTCATCTACGCTATTCTCCGTGCTTGGTGGCAAAGCTTATTGCTTATTTAAGCACTTTCGTCGTTCGCTCGTATCTAGCAGAATGTCGCTCGCGGTGGTCAAAGTTACGTTATAGGATATATCACTTGGAAACCATACCTGCTGTACAAATAGTTTAGTCTAGATTTTTTTTTGCATTATTCATCCAAACTACATTCTCTGGAATATTTCGAAACATTTAAGTAATTTAAAATAATAGGAAAAGTTCCCTAGGAAAAACATTTTAAATTTACCATTTTGTTACGTGAGTCTGGCTATTTATCGTTTAATGTTCAGAAAGAAGTTGTCGACTTGTTTTCAGTTGATTTAGTAATGTAACATTATTACTTGTTTTTGCAAATCCATTTCTTCTGTTGCAACGCGAGTACTTGTGCTAAGTGAGTAATTATTCTTAAATAACTCTAGCAGTCATTGACCGCAGTGTTGACTGTTTTAGTCTTGATAGATAGTAACGTTGAGATCAAGTACAGAATCATCTAATACAATAAAATTGCACAATGTATAATTACACGAATTACCTTCGTAATGGCACAGACTCTATAGTAACGACGTGTAGGAAAAAGCAAACATCACGGCAGTCTCCCTCTTACACTCAGACCTCACAGGTACAGTGTACTTTTCTTTGCTTTCTAATGAAAAACCATGTTTCCATTTATTTCTGAAGATATCTTTTTTGCGTTGTAGAATCTTTGAATATCTACAATTTTTTTCTCTCTCAGAGAACTCAGTCTTCAGAGTAACTGTACCACTGGACGTTTTTAGGGTGATATTTCATTTTTCAAGCTTTTAAAATAAAAAATATCATACATCTGCATTTATTTAAAATAATACATTCCCATTTCTTAATTCTACACGTACACATTTATTATTTTCTTAATTAAGTTAAAACTTTTAACAGCACTTCTTCTTCCATGCACTTTTATAAATAATTTTCATAGTTACACGGCTCTAGAAATACATGAACAAGAAAAGACCGTTTCAGAAACATTTTCTGAAACCTTTGCGTAATTCTTCAAATCATAATTTGTTAATTTACCATCTAATTACACCTAAAGAATGTTTTTAAATATAAATTATACCATTAAATGCCAGCATTCATAATTTTATTTGCAACAAGCCGCCCAGAAATATAAGACCAGAAATATAATTTTCCTTGCTAGGAATTTCAAGGCAACATTGAAAGAATTGAACGCTAACAGTGGTTGTTTCATTGTTTTAATAATTCTTTAAATGGGACGTCATTGTCGGATTCGAGTTGCAGCCCGTTACAAGCTCTCCGCCAGGCGATCTCCTGGGGGCAATAAAAAGATGTAGCTGAGCCAGCACGAGAGCTTTGCCAACATTCACGACGTTATTTTATGAGACAGAATACTAATCGGCACGGAAAATAGAATTGCTGGTAAAAATTTGTCGGCTTATATTTCGATATATAACGGAAATATTCCACCATTAGAACGATTAAGATGACGCACGTTGTAGATATAATACATATGAAAATTGCTACATTGTATGTATTATAAGTGTTTTAATAGCTTTGGTTGATGATATTTTTCCATTGCCATTGAAGAAGTTATTTTACAAAGTTTCCTCGAAAATGCTTCCTGTAAGAGCCATCGACGTCTGTTAAGATAGAACACGCACGATCCTAGAAATTATTATAAAAATGCGAATATACGTGAATACGCGCCTTTATGTGTGGTACATTGAAAGGTCGAGGTGTTACAACAATCTAAATAACTCAGATTGCCAATAAACTAACAAAACACTCGTAATTCATTATTTTTGTGATTGTAGAATTCGAAATTAAAGTTACCATTCTCATAAATGTGAATGGCGCATGTAGCTTCTCTCACAGAATAGATTCTGCGTGTGTTTAGATAAAGAAGACTTGAGGGTGTGTTCAATGACTGAGAGTTGTCCTGTTTTAAATCTTGTGATGTTTGGTGTTCGAATAAGTATCTACTCCAACTTACACTTCGCCTATATTTCTTTCGCCATTTTTAGTGTAACATGAAATTCAGTAGAATTTGATTGCTTGAGACGATGCCTTATCGTGTTTAATGCTACTTTCCGGGCTACCTATAGGGCTCAAGTGTTTGTCAGATATCTTGATGTTCGTGAGAGCCGATCTTCTTGGTACTGGCCGGACTTCAATTCTGCCGTAGAGTTAGTGTTTGGCTAGGGATAAATGTTCTTGGGAACCGAGAACCGTGATGCCAGGGTTGTGCAGGGAGGAGGGAGGCCGCACGGGGGCCCGAGGGGCTCCGGACTTCCCGCCCCATCCTAGCTGCCGCTCCGAGCGCCTCTCCCGGTGCGATCCCGGTGTCTTTCCCTACGACGCTCCCGGTACCGAAACGACGCCCTCCCGGTATCTCTCCATATGACGCCCCTGGGTCTCGCTCTAAGTGCCTCCCGCCGTGCATTTCCAGTTCCAGTTCTCTCCTGATATCACTCTTCGCGTTACTCCCCATGTCGTCCCCTTTGCCGCCGCCATAGGCACTGTCCCAGAGGAGCGAAGGAAGAGAAACATCTAATTACCTCCGTGTAGTGCGATTTGAGGTGTTACAATGGGTGCGTAATTAGGGCGTTTTAACAGAGATGAAACGTGCCAGTTAGGTGTCATATCCGGAGTAGTAGGTTTGCGAACTTAAATCGTTCTAATTTAATGTATGCTGTAAAAATAAAACAATACGTCTGCAACAAATATCGTTACATACCAATCATGCGTCAATTAGTCTGAGCCTCTCAAATATCTGCCAAAAGTCATACGAAACGTTTTGATATAGTAAACTGCAAGTGAGATTGGGTAGCTACGATTAGAATCACAACCGGCGCGCTGCTTTATAGCTCGCTGGCTCACTACGTCGTCTTTATCCGCTTGTATCTACGACGTCTGCAGGTGAAGGGTGTCCAAAATTGCGCCGCGCTGCCCCTCTTCTCCGGCTCAGTGCGTGAGGCGGCGGCGGTGGCGGGGGCGGCGACGCGGGGCGCGCGGGAGACGCGGCCCAGACGGCGTCCCGGGCCGCCCGCGCTTCCTCTCCCCCTCCACCCCCACGCCGCCGGCGCCGCGACGCACCCTCCGGCGGAACGGCAGCGGCGGCGGCGTCCCGGCGCTGCTGCCGCCTCTCTCCCTCGCTCTCTCGCAGACGCGCCCCTACACTCTCGCCCTCGTTGCTGCTCCTGCTGCCGCTCCTGCCCGTGCGCACCCTTCGGCCCTGCAACCGCCCCTTCGGCTGCCGACCCCGCTAGAGCCCATAGCGCCTTCCGCCCCTGACTGCACCTCCCCCTGCCACTCCCACCGCCCTCATCTCTTGCACCACCTGCACCTCCTTCATCGCCGTCACCTCCATCCAGACGGCTTTCGCCTCAGCGTCTGCCGCCTCCTCCACCGTTGCCACGGCGCCGCCGTCGCCGCGCGCGCTGCGCGGAGCGGAGCGGGGCGATAGAGACGGGGCGGCGCGGAGCGGGGCGGCGCGACCGGCGGGGCTGGGCGAGCCCCGTGGAGGGGCGCTGGCGTCGCGGTGTCGGCGCCACCGCCGCCGCCGCCACCGCCGCTGCCTCCTCCGAACAAAGTGATGAGTCCGCCCTGAGTGCGGGTGCGGGCGCTCGCCCCCGGGCTCCGGGGCGCGCGGCGGCGGCACCGGGGGCGGCGAGGGCGGAAGAGGGGGAGGGGGAGGAGGAGGTGGAGAGGAGAGGAGAGCGGAGGAAGAGAGGAGAGGCTGTGCGCAGATAGCCGCCGCGCGCGCGGGCGCAACAAATCTCGACCCTCGCGCGTATTCATCATAGATAATGTAACTGAAAGAGCGAGAGCGTACAATCCATTTAAACTTTAATGGGTCGCTCGTCGCGGCGCCGTCAGTGCGCGAGCCAGCGCTACGCCCGGCTGAGAGGAGAGGAGAGGAGAGCGATTTGGCGACCAAGGAGGTCTCCACGCGAAGCAGAGAAAAGCCAGAAAGATGTACAGGGAAGAAACCTTCGTGAAGGGACTGCTAGTTGCTGAGATTCGTGTACATGAAGAGCGGCAACTTGCGGTACGAAATATAGCACAATGGATTATAGGTGCATCACGCACTTCTGACTCCTGCCTGTGAACCAAACTTGAGACGAATTTATTTGGTGGACTAAGAGGTTCAATCGTTACACGCATAATCCATTTCCTCTTCCCGTGTTCTGCTTCTTCATTCCGACAATTAGTTGCTCTTCATGTGCATTTCTTGACGCCGGCTTTACACCTGTCCTTTCTATCCAGCACACTTTCATATAGCTTCTCAGTTACTGCAGGTGGCGTGGAATGTGTCAGTGATGGAATAAGATATGGTCGTGGAGCTGAATCATGCAGTGCGAGAAGAATACACGATTTGAAGGCAAAGGAAGGAGAGTAGACGAAATGGATGGATTGTCTTGAATGGACGACAGTATTAAAATTAAATATTTAACAAAACAGAAAACTAAATAATAATGTCAGCGAAGAGAAAGAGGAAAACAATTTGGCCAATAAGAGTACTTCTACTGTTTAGGGAGAAATAAACTGAAGTATTCAGCCAAAGAGTTGACATCAAAATTAAATTTATACATAGGGAGTGAAGATAATGCTGGTTAGTATTAATGATTTCTAGAAGGTAGTCTCTGCTCTCCTTTTTGAATTGCTATCATTGCCAGATAGCGAATTCTGAAACGCATTATCGATATGCACAAAGTAGAGTGGGGTCATTGATTGGACCTTTTCTTCGCTATGCATCTGGTATATTTTATATCTGCCTGTAACTTTGCACAATCGAACGATTTGTGGAAGTTCATAAAAGTCGTTGACATTCAATTTGAAGTGCATGTTGCCCTCAAGATTTAGTAAAAAATCGATCAATGATATTGACGGAACTTTTAAATGTCTAAAACGATAATGCAAAAGAATTTCCTACTTACTGATAAAATCAGTGGGGTATCTTTCTCCTATAATCGTACACGTTCTTTATTCTGTGAGTACATGGTTTTGATTAGCATGTTGAGACATGACTGTGTTGGTTTCATTTTATATCTAAAACAAGATATATCCACTTTTTCGTTACCAAGGCCCGACAATATAGGTTTTTCTGTCCAAAATTCGCAGCTTTCCGGTGCACGAATACAAATCTTTTTTCTTACGAAGTAAGGACGAGAAAGTAAAAACTATTAAGAACAGTCACAATCATTGCTGGAAGAGAGCAAGATACGACTGCATATTTCTGGCAGGAATTGGCTGTCGTGTTTGTAGCTTTGAAACGCCAAAAGCATTTCAGGACGCGAGTGACTCAGATTAATTCGCGAACAAATTGCACATTCTTGTAACTTTAGTTGACCTGGGATTCGTGGAGAAAGGACGCATAATATGAATCATAGAACTGTGTATCTTCATGTTCTTAATGTAGATGAAAACGTTCTTCGGAGTTCAACAAATATCACATTGAAGATGATCACTTTCCATATGAATATTGTATTACAGAGATATCTACTCGATATTCTATTATAATTGAATTGCAGAATAATCTATAAGTACATCGGTGTATTTTGCTTTTGAATATGTAATAGAATATAAGATATTCTGAAACTATCACTATAAAATTTAAAATGTTATATATCAAAGATATTGGTAAAACGTCTTTGAAGGAAAGACTACAATAGAACTTCTCAGATACAAACATTTAATTTTAGATCATTACGATATCGGCTCTCACATTGTTAAAAGTGTACAAGTAAGTGCAATCGTCATTTTTTTTAATTAGGAAGAAAAGACGGTTAGAGAAGGGAAGAGGGGAGAAACTTACCTTTACATATCCTTATAATAAACGAAACGAATATACTCTTCATAAAACTCTTGAACCTGCTTAATATTTTTCATACCCGATCAAGCTATTGAGTTTATATAAGTTCCTGACACGATGCAAAAGTAATAGTATGATGTTACATGTGCTGTTACTGGAAGTCATTGCCGCCCAAGGACAACTGATTGCGGGTGGAATAGAATTATTTGATTCATTGATTGACGTTCTTGATGTCGTTTGTTTGATGACTGAGGCTCGTCAACTGCTATTCATACGTCCCTTTAGTGAAGTGAACGTTTTCTGATATTTTTTTTGCCTGGAGGTAGCGATGTTCCTCAAACGCTGGATCCGGCGCCGATCTACTCGTCGTTTTGCAGGAAAATTCCAACTTCAAGTATCTTTCTTCAGCGGAAACTGCCCCAGCCGTGGACAAGCTCTAAGCTCCCATTGGTCTTTTGATAAGTGTGGTGTTGTAGTGCATAAAAGTGTAAATATATGTAAGGAGAGGACAAGGAAGAGGAAGGATAGATCGCGCGCTGTGCGTGTCCCGTTTGTTATTCGGCTGGTATTGATCGGAGAAACCGCGGAAAACTAACGACCAGAGGAGTCAATCGCTAGGCTTCTCCTCCAGAAAGCGGCTGAATTCGGCCTAGCAATGCCGCTAGTGTCGACAATCTGCCACCGTTGCAACCGAACCCTAGCAGTTCCCGGTGAGAGTCGCGGGAGAGACAGCGACAATGCAAGCTCTGAGCGAAATTGAGCCGCTGTTTGGAGTCGAGGTCGGAGGTCTTCGGAGGCCTCTGTGCACCGCGGACCATCGGTGGCTGCCGCTCTGCTCTCTGCGCTATCGATCCCGAAGACGACGTTCCACCGCCGCCAACGCGGTGGAGGCGAGTCCCCGGTCGCCCCCGTCTGCCTCCGCATCCAACGACTCCGCCGCTCTCCCTGCCCTCACCTCGCTCGTCGTCCTTGGCTACTTCTTGATGCCCGCTGCTCCGCTCCTCTTCCTGTGTCTGGTCACCTCTCGGGTAGCTCCACTTGTGACTTAAGGAAGCACAGTAACGTGTGTAACCAAAACTAGATGCAAGTTAAAATCTGGTAACTTCTATTATTTTTGCATTAAAATTATTCGCAGGCCTGAGGAGTAATTCCCTCCACAGAAATTTCGCACTTACAGTTTAGTTTCTATTGTTCTATTCTTATAAATGGTACAAACCGTAATATTTTCTTAGCGTATTACGGAGAGGTGATATTTAAGATAATTAGCCGTTGCAAGCAACGGAAATGGACGACTCTCGATTATTATGTGTTCATGAATACGCGGTTTATGAGGTGAATTTCAGAAGGTATTTGCTACACAATTTTCGACATCAAGATTCTCGCCATCAGACCTAGACAGTAGCATTGCAGTAGACGTTGTGCACATCGTAAGAAGAGTTCTTTCTAAGGCTCCTCGTCCGCCCCACGCGACCCCGCAGTGTCATCGCTCTCTCTACCTTGGTGCTGCTCTTTAGCCTTCTGCACCTCCACGCCACACCTCCACGCCACCCCTCAGCCTTTAGTGAGCCCGTCACCGCGACAAGGGCATCTCACCCGTGGCTCCTCCTCAGGGTGGCTCTACTGAGTCTCTCTTCATAGCAGCGTTGTGAGCCCCTTCGTCGCCACGAGATAACATTCTCGAAATCACGAAATAGGTGGAAAATATCGTCGCTTCGGAAATGGGCATCCCAATCTTTTTTACATGACAATATTAGTGAACATTTGTAGGTTATTTATCCATCAGATTATGAAAGTTTATTTTGCACGAAAATGCGTAACTTGACTCGGCCATAATATATATTTGTTCAAACCAAGAGCACGAGCCAAGGAAGAAAAGCTACTTGTAGTTTCCATCTTTTTTTCCCCCGTATCTTGTCCACCAACGGCGTGAAATAACAATTGAAAAATATCCCCCGGATTACTATTCTATTCAAATTATCTTTAAATTAATAAACAAAGATGTCCTCAGCTGATATCTTAGACAACTTACCAGCATAGTCCGACTCCGAACGAAGATTTTGAAGCACCTTCAAGTCAGGGCATAAAGCCGCTCTCAAATGTAGGGCGCCCCATTGTCTGGCTTGAGTTGCAAAGTGTTGCGGACCACTTAATTCTCTTGGGAGGGCACTTCTTCACTCTGGAAGCAACGTGATATACCTACATGATTCATGTATCCTCAGAGATCGTTATTTTTTCGTCTCCCAAAAGTAGCTAGAAACTTTTCCCATTTTCGACTATAAGATAAAAATAAAAATAATAATTTTAGGATGATGAGATGTAAGTAACTCAACCTTACCAAAGTCAAACGTTGGCTGCTTACGGATGTAAAACTGTTCAGTAAACATACGTCATTAAATGCAGGTAATTAATTGCAAGACAAGAAAGAAACGCAACATTTATTAAATATTTTAATACAGCGCGCCAGGAAAATGTCTCCGCAATGGTACCTTGGTGCTTGCGGGTAGCGGCATGTAACCGTGGTAGCAGCGTGTTACAAAAGAAAAAGAAACACCGCACTCAACACTATCATAACAGATGCTGGAAGTGTTGTCCCCTTCACTTGTTTCCCAGCGATCTGTTTGCTACCAAGATAAATGCAAGTGTTAATAGGAGGCCCTGACCCGGCTCAGTACGAAGAGACTTTCCTTGTATACTATATATTCTTTGGGTTTTCAATGAATTTTAAATCTTGCAGAGATGATACACGGTTGAATCAAAACGTTTAAGTAAAATTTAAATACTTTATTATGCGGGTTGTTATAATGCGTCCGCTATTATTGGTGAGGAGCAGTTTGTAAGAAGCTATTCCGTATCACTTCCTTTATACATTTACATGGTTTATTGTACAAAAATTACTATTATTAATATTAATATTATTTCCTTTTTCTTGTATCTACATTGATGACAGTTCTCTGTAAAGTAGGATAGTTTCTCTGACAGTTGACAACTTCTCTCTAAAAGCATTATTATTATTATTATTATTATTATTATTATTATTATTATTATTATTATTATTATTATTATTATTATTATTATTATTTATTACTACGATTATCATAATCATTATTATTATACTTTGTAATATTGCTTTCTCGTTCCTGTTCATTAAGCCGGCCGGTTTCCGATTTAGCGCCGTGGTTTTTTGTGTCCTCTGTCGCGCGTGCGCCCCGTGCTTGCACAGGCGTGGCGGCGTGGCAGTGTGGCGTTGCGTCGATCATCGCTTACGCATGTGCCGCGGGCGGGTGCAACACGCGATCGATGACGACGCTCCAGTGACACGGCGGCGCGCCACGCCACGCCACGCCACGCCGCGCATCCCGCAGCTGTGCACACAGGCCGCCTCCCGGCTGCGGCCTTGGCAGGGGCGGCGGGGTGGCCGCGCACGCCACTGCACGCCGCACGCCTTGAAACGCTCACAACCAATTCTTCATAGAACATTCTTCTTTCTTTCATTCTTCATGGAACCGTAGCCTTGACTTAACATTTCGTGTTTGCGGGCGCGTCCATTGCTGTGGTCATTAGTCCCGAATGTGTTGACGATGTTTTACCGCGGTAGATAGCGGTGTTCTTCCGGAGCTAAATAATGATATCCAACACCGACCTACTCGCCAGCTTAGTTTCTCCCCACCTCTCAATTAGGAATGTCCCACCAGCGGATCACCAACTGGGACCAACACTATATGTCCGACTTGTTTGGTAGTGTAGTCCCTATTAGTGTGCGCGCGCGCGCGTGTGTGTGTGTGTGTAAGGTATGAGAATAGGAGGAACAAGGTAGAGGCAGGAAAGATTGCACGCGGTCCGTGGCCCGTTTGTTCGGGTACTGCTCTGCCATTCCTCTCGTTTTGATTGAATACATCAGGGAAAAGTACCAGTCGGCCGCTGGAATTCTCGTCCAGACAGTGGCCGAATTTGACCTAGCTGTCTAGTGACTCTAACTATTTATCTAGCTGCCTGTCATCATGAAATTATTTCAGATTAAGTGAGTTCGTGAGGTACATTACTTGATCTAGAATACAATCCATACCATTTGTACGATTTGATTTATTTTCGTCAAGAAACAATAAAAACTCTGCGATGTACAAGAAAAAGGTATAATTTGCGTACGTTTTTTATGCTTATCCCACCGTATTTTGAACTCGCCACCCTCGTACAGCAGTTACCATCTGACGACTGACTCTGCCGTCAGAGACGGCAAAATAAATAATTTTAATAAGTACTCTCGACGTTTGGTGGTCCCGAGAAAAGTCGTGAAATTGCAAAAAATAATGCTGTACCGCTCATTTGTCCTCTTTAGATGAGATAATTGGCACTTGGCACTTTGTTCATTACTAATTCTGTCATTCATATTCTCATCCAGATGACAGTCTTAGAGTTATTTATACATCCTGCTCCATCGTTCGCGCATTGGCGAATATGAGGTGTGATTATGACGAGATTGTTTGATGGTTTAATTTTGCAGGAACTTCACTTAAATGTTTTGGCACTCTTAGTTCAGAGAGTTAACACGTTCCTTTGTATTAAGAGCTAGTTATGTGTCCAATGATTATGACAACTGCAACTTCAATATTATGATATTCTTTAATTATCGTATTGCCATATTTCGAAGATTATATTGATCGTTGATAGAAATACCCCTACAATTTCACCTTGAATATGAACTCTAATTGAAAAGTGTTATTTTTTCCTATATTTTCTTGATGTTTTGAACATGTTATTTAAAAATATGTAACGTTTGCACTCATTTATGACTGTAGCGTAGTAACTATTTATAAAGCGTAGATAACATGAATGTAAACTATAGATGTTTAAGGTAAGGAATGCAAATCAGTAAATATGTGCGTCCGATTCACGTAGATAATCCGGTTACCAGAGGCAAGAGTAAGTTACTTGTGAAGACTTGCAGGTCTAGTTGTTTCTGCGTTTGCCACTAAAATGTGTGAACCTTTTGCAGGTCGTTCGCGTAATTAAACTTGGCGTAAGCCGGAATGTGAGCGTACTGGCCTAACCGGAGCTCTGCCTCGCGCCCTCGCGGCCCTGCGTCACTTGCTTGGTGGTGGCCCGGCGCGGCCGCGGCCTTCGTCGCCGCCGGCATTCAGATGCTAATTGCGCGTCGGCGGCGGCTGTCGCGTCGCGCGTTGCGTCCGGTGCTAATTGGGTGCGGCCGGACTCCGCCCCCGCGGCGGGGGATTTATCGCTTGCGGCCGCAGACGTTCCCGCTCCCGCTCCCCTCTCCCTCTCACTCCCACTCTCGCAGCCGCACCCGCTCTCGCACTCCATTACCTTTCCGCACATACTCACGATGTCGCTCCCGCTGCCGCTCCCACTCACTCACCTGCTCCCGCACTCCTTCCTTGCGCACGCATGCTCTTGCTGTCGCTCGCACTCGCACTGGATTCCGCTCGTACACACGTTCTCGCTCCCACTCTTGCACTCGCTCCAGCTCTCACCCTCGCACTTGCTCCCGCTCTCGCTCCCGCTATCACCCCGTCTCACACCATCGTGCTATCATCCTCGTTCCCGGTAAAACTCGCGTCCGTCCTCGCGCGCACACTTTGCTCTCAAGCCCCGTCCGTCTGCTACTACCTTCACCGTTTGATTTACATTCGTCGTCACATCAGTTTTTTCAACTACCGATCTCCGTCTCTTTTCTCTCTCCCTAATTCGAGCATTCCTCAATAACCCCCTATCCCTCGAACACACCCTCTGTAATATCTATTCCACTTTTTCCTTTCCATTTTTCATTTCTCTAAAGTTTTACTTTTAAAAATTCAAACATGTTTACCACTTCAGGTTTCTGGTTATCTGCAACCTGAGCGACCACCACACATTACTTGTCGTTTTTCTCTATATCGTTCTACCTTTAACCGATTTTTTTATTATTTTTCCAGTTTTGATGAAAGTTACTCTCATCACCTACTAATAATTAAGTTTTGAATTAGTCTCATTCTGTTCCTAGGTTTCTATTCTTCCTACACTCATTGTTCTTCCACTGTTCTCAACTCTTCCTCTTCCTTTCTGCCTCTCACAGCCACTGCTTGCGGCTACCACCTGCGGTCTCTGCCCCGCCCCGCCCCTCACTTCCCTTCCCCTCCCCTCCCCTCCCCTCCCCATCCCGCCTCGCCCCGCCTTGCCTCGCAATCGCCACCTCCGACGCCGCGCATGGCACCGCACTCGCGTCGAGGCTCCGGGGTCGACAACCGCGCGCCCTGCGGCGTCTAACCGCACCGCTCGCTTTGTCACCTCTGCTACGGTTGGCGGCGGCCGTCTGGGACCCCGACCTCAGAAACGGGCCTTGCTGAGAGGGCGAAATGGTACACAACGAAGATTCGATAACATAGTTTCGATTTTTCAGAACGAATGGAAACATAATCTTCCTTTTCTGTGACGAATGAAGTGCATTCTTTGTCATTGATGTTTCTTTCACTTCACACGCAATTTCATTCGATGTTATTTTCTTTTCTGAGACGTTTAACGACCAGTTCTATGAGATATAAAGATATGATCAGTGAATGGTTTGCAGCAAACCTTCGAGCGGATAACCCCTCATCTCTCAGACATTCGCTACGGGACTGTTCAGGGGCCGTCATTCTTGTGCGCCCTTTTGATCGCATTCTCTCGTCGATATTCATTCTGACCTTCACTTCTGTTGAGAATTCTTTTGTTCTCTGTCACTATCTGCATCTAATTATTATTTTTGGTACTGTGTCTTGCTCATTGAAAATGCCAAGAATATGTTTGTGTCTGATTTCTGTAGTATTCCTTGTGCTGTAAGTGCTTTTATTGTCTAGCAGTCTGTTTTCCCGCAATTCTGCTTTGGTGAGAAAAGTCTTAATTCTCAAGTCTCATTAGTTAGTTTGTCAGTTTCGTGAATATTCTATTTTCTCTTGTTGGTTTCGAATAGCAAACCATCCTTTACTATGAATAATCTTCACTTACTTCTTCTGGAATATCACTCTCACATTCATCACTATACCAATCGTTCAGGCCAACAATTCTATTCGAGAGAGTGGAGTGGCAATGAACATCCCAGAACAGATCGAAGTTGATACTGGCGTGATCAAACTAATCTACATTGACCTAGTATCTACTCACGATTCTCGAGGCTAGCCCCCTCCTTCCTGAATCGCCAGCAGCCCTCGGCTTCCACCCCCTCTGCGCCGGGTTCTCGCCGCCCCCGCCGCGTTCCCTTCCTCCCCTTCCGCCCGCCTGTCATGGCGGAGGCGCCGCCGCCGCCCACGCGCTTCATCGCTGCTGTCCACTCGTCGCCGATACAGCGACGCTCTCGAATTAACGATGCCCCACCCGCCCCTTCCGGCCGCGCTCCGCCCCTCTCCCTGCGCCCGCGCCGCGCCGGGCCGGCCCACCGCCACACATCATCGCGCTGAGTGCAGCGATACATCACGCGCGGCCGCCTCCGCCCAGGCGGCGTGGGCTGGGGCGGGGCGGGGAGGGGCGGGGCGGGGCGGGGCGGGGCGGGGCTGGGCGGAGTGTAGTGGGACGGGGAGGGGTAGGCACAGCGTTCGCTCGCTCGCGCGGCGCTCCCGATACTGTGTCCTCGAATAAATCTAACTTTGCGTCCTCGACAGTAATTAGGGCCCCTTCGGAGACGTCGCGTTGCCGCCGCCGCCGGCGCGGACGAGTTAAATCAGTGCGAACGCTGCTTAAGTGGATTACCGCCAGGCCCGCAGGCTCCGCACCCCTTACGTTTTCGGCTGGGTTGAGCGCCTAGGTCCGCGCGGCAACGCGAGCGGAGGCAGGGTCGCTGGTGGTGGTTGCGAATTTACGAGTGGATGCGGGCTGCGTGGATTGGATGGTGGATGGCTGCGGGGTTGGCTTCTAAGGGTTGACGGAGAGGTGTGAAGGGCGGGTTTGGTGGCGGTGCGGGCGGACGTCGGAATGGGTTGGCGAGGAAGAAGGCTGTGGATTAGCGCCCGGCGTGCGTCCCACCGGCCGGTTTCATTGCGGCGTGTTCGCTGAAACGTGTCTGACGAGGGGGTTGTTGGTTGTAGTGGTAGTGGTGGTGATTGGTGCGATGTTCGGGTGTATTTTGAGGGCAGTGGTTGCGTCGTTGATGGTAAGGTTCGGCAGCGCTCGTAATAGCGAAGTTCGCATCGGAAGTGTTGGAGAAGATATTTGTTATTGGAATGAGGCAGGTCGGATTATACATGAACATGGATCCAGCGTAAGGATCTGTATTAAGATAAATGGAACATTTCATAAGAAATGTTTAGCATTCGGTAAATATCTCCGTAATAAGTCAGTTTATATGAACTGATAAGCTTATATGAGGAATATAATCATATTAAATTCAAATCTCTTTGTATAAAGATGTGAACTTGCTTCTTCAAAATGCTGCCGATTGACAGGTTGCTCTGACTAGCAGACTGCTGGTATTGATTGTCTCTTTCGGCTTTATTTACAGTGGTGCTTCATTACATTTAGCATATACTTGTGACCCATCATCTTCCAACTGCCAACTACTTTGCAGTAGTTCAACTTCTTCACAGCTCCGAGTAGTTACAGCTGACTCAGTGTATTAACGAAGTTCCAAGAATCGTCAACTACCACTTGTGAAGGAAAACCTCTTACAAATTAGGTGAATAGCGAAAAGGATGTTTCATCCTTCTATCATTCAGGATATTGTTCTTTTTTCGATTTAAAAGTTGTAACAAAATACTTAATATTACGAAGTTTAGACTTTATAAAACAAAGATGTAAATATCTTTTTTGCTGGCAAAATAGATTTTTGGGGGAGGGGGAGAACGACGGTACCACACCTACCTGAGATATGAATCTTTCTAGAATTTATTTTCTTGAGATATTTAGTTGAATATGACCCCCTCATTTGGTGATAAAATAAGTGACATTATAAAATTTATCTATTAAACATTATCACAATAACTTTTGTTTTCTCATCTCATTTAATTAAAAATCAATTTCTGAGTTAATCAAATCGTTTTTTTCTTGTGTAGTATTAACCAAAGTACTTTGAATCATAAGGATTAAATCTTTTCATTTTATTTTATATTTTACATTTACTTTAACTCTTTCTAAAAACGGTAAGAATGAACTTAAGCTTTTTTTATTCTTATCTTTTAATTTACAATGTCAAATTGTCATAAATATTTTTTTGTCTAGAAATTTAGAGTTCGTTCTCAAAATCGTTATATAACGATATATATTTTATTAATTTCATTTGTAATATTAGCAGTTATTTACAGATTTAATGACGGCCAGAGGATTTTCGTCATTTCTCTCGAGATTTCCTCGATTGACTAGACGTACAGCGGCGGAATCCGAGCCAATGTGGGCCGTTGCGGGCCCGCCTAAAAATACATCCGAACGGCCTGCCTGACATTGTGATCCCGAAGCGTATTTCCGAAATTAGCATCGCACTGCACTTAGGCCCGCGGTTATTTCAACTTTCCCTCGGCATTGCAGAGGAAGGAAAAGTGTGGCCCTTCATATGAAAGGCCAGACTTTTATTACTCTTTATAAACATTTCATTTCATTTGACCCTTTGCATGAACTAATAAAACAGACGATTTCACAGTCAAATTTTTCATTCTAAATTGTTTAATGAATACAGGCTCTAACAATTTTATCCTCGCAATAAATATTTATGAAGAGCATTAGACATGCTACAGATGCATGCTACAGATATTTAATATCGCTGTTATTTGGTCTGTAGGAGAACAATTTAACATATTCTGAATATTAAAGAGGTACAGTTATCACCCTTTGCAACTATTGTTTATGTGTGTTACAAGTTGAAACTATATTTATCGACATTTCTTGTTTAATGTCATACACTTTTAGAAATGTGAAAATACCTTTTCTTGCATTCAAATATTAATTGTTAATAAAATTAAAAATATGAATAAGTTAGTTAATAAATTGTCACGAGCACCACATTAATCACTTTGAAATTGTTTTACAATTATTACATTACAATAATACGCTTAAATATTGTAGTGATAACGTTTGTGACAAGAAAGTAAACGCTGTATTTATGTTGGGTGTGATTTGATTGAAGTTCTTTGAAGAAGTAGATTGATCAGACACAGTTGATTTCTTCTTTGATCGTGTTCGTACTTTCGACCCACAGCGAGCTCAAACTATCAAGCTAATGCAACGTAGCGCTGTGCAAGGCGATTGCCCGAAAACTTTCCGATCTCGCACGATTACCTCTTCGTTCTTTGTCCTGAGTGTTGGCCAAATAATGATTGGACTCTATGTGAACCTATCTACTGAGATGAATTCAGTCGTAACTTCCTCTTCTCCTTGACGCCTTTCCCTTTCCTCCAACGTAACGGAATTTTTAAAATAATAGAACTTTCCCAGGAGAATTCGGTCATGCATGTATGGTTTAAACCACCTCCATGTTACCTCCTCTTGATTAAACTTGACACATTTATGTTTGAAGCATTCAAAAAGTAGGTTCTGGTATAATTATCCTAGTTCTGTATGTGCTGCAGCTTTATTGCGCCGTATACGATCATCAGCAAGTGGCGCCTGTGTTATTAAATATAGGTGTCCTCAAGTCACAGCCAAAATCAACAGTAATTCTGTTTCAGGGAAAACGGTCTATATATTTTTCATTAATTTAGGTGTGCGTTTCATTATAATTTTAGCATTGATAATAATTGAATGAACCTAAGACAAAGTGCTGCTCTAATACTTCACAAAAACATCGTTCGGAAAATTTTTCGGAATTTTCAGCATTTTAAATTTAAACGTCGATGTTATAATTCGTGTATTTATCTTTATTTTAATATTGATCATAAAGTATTAAACAAAGATAAGGCAGAAAAAGACAAAATGGAAACCGAAATATGGAAGCACGACTGTTTGTGTAAGTAAAAAAACAAGTATCTCCTTCTTAAATGTTTTTTTTTCTTCCATTGAATGTAACTGAGACTTTTGACTTTTAAGTTTCATTTAGGAATTTCGCTTCTGTCGGTATAAAAATGATAAGAAGCGTGAGCTAATCCCAAGTTAAGGGAAGGCGCGTGCGTCCGGCGCCAGGGGGCGGGGCGAGCGGAGCACCACCGGGCGTCGCGCGAACGGATCTCAGACGCCCCCGCCCCCGCCCGCCCCGCCCCGCCCGCGCGCGTCGCCCACCGCGGGAGGCGCTAGCGGCCGGCGGGCGGGCGCCTACCCGCGCTGGCGACGACGTTAAATCTTTCAAAAAACTTTCACATTGATTGGATTGGAGCCCTCCGAGAAGTAGTTAACGAACTTTTTCGTCGGCGGCCGCCGTTTCGCCGGCGCCGCCAGCCGTGTTACGGCACCGGGCCCCGCCCGCCCCTGCCCGCCGCCGCGCCGCGTCGCCCCAAGTCGCCCCGCGCAGCGCGCTATCTCGTTTATTGTGCAGAGTCTGCATAGATAGCGGCCCCCGCGTCGACGGTTCCTCGCCGGCGTCCACCGCGACGCGCTAGACGCCTCCGCTACGCCCCTCCCCCCCGCCGCCCACCGCTTCCCGCCCCCGTTCACTGTTGGCTGCTGCCCTCTCCGTTCCGACGCCAGCGGGCCGGAGTTTAGTCCCTTGCTCTGGAATTGTCAGTGACTTGCGATCTCGACGTTGTGTAGGTTCCATTTTCCTCGTACTATTACCGTTCCACTGTTTTTCCATCATTTCACCATCATCACTACAGACATCACTCTCACTCACCAGCATCCCTTCAGTTCACTTGACCATTGTCCATGTGTCATCTCAGAGTGCCTCTTCACAGTCGTTGGTTGAATCAGTGTTCCACGCGCAGCTCTTCCAACTACCTCAGATTAGCATTGCTACTCAGTTGTCCTAGCTCTCCAGTGTGGCGCCTGCACCCAGAATTCACTTATGAACTTGCCACTCAATTTCAGCCATATTCCCAACTGTGCCATCGCAATTGTCGTGAATGTTGCTTCCATTAGTCGAATGCCACTGCAATCATTTGAATAACTGCTTTACTTCATCGCTGCTTCAACCACTTAGCTGTCCAGGTTAGCCTGTGTGGAACGTCAATGTCTCTCCATTGCCTCCCTCCCTGTCACAATCACGAATGCGGCCGTCATTGCTGTCGTATACGTCACTAAGTCCCTCTCTTCCGTACCCCGGTCCTATTCAACCCATTCACAAGGCCATATTTGGCTCCACCTCAACTATTCTTGTTCCCTGCCACGGTCACAACCGCCATAACCGTATCCTTATGTCCACCCGTCATCGCAGCCGATAGTTCTATCACCACCATCTACCCCGCTTGCAGCCACCGCTTCCTCCTCAATTGCCTCAGCCATGTCACCCGCACTTCCCGTCGCCACACCGGCCTCCTGCCACCTCCTACTCCACCACCACCTCCGCCCCTCGCCGACCGTTTGTCTCGCGGACGGCGGCGTGGCCGGGCTCCCCTTCCATCAAGCGAGATAATCTCGCCCTTCGTTTCCTCCTTTATTGTGTATTTCGCGTGCCCTTTGTTCTTTTAATTCCTTCCCGAGTCTATTTCTTGAGAAGTCTTCTTTTCCTATTCCGTTTCATGCTGCCCGCCCCCTCTTACTGCGCGTAATCGTCCAAGCGGGGCGGGGCGGGGCGGAGCGGGGTTGATCGGGTCGTGGCCGTTGGTTTATGCAACGCGACGCCCCCGCCCTCTAACTCGCCGCCGCCGGGGGGCAGTGGGCCGAAATGGCGCCTTAGGAATGAAAACGCTTACCTGCCATTTTTCGAACACGCAATTCGAACGAGATATCATTTGCTGAAGTAAATTTGACGTAAAAATAAAAATCAAATTGCTTAAAATAAATTGTCTGTTCAGCATTGTTGGCGTTTGGAAATTTTTTTCACAGTGATTTTTTCGAGTTATTAGCACAAATGTAGCTTTAAAAAAATATTTTACTCAAAATGTCATGTTCGTTTTTTGTAGAGTATGGAAGAAAAAATATTTTTTTAAAAAATTTATATCTTGTCACTTATATCGCATCATTTAACGAGCCGAAATTATTACATTTTAAATTTTGTCTTCTTTATCACTCTATTGGCAACACTATCTCGCGAATTATTTACAATTTCATTGTATATCTCCTATATTGTGACTCGTTTTAGGAAATAGGAGTTAAGTACTTTATTTGAATTCGTTGCCGTGTCTCTTATCGCTCGCAAGAGGGATCAGTGCGCTGTCGCCCGCTCCCCTCTTGACCTCTCGTGGCCCTCGGCCCGCGACGGCCCAACGCAGCGGTTTCGCGCACACAACGGCGACTCTCGCGCGGGATTCTGGGTTGACGCCGCCACGCGAGCGCGTTCGTCGAATCACCGCTCGACGTCGACGAAATAGGCGGTCGGAGCCTTACGGCTCGCTACGATTCATAGTTTACAAAACAATGAAGATGGAAAAACTTGGAAGATTTTTCAATTTTTATTCGTTCAGTTGTTTAAATACTTTTAGCCTGTGAGCCATAGGAGGATAGAGTGTACTCCATCCGAAGGCAACCTGTTTCAACCTCTCTGTGAACCCACTCAGTGAATCACAACCAAACGTTACATTACCGTGCTCGCGGTTAAGGGTGAAAGCAAACAGGATGTATAGTACGTGAAATTTATGGAAGGAGTGTCTCGATCTGATAAATTTTACTGAATGAAAGAGAGAAATCTTATATCAAAGATATATTAAAAATATCAATTTATTTGAAAATTTACTAACTAAAAAAGGAAACTGCAATGTACCTACAGTTTTAGTAATACAATCTAAATTCTATTTTGAGAGAGTACTCTTATCTAGCTTCACCTACAATTCCTCAGTAGCGACTCAGCAGTAGTAGTTAAAGTAGTGTTAAAAAGAGGTTTTTAATGTTTTCGTAATAGAAACAATAAATGAAATCATCCCAAATATTTTTTTACGGGGAAGAGAGCATTCTCCACTGGCATCGCCTCCTCTCCCCACCCACGCCCTGACTTGGCCACCTGGCGCGTGGCTATTCAGAAAAAAAAGCGAGGATCGCACGGCGCTGGAGGCGGCTGCCACCGGCCGAAGGAGGCTTGAACGGCGGCGGGGGCGGGGGTGGCGACGTCCAACAAGTGACGTGAAACCTAATCCGGCGCGCGAGTCAGCTGTCTGCGGGCGACGCCACTTTATTCCGCCCCCGTGTCCGCCCACTACGCCCAGCCGCCACCGCCACCGCCACCGCTTAGCCGGCCGGAGGATCAAGATAGCCCGCAGGACATCTCGCTCTCCGTGTAGCGTGCCTCGCTCTCCCTCTCTTCCCGCCAACTTTCTGTCTTATTAAACGCTTTTTTTTCTGCCTCTCAAATATTTTTTTCTTAGCATTCAACAATCTAATTTATGAAAGTATAAAAATGATATAAGGTCTTGGTAATATATTATTCAGGATAAAATAGAACAGTAAATGTACAAAATTAAAAAAAAATGTTTAATGTTTTTGTTCATTATTCATATATTTTCACCATAAATTTATATTATTTTTAGACTCTTACAATACAATGCTAGTTCAAAATACTATCACAAATCACAGGCGCTGAAATTTGTTTTCGCAAACGGATTGTACATATTTTATCTGTACACACATTATTACACTGCGCTCTTAAGCTTTTCTGATTTAAACTCCTTTAAAATTTGATTGCGTTCCTGTTTCTCGTTTTCTACCATTCTCCCTCATGAGGAGATTCACCCCGTTTCAATGTCCGCTCTCCTCGATCATCTTGGGCCAACGCATCGGTCACACGCGCCTCTCACTCGCATTGTGTATCGCGCGTGCCGCCCGTCCGTTTTTTTCGAATCGCTCGCCGCTCTCAGTTGCGTAAATCCGCATTTACGTTCGCTGTTACGCAGATGGAAATTATTTTAAAACGTTTGGGAATCGCAGCTGCCATCGCTCCATCGGCAGGGGCGACGACCCAACAGTAAAAAAAAAAGCAGCAACAGCGAAGCAGCAGCAGCAGTGATGGCGGCGGCGGCGGCAGCTCCTGTTCATTCAATTACCGCCCCTCGGCGCGGCGCGGCGCCGTCACGGCCGCGTGAAATACGATGCCAAGCGGCCGCCGCGCCGCGCCGCGCCGCGCCGCGCCGCGCGCCCAACGCTTCCTACAGAGAAGGTCGCACTACGAGTGCGTCGCGCCCTTCAAAAACGCCCACTCTTTCGTGTGATTCAGCTTTACTCTCTTTTATACAACCCTCCAACGTTGAGAGGACGCAGAGAAATGTGTGGTTTTTTAAGCGGTTTTGAATCAAAATAAAAAATAAATTATGATATTATGAATACATTATGAATTGCTTAAGGAGAGGATTTGTGATTAAATGTATAGTGTAAATTACATGCATACTTTATTTGTGAAAGAGAAAAAAATAGTAACAAGTGATTTGGAGCATTAATATTGAAGAAATTTTTCATCACAGACCAAAAGCAACAACAAAAACTGTACTTTGACGGTATTCCGGCGGAGGCATTACTCCAGCTATTATATATGTTAAACTGCACTGAGTAACTTTTTTGAAACGTCATTTTTAACATAGTATTTTCTGGTATAAAAGAAACATCGCTTGATCAAATTCAAGGGTATTCTGTTTTTTCGTTGGTTTTATTGAGTAAAACCTTTAAGTACAATTCATTAAATCGAACCACAATTTGTCGTTAATTCCTTCTTGATGCTGGAGAACTCGGAAGAGTGGCAGCCGGGTTCAAGGGCCTATGTGGCTCTTATCATATCTCTTTTCTCGCTGAGGCCTCTAGGGATCGCGCAAGACTGAAAAGATATTCGTCTGCTGCCCGCCATTGAATTGCGATAAGGGGGCAAGGATGCTTCTTTGACTGTTCCCGATTCTAAAAACGTGGTACTCTGTTTCTCCCGTGATATAGTGTTCAAGGAAGTTCGAAGTCGAAGGAATTTGAATATTTGATTTATTAATAGTACTTTCTTATCAAGGATGGGGGTGATCAGGAAATGATATAATAGAAAATAAAACGAATGCATTATTGAATTACAAGATGTGTCGTTATCTTCCCCATCCTTGATCGTATCATCCGAGATTCAAACCAGAAATCCTGATCAGACGTCCGCACATTGCGGACGTAGTGTGTTATGTAGCCTTCGTGTAAGAAATTTCAGGCCAGAAATTGTCTGTTCATTGGTTATGGTTTCATAATTACTGTAAAGGAGTATTACGTTAACGGATTTTTTTCTTTTGGTCGCGAATTGGCCATCTTGAGACCATGCGAACGTGCACCCACCGGGGCTCAGTCATATTTATCGAGGGTAGGTGCACGTAAGTTTTATAAGTGGATCGGCATTATAATACTGAAGCCGCTTTTACACCCAAGGTTGTTAGCCTTGGAGAATGAGGTTAGAATGTAATGATGATGAAAGATGAAATGAACGATCATAAACATACAGAGACACATACAGACACAACCATCCCCGAGGCGGGACTCGAACACGCGATCGTTCAGTTATAGACCGCCAGGGCACTACTGCCTTGGCAATCTCGGCTAAACGGATCGGCCTTAACGGAAATTATTGTTATTATTATTATTATTATTATTATTATTATTATTATTGTCTCTGTAAGTATTTTATAAAACGTGTGGCGCAAATGTGTTTGAGTTTGAGCCAGTGGTGAGGTGTACAATTTTGTCATTTGCTAGAACATCCAATATCTAGGCCCATTTTTGAAGCTACTAGGTGATAGGATATTTGAAATATTTTTCTTTCTTCTTTTCCTAACGTTTTCTTAGTATAATTTCTCCACATTCGTTTGAATAAATATTCTGAACACCTTACGTCTTTTTTGAAATTGAAATTGCAGTAGAATTCTCCGGTTCTTTGATCTTATGACTATGAGCGTAAGATGGAATTACGTTGGAGGTAGGCGTAAAACAAAAATTTATTGGATTGCGATCAATATGATAAGAAGTGTTTCGATTTTTCATCAGCTTGTGAGATATTTTTAGGACTTAAATACAAAATCGAGCGGAAACGCATAACGTTTTAGTGACGTATTTTGTTAGCATTGCATTTTATTTGCAAAAGACTTTAGTCGCTTACTTCTACAGAGCCCCTTGTAAACCTCACAAATAGACACAAAATTTATGGTGTTAAAGTTGTTCGTTTTGGTAAAGGTAGCTGTCGAATTTAATATCCATGGGCTAGGACGGTCTCTCTAGGCCGACAAAAATTTCTCTTTAAGTTTATTTGAACCAAATGTTGTTGTTTTTTATTTCAACCAAAGCACAATATCTTCTTAAAGTTTTCCCATAACGCATAGTAATTAATAGAATCCTGATAACACTACTAAAACTCAGTAAAAGCATCCAAAAATCAGAGCGCCGGGCATGGCCGGAACCGTCATGGGAGGGAACCAGGCATGACTGTAAACCTTCGAATAATCGAGATTCTCAGAATGCAGAGATACGCAGGAGCGCATACCACCGTGCAAAGGAATAGGTGCACACAGTAAAATCACTGAGAGACGGCGCCGTACACCGAATTTGATACGCGAATGTTAGCGATTGCTTTGTGATCTTTTCTCGTTGTTTTATGAACATTTCTCGTCTGTTTTGTAACTGGTATTGTTTAAGAATGATTATGTATTGGTTTAATTATCCAATTGGTCTATAATATTTGAAACGAAATATTTTTATTTTTACTTCGTCATCGCCTTATCTATCGAAAACCGAACGCTTCGCCATTGTTTTATAGCTATTGTACGTGTCATGTGCAGAAATAATTGTATTTGCCGATTGACCGTGGTGTTTCCCGTGGTGTTTCAGAACTCGATCCGACATAACCTGTCGCTGCACAACCGCTTCATGCGCGTGCAGAACGAGGGCACGGGCAAGTCGTCGTGGTGGATGATCAACCCGGACGCGAAGCCGGGCAAGAGCGCGCGCCGCCGCGCCACCTCCATGGAGACGTCCAAGTTCGAGAAGCGGCGCGGCCGCGTCAAGAAGAAGGTGGAGGCCCTGCGCAACGGCCTGACGGCGGCCGACGCCACCCCCAGCCCGTCCTCGTCCGTCTCCGAGAGCCTCGACCTCTTCCCCGACTCGCCGCTGCCCCCGGGCGGCGGCTTCCAGCTCAGCCCCGACTTCCGGCCGCGCGCCTCCTCCAACGCGTCGTCCGCCGGCCGCCTCTCGCCCATCCCGGCCGTGCTGGGCGTGGAGCCCGACTGGGGCGCGCCCGCGGGCCACGCCCCGCCCGCGAACGCCTACGCCCAGGGTCCGCCCGGCGGCTATGGCCCCGAGCAGCTGGCCGGCTCGCTCGCCGAGAGCATGAAGCTGCAGCACGGCGACGCCTTTATGCAGGGCTACGGCGGCGGGGGCGGAGGCGGAGGAGGAGGCGGGCCCGGCGGCCAGGGCCCGCCCACGCCTCAGCAGCCCCCGCCGCCCTACCAGCCGCCGCCCTTCGAGTCGCAGTTCGGCTCGCGCCACCCCGCGCTGCACGCCGCCGCCTCGCCCTACGGCCTCTCGCAGTGCCCCGTGCACCGCATGCAGCCCTGCTCGTGCCACCTGCAGCCGCAGCAGCAGCAGCACTCGCCCGGCGCTGGCGTGTCGCCCAGCTATCCGCAGCCCGAGCCGTCGCCCGACCCGCTGGGCGGGCAGGGCGGCGGGCCGGCGCCGCCGCGCGCGCAGCCGCCCCCGGCGCCCGCGCCGCCCCCGGGCTACGGCCCGCGCGGGGACTCGCCCCCGGCCACCATCATGGGCCAGCTCATGGGCGCGCTCAACAACAGCACGCTGCTCGACGACCTCAACCTCAACATCGAGACGCTGCACGGGGGCTTCGACTGCAACGTGGATGAGGTGATCAAGCACGAACTCAGCATGGAAGGCAGCCTGGACTTCAACTTCCACCAACACCACCACCACCATCACCACCACCACCACCACCCGCAGGGCGCGCCCGGCGCGCCTCCCGAGCACCAGCAGCAGCTGGCGCAGCAGGGTGGCGCGCCCTACGCCTCCGTGGCCACCGGGCCCTCGTGGGTGCACTAGCGCCGCGCCCCAGCGGCGGCCGCGCGGTGAGTCCACATTCTTGCTTCTTCCTTCTCTCGTTCGTCATACTACAAAGTTTCAAAATGAACAATTGCGGGGAAATAACACTCCATATATTATGGGTTTTAGGGGGTCGGGATCGGGATCTCTACTCAACAGAGCAATGAGTATGATGCATCGCATAGATAACATGCCGTTAGAATGCAGGTCGTTATCTTCTCATTACGCTATCAGGAATTAGTCTGGATTGATTGGAGGGCAATTAACCTTCAGAGAAAGCTAAAATAATTATTTTATTGCAAGTTTACGAGTACATTAATTTTTACACTCAACCTATAAGTACTTTGAAGGAAGTAATGACTATTACTTCCATCTAATTCAAGCCATTTTAAGCCTTATGCCCTTGTTGACTGTGGATCTAATTGGCTGACTCGCTACTAGCATTAATACAGATATTAAACGTATGTAGCACACATTTTATTCTACTGTTGTGCATTTTTTCAAAACTTCAAAGAAAATATATATTTTCGCCAGTTTAATAACATCACATTTCACAATTATAGTTTCTTGCACCCTTTCATCTTTTATTAAAAAAATCAAGTCATATGCGTTTGAAATTCCTTTATTTTAAGCTTTACGATTCGTCAGTTCATTCACGTATTTGTAGAAATAGAAGTGGAATTGCCTTGACACGATATTTTCGTGTGCTACAGCACTCACGGAAAGAGTCGAGTGGTAAGTCTGAAAGTCTTCGCTCTCCGCGGGGAGCCCTGGGGGGAGCAAGGATCGTTGTCACTGATGCGGGCTCAGCCGCAACCCTTTTCACTTCATGCCGGAGGGTGAGTGGGGTTGTACGACTTAGCGAAATGTGAGCCCATAGCCCTCTCTCTACCCGTTCCACTTCGTCCCATTCTAGCACTCTCCCCCTCGCTTTGTTGTCCTCCGATATAACTCTCAACCACTCTCTGCCTAAAGCCCCACCGTCCCCAGTTATACCCTCCATGGTTCTATGTTTTCCACTCTCTCTATGTCTAACCCTTCCAAATTCCATTTGCTACACACTGCCCTCTGCATTCTTCGTCAAATGCCTACTCTCTGTCTTCATGCAACGCTACTTTTTGAATTTCTCCTTGTTCTTAAATCTCACTGTGCATTAATAGTATTAACATTAACTTCTGGCGGGATTTGTTAATCTTCATGGTGCAACGTGGTGATTCCGCCCTTTACGACTTTCCTTCACTTCTGAAATCCGTATTCTCAGCCGTAATTACCAGGGGCGTTTCTGACACGTCATTACAATACCAAAATTTTATCGGCAGATTTTGATAAAAGCAAATTAGGAAGATTAACTGCTAGCATATTACTCGCTGATAGTAAATTCTTCTGATTAGGATTGTATCAACATATTTCTTTTCTCTGCTCTGGTTTAGAATAAATATTTTTAGGGCTTTCATGCGGAGCAGATGGTATGGGAGGATTGGGAGCTGAGAGAACCGGGTGTCTTCATTATTAATAAACGAATTAAGAATATATTCATTAGAATTTGCTGTTTTAATTACTTCTAAAGAAAGAAAAATAAATTCAGTAAAAATATTGAGATTATCTAATATGAGACTATGAGATTGTGAGATGTAAATATTTAATGTCACAACTTGCTAACTAATACTAAGAAATTGAGCAGCATTATTTTTTAACTACCATTCAGCTTTCTTAAACTGTTTCTCAAGTCCACGTTTCCCATGTTCCCATGTTTCCCTGTTCATCTACCACGTATCATACATCCCGTTCATACTAGTTCCTCTTTTCTAGTTTTCTTCTATTCGTCTTTCTCTCCTCTTCTACCTCTCCGCCAGTTCTTATCCATCTTTCCTCCAGTCCCCAGCTCTCCGCACTGATCTAACCAGAACCCTCCTTCCAACCCTAGAGCGCCCCGCCGCTACCCCTCCTGCCCTTCCCCCACCCCACAACGTGGAATTCCGGGTCCATCCATCGGCCACGCGCCACATCGCCGCCGGTGGTGCCCCCTGCGGCAGTGCGCGGCCCGCGACGGCGGTGGCGGCGAGGGCGGCGGATTGTCAAATTCATTTAATTTGAGCGCCTGCCGGAGAAAGGCGGTCGCCTAATGGGCTGTCGGCAGCTGATGGGCCGTAACTCGCGGAGCGCGCCAGAGCAGGTAGCGGCGCCGCTTTACGAGCGTGTTTTATCGACCCCGCGGCCCCCGCGGGGCGGAAGCCCGCCTCTCGATCGGCGACCGACGCGTGCCACCGCCTGCTCGCCGCGCGCTCACTCCTTCTGAGGCACTGCCTTAACACCGGTGTAATTAAGAGATTGAGCATTATGGCTCAAGAAATGAGCAGGGGGTCTCAAACTTGACGTTGCAGAAAGAGAATTCGATACATGTTGATAAGATTCAAGCAAATCCAGAATGTTAATTGCTAATGAACAATGATGAAGAAATTTCGTTAAAAACAACAGGGAAGACTTAAAACATTTTTTACTGCTTCTCTCCAAGTTAACATGGAATGTTAGAGGTAACGTGATTGCTGACATTTCTCAGAAATAACTCACTCAAAAACAAGAAATTAAACCTTGATAAGGGGTTATTTCTTGAAATATTTCACCTGGTACCTTTTCCATTTTTTCATGTATTTGCTTACTTTTTGGATGTCCTCACCCAACAGAATTTCTTCTTGATAAATCTTGAAAAATCACTTCAAATTTGTAGTAGAACTTGTGGGATTTGTCTCCCTCATCCTATATTTCCCACAAGTTTCCCACAAGTCTCTTACTTTCAATCAAGGCTAAAAAAACTGTTCACCAATAAACTATTTTTATTTCCTATGTTATCAATATAGATCTTCATCAGTGTGCCAAAATTGCACGTAGTACACATGTACGTTTGTGCATGAACACGGAGACTAGACAGCCTCCCGAGTATTCATTGAAAAAGCCCTGTCCGTTACGAGGGCCGTAACGTGTCCCCGTGGACCTTCACACGCGACGTAGCTCCTGCGGCGGCGACCGCGCTTCTAAGCGGCGTCGCAACGCCCTTCGCCATAAGGCGCCGTGCGCGCCGCCCGTCTCTCCGCCCGCCTCGCCCCCGCCGCCGCCCGTCCACAATTAAGGACGTTGTTAAAACTGATTTTCCGGCCGGCTGCGCCGCGCACTTGTTTTAAATCGCGCCGACAGGGGGCGCTTAATGAGGCGTGCGCCGCAGGCGGGGTGGCCCCGGGGTGTGCGACGCCCCCACCGCCCCCGCCGCCCCGAAGGCGTCTTGTTTTCTGCGCGCCGCCGTCGCCTGCCCCGCCCCTGCCGCCTCCCTCGCGCCGCAGCGTCGATGCCGATACGACCCACCCCGAACGCCTTCGCTGCTACTTCCTCTGCCGCCCACAACATCGTTCCCTGCCCCGCTTAAGACCTTTCTCCCCTCCCGCGTATCCACCCTCGCTTCTAACGCAACCGACCTGCTCTCGCCTCTCCTAGTGATCCCCACCCCTACGATCTTTGTTCGATTCCGCTTTCCGCGTTTTGTCGACCCCCTGCTAATCCCTCCCCACCCGACCTTGTCCTGTCCCCGTCCTCATTCCAGCTACCGCTCCGTATCAATATATTCATCGCCACTTTCAGCTTCGTCATCACCCCCTTCTTTTTACCTCAATTCACGCGCTTGCCTAACGCGTCTTTGGCCTAGTCTGCATTTGAACTCGTACATCTTTTATCTCGTCCCTTCCACCGTCACCGACCTGCCCCCCGCAGTGTGTCCGTCCACTTCGTCATCTGCTTTACCCTTCCCGCGATTATCGAAGAATGTATCCTCTTCGGCTCAGTTTGTGGAACACCGCTGATGTTTGGGCCCAAGCTCCATCCACAATGCGGTCCACCTGTGGTGAGCATTTAGGGCTAAGAATATGCCCTAGGGGCACCATCGCAAGCGAGGCGATGAAAGAATATTACCGTTTGCGATGAGTCTTTCCACTGTCCGACGACAGTCCAGGCGATAGGCTTCAAAACTGAATGGAGGATTTATATTAACGTATATATTTCGATTGACTGTCGGTATTATCATTCCTGAGAGTACAAACAGAGAACCTTCAGAATGTTTGTTATATGTTCTGGAACAACTAACTCGAGGAACACAGTAATTATGGCTGTAGTAATTATAGAAATGATTTGGCACAAAATTACGATTCCTCCATCCGACCACGGTAAGGTAAGAAACCGGACGCCATGAAGCAATTATGTTGGGATGTGTCAGCAGAAACCAAAATTAAGTATAGTCACTCCAACATATAATATCGATGTCGTTCGCCATATATTTTAATAACTGACATAATTTTGTAATAAATAAAATGTCTTCCTGTAGAGGTTTCGTTTGATGTAACATATGAGAAAAAAGCGGCAGACAGAGGAAAGCTTATGCTACTTTCAGTTGTGACAGTTGAATCAATACAACTGAAACATTATTTAACGAAATTGCTTAATTTTCCTGCGTCTGATCACTAATACAAATGTGAATTTACTGAATAATATTTGGAAATTACAATTAAAATGGGTTGGGTAGAGTGAACAAGTCATCCACGTTGCTACCCGGCCCAGCATTGAATTAAGAAACAAACTTTCCATTTTCTGAAATATATTTAACAGATATAAACAGCTTGGTCATTAAGAACAGACAATTTTTCAATTATAAGAACATTTTCTAGTTTTTAATTAATTCAGAAATTGTTTCGACTTTTTTTCTCATTCTCTGCACCTGCTGATAAGTCCGTAGAGCAATAGATCTACCATTGAATGTAGGATAGGGCTAGTTGTGATAGGGTGTAGTGCCGGTGTGGGTTCCTATTTTATTAACAATACTGTGATATTAAATCTGTGGCTCGTTTAACGATGCTAACACGTTTTTTGTTAATAGGAAGCGAAATGTAGCAACCTAGCTTTGTTGTTCCTTTCATTCACTATTCAATCACGTATACTAAAAAGGCAGAGAAGATGTTATACAGCTCATGAAAACGATCGCAGATTACACTTCCCCCCCACACGTCCCATCCCGTTTTTACTGTTTTTTGACAAAAATAAATCACATCAAAACGAAGACATCTCTCTGTGCGATGTGTGGCGCCGCCGGTTGCCCTTGGGCTGGGCTCCACGCGCCCTACCGTCCGCGCCGTCGGTTCGCGTGTGGGGAAAGCGGGAGAGCGCTCGAGCAGGGGCAGGGCGCGCGTTGGGGCAAACAGCCCGCGGCGCCCCGCCCCCGCCCCCTCCGGGGGCTCGGAACTTTCCGCCGCGCGTGGCGTGATCTTCCACGCCGCGACTTCCTGCCTCTGCCCCGCCCCGCCCCGCCCCGCCCCGCCCCGCCCCGCCCCGCCCCGCCCCCTGCCCCTCCTGCTACCCCTGCCCCCTCTGCCCTCCCACCCCATCCTGACCCGTCCCGCCTCGCACAGCTCCACCCTTCCCCGCCCCGCCCCGCTTGGACGATCCACGGCCCACCTCCAGGCCTTGATCGTAACAGGGCCAGAGACAGAATTTTATTTCTGACAGGGGTGGAGGCACGTGGATATTCGGGATAAGAACACCTTTCCTCGCATCATTTTGAGAAATCCGGTAACTGTATTTCCATATATTTCGTCTAAAATGTGTGAAAGACTTCGATATAATTTATTAGCAGTATTTTTAGGTCTTAAAAGTGAAATTATTTTATTTAAAATGTACATCTGCAAGAAGACAATCATAAACTGATGACACCAACTAGCGGGATTATTTTTTAAATTTTATATCAGGAGGGATGTCATCTTTGAAGTCCTCCTTGATACATGCGTGATTCAGATCAAAACAAATGTGTTATTTGATAATATGAATTTTTTGCACGTATTTATATTCAATTTTATATTGCATGATGATGAAACGTAAGATAGGTTTTCTGTCACTATATATTTCAATAACAGTTTTAAACAACATAAAATATTTATTTATTTTTGTTTAAAAGATTAATGCAACTCTTACATTCCGCATCACTTGAGTTATTGATTGACCTTTCCAATTCCATTATTCAAGAACTCTTAAGAATAACCATATACTATAATATTAATTGCAATTTTCAAAAAATGGTTACGTAATCAATTAAAAATATAAGTGTGATAATTACCTTACATTAGTTTAAAACAGCGCTGATATTCGTGCGATGATGTTTTTGCAATCTTAATGTATTTGCGTATATTAAATGGTTACGAAAGAAGTTATTTATTGTATTAAGAACGCGGCAGTCATAAGTTAATGAATTTAACGGTGGGAACTCCAAGAAAATTTAAATCAGTTAAGAAATCACATTTTGCATGTAATGTTTAATTCTGTCACCACACAAAGGGAAGAGAAAATATGCATCCTCCCCTTTTCAAGTCGAGCATCACAGATTGCTCATAAACGCTAATATGCTTACCAGAGACGTCTTAGAGTCGCAATTTAAGAACATTCACGACGCGTACTTAAACCACCATCACCCCCACCTCCACGGTGTTAGGCGAAGAAAGACTCAGAAGTCGACTGCCCTCCGTGCGATAAATATTCAGCGGAGTGGAAACTAAATTTGTCAGACGAGGCTCGTCACTTTATTCTTAATAATTTTGACAAAAGCGAGTACTCTGCGGAGTTGGTTGCTTCTTTCGCTCGGTGGCGGAGGGGAGGGGCGACAGGACCGGGGGGTGGCGGCGGACATCGCGGCGACAGCGTCGTGATGGCTCTTCCGCGAAGGCGTCCCTCGCGGCCTAATTCTCAGCCGCCCCCGACACTAGCGCCACCCCCGCAGTACACTCCACCCTAGTTTTAACCTCCGCACTCGCCGTAGCCGCCACCCCTCGTCCCGTAGGCCCGTCACCCTCATCCTCCCTTTTGCTCTGGCCGCCGTGCTGTCCAAGCAGCCCTCCACGTCCTAGTCACGGCCGCCCCCGTCTTCACCGCCTTCATCGTCCTCTCCACTCGCCCCGGCCCCGCCTCCCCATCCCCTCTTGAACTAGCTAGATGATGTCGCGGGTGGAGCGGGTTTCAAGGTGGAGGGGACGTTCTAAGAGGAGAGGACCGGACAAGCTGTGAGGAAGGAGAGGGGGAGGAGGGCACCAACGTTGGCGGGCAGCAGTGACTGGGACGGTGAGAGAAATAAAGTGCCCCAGCCACTGGGCCCGTCCATGACCCCCTTTTTTCTCTCTTCCCTCGCCGCCGCACCATACCGTGCATTTCTACGCATCTCTAACCACCTCTTCCTCTTCGGTCCCCTGCCACCTCTTCGGTCCATTCCACTTCCAACGCCTCCCCCGCTTAACAGCCGACTCCGCCACCGCCGTCATCGTGCTCGGGGGCGCGAGGGGGAGGGGCTGCGGTGACGGGGAAGGCGTGGCCGGAGCGGCGGGGGCAGCGGGATGTCCTCCGAGATGTCAGTGAATCTGTAACCCTATTAAAACGTTAAGGCTGAGGCTTAAGAATTTAAAAGAACAAACTTTCGCGCGTGTTGGCGTCGCCGGCGTGTCCTCGCCTAATCGCATTCGCCCAGACAGAAATTCAATCTCGCATTTGAGAGGCGCCGGGCGGCGCTGTGGCGGCGGGGCGACCGCCGACAGGATGAGCTGCGGGAGCGACGTGCGCGGAGATGAAGCTAGTTAAAAGGGGAACAATACGAGGAGAAAGACGAAGAAGAGAATTTTGTATTCCGATTTTTGTTGACCGCTTTCTTTTTCACTGAAGATACGCTGACTTGTGATACTTCTATTGTGAATATGGGCGACCTGACTTCAGATTGTTCTATAGATGAACTCGGATATATTGTCATGTTCGATTCTATGTAATTTATTAATTGTTACGTTATTTATTATTTGCATACATTTGATATTGAACTTCTCAATTTACATTTTATATCATTTCTATTAGAGAAGACAAATGCAAAAAGTTTTAGGTGATAATGACGTACAATTTGTATGTTTTTGCAGTTGCAGCATCCTTTCTTACTCAGATCAATTGAGCGTGGAATTATACCTCTTAAACCCCGCCCCCATCTTATGGGCATCTCTTGACCTTGGTCTTTGTATTAGCACTGAATATGGCGTCAGAGGAAGCACTTGGATTAAGATTCGATAACCCCGGCAGAGGTGATCGTCATTGCTGGCTGGCCCCGCCCGCTCTGGTCGCGTCGCGGCTCTCACCGCGGTCCGCTCCGGCCCCGCCCGTGGCCCACCTGTTGCGACGTGGCTCCGCCCGCCTCCGCCGCCGCAGCCGTACGGCACGCCCCCGCCCGCGGCCGGGAGGGGGCGGGGCGGGACGGGCGGGGACAATGGCCCGCCTGATGGTAATCGAGCGCTAATGCCGCGTGTCGCCGTACTGCACCGCACCGGGCGGAGGCGGTGGGGCGGCGAAGGCGGCGGAGGCGGCGGGGTCGGCGGGGCAGGCGAGGGGCGGCCCTGCTATGCGGCACGGATTGTTCGCTGCTGCCGGTGGGGTGGGGGGTGGGGGCATGAGACAATATGTCGGCGACGGGGGCGATGTGGAAGGTTGAGCAGTATGCACTAACGGTGTTCATTGTTGTCGGATGTGCATTATATGTAGCTTCTCTAGTAAAGGAGTAGCTACAGGCTACCAAATACTGAAGATGGAACGAAGACTTTAACATGATAAAAAACTTATTGAGATTTCCAGCTATCGAATGTAATTTGGTGTTTGCCCGATATTCATTGATGAACTCTATTGAAAGAAAACATTTATTTGAGTATTGAGATATTTAAAAAAATATCGAAAATTTAAAAAAATCGCAAAAATAAAGTTTTGTTACACTCTCCTCATTTCTGTGTGTTTGCCTGTATTATAGGTTGGTTAATTCATGACATATAGACAAAAGCGATTACAAAGTTGTGTGAAAGACTAACTGAATTTGAAGATTGGGAAAGAAATGGAATATACTGCGACAAGTGATTATGGCAAAGAACACGGTACTGACTGTGTGAGCATCTGCATTCACTAGGAATAGATGCAGTAAGTGATAAAACATGACTGAAATAGAATCAAATATTGAAATGTTGATGGCGTTTGGAGTTGTCGAACGCGTGTATTGAAAATAATCCCTTGATGCCAATGGGCGGTTAAGAACGAGAGGGTGAAGTGCCGCGTCAATAGCAACCTACGGTTTTCAGATATCTAAGACGTAAAATAATTTTGTTGACAAAAAACAGCAATTCAAAAGCACGTGAAAGGGCTCTTGTCTTTTAATTCTTCGTAGAGTATATATACTAAATACTGCTGATAGATTAAAGTCTCCTCGGTTTTGTAAACATTTTTAGCTTTATGCTTCTTTTACGAGCAAGCGTTTCAACGCATCTGGTTCTTGTTTCACTCAGGAGCAATTTCGAAGTCAATATTACAAAGTGGCACGCTGGTGGAAATTGAAAATATTTAAAATTGTTTATATTTTCGAATATGTCTGTTTTTATTTTTGAGATGTGAAGAATGTGTGTATTTAAGCAGCTACTTTCTTTTTAATTTTATAGTAATATACCTTAATGTAATAGGGTTGTATCGTTCTACAGTTCAGTTATGTTCTAAATATATTTTCTTATACGTGCATTACTTCTGTACCCATTAAATTAAATTCGACTCATATTTCCGATTATTTGGAAATATCGGATTCGCGCCAAGAAGCCCGCTAGATATCCGCCTCCCACGCACCCACGCGAACGAGGGCCACGACGACCGCACTCTTCCCCTCCCCTCCCCTCCCCCCTCTCTGGCTCCCGCCCACTCTCTCTGCGCCTCCAGGCCGCCTGCGCCGCGGCTGTTTGGGCGCCGAGTTTGGAGCCCGGTGGGGCCATGAATGTTGCATGAGGGGTGAGGGGTGGCGCGGTGGGGAGGAGGGTGAGGGCGGCATCCCCTACAGCCGCCACCGCCGCCACGGGCGCCGCCGTCGGGGCGAGCATCTCGCTTGATGATTGATGCTCGCACACTTGCCACCTACAAGCCATCCATTAATTATAAAGCGCCACAATCTTAACACGCGAAGAAAGATGGGTTCAGCAATTTGCTTTTACTCCGAGCATTTTCCTTCCTTCCACAACGTAATGGGGAGGCGGAGAGAAGACCTTCCTGCGCGCTTTTTTCTCCGTCTCTTCTTACGGAGCTCCTGTTTCTCGTATACAACCGTTTTTGCGTGGTCGCCCCCGCCGCCGCCGCCATCGGCCTCTTGCCGTCGGCTGCCGCTTCTTGGCGCGAAGGCGCAGGCGGTGCTGAAAGGAGGCTGGAGGTGGAGGTGGCGCTGGCGGGGCAGGCAGTGGGGGCGTTTGTTGTATCGATGGAGGGGAAGGCGTTCGCTGCGGAAGTATCGCGGGGAAAGGCTGTCGGCAGGCAGAAATGCCGATGACGGTGGCGTTGGAAAAGAAACGTCAAGAGCTATGAGGGTAGGAAAAGTGCGGTTGGTAACGAAGAAAAGGATGACGAGAGTATTGAGGATTGCTGGGAAGAATGCGATGAGTTTTTCAAGGCCAGCCTGAGCTACGGAAATGTTACGAGTGAAGTGTGTAAATGTGGAAATGATCAGAGCAGTGGCGGTACGAGACGATAGGCAAGGACGCTTCAGATGGCGAAAACACGGAAAATGATAGAATGCGACGACTGCAAGGAGACGGAATACGATGCAATATTTGAAGAGTGCTTCGGTAATTATATTCAATGAATAAGTAACACGGCGAACTAGGACGATGTGTGTAATTTTCGGTTACAGAGAGACGCCTGAAAGCATTGCCCCCGAAAGTAAATGCTACTGGTTAATCGGATGACAATCGAAACGTTGGCAAGTATCTCTAAGACGCGGTAGCTCCGACAGCCACTCAGTGATACCGGTCTCGGAAGTGTACATTTTAATCGGACGACGGGCCTGAAATGACTACCTGGCTGACGAGCGCAAAAGGGTGGCGAAGGGGCTCGGGGTACATGGCGAAGACATCGAGAGTGACGAGTGGAATACAGATGGCAAGGGCAAGCACGAGAGGGCGACGAGGGCCGACGAGGGCTGACGAGGGCCGACGGCCGAGAGGGAGGCGAGGGCGGAAGCAACGAGGGCGCTGAAGCGAGCATGGTGGTGGAGGCGCCAAAGACGGCAGCGCAGCGTGGCGCGCCCGCCCTCGACGCCTCAGTTTCCATTAAAGTGCGCGGTTTTCTTGCATGCGCGCCGCCACCGCAGGCGCCGCCGGCAGCGCCGGTGATTAGCTGAAGGCTTTTAATCAACTTTATGTCCGCCGCGGGCGCAATCCTGCTGCAGCAAACCGGCGCAACTATCGCCCCCGCTCCCGCCCCCACCGCCACCCCTGCCCCTGCCCCTGCCCCGCCCCCTTATTCACCCATGCGTAAGCCGTCTTCTTGCCGCTCATAGTGACCTGCAACTTGTTACAATTTCCTGCTTCAGGCAAACCCTCTTTAAACGATTCACTGATCTTGTTACGAAAGATGCTACAACAATGTTCGCACATCATTTTAACGAATATTCACTAATTTTTATATTATTACCGTTATCTTTCTTAACACGTTAACGATGACTAACTTGTGGAACTGACCATAATTCGTTCGTGATGCTTAAAAGATTTGGTAATGTAAAATAACTTGTGTTCAAGAAAATATTTTTGAAAGCAATTGCAATAGTTCATTTCCTTTCATGCCACATTATTTATTTGAAACGGTTAAACTATTTTGCATCTTATAGACTTTAGATGTTAATTAAAATACAGCACATTGTATGGAACATTAGACTCCTAAACTGATTCCGTTTCGTCTAGTGAAAGACACATAGAGAATTACACTAAAAATTAAATATTATCTGAGATGAATGATGTTGGTCGTTCCTTGAAATCTTCCGTTTTAGTCCTTTCCTTTCAGAACGTGATGTATAAGTTATGAGATTGTAAACAAAGAAGTGAATCGATTGAGTCGAATTCTCGCAGGGCTATTGCGATGCAGGCGTAACTCGGGCGTGCTACGTCATTGCGACCGGCAGGCACGCCGCGTCTATTTCCGTCCCGTTGACTTAATTTATCGGTCTCTTACGCGGGCGGTGCTCGGCGATCGCCGCGGGAAGCAAATTATAAATCGATCCTTTGTGAATCCCGTCGCGGGGCGCCGCGGCGCCGGCGTCGAGGGGGCTTCTCCGCGGCCAGGAAGCCTCGACGGCGACGCGCCGTGGAAACTCTTTGAAATTTGTGCGCGACGAGGCAGAAAGCGCGCTTTTCTTTTCTGTTTTCCTTTTTGTACTTTTTCTTTTCTGCGCCGTTCTGCGCAGGGGCTGAAAGCTTTCGGGAACGCCACTCTTTAAGGAGAGCCGCACATGATATCTCACGGTGATGGTTTTCTTAGAAATACCCACTTCTGCGTGCACTTGTCTCAAATCTGTCACACTAATTTCGATTTGGTTTTTACAAAAATACACCGTAAGTGAGTTTCTTTAGCAAACTTTCACGAATTTTAGCAGTAATTGAACATTTTTATTTATCTATTTGATTTTTTTTCTGGTATTATAATTGTTGCTTAACTTAAATATTACATTTGTAATACCCAAATGAGAGTCGATCATTGCATTCAAAATGAAATTAAATACTGATCTATATCAGAAAACTCACAATCTGCAAATTGTAACAAATCACCAAAATGAATTCATAATTTGAATCCATATTTTGTAAATGGAAACGACATGATTGGCCATTGTAATATATGATGACGAAAAAACCTTACCTAAACACTGGACATTTTATTTCAGTTTTTGAAGAGTAAATGATGTTTCATAACTTGAAAATATCTAGTACAACAGTATTAAAAATAAATGCTTGTATTTGTTATTTGAATTTTCTTAAAGTATTCACTGAAATTTTGAAATAATAAAGCAGTTAATAATTAAAACGGTAACATCACTTATAATTCAGGGTAAACATATGTTTTTGTCCCATTCGTGGACGAAATTTATTAATGATAGAGCAATGTGTACCGAAGAATTCTATTTTCCATTGTGACATATTTATATAATACGCACGTAATTTTATTTTAACTATTAATATATATTTTATTATACATGAGCGAACAGCTTCCTTAGAATTTTCTTATAAATTCTCAGAATGGGAATTGGCCTTCAATGTTCGAAATCTCTGAAAGTTTCATAATAATTGGGCGTTTGCTTTCGACTGCCGCGTAAGTGTCGCGCTGATGTGCAGCGGGGATTTCCCGTGATTTGCGGGCTGACTCAGAAGTGGAAGGCGGTCCTGCACTCCCAGCTTCCGTCTTGGGGCGACGAGAGAGGCCCCGCTCACGCTGTCTGGGACGCCCCACAGGCGTGGGAATTCCATCGAAATCGCAACGCAGGGATGTATTCATTCAGTTGCGTTGCGAACCATACATCCAGTTGCGTTATGCTGAAAATGGACCGTATGTTAGCTTACAAATACCAAAACTAGTGCCGGCGAGCGTAATGGCGACGCATCCCGGGTCAAGCATACCGGTCACAGGGAGATACTAGGTTCGATTCGCAAGGTGTCAGAAATAACATGATGTGCTTAACATCTGTGGGTTTGGGACACCTACTGGAACCGGAATCCTAGGCCCAGTGGTTGCGTACTTTTCTCGATTTCCCTCATCACTTCCAGGCGAATACCGAAGCAGCACCAGCACGGATGACGAAGCACGCGCGACGTTTCCATTTCCTTCTCGGGGAAGAGGCCTTGCAGTTCAGCGTCACTAATGCTACGACATACAGATGTTTACAAATATCATACGTAGCTACCCTTTACAGCTCATTTATGCAAGTGTAATTCACGTGATCCTATAAAGATTATTGATTAGTGCGACGATCTAATGCGCAGTATATTCTGCTGTATAGTATATTGAACTGTGTGATTTATACTTCCGGTGTTCTATCTCGCATTTATTTTGTAGTTAGTTTTCCAAGTTTTTTATAATATTAAACAATTATTGAATATTTAAATAATAATTCAATTAATATTTCAGTATTCAGTGAAGATGCGACATTTCTATGAGTAAATCAGCGCAGCAACTCTTACAGCCTTCTATTTACGGTATGCAATGAAACTTGTGAAGAAGAGGATGACCCATTATTTTTACAGCCACTCAAACTTTTCTCAACCTCAACCCCATATGAATGTAGCCACCATTATCGTAACACTGCCAGCATCATTGCCAACACAACCTCAATCACTTTCGACACAACCACCATCCAATCACCAACCTGTCAAATTTCCCCTGACAATAACCAACTATGTAACTATCACTGTGCGAACAAGATCAGCGAAACTCCATCAAGAAAATCATCACTACCTGTGCTGCTGCTACTACTACTACTCGAACCACTTAAATTTCAATGACCTCTTCTCCTACTCCGTCCCCAACATCGCCGCCGTCGCTTCCGCTGCCACACACGTCATCACCATTCCTTCCGTCACTGCTGTCTACGCTACCGCCGCCGCCGTCGTTCACTGACAAAATACGTCCCCGGACAGGTCTCGGTGGCGGCGGCGACGCGCACCCGCGGATAGTGATATATCGACCCTGTCTGCGCCGGGGGACCGCCTTCACCACCCGCCCCACGCCCTCTACGTGCCACTCCCCTGCCCCCGCCCCCTCCCCCGCCACAAACCCCACCGTACCCCGGGCGCGTCTGGCGCGCATGAATAACTTGTTCCATCAAATTCTCATCAAGACTTCGCGCGAGGAAGTAAGGGAAAAGTGCTTTTTTTAAATTAATTACTTCCAACAACTCGGTGAATATTCTTGGGCGCGTAAACACGTCGTTTAATTCACACTTCGCGGCGGCCGCCGCCGAGACTGATAGTCGCCCGGGACGCCACCCTCCCCCTCCGCCTCCGCCGCCACCGCAGCCGCCCCAGCAGGAAAGCCTCCGTGATCGGTGCCGGATTTTGGAATTAATCCCCTATGAGAAGAAACGACGCAAATCCAAGTCCTTTGACCCACAGGAAGCGGCTGTCTTCCCAGCCTCCGTTGCTTCCGTCAAGTTGTAAAAGGATCTAATTTTTATTTTCGAAATATCTCCGTTCATGAAAAACATCCAGCACGTGATGTATAATGCTCAACTGTGTGCTCAAGGTCGACCAGATCAGTGAACAGAGTGGGGTTTTTGGAATTTATCTCCTCTGAGGAGGAAAGAGTCCTGGGGCTGATTGACCTACAAAAAGCGACCGTCCTTCCGTCTGTTTCCGTAAAGGCCAAAATCTCTCTGTATTTCTTTTTTAAAGACGTTTGCTCATTCAAATCACCTAGCATGTGATGCGGATCGACCAAACTAGTTGCTCTATTCACCGTGAACAAATAATTTTGTAATTCGGTCTTTCAGAGAAGAAACGTTCGATTCAAATGGTGCCGACGACTGCAGTGACGTTAGAAATGACATAAGATGCTACTCCTTCAATTTTGCTTAAGAATTTCAATCGTAAGCAACGTTTTTCTAATTGATACTTAGCTAAGAATATTTCTTTAAAACAAAACATCTTTGTTTCATCGTAGATGTAGACTATGGTATGCGTCACTTCTGCTGAGAGATTTTTTCCTGCTTTCGGTCACGTACGTGGCCTGAAGTTACTTACCTTTTCTAGTTTGTCAGGACAGTTTCATCATGATATTACATTTTGGGCGACTCACATTGGAACGACCAAAGCACTCGTTTGTTGCCTCATTTCACTCGAATTATCCGTGATTTTATGGAACGGTGCAATGTTTGCTTGGCAGGGAACCGTGTGATAGATTTTCGCGATATCATTTTAATTCATATGCAGGTTTTTCCATCATTTGCTCTTCGACATAATATGTCGTCATTCTCAGTCCCTTGTACTTTGCGTTGTCACAGGATCCACGAACATCAGGCGAACATGATCGTCATGCTCACATAATTGTCCAAAAACAGTGTGGAAGTATTACTGTATTCGAAGAATGTCCAAAACATTTCATTTGAACCACTTGAAATTCAGAAATAATCATTTTCATTACTATAAAAATATTCGTTTTGAAGGACGCGATACAATCATTCAGAGAAAATAGCGAGATTGCTTAACAATCACTGAGCGATTCCTGTTTCCTCCCACATTTAATAATAGTATGCAAACAGTTCCAGGCAATTCCTACGTATCTTACACCGAATTTATTGTTATTTCTGATGTTTGAAAAATGTCTTCGTATTCTAACCGGCGGTAACATTCTGTGCTGTTCCAAAATGCGTATTTGCCCCAATGCGTTCGTTGTTACGCAATGGCCGGGGGTGAAGATGCGCGAGGGCCGTGCGTGGCGGCGGTTGGGTAACGCGCCTTCGAGGTGTCAACAGGGCTGCGGGGGGAAAGCGGCCGACGACCGTCCTCCACCTTGCGACACGCCATGCGTTACGCACCCGCCGCCTGTTTGCGCCGCCCCGTCCTTCCCCTCCCCTCCCTTCCCCGCTCGCCACGATTTTTTGACAAACAGCTAAAGCAAATGCATAAATGGACACGTATGGACGCTGTATAATGGGTATATTCTCAAAAAGTTGCACATGTTAAGGTAGTTGGGTTAAGTTAGCCCAGCAAATAAGTCTCTAAGTAGACTCGTATTGGAGTCTACGGCAAGACTCCAAACTTCGGTCTCCGCGATTAAAATAAAATATGTACTGAGGTAAGCCGATGCAAACTTTCCAACGCATTTTACACCGAAATACAGATTCTATCCGTCTTGACTCGCTCCCGTCGTGTAACTACTCGTAAAATATTTGTATTTAATTAAAAGCTGACCATTACACACATGTTCTATTTATTCATATGCCTTAGCTTTGGTAGAAAAAACTTCGCGGTCCGCCCTCTCCGCCCCGCCTTTCTGCAACCCGTAATAAGCTGACGTAGCAGTTGGGAGACTTGCGCACATTTGCAGTGTAACCTCACACGATTCAAAACCGTCGTGAATACTGGTAATACTGTACATCTGAAATGGTTCCTGGCAATACTAAGCATTACTTTAATAATAATAATAATAATAATAATAATAATAATAATAATAATAATAATAATACTGGACGAGATGTTCAGGTGTACAAGAGTGGTATGAGAAGGTATAAGTTAATATATTGAATGACTGAATATTGATGATTAAAATGAAAATGTTGTAGTATTCATTTCAATTATCAATAAAAATGACATGAATTTCACGTAGATATAATTCTTGCTATACTAACGAAAAACATGTTATTCTCATTGACTCCTTTTGAAACTATTGATGACTATTAAATTCTCGCTTTGCCCCAGTTATTAGTCAATATTTCCATTGAACTGTAAAAAAAGAAAACGTTTCGACGATCGTAAAACTTTAAATGTCTTGCAACACGTTACAATTTAAAACAACCTTTCCCTTTTCTAAAAAGTATTGGTGTTAAAACGAAGTTGATCCAGTTATAATTCGTTTATTATTCTGCTTAAGAACGCGCTTCAAATTAATAAAAGTGAAAATCTGAGTGCTATTAACGAGTGACAAAGATCAAAACAACCCAAAGCTCTGAGATATCAAGGACATTGTAGTTCATAAAGCAATTGAGGAGAAGATTACAGAATCATATTAAGTTCATCTCTCTCCTGATTCGAATTGCGTGCTATCTGTGGAGGTTGCGAGGAGCTAAGATGTTCCATTCCAGCAGCCCGTCGCGAATGCTTCCTCGCATGGAAGACGTCGGTCGTGGACGGAAAGAGCATCATTAGCATCCGAATTGCAATTAAAAGAGTCCGAGATGGGCGCCCCATGCGAGAAGGAAATCGCGTCGCCCGCGGGGGCGGGGACCGGGGTTCCGGGCTGCGCTCGTCCTGGACTGTCGCCTGCACTTCACTTTTATGTCGTCCAGTCCCATCTCATTGCCGGCAGAACAACTTTCTTTTTTTCCTGGCGCGCTTTGTAAACTCTCGTTTCTGATGCTTGCGACTGCATAGCCGCGCGGTAAGTGCCGTTAGATGCGGGCGAGAGTGCGTTCCACACGGCCGTTTGATTATTGTGCACAGTGGTTGTCAGAAGTCGTCAAAGTCTAACGAATCGCGGGAATTCAAACATTTCGTTTACAACTGACTTTTTCTTTTTCAATCCTTGCCTTCTTTAGCTTCTTTTCGAATGAATTTTCTTTATCGAAGGCTAGGAATGAATATACGAAACAAAATATTCGATATGTATTAACAAATAATGGTTTAAACATTTCAACAGCTAACAATTTTAATCATTTGTTAAAACAGTACACGGTAGTTTTGTTTAAATTTTATATGTGGCATATGTGGCTCTCTTGCTGCTTGTGTAGCAGGTATGAGTTGCTGAAAATGTGTGACTTTCTATAATATTTGGAAATTTTAAATGTTTCGATTACTCTCCTACTACAGAATCAACCACATCCATTATTTTTTTGAATAAAAATCAATGATCAATTCAATACTTTTGCGTGCAGGTTACTGTTTAAAAAACTCGTGCAACCAAAATCAAAAATTTAAAATTATTTATAATAATAATTTAAAACTTTTTTCACTGAAATTTAAATGTGCAAAATAGTTTGATTTGTGAAAGGATAATTTCCGCATTCCTTGAACTGAAAAATTCAAATTTCATTGGAAGTTAAGATCTACAACTCTTAGACTGGTTTGAAGGGTTGCAGAACAGGCGATTTATCTCACGATTAATCTCCTCTCTACATTATAAATTACATAGCAGCTTCAGGTTTTGATACAAGCAATTTATCACTTGTTCACGCATTTTGTATTTTCAATTGTTTGTAACGTCAGTAAATTACGCAAAACACTATTGTCTTTATGTTGCTTTGTTTCTAAGTCCTTATACAATGTAAAAATGCAGTACCTTGAAAGTTGTAAGTCACTTAATCACTTCTTACATGTGACAGTAATTGATCTTAGAGAACTAGTAATTCATTATCAAAGATCTCATTCTTTTCTTTTATTGGAACGTTTCACGTAGGTTTTAAATGTCAACTTCCTTTTAAGCATTGAACTTGATTTCGAAAAGAGTTTTACAATCAAATCCTTTCCTTGAGGAAAACAAAAATACAAATAAGAATGTTGATTTGTTTGTGTTGAAATATTGTATATTTTAAAAATGTCTATAAATTGCGGTTGCGAAACACACAATGAAAGAAACTTGAACAAGTTCTGACTGCAGGGACAATGTGTACGAGTACCTATTGTCATCTCATTACTTTTTATTAAACACAGCGGAACCTGTGGATTTACTGAGAAAACTGTGAAAATTTCAGTACTTTTCATTGGAATGCACTAACCCTAAAATATTAAACGCAATCAACTTTCGGGGAATTTATGATCAGAGAATTATTCGAAAACAATGTTATGATCATTCTTCATTAGGTTATAGGTTTTGCATATTCTGCAATAAATTATATTGGAAATCTACTAATATACGAATCCAACTTAAAATAGTATATCAAACTTGAAACATGCATTTTAAATTAAAAACCATTAACATACCATCCTTCCTAATCCAGCCCTACCCACTCTTAACTCATTTTCTGGGGCGTTCCACCCTCCCTCATCCCGTCCCATCGCCCCTTTTCACCCTGTGAGGAAGCGCTTCGCAGAGAGATAAACCTCAGTGCCTCCCTCAGCGCCGGCGACTGCGTCTTTCTTCCAGCGCTCTGGAACTGAAGCGTCACTTGCCATGCACGCGCTGCGAATCATTTTCGCTGCGCGCGGACGGCGCGGCGTGGGGGCGGCGCTCACTGGGCCACACGAGTTTAAAAGATAAAACAAATAGAAATAAAATCATATCAAAACACCAATAAAATGTGCGATATAAAAATAAATGCAAATGAAAGTTTACAAAAATCACCGGAATAAACATTTGGATTTAAAATCAGTAATTGGAAGGAATCATTATTGAAGAAAGGAATGCTTTGCCGTCAAATTATTAATTACAATAAAATATAAATAATTTTAACTATATTTAAGTACTCGGATTATGATAGATACATGGTGGCACTTTCGCAAAGTTAAAATTGCAATTCTTGAAATTGCTGTAAACTAGCAGTGTGGTCTCAAGTATTACTAATTTGTAGCACTCTTTATTCAACGTTTAAAATTGAAGTATTGTTGCGAGTTATATTTGGGTAGCACTCCAGTGAAAAAAAAAGTAACCTTGAAAAACGTAATGAAAATTAATAGGTTCTCATTTCATGTATTATTATTTCTTTTCGCTTACATTACACGTTTGAAAGAAAACGCGGTAATTGGGAGTGGCGAAGAAGGGATTTGTTTGCGCGCGGGCGCCGCGGTGCGGGCCCACTGGGCGGCGGGGGCGGCCGGCGCCGCGGCGTCGCGGGCCGCGCGGCCGCATCCGCCGACGCCCGCTCTATGGCCACATAAAAAGACCATTCTGCGCGATAAGGTGCGCCGGCGCCGGCCCCGCGCCGCCCGCCGCGCCAGACGCAACCCGCATAAAAAAGAACAGAGTCAAAGGCGGAGGATAATAGGATCCGCTAGCGACTTCTCTCGAATATCGCGCTCAAGTTTCGCCTCGCCCCTCGGCGACGGAGGCGGCAACGGCAGCGGCAGCGGCGGGGGTGCGTGTGTATGTAAATTTATGTGTGCGTGGGCGGTGGCTCCGCGCCTTGAGCCTTGGAGCGCGGGCGCTGGGTCGCTGCCCGACTTGCGGGGACCGGGGCGGGGACGAGGGGCGGGGCGCTGACTGGCGGGCGGGCGGGCGGGCTCTGCGCGCTGGGCGATCGCCCATCGCCCAAGACTGCGCTCGCCCCGGCGAGCGGGCGGGCTAATAGGACGAGGGAGGCGGGGCAAGTGAATGAGGATAGCGCTGGGCGAACGACCAAACTACCCGGCGCGGAAGCGAAAGAGTAGGACGGAGAGGGAGAGAGGATTGCTGGAGAGGGCGCACTGGGGCGGCGAAAGAGGGTGGAAGGGCGGAGAAATGGGTGAGGAACTTGTCGCACGTCTGTCGTCGTGCGTAGTGCGATGACCGATTCCTCTTTATGAGCAGTTGGGGCGCTGCGGGGAGGGCAGCGCTCGGGGCGATTTTGGCTCGCGTTCGACCTCTGCCGGGAGGTTCGGCATAATGTACCTCATCGTCTTTCTTCAAAAGACTGAACGAGATTGTGTCAAGAGAGAACTCTCTGGCACAAACTGCTCGAATAGGTTCGAATTGAGACTTCAAATTTGACAATCAAGTGTCCAGGTTGTTATTCAATACCAGAATAATTTCAGCATATACAATTTAGATTCGACCAGAGTTAACACATTCGATCAGAATTAACATAAGACACCATTTCTACAGTACAGCTTTCTAACACGTTTTTTTAGATTAATCTGGGTACTAGAAGAGTCGAATACACTCGCCAGTTTTGATGGAATGTTTAATGAATTAGTCACGTTTATTTTATTTTTTCTAGATTCGCCACTTATTTTCCCCACCTTCTACCTACATTATAAGCTGTGGATCTACAATAAGGAAGCGGAAGGGCAATTCGAGATGTAGCATCATCAGAAATATTACTCCAATTTCATCCTCGAGAAATTCTTGTCGTGTGTTAGAACATTTCATCTGCGAGTCGATGACTCGGAGAAAACATGGGAGAATGCGCACACGAATTGCCTTCCGCGGTGAGGGGGACTAAGGGAGAAGAAAGGTTCAACCATAAACTAAGCCAGGCAATTTTCCTTTTTTATTTGTTACGTTTATCTCTCTGTCCTTCATTTTCTTATTCTAAGTTCTCATCTCTCATTGTATAAAATAAACTCTCACACCCCACAATATTTATATATATTGATAAATCAAGGCTTAATTCAAGGCTTTTATCATTATTAAGTCAGTTTTTACCAAACAAAATATCAAAGATATAATATAAATTTTATGATATCCCTATTGACCGACAGACTGTTTTTCATTGTAATTATTAATGAACATGTTCCCATCTCATTAACTCTCACATTCGCTTGGGTATGTTACAAAACATCTTAATTAAAATAGGTTTCAGTTTCGCTGGAAATAAAGCTATGGGCTACAATTGGATAAAACAGGCTACAAACTATTTTTAAATCAATAAAAATTACTATTCATTTCAAATCTTTACGCATTACATTGCAATTATTTTATATTTTATTTCCTGCCATGAGGTCAACCGGGATGCCGAATGGAGCGCTGCGTGATTCGCAAACTCGAACCGCGGAGAGGTGAGAGAGAGGATGAGCAACGCGAGCAGATGAGGGTAGGGGTGGGGCGTGGAATGTGTGGAGGCGGCTACGTGCGGGTGGGGAGGCCACCAGAAGCGGGGAGAGCAGGGAGGGAGTCGGACGATCGGGAGCGAGCAGGAGGGATGGCATGTGGGATGGTAGTGAGCGATGGCGGAGCGGCGATCGAGAAAAAGGATTGGCTCGGGCGAGGACTAGCAAAGGCGATAGCACGGAGCGGCACTAACAAAAGAGATTGACCGGACCGGGAGCTAGCGAGAGATTGCCTGGGGCGGGGACTAGCTAGCGATCGCCTGAAGCGGGGACTGGCAAAAGAGATTTGCCTGGAGCGGGAGCTAGCAAAAGGGACGGGCTCTAGCCAAGTGTGGTGGTGGTTGGCGACGACTGGGTGGTCGGTGAGGAGAAGCAGTGGAGTCGAATGGTGGCGAGGGGCGGCGGGAGAAGCGTGCAGGGCGAGGAGGGTGCAGCGGGGAGCGGCGACGCGGCGCGGCGCGGCCCTCGCGCGCAGATGACAAACGCCGGCCACGGCTCATTTGCGCCGTGGCCCGCGCCCCATCAATCTCCCCCGACGCCGCCGCCGCCGCCGCCGCTCCCTCGTCACCCTCTGCCTCCCCCTCCCCCTCCCCCGTCTTCGCCGCCCGCGCTGCCTTTGCATGCGACGCTAGACGCGCAGCGGTCTTGTTGCTCGCCTGGCCTTGGCTTGGGCTCTAAGTTGCTGCGAATCGTTTGCCCTACCTGTATTGTTCGGCGTTGATTTGAAAAACCGTTCAAAGCTTCTTCTACTTCGTCTCTCGCTTTCCCATGTGTTTTTAGTGTAGTGTTGATTGATATGCGTTGCCAGATCTCCACTTCAAACAACTCATTGCGTGGCAGTCCCTTCTCTGTCCTCTTGATCTCCCTTTGCATGATTTCATTCGGGAATTTCTTGCCACACTACCTCCATTTCTTCGGATATAATGCGAAATCAAATTTAATTACATATAATATTTTTAGATGTATCGATTGCATCGTTAACTTCGAGATTTGTTACCGATCCCACTGCTATAGTCTTTTATTAAAGTGTACGCTGGACTCCATTCATTACACATTTGTCAGTCGCCCATACATATATCTCTTCTTTCTGATGCATTTTCTAGATTTTCATTGAATATCGTAAAATGCATATGCGATAAAAAAAAATCTCATCACCTCGAAGTTAAAGATTATATAATTTCAACACATTCACAAATTTCATTTGAAGATTTAAGCCGAGCTCCACTGCAATCAGTGGTTACGCAAGGGCGGGGGGGGGGGGGGGGGAATCATGGAGCTTCACCTCAGCCCTCCAGAAACCGATGACACTATTCACAAATGTAGTTTTTCTAAATTCCGTTCGTATCTAAAGTCAATAAAATCACAGTTTAATCATTCATTCATGATTGTAAATCAACAAATCAATTAAATCTTGAATTCAACAAAAATCAAAAATTTTAGAAGCAAATATAAACTGGACACTGTATTTATACTATCTCCATACAAAATCCTGATTGCGTCAATGATTATGACAAAACACTCACTACATTTCGTTTCTCCTGCTGCAATATCATCTTATAGTACTAACAACACACATTTTTTGAACTGTTTTGTGACGATATCATGAATGTCTTCCTCATTGTCCGTTCTGTGTTAAATATCGGTGAACTAATTATAAAAATTGCGGTTCAGATCATTTCGCATTTATCTCATTTCATTCTGCATTTGTATAATTTCTAACAAATATTGCTATTAAAAATTGATGTGAAAAAAGTCATGGTCTCTAGAGAAACTAGATATAATCACAATTGTTTGAAATATATAAGTATGTAAAGTACAGAAAACTTATTCTCCTTCTTTTATTCAGTATGCGTTGTTATACATGTTTTACTACAGTAAATATGGAGGTTATCAATATAATCGGTAAGCAGTAAGATGAGACAATTATCGTTATATCTTAGTCACCACTGCCAACAACTGCTGTTGTGAATGTCATCACCAGTCCCACCTTACACTGACGATATAAACACAGGGTAAACCTCATTAAAAGGAATCGGTCCCCTCACTTAAACCACTGCATACGCTAAACGGCTGCTGAAAAAGCAGCAAGGGGCGTTGGTCCATATTCGAGCGCATGTTAATGCCTGTCATTGGGAGACTGCGGCGTGTACATGGTAATTGGGATAGGGAACCAGGAATCCTTGCCATGTCCCCAGGCGTGTCGGAAGTCGCTAACCTCGAGAGACAGCATTCCCCATCCACGTCCCCCCCTCCAAGCTTTCAAGCTGCCACGCGCCGCCGCTACGTCCACCGCCACCGCCATCGCCACCGCCGCCACCGCCACCGTCGCCGCCACCGCCACCGCCACCGCCACCGTCACCGTCATTAAAGCCCCGAGTCCCACTGTTATGCCCACCATGAGCCCCACCTCTATGAGCGCCATGAATCATTGCGGCTTCGAAGATGAATGTTTCTAGATTGTCAAGTTTTGCATCGTCTTAGCCAAGGGGCATCTAAACAATAATTTTGGGGCCTCTTATGCTTTTACGAACGTATTGTTTCACCTTAAAAACTATTGTAGAGTTATTCCGTAGAAATTAGTTTTAATGGAACTTTCGTGCCATATCCTGCCGTTCTCTTTGGTCCTAATTGCTCATTTCACATTCACACTCTTTCGGTGCTCACCTAACCATAGAGAAAATGGATATAGTTATTTTTCTTAGACCTAACAACTCTGCTTTCCCCGTATCTCTGTCTCGAAGTTCTTTGTAGATTCCTTACGCATTTGACATCACATTCCTTTTCAATCTTTGTCCGTAAACTATATTTTTTCCGTGTCGTTCTGCTTTTCGTCTTTAGCTTCTTCACACCCTTTATCTCTGTCTCCACCATTTCCTCTTGTGTATTATTTAATTCGTCAGTCGACCTAATGCTACCCATCTTTTTTCATCGATACATCTCTGCTTTTATTTCGTGAATTCGTTTTTCGTAAATTGTTTACTATACTTAATTAGAGGAAACGTCATTCCATGCTGTTCATCTGCTACTTAATTTCTGTGTATTATATTACTTTATCAATAAGAGACGGTTAAGAGAAATTAATGAGTGCGAATTTTTAATTAAAAGACAACTCTCAACTGTATATTGAGTTGATCAATACATAATCTATTCCTATTTCCAGATTTTTTTAATACATTGTTTATTCAATAGTGTGACAAATAAGAAATCTTATCTCTAAGATTAATCGTAAGTCAATGAACAGTTATTTATCTAATTCTGGTGAAAAGAACTTTTCTTTTCGGAAGTGTACTCCAGATCTTCCCTCCGCAAACTGAAAGGTCATGCCATTAGTTTCTTGTTTGGATTGAGCGGTCAGTAGCACCGCCATTTCCACACCCACCTCCAGAACCCCTCCATCTCACGACCTCCGCCTGCGGCCGCCTTCAGCCGCACGACCCTTCCCGCACCCCGCGCCCACTTGCCCCCGCGCCCGCCCCGACCCCGGGCCCGCGCGCAGGCCGGCCTCGCCGCCGTGGACCGCGGCGCGGCGTTTCACATTCTTGGCTGCTCGTAAATAGCCGGCACCTCGGGCGTGGCCGCTCGCGGACCGTTAGGCGGAGGGGCCGGGGAAATCGCGCCTGCCCGCCTCCCCCCACCCAACCGCCCGCCCGCCCGCCCGCCCGCCCGCCCGCCCGGACGACCTTCTTGCGGACGCTCGCATCGTCCCGCCCCGCCCCGCCCCACCCCGTCTCACACCTCCCCGCCTCACCCCGCCCCGCCACGCCACGCCCCGCCCTACCCCGCCCCGCCCAGTCCCGTCGTCGCGCCACGCAACTCCGTCCCGCCTCTGACTCGCCATGCCTCGTCCAGCCTCGCCCCTTCGCTCCCGCTCCTCTCCTCCTCTGCCCTGTCCCGCGCTCTCGGACAATCTGGTCGACAGTACTGCTCTCGACAGCCGCCGCGCCGCCCCCACAGGTTAAAAGACCCTCCCAGCGGCTACACTAAGTCACGAATGATTAAGGTTCTTATAAGTGGCAGGACTAGACATTTTCTTTCCTGCGGTAGACACATTAACACAGGTTCGTGAGAACCACTTCGGAATTATGTTCTGAATGAACGAGCAATTAATATGAATTTATTCAGAAAAGGGTAAGGAACATGAATAATTGCATGTACTTCATTTTCATGCTATTATGATTTTAGGGGGCAGTGGGTTATTTTGACGGCAGCTACAACATAATACGACTAAAGAATATTCGAGCCTGGTTTCCATGTTTTCATAATGTGATTGTAGCGTCAAAAACTACTTATATCCTTATGCCGATTAACTGCAACGATTAATATATTTCAGTCAAAACTATCAAATACAAGTACCTGGTTCAACCAAATGATCATCCAGTGTTTCAAATGCATATTTATTTTTAGTTAAAAATGCATTTTATGTCACACATAGCCTAAGGTAATGCAGAAAGCAATCTTCTGAGGGGTTGAGGGGAATCAACACGATTTTCATGTTTTGTATAAAACACTTTGAAACTAGATTATCATTATCACATAGGTATAATCGAGTGATAGTTAAACTGCTGTGTTATGTGGCAGAATATAATTATAGAATAAAATGTACTCGTACATTCATACTATAAGTTGCTTTAATAATTAAAAATAGATCTTTTTTGTTGATTGTTGCTTTTAACATGAACTCAATTTCCTAACTTTCCCTGCTCAGTTTGTAACGCGTTCCTTACCCTTGTTTATTCTAATTCCTTAGTTTGCGGTTAATGCATTCAAAATATTTCAGTTATTTGGCATCAACATGACCCCAGCTGGTCTGTATCTACTGTATTGTACTCAGAAATGTATCTGGCGTCGCAGACACTCCGGACAGTAATGTTGAATACCAGAGTGCACATTTTAGTAGCTCCTCATAATTAAGTTGTAAGACGGACAACGAGATTACATTATAAATCGTAAGCCAGGAACAGAAACAGACAGAAACGAGAAAACAGATTTGAAGGCGTGGAATTTGCCTTCTGATATCGTACATTTTTATATTCATTTTAAGTGGCTGCACGAAGGAAATGTGTTTCTTGCCATGGGTTCTACGATTTTCATCTCGCCTTCATATTGTTTATCCAATCAATAATTTTTCACCATCAAACTAGTGGTGTTACAGAATGACACAGAATTTCATGTCCTAATTAATTTTCTAATATCTTTACTCCAAGCTAGCCTTTCAGTATTGTACCATCCCTTTCCCAGCTCCTACCCATCAGCGCTTAAAATACATTTTTCATGTTTTCTTAAATTTTCAGTCCCCTAATAACAGAATTAAAATATGGCTGTAATAATATTATATAAGTGTAAAATATGGTCATATTTGCAACTTTTCATTGAAAAATTAATAACCGTTCTTGAGAAAATCTCGTTCGAGAGTTTCCGATAATGCGCTCTTTTCAGTTCATTTCCATTGAAAATTTGGAGTTCACAGTTTTTGAGAAAATTCTATTCAAATGTTTCTGAAAAGGTGCAATTTTGAGCTAAGTTTCACAAAATAATTTTGAATATTTCATAAACTTCGTGAGAAATAATTCGATTCACGTGTACTCAAAAATGCAGTAATATATGAAAAACGCCTTTCACGTAAATATGAATGATGCGATGTGAGACAAGTATCAAAAAATTACATTTGTTTAATTTTTCAAAAGAACACTTCAAGATGGCGATGATGTGTTATTCAGTGTATTTAGTACTCTCCGTACAAACATTTGTTACTGCTTGAGAACTTTTTGGAAAAAGCTGGTTTTTCAAATTGCTCTTTCAAAAGGTTTGCGAAAATTTTCCATTTAAAAATATTGCACTTGGATTCATTTAAATATATAGTTTTAAAGAACAGATTTCATTTTCAAGAATCATCTATTTAATATTGTAGTTGTAAGAAGACGAAAACTGTGTTAACTATTGCCATTTTTCAAATATCAGAGAATTAAAAGAAAATCGGACTTCCGACATTTTTATAAGCGTATTTTCCTACATTCAATAAAAAAATTAACCCAATAATTTGAAACCGTTCGTGAGAAACATTTGGAAATATTCGTTTCAAATGGAAGGTGCCTCGACAACTGCCAAATCCATCGGGGAATATAAATTTTAGTGAAATTTCTACATACGGTTACGGACCGACAAACGTCTTGACGAAAAAACAATTTTTCGAGGTCCCAAGGTGTCAAGTACCCACAACGTGGATTATGAATACGTGTTAAAGGAAATAATTTACTACGTAAAGGAACAAGAATTATCCATTTTTACGGTACCGCAGAGCTACAAAACGATTTTTTCTTCGAAGAAATCGTCGTTTGCTGCAGGAGTATACAGTTTTCTCTTTACTATGTATAGTATACAAGTATACGAGTATGTATGTATGTATGTATGTATTTATAATATGCAAGAAAGTGAAAATCAAACAATATATTTTCTGCGTTTATTGTAGCTGGTGAAATTTATGTCTTAACAACTGTGATATGAACTACAATGATATCTACAGGGGTCCATCGCTAAAACATTGATGGTAGCATATTTCACGTGGAACTCCATAATGTAAATTTAATAATCAAATTGTCAATATCAAATTATCAATATTACTTTTGTGAGTAGCTTTTACGAGTATTGAAGGCATTTCAAAGATTCTAGAAAGATTTTTGTGTTATTCACACCATTTCGTTCCACGACTCTTGTTCACATATCTAATTTCATTGCTTTCTGGGTTCTTTTGAGCCCTCACCATAACGCGACGCTGTCTGCCTCTCCCAGCGACGCGAACCGCGCCCTCGAGCTGTTTCGTCTCCTCATGTCGGCAGCGCCGAGTCACGCGTCGAGATTTAGGAAACGCGTAAATGTCGCCTGTTCTATGTATCATGTTAATCGCTTACCTTGCCTCTTGGCTTGTGTGAGAATGTCAGTTAACATGTGTGCTGAAAGAACCTTGAGAAATATTTGAAAGAAGTGGGCTCTAAGAGGGGAAATTGTGGACTTTCGACTGCAATGTGAGAGTGCGATACGAGTCGTATTGAGTACATCAAATATAGGTAAAGTGGCAGACATGTGTAAAAATTATAATATTATAATTATCATTTTTTTAAATTCATTTTGCCAAATTAAAAAAAAACAAGCTAGTTTTATTTCAAGATAGCAATTCCAGACGTGTTTCCCAATTTCCGTTTCACATTGTTGACTTTGTAATCTTTCTGAATATCGCATATTGCTCCTCACTTCTCCAATTCTCTGCAAACTTTGTATTTCCTACGCTTGTTACGTGCATTCAAGGAAGAATCAAGAATACTTGGAATGGGTCCGACGAATCTATTTATATCAGGATTTTCGATACGATCTGGAAAGTGGGAAGGGTGTTGTAATATTTTTAATCATTACGAGTCCCCCGCCCTCAAATTAATTGACAAGTAATTTTCTTGTTTTCAGTGAGTAGCGTTCAGGAAGATACTTTTTGGGAGAACCATGATGCCTTCCAAACTTCTATGTAATTTTGAAATTTTATTTTTAGAAAGTACGGATAAAAGTGTGCAAACTCCTTTGTTTGGAAAGAACAATCGCAATTTATTAAAGAAAATAAAATGTTACGAAGATTTCTATAATACGTTATAATCTAAAAATCACGTGAGATAATTTTAAAAATATAATTAAATATAATATAAATATATTTAATAAAATTTACGTGAGATAATTTTAGATTTCGTCCTGTATATTTATCTTCAAAGTCTGTGAATACCATAACTGATTTAATTACATTATTTCTTGCATTTCAAACTTCGCAGTTCCCAGGAATGCTCAGTAGATTGATAAACGAATTCATAGAGGAATCAGTGACCGCAAAGGAGATTACTCTCGGGAAATATGTCGAAAAATCTCTTTGTCCCCCACAAGATGTGTTACGGATTTCAATATCAGTATCCAGAGTTGAAAAGCTATCAAGCTGACATCTTAGCTACAGGGCTTCCCTTCTCATTGTGATACTGCGTTTGTATGTGTGATAATGAGTCGTCTACTAAAATAGTTAAAATATTTTAAACATTACAAAACTGCGTAACCGGAAGGTCCGAGGTTTAGAGGATTCATTCTTGTGGCGATGAGGGCGGCCGAGCCAGGAAGCTCTAACTGGTCGATTTCGTGATTTCCTCCGCTGAATACCGTACCGTGGTAGATGCCGAAACAATGCACAACAGCCTTAGAACACCTGTCTTATTCTGTTCTCACTTCCATTCCGAAGACCCTCTGTATGGTGTCTTCTTCCACGATCTTGGTCTATTAAGGGAGCCATACGAGTACGCTACGGTCCGCCCAAAGCTTTGTCTGAGCTGCAATGACGTAGAAAGAAATACTTATTATACAGAGGAATGTGTGCGTAAAAGCATTTCCAAAGTGAGAAGAACAAAAGAGGCGTTTTGGAAGGGCGGAAGTGGTTCTATGACAGCGGCACCACACGGAGCGGGATGAGACCGGACGGGGCGGGGCGGGGCGGCCGGACTGGAGCGGGGAAGGATGGGGAGGGCAGAGAAGGTGAGGGGCAGCGGGGCGAGGCGGACGGGTGGAGCGGGGCGGGGCGGGGCGGGGCGGGGCGGGGCGCCGCGGATCCGTGCGGAGCAGCAGCGCGGCGCGCGGCCTTCGCATGAAATATGGAAGTGGCCGCCGCCGCCGCTGGCCTCGATTCGTCTTCGGCGGAGGCCGCGCGGAGAAGGCGGAGGCGGAGGCGCCGCGGTTTGGGCGCCCGCTAGACGCCGCCAGGCGCCCTTTAGATCCCCATACATCACCTACGCGAACGGCGTTTAGAGAGGAGGCCGGTGGGGGCCCTCGAAGGGACTGGCGAGCGAGGGAGCAACGCAGCTGTCTAAGGTGTAGATTTTAATCCCATTGCTACCGCTTCAAGGGTTTCCTTTGCTTATTGCAATAGTGGGAGGAAAGGTGATGTGGATATGGTTCCAATGGTTGACGAAAACCTTGTTCAGTCATAGTATTGATTGAAAATGAGTTTTTTTACGATCTCATCGCGTTGGCTATTCTTAACCATAGGTTTATGGTTGAGAGAGAGAGAGAGAGAGAGAGAGAGAGAGAAAGAGAGAGAGAGATGATCATTTTTTTCAGTATACTAATCAGTAAGTCTGATACGACTAGATAGTTAAATTTTAATTTAATACTTAAAGAAGCAAAAGTGTTACTAATGATTTTAAAATAATGAAATGTCAACAGGTTTTTTGAAAGCACCGATGTATTTAAATAGTTTAAAGCATATTATAAAATTTCAAATAATTATAATTTATTCTACATTATAGAGCCACTGATATGCAGAGGTGTCGTCCGACAATAAGTTATGGAATTTGTTACGCATGAGTTACAATGCCGGAAAGGAAAGACATAACCATGTATTTGGAAATGTCCGAGGTCCCGGCCCTGGGTACCCAAAACGAGTCTCCTTATTTCCGCGCCGACGGGGCCGGTTTTGGAGGAAAATTTTAGAGGCCATTGCGATTACTAAATTTCTGAATAGGAAGTGAAACACTCAGTCGGGGCGAAATTGTTTAGATCACGTTTTAACTGTGCTCAGAACAGGGTCGCTTTTATCCTAAAAATAAAACTTGTACGAACATAAATGCGAAAGAAAAAGGAGCTGGAGTCGTAGCAAAGGAAATGTTGTAGCAAGCGAAATCATTAGTTTTGCTTTTAAAAACTGGGAAATTCATTACTTTATGTGATCATACGAAATTCAAGAACAATAGATATTCAGAATCCTGGGTATTTTCTTGAAGTCTGTCACTAGAAATTATATTTTTGATTGCCTATGTTATTTGTGTGTCATACGTGAACTGTCTGTTAAAGAACTCGGCTACTGAGATGAATTTGACACAAGTGTGCAAACATACTACAATGCACAGGTTTCTATTTCGAATTCTATTTAAAACGATAACTTCCACTTCTCACTTGGTTTCATTCGTTACAAAATAGTTTGTGTGATCATTTTGAAATCTAATTATTTTAAACTTATAAAAAACAGAGGAGCGTGAAAAAGAAATGACTAAGGTAGGAGAAATTCCCCATGATGAACATATTTTTTTCTTCCTTTTCCTTAATTGTTCCTATATATTGAATTTGTTTGTCACACTGATTGTCCGTGATTCTTATATATTAATTGAAATTTATTTACTAATTAGAAAGAAAGCAAACGAATGTTGCTTTGCACTTTCGAAGATATTCCCGAACAATAGTTGATCAAAATACGACGACTAGCGGCCAGCGCCAAAGGATCTACAGTGTATTTCAGGGAGGAAGAACGTGACACTCCTGGAACATGTAGTCATTCGTGAATAATTAAATAAATTAATATAATTAACCAATTTCATGGCCATGATCTTACACTTATTTTCACCCTCGGTGTCGTTTCTGTAGATATTATTCGTATTAATGAAAAATAATCATGCGTATTTAATGCCGTTACCGGAGACGCAAGGTAAAAGGTGAAAATTTGCCAACTAGATTTTGGGCTCCCTTATCCAGTTTTCAATTAATTTTTGTGAAGATTTTTAACGATTGTAGATAGGTTCGACTCCGACTTGTCCAATACCACGAAAGAATGCGGTTATTTTTTTACCTGTTTGCGATTTTCGTACCAAATTTAGATTTTTGGTGCCTTTGTAAGGAGTTTATGTGGAGGATAGCATCTAAATTGGACACATTTAAATGGCAGTTTCACCACTTTTGAAGGGTAGTGTCTTCCACGTACGTTTCTTTAACTTGTTTGTTTCGAAGTCATTCATTAATCTGTAGGTACCATTGCACAATTTCCAATCTTTTCTTAGTTATTGGGAAGTTCAAGAATTTCCTCATATTTCATACCAAATTTTTATTTAATACATATAATATTATTATTATTATTATTATTATTATTATTATTATTATTATTATTTAATAGAGTTCGCAAAACGTCATGTCAATATGCACTCAATGTAACAATTCGTTGTTTTATTGGAAATTGAATTTAAGACGTTTACTCTATACTTGCAAATTACAAATGACTAGATCCAACACGGAAAAGTGAAATTTAAATGTATGAAGACAATACATGAGGAATTATTTTGAAATGTTTGGCAAGTATCTAAAATTTGTGAGCAAGAAAGTAAACTTTAAAATTAATTTTTAGTTACTGAAAAACAGCTATTCAACGAGTTAATCATAAATGGTAAATCAAAATAAAATTTTAAAAAATGCCAAATAAACATTTTCACGTTACACCGTCCCACAAAAATCTACTGAATTAAATCTTCACAATACAGTGGACCTCCTCACCGCTAAAATACTTAGGAATGTTTCTTGCCAAAATATGAACGTGGAAAACTCGTAATAATGCAATAGCCAAGAAGGTACCAAGAAAAATATCAAAACTTTTCCCTCTAATTAATACAACTTCTTGATTGAAAGATATGTGTCGACTGATATTATATAAATCTGTAATTCTAGTAACGATGACTTACGCATGTTCAGTTTGGAGATGTGCTGCCCCTAGCACTCTCCTAAAGTTAACAACCATTTAACATATAGTTTTAAGAAGAGCCCTACTGTACAACCCTTGGTCCATTTCAAATATCCAGATTTGCAGAGAAGTGTATCTTCATTAAACGACCTCCTAACACGAATAGCTCACAATTTTATCAAAACCTTCACTCTTCTCCGTGCTCCTTAATCATCAGTCTAGGTCACAGTGCTGAATACCCATGTATAAAATGCAGATATCTCAAAGACTGATTCAAACCACTTAATTACCCCAAACCGTCAATTGAATTTAAACTGAAACGACCTTCCAACTCGCTTCATTTAACTTAACCCAATGTGTATGACGTTCTTCCGAGTAATAAAAATCACTGCTTATGAATGGCCCTTCTCAAAAAGCTACAAACTGTGTATTGTATAATAACCTCCTCGAAGGACAAAGCTTGTCCAAAGAGAAGAAGTAAATAAAAAGACGAGTTAATGACTCAGCAAAACAGGTGTTGAATTTTATTAAGTGAACCGTTCAAATTTTGCATATTTTTCTAACCCTAGTCAGTAAGGTAATAATCTTATTTAATCTACTTGTATAACCTACATATGGTAACAATATACGATTATATTAATGTGTTCATCTTTTTGTCGCTATAAATTTTAAAATGTATCTATAAGTTCCGCCCCTGATTTTTATCAGAGATTTCACACATGTTCGGAAGTGAAGTGTTTTATTACGTGACGCTACCGGATGTGTCTTCGATAGCTTCGAGGGGGGCCACGCCCCCTGGCTTCCTCTGTGCGCACTCCTGAGACCGCCACCATTCGCTGCGTCGGCACGTGCGCGTCGCACGGGGTCGCGAGGCGTTCGCGTCTTGTGCGAGATGTCGTAACGGCGGCGCGGCGTCGCGGTTGGAGGTGGGGCGGCGGTGCGTGGCGCCGCTTGCCGCCGCACTTCACGCGCCGCGGCGCTGCGAGGTGGAGGACGGGGGCGAAGGTACAGAGGGCAAGGGGCCGGCTGTGACGCCCGAGTGATGTAACGAACGAGCCTCCGGCTTGGGTGACGCGCCCACCGCCCGCGCGGGTAGGCGGGGGAGGGACGGGAGCCCACGAGAGAGGAGCATGATGCTTACGTCACGTCCTCGCGTCCCCACGGCCGGTGCGCAGCGTATTTGAATTTTAAGCAACGGGCGGTATCTGAATTGCTGTGGGTAACCGAAGGTCCCTGAGCTATGTGTGTGTATTCTGAAAGAGCCCTGAACCAGAGGTTAAATTAAATTTTTCAGCTACTTTTCAGCGCGCGATATTTAAGTCACCGTATTACTGGTGATAGTAATGACATCAGCTGTGTAATGGTGAGAAGTTACGTACGTTGGCGTACATTTTACAAATTTCATCGACATTTCAAAATTCGGATTTTACACAACTGTGCAAACAGTCGTGTCCTGAAAAGAAGGTCTCTGTCAGTTATTCAACGTGCATACAGTTATAGCACTTGCAGTTGCGACTCTCCGATGCAATTGTATTGAACGGAGGATTGTAGATTCGAGTCCGGATGGTAGACACTTGCAGATGTCTCAATGCAGATAGATTTTAGACACTTGCAGATGCCTTAATCGGACAACGCCTCTATTGAAAAGCCTAGGAAGAAAATTCAAACGGCTGAATGCTGTCATCTTTTGTTCCCGGTTTTCTTTCCATTATTTCAGAATGCCGCGTTCTTACGGAAAAGTACTTTTAAGAGAGAAAGTTGAACACTACGTGCCTGCAGTGAACTAGACTATTTTGTACATAATTTTTGCATCATCTCACCCCTATGTACTGCGCGTACACCCACAGTCAGAGTGGAATCTGGACGCACTAGAACGTAATGCCCTTAATAGCATCTACACATTATCACGGGTGTGACTGCTTCAACTAAAACGAAACCAACCAGTTTTTAGGTTGGATCCGCTGTACCAATCCCTCTTCAGGTCCACTTGAGTTGGCAGACTACCACAGTCACCCACGTGGAGCAGTGGGGGGGGGGGTACGGGGCCCCTACCTGTCTCCTCACTGCACCCACTTGGCCCAAAGGTGTCGAGCCCATCGAGAAACTTGGGAACCGGACGGGCGTTTCTGGTTCCACGCTAAGGCTTTCGTATGAGAGCCCGATTTTATTTCTCCACACTTTTCTATTCATTGTGGCATATCAAAGGAACGCTGCAGTGGAAACTTATGACGCGCGTAGAAGAAATATCCATGAAAAATTAAATTAGCAATATGTGGACCTTGCCATGAGACGAAATGTGTGATATTGCTTCTGATATTGGGTCGACTGATAATTTTGATGATGCTTAATTTGAAAGCAAATCCATTCTGTCTGAAACGTGTCTTCCAAACATCTTGAAGATGAACAGAGCAGACTTCTGTATTCACTGAAGAGCATTTATTGTTTCCGAAGACTATAATAATTTTGCAACCCAGAAATAGATAAGTAGCGGTGATTATATTTTAATGATAGTATTTTTTCGTCATTACCATTATCACAAATCTAATGACTTTTCAGCGAAACATGATCCACAAGAAATTAACATTGGACTTAAAAATAGTTTCCGTTACAACGCCGATGTTTGTTTTTGGTTATAATGCTTTCAGTAGCAACACATCAGTAACTAAAAACTGCTGTTCGACACAAGAGAATACTTCGTTTTCGTTCGTGCAGAACGAATGAAAATAGAGGGAACTAATGATGTGAACAATTGTTGATAACTGCTCAATCGATTTGAAGAAAATTATAGAGTGCGTTGTGAGTGGTAAGCGTTGCTGATTGTGATGTGTCATTTATGATGGAGCTTTGCCGGATTAAGGTCGCACAGAGCTGCACATGACTGCCGTATTTAAGACGCCGTGAAGAAGCATAATGAATTATAGCACGTAGGACACGTGGCAAATAATTTATGGGAATATATTATTTATTCGTGAGATGTACCATCAGTGCATTGGTTGAAACTCATTACTTCCATTGTCATTTGGTCTTGTTAATATACGCGAAATTATGTTGTCATATGTTATTATGCATCACAATTTTGCGGCATGAGTTTCAGTTTCCTGTAAATAAACGTTTAGTGTACTGAAGCAGTGGAATGAACTTTACTGCTTTCCTCTCTACAAACACGGTAATTTTATGGGTGCCATAAATTAATTTCCCTCCAGTATTCCCTTTTATATTCCGAGTCCTAGATTTAAGGTACTCGATCCATGCGCATCATGCTTTATTTCATAGTGAAAGATATTAAAACTCCTTACGTAAAACTTCGTAAAAATATTTACATATAAACAAATTAATAAATAATATAAATATGGCTCCTGAAATCTCAGATCATTACATTCTCATTAGTAGTGTCCCTCAAATTACTTTCTCTTGAAACAATAAACTGTTTACAAAGACGGCATCGGGGAGTTGTAACAAAGATCAGAGACCACTTTTGCTTTAATCATCTAACTTCAGATCTGCCTAAAATTCAGTAAATATTGTTAGGTAAATGATATAATTTTGATACATCTTTAATGTCCATAATGCCCATTTCTTTGGTATCGCTTTTTTAAATTATTGCCATTTAATTTTATGTTTCTTTATCTCTCTAAGCTTTTTCTAATCTTTATTTACATGACAAAACATTTGTAGACTAAAAACTCCCAAGATTACTGACATGTCATCGAATGTAGTACAACGAATGTAGAAATGTAATGTAGAAAATTTTATCGGTGCCGTTAATTCAATAACAAAATGAAAGTAAAACTTGTTTAAACCGGATCTCAAAAGGAAAATATGGTTAGCCCACACTGACATCACTGCTGTGAGACGAGGCTTTCGTACGTGTGCCTCGGGAGGCTTCCGCTGTTCCCCCGGTGCCCGTCTTGCCCGCGGTCTCTCCGCCCCGACTGCCCCGGTCGCCGGCGGCCGCGAGTGCGGACAAATCGTGCGGTGGCATGCCACTCACGCGACGACTCCTTATCGCAGATCCCCAGCCCGCGCTCCGCCGCCGTAATTGCGCTTTGTGGAGAAAATTCAATTGTTCTAATTATTATGGGCATTGGCGTGCGCAACCGAAAACAGCGGGAGCGCCAGCCATGTTTTGGGTGCTTCTTGGAATAACCGGATTGTTTCTGGGTCTCTGAACTATATTATCTATTACACATCAATTTTAACTAGTGACTAGAAGAAACGAAAGCAATACCGGTTTAAAATTAAGTCTCTAGGCTGAAGTGATGTGAACGAGTGGCCAGGAAGGAGGTAGGCCGAAGAGATGGTCAGTGTTCCTGGTAGAAAATATTAGGGAGAAAAATGAACAAAAGAAACGAGAGAATAAGAGGAAAGGAAACGAGAGAGAATAAAATACAAAGAAAGGATGCGTGAGAGAAGATATCAGATAAAGGAGAGAACGAGAATAAGAGGGAATGAAAGAAAGAAAGAAAGAAAGGAAGAAAGAAAGAAATAGTTGGGAAGTCCTGCCGTATCGCTGTGGGGGTAGCTCTGGGAGCAGCGATTACCCTTCATTACGCCTCTTTCACGAGTCGTGCTGCCGTGGAGGGTAATTGGCAAGGGCAACGGCGGTGGCGGCGGGGGGGGGTGTCCTCGGAGCGGGGGGTGGTGGGGGTGGCAGGCGAGTGCGTCGCGACATGCTCGTGAAGGCAGTGCCTGGACGAGCCAACGCAACGGTACGGTTGTGCCCGAGAAATATCTCGGAAAATATATTATGTGACTGAATGAAAACACGCGGGATGAAGAATGTTAGGAGGCGAGGAAAGGGATAGCAATGGGCAGACATTCGATTGGAAAGATGGATAAATTTAGAAAATGTATGTTAAGAATGCTGATAATGCTGTGCCTTGGTAATGAAGTAAAAGTAAAGTTAAAATGTTAAATATTATGTAATTTGGTTCTTTGAATATAGTCCATTTAAAAGCGTCTTTACTATTCAATAGCTAGAGAACCACCCCCTATGTGGCATCAACCTTAAAGTATTAACCCGAGAATAAGCTGCTGTAATCGATCCATTAATGTGACGTTCTCCTCTTAATCTACCGAATATCATTACTCCCTCTATGAATTATTTCGTGGCAGCTCACGCGATTACGCGGTAATTTTGGCCTTTGAGAGAGGTCTTTTATAAATCCCTTAGGTTTTGACCGCGTTTTCACCGCTGTTCACCAGAGATTTTGCGGACACTGAAATGGAGCATTCAGTCTAGTAATGGTGTTACGTGAGAAAGGTATTACTTGCGATTAAATTTCTCTGCGTTCTTCGTACTAATGGCATTGTCCATTATTGATGGACTTCTCTTCCAACGGAATTTCATGTGGTATTCTATTTGAAATTCTGCAAATTGTGAATAACCAACTAGCAATGAACTTTATTCTGAATGAAGTCAACCAGTAAGATGCTAAAAAAGAACTAACCTATTGAAGGTTAGGTCTTGAGAGAAGGTCGAGTTTATAAAGCTCAATATTTAAAAATGTTATACTTTTTTAAATAATATTTAAGGTAATAATTTGAAATCAGTATTCCTGTCTCATTTCGTAGTATTTTGCTTGAAGATATTTTCTAAAGTATGCCACCCAAAATGTGTTCTCTGAAAGCACATGAGTAATGGTCGGTAATAATGCCCAAGCTCAAATCGCAACTCTAGCCTTCGTGGGCTCAACCTGAGCTTTAAGAGTTTGGAGGGATTCTAAAAGCTAATTTACACACCTCGAGTGCGCAGATAACTACCTCGAAGGTTTCACGGACACTGATCAAAGGGGTTTACAGCGAAATTCGGATCCGCTTATTCTCAGTACAGCAGCACTAGCAATGAGCCACAGACTAAAGGAGAAATGCGACTGTGAGGGGAGATAAGCAGAGAAAGGGGAATAATGGGATGAAGTTGGTGCGTGACGAATGAGGAGTGGGTGGGTTGAAGGTAATGGACGTTAGTAGACGGACACGGGACGAATAGAATGCCCGAGTGAAGAGACCGAGGAGCCTGGATGAGATTGGATGAAGGCAAATGCAGATTTTGTGGAATGTTTGAATGGTGTAGACTTGGCACAGAAAGGAACAAGTCGAGCAGGGGATCTGTTTGGGGCAACATCAGGCGAGTAGGGTACATAGATTGAGGTAGAATGGGCGAGACGTCTTCGTGAGCAGGATCGGGAAAAGACCTTTGGCGAGGGCTGGGCCGAGTGCGATCGAAAGACGTAAGGGGGAGCGGAAAGCCGCATGGTGCGACTGGGGCTCGCGGACGAAGCAAAGTGGGCTGTAGCAGGGGGGGGGGGGGGGGGCAAGGGAGGTGGTGCGAATGACGTCGCCGGAGAGGAGCGGGAGGGGGGCGGTGTTGGTCAGGGGAGACGCAGGCAGAGTCCTTTGATCTGTTGCCGAAGTCCCCGCTCGGAGTTTATTACACATTGCGCGGCCGTTCGCTATTGAAATACCAACCGCGATTGCAGTGCAAACTGTTGTTTGTCTTTAGGGTGAGTGCCGTGTAAATGCGTGGGCAGAGATTATGTAGGTTTTTGCTGGAGATACTTGTTCCTTTAAGCTACAGGAATTTTCAGTTTTCCAAGATTTTATTCTACGTATTTAAGGAAATATCTTTGTAATCGCAATCTTTTAATGGCATACATAAGTCTTGAGTAATGTTACATATTTATATAACTTATTTTTACTTTCTTTAATATTTCTTACTCTCTTTATGTATTACTTTAAAAAAATATTTTTGTCTTACACTATTTCAATTTCATAAGCTAGAAAAATGAAATTAGCAAGTAATTTCATATCAATAGTAAACTTATCGAAATCTATAATCTGCCCGTGAAAAATCTGCTTTTCAATCAGTTATAATGAGTTATTCCTAATAGTGTTCTTGGTAAACATTCGAAATAAAATTACTGACTGTTACTATTTGGCGTTTTTGATCCTTCATCTCCCTACTTCAAAATTTACATTCTCGTTTTCAGTAGCTATTCCGAGCACACTGGTTGATTATTATTTAAAAAAGACTTGTTAGACGGAAACTTCCATCACATTGTTTTGCCATTGATAATATTTAACGTTAGTGACGTCGTATCGCCGGGACAAAAACGGTCTACTTGTGTAAAAAATGAAGTTGTTTGCCCGAGTTTTATGGGGAATTGTATTATTGTGTTACTGTCCGAATATCGTACAACGTTTTATACATTTTCCCAGTGAACGATTATTGTAAATTGTAGTTGATTACTACAGAAGGTGACATACTTTTGTTAATAGTAGTTAATAGGAAGCTTGCATTAGTTCTCATGTTACTTACATTTTGAAAGTGATTATTGTTGTTAATAATATGCCTGGGATTGTTTCAATACCAGTAATAAATCTCATTACATCACTGTTACCAATTTCAGAAAGTTAGACTTTAAGTAATCGAAGTGGATAAAACATAAAAGAAGAATTTTGCGTTGTTTAGAAATTCTTTCTATTATTTCTGAGAATGTTATTATCCTCATCGAGAAAATAATACGAATGTACCTTGAAACATTGCACTACAATTGTAACTTCAACGTCCAAATTAGACATTACTTGCCTTTACAGAAATCATAATTTCATTGTATTGAGAGATGCATTTTTTAAATGTATGAATAGGAATCATGATCTAGACATCTGTCTTCGGCTGATATCTCTGAAGTGGAAGGATTTACATGATTTTATTAGGTTAATGATGTTGGAAACGGCAATAGATTGCCATTGAAGATTATGATTTTTCCTAATTTTACCAGTTATCTGAAATCGTTTTCATTTATAACATATTTAACAACTTTAAAGGCATCCTCAAAATCGTAGACGATTTTGCGGATGCCTTTAGAAGAGGATTTCGCCACTTTTAATACTTGTTTAATAGTGATTATTTTTATTACGAATATAAAAACAATTAAATGTGTATTTTTGAACACTCTTACTTATTCGAAACTATCGCATAAGCATACTTATTTCAGTATTACTTAAATTTTATGAAAAATGTACGCGAGTATGTGCATTTAGTTAATGATTGTAGATTATTATCTTTTTTGTAATATTTCTGACATTTATATTATTTCTCTTTCAAGTTAGGTCTCTTTATTGTGGTATTTTCAATATTTTTTCTTCTTTGATTTTTTTAAATGTTTGATTGGATGTCTGTGAAATCATTGTGAGGTGTTATGCGAAATGGTTTAGGAAGAGAGAGGAAAACAATGGTGGCAGGTTCAGGAATGTAGGGGCAGTAGCGCTGGAAAAGTGAAAAGCGCGGTGTACCTCAAGGACGCTCTCTCTGGAACCATTACCTCCCGCAGCCCTGAAGCGCGAGTTTTAGCGCGTGGAGCACACGTGATGGGTACGCGAGTGATACAACTGACGCTCTCTTGTATGTATCAATCATTAGGTAGGTATTGATGCAATGAAAAAAATGAAACGCTAGTTTCAGGAAATATTAAACTGTGCAGTACAGTTTTACCATGAAAATATGTTCTAGTACACATTCATACCACTCAGATCCATTGTTAATGTTGTTCAAGGATAAACTACAAAATAGCATGGTATAAACTTTGAAAAGTTCACATCATCTTCATTCACTTTTTTATTTATTTATTTATTTATTTACGTCAAAAACAGTTAAAATTATATTTGCTATAATTAATTATATAGAATTTATTATGTGACAAAATGTTAATTGTACACTACTTCAAATTTCTTTTTGTAAAAATCGCATATTATCACCTGGATCACATGCTGAACCAACATAAAATACGTTTTAATTTAACCCAGCACACGCATTAAATATATTGCGAATTCCTCGTAATTGCTCGGGCATAACATTTTCATCCGTGATAAGCAAATAAAGATGCATAGCGTGCTGTGAGCGCGACGTTGGAGGAAAGAATGCAGAGCCTGCGCGAAGTGGTGGCGCCAAAGCGATTGGCTGATGCAACTCGTTCGAACGGCGCGGTGTGGCGCGGCGCCCGCTTGCTAGCGCGTGGGCCGTAAATCGAAACGTATCAACTTCATTAGCGTTTATGCACTTATAATTAATATGATATCTTTAGTCAATAATATACAGATGTGATTTATCTTTAAATTATTTGAAAAAGTTTTTCTACATTATCTATTTATTTACTTTTTTATAGTTTCTGAATTTCGCTGATCATCGAAACGTCTCTACATTTAACACTTCGGATGACAATATGGAGTCATAAATAATTAAAAGTATTCATTTTAATTTTTAATGATATTGTGAGTATTTATAGGGGAGGATTTACCATCATTGTTCATAATCTAATCAAGTCTAATACAAATGGCAAATCGTTAATTTTGAAAAACAACGAACAAACATTTTTTCATGCTTGGAATATGAAGCATGGAATGTTATTATTGGTGCACTACGAATCTTTTGTATAAATGTGGTTGAAGACCTGCTCACCCCAAAAATAACATTATTAATTACTAAATTCACATTAAATCTGATTTCTAAGAATAAACTAAATTGGATTCGCCATTTTGAATTGTGAATTTCGGTATTTTATTCGTATTCCACGACCTACGAAACGTGTCAGTACACCTTCTAACAGAGTTCAGATGCGAGGTGTCTGAAATTTCTCCGGTTTGTCTGGAGCTCCGCCACTGTCCACTGCCCAGTCCGACCGGCCCCAGGTGCACAGGATTCTTGGCAGCCGCCTCCGTTCGTTGATCTTCTCAACAGGTTTCGAAGAGGCAACTACGCCGCGCACTATTTCTTGGAACGCCGGTCTGCAATGGCCATCACTCATGTTTTTTATTGAGAAAAATTAGTTTTTACAGAAGTTGTTAGAAGAAGAGGTATCAAAGATTTTAATATTACAAAGATTGATATCTTGCACCAAAGGGTTTCTGGGAATAGCGGACACTTTGATGGTCAGATGAATGAATTCATTAGGCAATCGCTGAATATCTATAACCGAAATAATGAATTCGTAATTTTGTGGGTGATGTTTTGGCAGAACCAGGTGACACTCTTTTGTATTACGTTAGTGACTTAAGCAACTATACTATGTGATCAAAAGTATCCGGACACGTCAAAAATGGTGTGGTCGTGTTTTTTCATGGAGGAAGCTTGCACCCCTTGTTGTTTTGTGTGGCACTGTCAAGGCACGTTGTTTCTTTAAACACCTTCTTGCTACCTATTGTTGAAGAGCGATTCGGGAATGGCGATTGCATCTTGCAACACGATCGAGCACCTTTTTATTCTGCACGGCCTGTGTTGGAGAGGTTACACGACAATAACATCCCTATAATCGACTGGCCTGCACCAAGCCCTGTCTTCAATCCTATCGAACACCTTTGGGATGTTTTAGAACGTGGACTTCGTGCCAGGCCTCACCGATCTACATCGATGCCTCTCCTGAGTCAGCACTCCGTGAAGAATGGGCTGCCATTCCTCAAGAAACCTTCCAGCACCTGATTGAAAGTATGCCTGCGAGAGAGGAAGCTGTCTTCGAGGCTAAGGTGGCCAACTCCTTATTGAATTCCAGCATTATCGATGGTGGGCACCACGAACCATTTCAACCAGGTCATTTTCAGCCAGTCGTTTTGCATTTTCCCGATCCCGAGTGAAAAACCGCAGGGAAAAATGAGATGTGTTGGTGATGCAATGTATACATACGAGTATGTATTCCATCGTTTTTTAGTTGGATACAGAAATGTTTATCCATTTATAGATACAGAATATAGAATGTATGATACAGATATAGAATGAATGATAAAACACCCGGAGGTAATGAATACTTTATTTTTGTTATGTTTTTAATTCATATTTAATATTTTTTAATTCTGACTTGCCCAGAAGAAAAACACCCTCTCGCACATCTCATACACAAAAACGATTCAGATGTTCAAAACGTCCATTCTTCAATGGAATGTGAAGTACAAGGTGCTCTGCCAGGCGAACGAGCGTGTGCCGGCGGCGACCGGCAGCGGGGCTCCGGCGGGGATCGATCCCGGCGTTAATAACGCAGGAGGCCCGTGCGTCGCGACAGGGACTGGTCGGCGGTTGGGCGCGTTTTTGCTAGGGGGGGGGGGGGGGGGGCTGGGCGCCGAGAGCGCTCGACAACTCACAATCTCTTTCGAACGAAACTAATTACTCTCTTGAGGTTTAGATAGAGATTGAATGTTAATTTATTATTTGGTGACTTACTGTGAACGCTAGTTTTGCTACATCTCTCTAGATATATTCATTTTTCATTGGTAAATTAAAGAATTTAGAATTAACATTCTAGAAATACTAAGAACTATTTCACTGAAAATGAAATTTCATGAAGTTGTTCCAGGTCGATTTAAAAATATTATCCTGCCAAAGAGATTTACATTAGGAAAGTATAAAGGGAACAAATGCAATAATTTAAGTCAACAACGGCCGGTGCGAGTGCAAATCGTCACTTCGAATTTATGAACAAACAGGGAAAATGTGGAAACAATGGGATACACAGTTCAGGAAATATACCCGGAAAAAAACACGGAAATGGTTTGTCACACTAAAACGCACGTTTTTGATGTCAAACTGTACTAAAGTATAAGGAAAACTTGATGAGTCATGACTTCATAAACTGAATTTCAAATAAAGTAATGATTAAATTAATATTAACAAATAATACTTCTTTTTAAGTTTAATGAATGCCGGTACGCATGCATTTTATAGAATGCAGACCACAATACATAACTATTATTTTTGCGATATTGGTATGACATTAAAGTTGAGGGAGAAAACCCTACGGTGTATGATTTTCATGTGTTCATCCTAAAAAACGTTTTATGTTGATAAACGTATCCGATTGTCATAGCTTGTTAAATTTAATGCAAGAAAATGAAAATAACACTGGGTAAATATATTCAAGTGGTCAGTGACTAGTGGACATCCTAATTTTGAATTCTGAAACTTGCATTGTATATTATAGTCACTTTTAAGCCAACTACTGTTTCGAAATATCATTTTGTAATTGATAAAATTCAAACACAGGTCGTTTTGAAGAACACACGAACAGAGTAAATTAACCATGTTTTACTTTCGCATTATTTGAGTCTATTTAATCGTGAAAGTATTACTTCTTTTCATTGCTTTTTTAAGTTCATCTATCTTTTCCCTATAAACTTTATAACCTCCTTGTCATATAGCGTTATATAGATTTATTTCAGTTTTCATAGCTCAGAGTATTTTGAAGTGAAGCTTGTAAATGCAGCGTAAATGATCCATCAAACTATATTTTTGTAAGGCTGCGTATTCTTTGTTGTTCCAATTTTTAAGTCACTTCAACTTAGTTTACTTCACTTCACGTCAGCCTTTGGATTTATTTTGTCTTAATAGTGTAAAATCGCGGCTGTGGTAAAAGACTTTCTTAGAACATAATAGTGCTTAAATGTATAAAATCTTGAGGTGGTCAATTTCACTTTCAGCTTCAGTAGATATCGAAAGCCCCTTCAATCAGTATGAGATTTACCGTGGTTCATCTACGTGTTGCGTTGATTCACTGCTGATGCAATGCGCAGACGCTAATCTTTAAAAAACGTTTACCTTCAATTTACTTATTTCATTTCTATAAACGCTGTGAAACTAGCCGTAATTGAATTTGTGGGACGTCTCCAAATTACTATTGATCAGGGGCTAATACGTAAAGAAATGTACTTAAGAATGAAGCTAAGGGAAACAAATGTCAAGTATTTTTATCACATTTGTAAAGTATTTAAATGTTACCTTAATTTTTTAAACCCATTCGTGAGTCTCGGAATTTACACACTCTATAAAATGGGATTAATTTCCGTAAAAAGATATTTTAAAGTATTTTGAATTCTCATGTGAATCCAAGTGTTTTTAAGCTAAAGATGTTATTAAACTAAATGTTTTTAAACTAAAATTAATACGTTGTATTCTCTTATGTCAGCAAACAAATATTGATTATATTTCCCTATAAAGGTTTTAGGGATGGAAACGAGCAGTGTTGTTAAGTTGATTTGCTCGGAGTAATGAAACAATCAAATGAGACAAGTACCTGTTTTACAGTTAAATAGACACGTCAGACACTAAACGATGAACAAGAAAACTAAAAGTTCCACGCTGTTGCTGAAGGACGCCCTGACGCTGCAATTATGAGAAATTGAAATGCCACCGTTCACCTTGGTACGCTAAACAGTCCCACTGCTATAGAAGTGGTCAGCCAGGATCATTTGTCGCTATTTAGAAGCATGAAGATGGGTATACTAGCTGTAGGTTTAAAGTAGCGAAAGGATATTTGAATTACTGAATAATATACGCGTACACACCGGAGTTTGAACAACTCTTGTCTTTCGGTTAGAGTTGAGGGATGAGAGAAAAGCAGAGTGGAAGCATTATAAAAATAATTTGTTACCGTAGATGAAAAATAAAGATATATCGAGAGGCAGTTCTAGAACCTCATAAGTTCTTAATATGCACGTCATACGTTCTATACAAGTTTAAAAAATAAAAAAAATAAATTGATCCAAATGTGTATTACCATGGTTTTACGCCTAGCATTTTTCCGAAGTCGGTGGTTTTCCCATGTTTATTTGATAGAAAGGCAACGCTTTTCACCCCGATTAACAAGCAAGCTCTCGAGCGCTGCCTCCGCCCACGAGGTGATCTCGCGCTTGGAAGAAGTGGCTGAGCGTCGGGGTGACGTTAACAAGTCTGCGAGTGGTTGCAGGACGTGGCAGGGGCGGCAGTTCCTTCGAGAGGCGCCGGCGCCGGGCGGCGGCTGTCATGGTGGTGGCGGCGGGGGCGCTGTTTAAATAAAAGGCGCCCTCCGGGAGCCCAATCACCGATGCAAATGTAACGAGATTGCTCGCTGACAGGCGGCCGGGGCTTGTCGAGGCGCGCGCCGCCACCGCCGCCGCCCCCGAGATGTCACGCAAAATTCATCACCGTCGCCGTCTGCGCCGGCGCGCTCCCTTTTTATTATTTTATTTTATCGCCCCCCTCTACCCCACCCCATCCCTCACTCTTCTTGCGTTTCTTAAGTTGCTAACTTACTTAGCGCGTCCCTGCGCCGCCCTCCTCCCCCCCGCCCCGCCGACGCCCCGCCTGTGGCTCCGTTATGACCCCGTCACTCGTCGGCCCCCCCGCCACGCCCCCGCAGCTACTTTGCGGTCGCGAGCGGGCAAGGCGGTGCCAGAGGGGGCGCGCGGACGGAAGCGTAGGGCGGTTGGCAAGCGTGATGGCTAAACTTCCCTCCGCGTAGGACAATTTTCCTGCCTGGTGCGGAGCGCCTTTGATAGTTCATAAGACGACTCCAGAAAGGAAGCGGTGTGAATCGGAAAGTCCTTTTTTAGATTCGAACATGAAGTATTTTCCATATTATTTTTATTAATTTTATTTTTATACACAAATAAAATATTAATTATGGAATAAACTAAGACAAGTCACCACAAATACATTCACATCTAATTTCATGAAAGAGAATACAATTGTGTATAAGTATTTTGTATTTTAAAAAATCACATATTACTCATTTTAATAAAATAATAAACAAAATTAACAATAAACGTGTTAATTACTTGTGAGAAATAAACAAAAAACATTTTCCCTGAAAATTCTGATATAAGGTTTATTTTCTAAGAATTGTTTATCCTTCCGCAGATCCCTGCCTACACCCTGTGATGAAGTCGATTCTTTACGTAAAGAAAAAATAGAAATACTTTTTTTTTTGAAATAACGACATAAAAAGCAAATGAAGTGGGGGCGAAGGCTCAGAGGATGCCGCGCGAGAAGGTAATTTTTGAAGGTGACGGGTTCGCCTGAATCGCCAACACTTCGTTACAGCTCCCCGCACCACACAACGCGGAAGGGCCGTGGGCTGCGGTGAGGGGGAGCGCGAGTCTCGAGGCAACTCGTGCAAACTTTTGACGCGCGTCGAGCGCTCTTTATGCCTGAGTGCGACTATGGAGGTCCTTTATTCGCAGAGCAGGCTAACGATGGCGAAATGGGGAAGAGGTTTTTCATCCTGCGAGGAACGTTAATCCCCTGCTTGTCGTTTGTTATTACTGGCGCGTACAATTTCTGAAAAAAAAAATGACAATGCGATTTTTGTGGAAAATAATATCTCTGCGTAGCGCAGTACAAATATTTCTGATCTGCATGTATGAGAATTGAAGTACTACAAACGTATGAATACACTTTTTACCCTTAAGAATTTCTGTGCTATCAAATGAAATTTATCCCCATTCGCGATGCTGTTTTCGACATTGTGTCCATATCCTGAAATCGGATAATGGAATCCAAATGTCTGAGATTTTGAGTGTCACATTTTTGTTATCTGATTTTCGCAGTAAATTTCGGTGGCGCAGTCCGAATTTGCGGCGACCTATATCTAACGCAGAAGGTTCCCGCGCGCCAAAATAACAATTGATCTAATTATTCTCAGATTAGAGGAAAACTCCTTCCTTTGTATTTTATTTTCTACTGATACGTTATTGTTTGTTGTTGCCTTCAAGTCTGAGCTCGATAGAGATGCAAAACTTACCTGGATCGAGAGGAATATGGTTACGAGGGAAATATGAAAACAGTTGACTGATGCTACATGTTCTGTTATCTAGAAAATTATGAAAGGAAACTCTGGTCGGGAAAAATTAAAAGACAATCCGAGTCAAGTTAACGTATAGTTTATTAGTAAATAAGTACATCTGAATCAATAAAATTTGGTAAATAATAAAATCCTTTATGTTCCTCGGGCGTTTACTGGTTGTAATGGCCTCGGTCGGTAAAAAGACCTTGGACCAAGGACCCTCGGGCGTTTTGTCACCCGTTCCGTCATTAGAACTCTTAAAACGCCCTTGGTGTATAAATAACTATTTTGCTTTAATTGTGAGTTATTGCACAACACGACGTCCATGTTGGGAAGTTTCGTTGTACGTGCAGACGTCGTCTGAGAGTCGGCGGCGCGGATCTTCGGCGTGGGCGGAGGGGGCGGGGCCGGGGCCGGGGCCGGGGACGTCGCGCACTCGAAGGCCCATGAATAATCCAGGGCGGAGGCGCCGCCCGTGCGCCGCTGTGTCTTCCGGCGCTCGCGACTGCTTCCGACGGCCCGCCCGCTGCCCGCCTGGCCTCAGGGGCTCTCTGTAATTTGCCCCGATCCCGCCTCGCCGGCTGCGATGGCTCGGCGGCATTCGCTGTCGCTGACCGGGTGGTCCTGGGTTTAGAGCCCCGAAGGTGGTGGGTTTTAGATCCCAAATACTTAGATGGGTAGAATTCAACCACTGTCTGGAGGATACCTGTAGTGGTCGGCTGCACTCATCGGTAGTTTTTCGTGGTTTCTCCGATGCATTTTCTGCGAATGCGCGGAACAATACACTATGAAACTGCCCACAAACCGCGCGCGATCTTTCCTTCTTCATCCTTATCTCCGGGTCTCCTCTTCCACACCATACAGTAACAGGCACTATACCACCATATATGACGTGAGACCAGTCGTGATATCTTGATGTTGTCTCGGATGGGGCTATACGCTGCGGTGGGGTTACGCGTAAGTCTGATTTCACGTTCCAGCCAGAATAGAATACCGACACCTCCCGATTTTAACATGCCCTACACTTGCTTGACTATTTGCCTCGGTAGTTGATATCTCTTTATAACCAATAAGTATTTTCTCCCCCAAAGCCGCTTCCTCATTTCCAGTACTTCACGCTCCCTTATATAGTGGTTTCGCCATTAGCTCCTTCCAGTCCGCCTGTCCCATTTTGTCCTCTTTAACATGCCGTCATTACGCGCTGCAGTCTGGCTCTACTGATCAAGTGAAGTTCCCTTCGTTTAGACTATCAATATTTATGAATGTGCTAGTTTACTCTCTTGCACCGCCAACCTAAAAATTCCGATAAATCTACATTACACCCTATCAGATCCCTTGGTTGCTGTTCATTTTTGCTTATGGAACTTCACTTAAATCTTTGTCCCAGTTTTATCGCCAACTTATCCATTTGATTTCTGTCTGTCATGCTTCGGACCTTCTCGTTTTCCGCTCGCTTCGCCCTCCGCCTCCCTCCCACCCCCGCCTGCCATTCCGCTGCGCGTGACTCGGCGCGCTCTGCCGCCGCTCTGCCGCCGCTCTGCCGCCGCTCTGCTGTGCTCTGTATCGCCGGCGAGGGGCGCCTTTTGTTTGGGCGTCAGCGCAGAGCCTGTTGTTGGCGCCCCGCGCGCCAACTTCGCGCCGCTCGCCGTTGGCAGATGCTCCTCAAAGCGCGCCTTAGCCCTCGGGCTCTTTCACGCCGCCGGTCAAGGGCGGTAATGAGCAAAGGAAACGAACAGTTCGTTCCAGCTTGGTGTTGGAGTTTATGCCTGGGAAGCTCCTCAAAACGAAGAAACTCATTCAAACACTTGTATAAACGTGGATTATTATTATTATTATTATTATTATTATTATTATTATTATTATTATTATTATTATTATCTAACGAATTTCGGCCATTGCAGTCCACTCACTTCTTATTCTCTGAGGTCCTGTCACATTTATCCCGGAGCGACTAACGCGTCTTTACTCGCTATGAGGAACTGCCTTTTTGGCAATATCCATTGTTTAAATAAGGTTGTTAGCCTTGATTTATGAGGGTGATAGCATGATTATGAGGAATGAAAGGACAAACACAAATACGATCATGCCTACGCAAGGCTCCAACCTGCAGCGTCCCCGACCGTTTGCGCTGTGGGGCTGACTTTATTATTATTATTATTATTATTATTATTATTATTATTATGTTGGTTGTTGTTGGTAAAAACCCTGCTGTGTCCTCATTTCGACTACGGGGATATTGTGTATAACAATTTAAAAGATTCACTCGCTCAAACTCTACAGAGGGCTCAAAATTCCTGTATTCGTTTCATTTATAACATAAAAAAATACGATCACATCTCTGGAGTTTATAAACAGCACAAAATATTAACACTAAAGGATAGGCGCTTGTATCACAGCCTTTGTCTTTTATTTAAGATGCTAAAAATGGGTTCCCCGACATACTTAACAAATTATTTTGTACACCTTAAATCATCTAGATTTCAAAAATCCCAGTTACTCTGCATTCCAAAAAGCAAAACCAGCTACTACAATAAATCGTTCGCAATTACTGTAGCTCGCGAATGGAATAAATTGCCTCCCAATATTAAAAACTCCTCTTCATTAACATCTTTTAAGAAGCACCTGCATGACTTTTTTACAAAGTAAAATACACCATTTTGCTATTTAAATCACTGTAGATTACGGGTCAAATAAAAACTATTTCTTAGGAGTGTTAAGATTAATATGTTTTAGAAATAACATTAATGTTTCTTTTGTAAAAAATGTTACTTTCTTGCGACCTGTTTGATACTGCCGGAACTGTACTTTCATCCGTAGGAGCAGAGGCGGTTTTAAACAAGAAAACCACCCTTTGCAGCCTGGACCGCAGCTGAGGATACCATCCCAAAGACCCGTTACTTCATGTTAGCTTAGTTTCCATTGTATTAGGACACAGTCTGCCTGGTGGGTTTGTCCCCGACTAGCGGGTTTTCCTCCAGGATCGAGCGACGGGTGATGGTGTCTTTCTGTATTAATAGATCACAGTCGCTCGGGGTGAATACCAGGCTGCCGTGTAGCGCGCAGATATTTAAAGCACATAATCTTATTTAATTCAAATTGTATTTTCAATCTCAGACTTGATTTTAAAATTATTTCAAAATTATTATTGTAACATTTTATCCATTTAACCTCTGATGTTGTCTATTTATAAGTTGCTTTAAATAACGTTTGCTTTCCACTAACTACTTACAACTTGTAGATTATATTACATTTAAATTTTTAGATAACATTACTTTTTAGTAATTTTACTATTTAATACATTACTCTGTATATTTGTGACATGTGGTCAGGCGGAAGAGCGGGCCTGATGGCCCGAGCCTCGCCATATTAATAAAGGCATATTATTATTATTATTATTATTATTATTATTATTATTATTATTATTGGCCTAATGGCCATTACTTACCACGCTACACGATTACCGTGTGTACTTTTTTCAGGATCAGCTTATCAGCTGTATTCCTTATTACGACAAAGCTGTTACGCCTTGAAGCGTGATTTTTGAGATGATAGGATGATGATGAGGGGTGAAGGGACAATCACAAATACGACCATGTCGTCGCAGGACTTGAACCTGCAGCTTCTCGGTGCAGACGACGCAACCTGCCGTCTGCGTCACGGAGGCCACCTTATTATTATTTTAAAACATGAAACAAAAACATTTATAACAAATGACATCACCTATTGTAATTTTCGAAGTACTTTTTTGTTCATTCAGATACATATCGAAACACATGTGCGTTTGAAAGAGGGTTTATTAAATATTCACAAGAACGCGATATACATTTATCGTATCGCACAATGTATGCGCTAGAAATGGTGACAACTCTCAAAATACTCCCTCTCATATCGACCGAATCATGATAAATTAGAATGTGTCATGCGTTCGGCAGTCGGAATCGCCGTTGCCCACCCACTTCACAATCGATTGACTCATGGAGAAACCACCTCAGTCGATGTCGGAGCGAAAAAAAAAAGGAATGGAAATCGTTCGGCCTTCAGAAGTGCGCACTTACCTACCGCACCGCGGGCGTCGAGCCCCACGCCCGATCTGTTGTCTGCGCGCGTCTTATCGCGGGGTGCTCGACAGAGCCAGTAGTGATTACACGCGGTGATGACGCACGCGATCGAGTAATGCAAAAGGCCCCCGGACGTAGATCGCGAGCGGCGTTATCAGCCGGGGAGCCTGCGCACTCCAGGGACGGCAAGGAGGCGCATCCACTTAACGGGGGGATGCCGATTATTGGGAAGACATTTCTACGAATAACTGCGCCACTTCACACTTCCGAATAAGAAATCTATCGAGGTGACGCTTTATTATTGAAAAGGTTCATGTCTTAATGTAAAATAACATTATATTATTTTAAAGAAAATATTAGACTGACAATTTTTAAGCAGTCAAAGTTGTAGAAACAAACGCTTTTGGTGACTGCAGTACTCTTCTGCAAGACGGTGTAGATGTGTCTCATTACTGACTGACAGTGCATTGGACTAAACCTTTCTTGGCTCTCAGTGCATTTGAACATTCGAAGGACAACGGACTCCAAAGTCTTGGATTGTACTAAAATCTTCACGTGACTGTCATTTTTCTTGTAGCCAATTTGAACAAGCCACCTTGCATGGAAGTTGTATGTGACAGATATGGGAAAGACAATTGAAAATGTATTGGTATTGCTCTCAACATATTTTTGGGAGTAGGTAACTCTTATAGTCGAATACGCCAATTTCTTTAATTTATTTTATTTGAACAGCAGTGTCATTTCACAACTTGCAGCTACGGTTCTCAGCAGACATTTTTAAATGGAACTTAAGGAACTATAAGGAACTCCTAAAATTTCTCAATATTAAATGTTGATTTAGACGATATCACTATAGCTAGAGTGAAAAAAATTGCCTGTGGAACAATGGTTTATTTAAACAGCTTTCGTACTCGGGGCTATTTCGCCCCCGCTAAACCTCACCTCCGCGCGTGAGCCACACAAAGAAGTCTGAAATCGCGGGTTCACCCTGTGAAAAATCTGCCCTGCTTTCTCGGCGTTGGTCGGCGGGGCCGCGTGGGTGCGCTGATTGGGGCAGGCGATGAGGCGCGCGGGCGGCACTTCCCTCAACAGGAGGAGAGACTCGCGAGAGGAAGAGACGGCGGGAAACGACGTACCCATCAGCGCCGCCCGCCCCGCCCCCCCCCCCGCCCCGCCACGCCCCGTCTCGTCCCGCCCCGTCCCGTCTCGCTCCGTCCCGTTCCGCCCCGCCTCGCCCTGCCCTGCCCCTCCCCGCCCCGCCCCGCCCGGCGCGCCGGCGAGCAACAAGTTGCGCCGTCGGGCACGGGGCCGCCTTGTTGTATTGTGTTGTGTTGCGACGCGGCGCGGCCCCGCAGACGCCTCCGTGGGCGCGCGGGGATGTTGATGCGAGGGCCTTGACCGATGCCTTGGAGTCGGCCCAGTTGTTGCCTGCCGGCGGCGTCGGGAATTTATTACGGTGAAACGGGGTGGAATCAAGGAAATGGGTTTTGAAAGGCGAAGATTGGGAAATTGAATGAGGGTTAAATAGCTGTAGCTCGATCGTCGTCATTTCAATATTGAGTCAGTTGTCAATGTTAAGTTTTGGTTTGAGAACGAAAAAAATGGATTCGTTCTAATGTTGGATGTAAAAGCAGCTAACAATTCTAATATGGGGTAGAATGTAGGATTGATGCCTAATTATGTACACTAATTCGTCCGGCTAAGACAATTAATTAGTAAATATTGTGATCAATTGTTGAAAATACTAGTTTGTATAATGTAGCAGAATTCTCTTCATTTCGTTGAATGGTTATCTTGATTATTTACAAATATCAGTTCATTACCTTATTGACGTGGTATGTTCCTTCTAAATGTAGTATTCATAAATTGAATTGAGTTTTGCATCGAAGAATAAAATATTTGTACAGGACAACAAATGGAATGATTCGTTTCTCGTACTTTTGTCATGTTTAGGAAATTATTCTTCTGTAGTCATAAAATATTATCTTCATAATGTTTGAATAAAGATGTTATATTAAATTTTTGGGAAGACGTTTTTATTTACTACTATAGCCGAAGATTTAAATTCATATTCTGAGAAGGAGAATTAACGTTCTCTTATTTCAATTCCCAGCGTTCAATTTCTAAGGAGCTTCCTTCTTTTTGAATTCTCATATTTATCGTTTTGCGTTCAAGTAGTTATGACCAAGATTCTTGGTTTACCCGTCCATTTTCAAACTACGAAATCTTCTCTGGTACATCACATTCCTTCTTCTCGGTAATGTTAAAATTTTCTGCTTTACATTTTTCTCCTTGCTCGGGCTCCTTCGTCTTTGTTTCCTCGATCTCCCGGGAGGGGTCCTCATATACTATTTATCGGATGGATCTTCCTTTTTCTGCTGGGCCTCAGGAACTTGATGTTTCCGGGTGCGGAAGCACGAAAGAGTAACTTCTGTGGAATTGTCAGCAGAGCCAGCACATAAATGTGGATGCTGGAAAGACTTGATAAAATGAAGGTATTCATTTTTCTCTAATGATACATTTCTATCCCAATTTTAAATAAATAAATAAATTAAAAAATCTCGTGCCGTTTTTGCGAAGGTTTTATGACGCAAGATTTTCAATATTAAAATGGTTCTGAGGGACCCAAGATATTTAACATATCTCTTGGTTAGTACTTTGTTTGCTTTATGAACAAGTTGTTGGCGGGTTTTTCTAATAGTTAATAAAACAGTGACAACGCTACTGTACTCACGGGAGTCTGGATCAAGTGAAGCCTCTTGGGGAGGGGAGATGTATTTGAAGTATGAAAATGATTATGTCTATGTATGTTATGTCTACGTAAAATAGTTATGTAAATGACTATTTCCATCCAGCCGTCTTAATTACATACAAAATTCGACTTATAAAAGTTGTATTGAATAGTAGTTGAAAACTGTAAAAATATTCACGTATATTACATATTCGAACTATTTTTAATTTCTTTAAATTTAATTTTACCGCCCGGAATCTCTTTGGCTCATTTTCCTATCTTTTGTCTCTCGGTTCCTTTGTTCATTTGGTTCCACCTTCATGACAGCGTTACTCACGTTCTCTGTAATAATTCTCACTGACAATCCCGGTTTTAAAGAAATTGAAAACTACTTTCTCTAATCCCTTACCTACTTCTCACAAATGCCTATAAATGACGTTTCTACTATCGAGGCGTACACACAGTGCTCTTGCTAGTTTGTATTATCTATCATTTGATTTCTACTGCGTTTACATGGCTACATATGAATGAGTCATTCTTCTTGTCGCTACGGAATTTCTAATGGACAGATGCTATTGGCAAAATCTTTAGTTATAAAGTAAATGGAAATTACGACCCCGTCCATTTGAAGCAAAATCCTTTCCCTTCATGCACTCACTCCTTCGTTCATTATGAAACGTCTTCGTCTTCGTCTCTGCGTGCACGTTGCCTTGAGCATCCTCTAGTGCAGCCGCTGGCATCCTTTGCCTCCGCTCTTCCCAGACAGTTGCCGCTGTCCCCGCCCACCCCTCCTCAGTTGTCGCCACCCTCGCCCCCACGCTAACACCGCCACCGCAGCCATCGTCTTCCCCGCCATCGTTCCCACACCGTCCTCCGCCGCCGCCGCCGCACGGGACCGCCTTGGGCGCTGTGCTCCCGCCGCAACAGCCGCCGCCCGCCCCGTCGCTTTCGCCTCCGCCACTGTCACCGCGTCCACCGCCCCGCCGCGCCGCTGCCGCCGCGAGGGCCCGGGCAGCCGGCGCCTCGGCCGCCGCGCTGGCGCCACCGCCGCGCATGCGCCCTCGCACCCCCGGCGCCGAAGGGCTGGCGGAGGCAGCGATAGTGCTGCGGGCGCACGGCGGTCTGGAGCAAGGGAGATGAAATGGAAGAGTGGAAATGATTACGCCTGGACTGCAGCTACTTAATTGCATTCATACCTGTAATATGTTGCATATTATCGATATTACATAATGCATACGCGTACATATTTTCTCAGTGGGGTAGAGTGTGTAGAGATTGTCTTTCGAAAGAATCGTAGATTAAAATGTCGGAGTGGTTTTGACAATTCGTTCTTGGTCTTTTCGCTTAGTTGTGCCGATGTGATGATTTACATCCAAAAGCTGGGGATTGTACTAGAGCACTAGTTTGTACTTTCTAGAGTGTGTGTTGAGAAACTTCCAGCTGTAGGATGGTTCTTGTGGGAGACATTCTGAAGCAGTAACAGCAGAAATGACAAGTGCTAAACGACAGAAACGCTAGCGCTACAATTTGAAAATGCCGAGAGTAACTGGAGCAATTGTGGAATCACAGAATATACCAATAACAACTGCAATCCTTACAAAGTATGTACCATTAAACGTTTTTACGTGAAGTATCCATAGCACGTGAATATTGCGATGTAATTTAATTGATTAAACTATTTGTGTTTTCCTAAATACCTTGGAGATATCAGAATTAATTTAAAATACATATTAAGCGATATTTTTATAAATTTGATATTCGGAAGAAACGTTGAGTAACTCGATATTTCGATTAACATTAAGAATATGATACGCAACGAATCCCGATTACAGGTCATCATAGATATTCTGCTAAAAAAGGCGAAGACAATAGTAACAATGACACTGTTTGATGGTATGGGCGTTAGCAACGGTAGCAACAGAGATACACGAATTCTGGCCGTAGACGCCACAAAGGCAGGCGAGACGCTGGGGGCGGCGGCGACGGGGGTGGTGGCCGCATCGGGTTCGAACTCCCGTCGGGGGCCGTAACAAGGCCCCGCGGCTCGCGTTGCGCCCCCCGGGGCACCGCCGCCAGCCCCTCGCCGCCCCCCGCCGCCCCCGCCGCCGCCGGCGTCGTTACCTCCGCTGTGATTTACGCGCTGCTCTTCCCCCCTCCCCCCTCCCCGCAGACGCCTTTGTCGGGCCCTCGCGCGCCGCCGCCCCCGCCGCTGGAGAACGTGCGTCGCGAAGGAGGAGGGTTCTGCATGTCTTCGATTCAACTTATTTCGGGTCACAGATTTCTTTGGTGTATGGCGATGTATAGGTGGTATCTCTGCGGAAAACGTGTGCCTCTCTCATTCGTTTGGTGTAGATTTTTATAATCCAGTTCGGTCTTCTTTGGGGGTCGGCTATCACAGTCAGTGCACTGAAGAACGAATATATATGCGACATTTTTTCTTAAAATTCGTCGTTTAGACTAGGGTATTGACTAGGGACTCTAACTGACCTTACTTACCTAGAAAAGCATATGAAAAGAGAGAAGAATATTTGGATGAATGCCAGTTTCGACGATTTTAATGAAGCAATGCATGGATATGTTCTTGCCGAGCCTTAATTGCTTCATATGTATCGCATGTAGTCAAAATGATGTTTTGTTAATCTCTTTGTACCATTTGGAACAATCAGAATTTTATTTCAAAGGAATATTTTTATAACATTTTCTCTCAATAGTTGGGAAAGAAAACGGATGTAATTTTCTCTTTGAAACACGTGCACTATAAAAACTAAACATCCAAAGAACTAAAAAATGTTACGAAGGCTTTCCGTGCCGACTTCTTCGCTTAGGAGCCTCTCCAATGAGCCGGTGCAAAGCTGGACGTTTGCCACCCCGCGCCGAGAGCGCCAGAGGCGATGCAAGGCGCCGTGCGATGAGGTCAGCGAGCGACCTTGCGGGCGCCGCCGTCACCCGACCCTGCTGACCGCGCCGCCGCCGCCGCCGCATCAGCATCAGCAGTGGTGGCGGCGGCGGCGGCTTCTCCCTTTGCGCTTTGTTAGGCCTCTCCCTGTTACGCGCGTGAGCTCTCTTCTTTTTGTGTCGCTGAGGGCGTGCGATGGCCATTCGATGGGCGATGGCGCTGGAGTCTCCCTCCTGAGCGACGGCAGCTGAGAGGCGTAGATGGACTGTGCGACGCTATGGTTGATTGATTATTGAATCCGGGCGCGTCAACTGCTAAGGTCATTACTCCCATAAGAGTTGAGCATTTCTTTGCGGAAGGTGACGGTGACCTCCCGTTGGCTGGCGAGATCCGGTGCTTTTGGGGATTTTCTGCAGTGAGGTTAGAGCGTCACACCGCTCCGGCCCGGAACAAGCTTTTAGCTCCCGATCGGTCTCCCGACGTGTGTGGTAGTGTAGTGCACATGAGTGTGTGTGTGTGTGTGTGTGTGTGTGTGTGTGTGTGTGAGGAGGAGGAAGAAAAGATTGCACGCGATCCGTGACCCGTTTGTCAAGGTACTTACTGCTCCGTCATTCTCCTCGTCTTGATCGGAACGACGGAAATCTACCGATCAGAGCAGCAGGCCGCTAGAATGCTCTTCCAGACAGCGGCTGAATTCGACGTAGACGACAAACTATTGTCGAAAATTCTGCCACCGTCGGGACTCGAACCCTAGAACCTCCAGCTCAGAGGTACTGCAGTGACATCAGTTGATACCTGCCGGTGCTGCTTGACGTCGAATTGCAGTTGAGGCCTTAGTCGTTAATACAAAACCTTTATTTGCATACAGGCTCCATTGATTCTTCGTTTGTCTTTTTTTAGCTTGTGTCAGAGTTCTGCTTTTATGATTTTTGTAATGTCCTTAGAAAAAAGTACTAAAATAATTCCCATTCTTTAGAAATGCATTTTACACCCATTCATTCCTCTAATGTAGTTAGTTGCTGAAAGGACGGGAAATAAACTCTGCAAGTGTCTACAAGAGTAAATCGGAGGTTTCGTGAGCTTAAAACGCCGAGCAAATGTGGATAGACTGCCCGCAGCACTCCAGTGTGTTGCAGTCTGCACATTACACCGCGGCCCCTGCCGTAGTCTTCGGCCCCTGCCGTATCGTATCGTTCCGCGGCCCCTGCCGTATCGCTTTACAAAATCAGCCTAATTTGCAGTAGCAAATGAATTAGTACTTCCCTCGTAACTGTAGAATCAAGGATTTGCACTATCAAAATAATAAACTGATATTATAACTATTGTGAAATTTGAATCACATCATCAGTTTCATGATTTGCAGCTTTCGATGACAATTGTACGTTTTAAAATGATTTAATGAATTTGTCCGCAATATACCTTAAAATTAAATACAGAAGTAGAGTGTTACTGCGTGCAATGAAGATTTCTTACATTACGCTTTTCTGAACTGAAGCAGTAAATCATGTCTGTTTGCACGTTTTGGCATATACATGAGTACATTTTCAAGGAAATTTTAGAACGCATTTCAAAGAATATATTTAACGTAATGATGCAATATTCCTTACTACACGATGACATTTAGTTTTTTATATACGATGAGTAGACGAAAATCCTACACTCCGCAATGCGCTGAGCGTGCTAACTGTATCAAATACACTACAACTCGATACTCGCAATCTCGTTGATTGTGAGAATTCGATTTATCAATTTCCAGTTTCTTTCATCGTCTCCTTCTGGAGGAGAGCAAACTATTCAGAGATGGAGGGCGCTGAAAGCTGAGGAAAAAGAGATGATGAATGTGACCGCTGATTAAACGCGAAGGGTGGATGAAATCCTGTGAAAACCACCAATCCCCTCACAAGGGTCCGGTGAGTGCTGCCCCAAGAGGTGGTTTGGGGACTTAAGCGCCCGTATTCAGCAACTGTTTGTATAGTGTTGCTGAGATAGAAAAAGTGGTATGCAACAACGCGATAGGCAACGTATTTTAATTCATCGAATTCGATCGAGTGATATGCGCTTGATTGTGATACTGTCACTTGATTTGTATTAGTTGTTACTACTGCAGGGAGCTCACTGCAAACGATTGTTGTGTTAGTATGAAATGGAAACTGGGATAACACTCTAATGTTAACAGACAGAAAAATACGTGGAAATATTTTCCATTTATTCTTTCCGGGTTGTAATATGTTTTAAATATTTAATTAGGTTACAATAAAGGATTAAATGTATTATAGTTTTAAATCAATATTTTATTATATTATCAACAGACTATAATTTACTTCAACAAACAAATCAACATAAAAAAATCATAAATGATTCACGAGAACACGGAAATCTTCTGAAAAATAATGGATTACAATTACGCTCTATCATTAAATTGAAAAATCGTCATAGTGCTCAATATGTCAGAAATGTTCTTCCTAGTATTTAAGTGCAACTTATTAAAATCAAAATTCAATTAAAAATTCATGTTGCATAACCTTAAGCATACAAGATTGCTGGTTTGTAGCGATATCTTTGAAACTTTTCCTTAAAGCTACCTTAAAAAGCTTGCATTGAACCTTGTCATATAATTGCCAGTAAGTCCCGTATAATATCAACAGTAAATAGAAAGTGAATGCAATTATTTTGTAATAAAATCTCAGGAAATAAAAGAAAAATACTGCCCACGAATGGTTCTCTCTCTTAAACGCACATCAAACCCAACGCGAGGAATTTTTGAAGAGCTCCCCCGAGTACCCCGAGCAAAAGGAAGGCGGCAATTTGCAGGGATCACACCCCCTTCCCAGCGAGGATCGTCGCCCAAAGATAAACAAAGCAGTGCGCCGAGTGGCTTCTCTTCGCAACATCGCGCGGAGCGCTCGCATCGGCGGCGGCGGCGGCGGCGGCGGCGGAGGCGCAGGTCTAGACATGCAAATTGCCGGCCGGCGCCCTCGATCGATAGGATAGATACGCCGCCCCAATCTTCCCGCGCGCCATCACTCATTTCCTTATGACAAGTCATCCGCCCCGCGCCCCTGCCTCGCCCGCCCTCCGCCGCCACGCCGCTCTCTGTCCCTCCTTTTATGCGGGCGGCGGCGGCGGCGGCGGGCGCGCGCGCGCACAGTAGCATTTTTGGCCGGGCGCCCGCGGCGGCGGCGGCGGTGCGGGGCGCGGAGCGGCGAGGCGGGGCGGGCGCCGCGGGGGCGCCGCGCGATGGAGCCGCCGGCGCCAGCGCGGGCCCTGCGCACCCCCTCGCAACCCCCCTCGCGCCGGGCGGCGCCGCGGCGGCGGTTACGGCGGCGGGGACGGCGGCGGGCCGGGCCGGGCAGAGCCGGGCCGGGCCGCGCTGGGCTGGGCCGCGCTGCGCTGCGCCGGGATGTGAGGGAGCCACCGCCGCCGCTGGGCTCCTTTTACTCCTCCCCGCCTCCGCCGCCGCCGCCGCAATTCGGTCAGGTGGCGCCAGACGCCGCCCCCGCGGCGCCCGCCCCGGGCGATCGTTGGCCCGCCGCTGGGCGGTGCTCGCGGCGCCCCTTCCCGGTCCGCCGGAGCGGTCCCCGGAGCGCTCGCGGCGCAGGAGCCCCCGAAGGCGAGGACGCGCGCCCCGCGCCCGCCGCCTCGAGAGGGCGCTGGCGGAGGCCCTGCCGGCGCCGCCACAAGCTTCTTTCGTTTCGCTGCGGGAGAGCAGCGGCGTTCACAGCCCTGTTTTGTATCTCTTGGGTGGAACGTTTAATGTTCTGTCTCCTTTGTTGTGTTCGCTTCAGGCGAACCATCTAAAGCAACCCGCGTAATGTACACAGGCTTGAATATTCTAAACTACTATGTTAAAAGAGAGAGAGAGACCTGAGTTTCCACATCGGAAATGATACCTAATAATATCAGTACATAAAACATTAGTAGTACAGTTTTTAGAAACTTTTTCTAATGAAGACTGTTATTTTTTTTAATTGAATATTTTATCCCAAAGGAATTTAATTTTCATTTCAGTTTTTTCAATTGAAATAACTGTCAATTTTTGCAAATGGTATAAGATAAATTCATTTATTAAAAGAATAACATCTTTTGTTTCTTTCTGCTTCCATTTAAGAAGTAAATATTTTCAGACCCACAATCATCTGATAATAATATATGAACTTAAACTTGAATCCCAAAACTGATCGAAGGCTTTTTTATATTATATGCTTTCTTAGCGGTAAATTTACTGCTGAAAATTCATTTACTTTCCATATAACGTTGTTATTTTACAAAATAAAATATTTACTTATAGCCTAATTTTTCTACAAATTATCTCGTTCAAATCGTCATTTAATTAAGTCATTATATACATTGGCTAGTTTTCTTTACTAATTGAGAATTTAATCCATTCTCCAGAGTTTACCGTTTATAATAGATAAAAAACTTGGCAAAAATAAAGAAATTAGGTGACGCCATGTAAAAAAGCTAATGAACCTATTTTGATGATGCTTGTGAATTACCTTGTCTGGGATTCCCTACTGTCATTGCCAATCAGTAAATCGGTGTGAAACATGTGCTAAAGGATTTCCTTACCAGGATATACACTAAAGTTGAGCAAGCTTCAAGTAATCTACTGGTATCTGAAATGATCAATCTCTGTTGTCATATATTATCATAAAACCAAGTCCTTCAATTTTCATTTGGATAATACATTATAAATACTTATCGTTAGGGAAAAAACCAATTCACATTAAGAAACTGCTCGTTAGTGTTGTTCATGTATAATTCTTCATTGTTAATAGGAACTTCTTTATAGCGGGGATTTAATTACATTGATCTAATAATATAAACCGATTGGTTCTATACAACACTTATAAATTCACTGATTAATCCTCTGCAATTATTGACAAAAAACAGGTTTCATTTTCCGCGAAACGGTAGTGTGAGGAAAAATTGTGGTTGATGTGAATGGGAAATCATCAAAAATTTCACTTGGGAGAAGTAACATGAACGTACAGGCTGAACATAAGACGGAAACCTAATTATGGAGAACTTTTGACATAGTGAACAAACTGAAAATTACGAAATAAATGAGACCCCTTGAAAGAAAGCTGATGACTCTTAGGCTTAGGGACCCACAGGAAAATCTCTAGCAGCTCTAGGCATCACGCTCTCGCCCCCTCACAGTTCTTCCGTGGGACTGACTGAGGCAATGGCAGGTCGTTGGAGGTGGGGTGGGGGAGAATCGCCTGCGCGGGCGTCCCCTCGTGCACCCCTGCATCGCGTCGGTGCCTCCCCTCGCAGGCCATCGACGCGCGCCCTCCTCCGGCGACCGCTCAGCCTCATTCCCGCTGGAGGTCGTCGGCCTTGGGGTCTCTCGGCTTCGTCCCGGCAGAGCAAGGCCCTACAAATGCTATCAGAATCGCTTGAGGCGTTGGGGGATGGTAATAGAAATTTCGGAGGCAAACGCAGTGCAAATATCACGGCTGTACATATAATGAGCACCACAAGCCACAACGTACGAGAAAATGTCACTTCCATTTGTTGTCTTGCTCTTTAAATCACAACTACCTCCTCTGCTTCGTAAAGGAAAATAAATTGGAATTTTTCCAAATTGTTAGATATTATTATTTTTACCATAAATCATTATTATTATTATTATTATTTGTTATTATTGTCGTTGTTGTTATTGTTGTTACAAAGCTGTACGAGGAAAAGGGCGCAAGCATTTTAGTTCATTTTTGCTTGGAATCTCTGAACATCCAATTCTTATGTTTACGAGTAATCTTTTTGTTCTCCTGTCTCTCGCGGGTACCAATTCGATCATACACAGAAATGTTTCCATGTTTTAGCTGAACTGTTGCAAAACCTCTGATTCTTCTTTACACGTCCTTCTCTCGCGTGTGTGACATGCACTCTTGGGGATTCCAGAAATGGAATTTCTATCCCTCCTGTATCTGAGGAAAACTTTTCGGAGTGTTGAGTCGGGGAGCTTTGTATCGCTCGATGTATGAGAAACAGGGCGTTGTCGTGAAAATATGTAGTGTAAATAATAAATTCATGTGCGAGATTGCATTGATGCTTGCTGACCAGATACGTACCACGAGATAAATTTAATGTTGCGTTTAAAAAAAAAATCAGAGTTAATCGAAATGTTTCAAAGAGCTTGCTTTGCGCAATGTTTCTCAACTTTCCGTTAATGCAAAATATTAACGGGAACTCAGAATTTGATTTGTATTATTATATTTGCTGCTATGAAAATATGGAACGAAATTATAATGCAACATTTCAAGTGCTGGATATTTATATTAACCCTCAACACAATAAAACGAGTTTTCATCAACGTCAGATAAGTGAAAGCGCTGCAATCTCTCGTCCACAGTCGTTCCTAAGGATTTATGCAACCCTGCTGGCGAATATGTATATCCTCAGCGTTTAGTCTGATGAATAATAGTGATTGATTTACTTGGCCTTTCGCTTACCCAATAATAAATGGCTAGTTGAGTGAGAGACTGGTAAAAAAACAACGGTCGATTGAGATATAAGGCAAACGGGAGAATCTCTAAGAAAACAGACGCTATCTAGCTTTTCTCCATCACAAATTTCGGAGGAAGTACGCTACTCGGGGTGCGTTAAATAGCGAAGAGAATGCTTTCTACCTCGGGGCCCGTCAGAGTTCAAATCCCCGTCGCTGCGTGTGGAAGTTGTGGTGGACAAGGCACGTTTCCCTCTTCATCTTCCCATTTCGCCCTGCCTCTTATTTCTCTCCTGCTTTATTTCCATTATCATTTCTCTTACATTTATGACTCGCCATCATCATTATCATCACATCCCACCGTTTCTTGGGAAAACCCGAAAGTGTTGCAAGTCTATCAGCGGAACATTGTGTCGTATCACCACATTTCACACTTCACGCTAATAATTATAATAATTTCACGGGGAATGAGGAGGATGTTCAACTTCGTCATGCAGTCCACAAAAGGGCTCTGTCCACTGCACCACGAGTCGTTCGTACGTGCGTCGTGCGCGCCGCCAGGACAGACGCGCGTCTTACCTCTCGCGCGAAGCGGCGGCGACGGGGGGTGGCGGGTGGCGGGTGGCGGAGGCCGGGGCTTAGACGCGTAGACCACGCGAGACGGCAGCGGCGGCGGCGGTGGCGGCGACGCAGGGCGGCCGCTAAGTGGCGAGCAAACAGCGCGATCCTCGTGTCCGCCGCCGCGGCACGTCCGCCGCCCCCGCCCCCGCCCCCGCCGCCCTCACGCACCTGCCGCCCCGGGCCCCTCCCCCGCCCCCGCCGCCGCTTCGTCGTCGCCGTCGTCGTCTTGCGGCGCCGCGCCCCATGTCTTAAGCCCGCGCGGCGCTCCGCCCGTAATCCGCCGCCGCGGCGCGCGGATTCTTCTTATTAATTGGAGGACGTGCGGAGCGGCGCGGCGCGCGGGCTCTCACGTGATTGCGCGCGCCGAGCGGTGGGGTGGCGCAGCGGGGTTCGCGGCTGAATGGGCTTCGGGAAGGTGTGCGGCTGGTGCACGTCGGAGAGGTTGGCTACGGGGGGGGGGAGATGTGGGGATGGGGAGGGTGACGCGCGTGTGAGAGGCGCTCCCAGGTCCGAACGAGAATGCGTGAGGTGGCATCACGAGAGGAAGGTCGGGGCAGTGAGTGGGGCACTTTAAATGTGAAGTGAAAGACTTTCGAAAGGTGTTGAGGTGACAAATAACGTGTAGAATTCGCTTTGGGATTTTTCAAAATTTAAGATATTTATTTCTTTAGATGTTACAAAAATCTTCTAATTGGTAATAGAGTGTAAATCTAGTTACATGTAATTAACTGCTAAATCCATACTTAAAGTTAATATGCTTATCGTATTTTATTTTCTCTGTTGCAGGTGGGACCCGCTGACTGGCTACTAGCACCCCTCGTGGCCGCCGTCTTCACATTCCAGCTGTTCGTGAAGACGATCAGGTGAGAATTAATTTTATTTTTCCACAGTCGTATTATGGAAAATATATTGCTTGATGGGAAACGTTTATTTGTCCATTTCTGTGCATTTGTGACATAATTTCTGTTATGTCCAAAACAAATACTTTTTGTAAAAGAAGTTTATATACAATTTCCAATAGTACAGAATAACTGTCCACAAGCGTTGTCACCAATTATCCGCGAGATTTACCAAGACTTGCCAAAATTACCGTAAACCGATGACTTGCACAATTAACAATGCAGTTATCACTATTACCAAAATCCAGGGGGAAAAGTCCATTACGCAGGCGTAGTCACTTGGTAGTCGCACTTCAACGCTCACAACACTGCGGGAAGACGCCCACTGCCTCACCGCTCGCTGCGCGCCATCTTATATCCCTCTGGGCCAAGGGCTCACTGACTGCCCGTGTCATACGGCCGGCGACGCACTCTGTTGCACCTAGTGAAGCCACTCTTACTCACACTGCTCCGGTGCGGCCGCTCTTACCACCCTCTTGTGATCGGCGCCCGTATCTTCTTGTGGTGTCGCTGTCTCTTCACCGCAACCCAGTGGCGACTCTTTTAAAGGTGTGCGGGTGTCTACTGCAATTTCTATGCAATCTCTGGCCCATAACATATTCATAAGAATTCATTTTCAACGTACATCACGCAATTGTTTTTTATATTTCGCCATAATTTGGAACTGATTATGACTTCCAAATATATCATAAAATGAAGTTTGTGATAAAAGTGTTAGAATCCAACTGTAAAAGCAGTCGCGGCTTTAGGTTGAGAATCAAATAAATGTATTTTCTGTGGTTCTTTTGTAACGTTCCAGGGCAATAAATAAGGGAGAAGGCATTCGACGTATCATATTTTTTTTGAAACAAGGAGATCTACGCGGTTAACTTAAGTAAATACAACATACCATGTTAATTCTTACTATATGTTAATACTTTACATGTTAATTCTTTCTGCTTGAGCTGAGTAGCTGTCACTCTCAACAGTAAGAATGTTATCTCCGAAGAAAGAAAGTATATTTGTAGCCATTGTCCCCTACTTTCCAGCCCCTTTTTCCTTCACCTAAATTCGATTACTCGCAAGTTCCAAATTAAAACTGTTCATATAAACACACTCATTGATACAATGTAGGAAATCCCAGTCTGTTCTCTCCGCCGTTCCAGTTGTTTTCTTCCACGTCCCTCCTTCCAACGACCTCTTCTCTACATCACGCACCATTTCTAAACTACTACTCTCCCTTTCTGATGAACCGAAGCCTTCGTCAATTTCTCCCTTATTCTTTACGTAATGGGAAAAATATTTCGGACGCTCGTGTAATAGACGATCAGAAAAATAATTGACCTGACTCAAGTAGTAGCACTGATGAAAAGCTTTATGCCAACAAAAAATTTAGAAAAGGCTGTGATAATTGTTAATATTGAGATGTAGCCCTTAGGATACAGAAACAATGAAAATTTGACTTGTAAGAACTTAACAAAAGACTTAAAACTATTATTTACAAGTAAATAGATGAAAATTTAGAAAAGATAGGACTTAAAACTTCTAGTTACAAGTATTTACAAACGATAAAGTGATAGAGAATCGAAGTGTGTGACTATATGAGACTTACACATCCACTAACAAAAATGTTTATTTTTTGACAGTGTTTTCGTTGCGTCTGTCTCAGGTTGGGCGAAGTGTCAGCGCGTCGCCTGCCCGGCGCCCGCCGCCCGGCGCCCGCCGCCCCGGCGCAGCCTCTGCACTCGTCGCTCTCCCTCGGCCGAGCGACGCTCTGCAGCGCGGCGGCTCCCACGCGAAATTGCAGCCCCTTCCCTCCCCCCTCCCCCGCCCGCCAGCGAACGTCGCCAGCGCCAGACTCTTTGCCTTGTTCCGAGTGCGGTCAAGTACCCTCACTGATCTCGAAATACTGTCGCGGGGTTCCACCGCGCCGCCAACAATTGGGTGTGTACAGTACAATCCTGGACCAAGCGCTGAATTGAGGACGTGCAATTGACGTCTGGTGTAGTGACAGTGCGGACTTCCCAGTGACGAAGAGGGACTACGAAGCGCCCCATCTCTGCGACGGTGGCGCTGTCAAGCGGAAGCACGTGGCCCCTGCGCCGGTCGTGTCGCCTAATTGTGCTCTGTATGTTGTTCTTGTGTTCTAAGTGGTTTGTGTGTTTACACATTCTGCTACTATCTTCGTAGTCAGTAGCTGTGGATATCGTTGTACAAGCGGTTATGTGTTATCAGTTGTGGTAATATTTATGAACATACGTAACCTAAGTTGTTGTTATGTGAAGTTTATTTCAACATGATGCTTTATTCTACTCAGGTTGTTTCGACTTGAACGTGTGGGGCAGTGAAAAAGTTATGTTGCTTTGAATTGAAGAAAGTTATATAAAAAGATATTGTAAGAAGAATCATTATCATAATTGCATATTATGAATTAATGTTTGAATATTTTCGTTGTCAAAGTCAGATGAATTTTGTGACTACAAGTAAGGTCGTCTACAGAATGTCAATAATGTTTATGGTCAGTCCAGTTTGATATCACCAGATGAGACAAAATACTGACCGTTAGGTGTTGTTCTATATTATTGTGGTCGCGATTTTGATCACTGCTTGTACATCTCACTAAGGTATCTTTCACAAAGCCTCATGTAAAATACATCAGGCGTGGTGTAATTCTCTGAATCGGGAAAGACAAACGCCAACATTTGTGTAAGCACAGCATTGCCACTGCATATACGCCTGCAATGTTCGTTTCTTGAGAATGGAAGTGATTCCCAAATATAATTGTGCTTTACGACCATTGGTTTTCCCCGATCTGATCAAGCAAATATTTTGCGCAATCACCATTTGTTGCTCAAATCCTTACATGCGTAATTCTTGTGCAAATTTTTGTTATGTTTTGGTTGTTGTTTTGTCCTCTCTGTTTGAAGAATTTAGAGAGACGAGGCCCTTAGTCGATCTCCTTCACAATACCTGGAGTTGTTCTACTCAACATGGAGTACATTAAGAGTAGCAAATATTTGATTATTTCTCAAGTGTTGGTTTATAGACATGCCTAATAGTTATTCTTGCACTCACCTTTTTTAACTATTAACGACTTGAGTGTGTAAAAAACAGAAACTGTGTGCTGTGATTCAAATTCGTTGTTCTAATTGATAAGTGGGGGGCCCAAAATATTGGCAGCTCATTGTTTTCAATTGTCTTGTTCCTTTCTTGTTAAGGAATCGTACCACTATCTTGGGTTTCAGTTTCAACTTCATTCTAGGCACACTGTATGTTGACTATGATTGAAAGTTCACAAAAAAAACATGTGTTACTATTGAAGAATATGAAATGTTTATACAAAAAAATATTATACATGTTTCAGGAACTTTTTCAAAACTTCGAACAGTGACCCCAGTTCTCTCTGAAGAGAACAGCTGATAGTGGATATGGAATTATTGTAATATTGTTATTTTGTATATGTATATAGTATAAGTATAAGCATAAGCATAAACTGTTAAGTGCCATCATCTTGTACAGCTGTTGCAAGAAAGCAATGTGCATTATCCAGTTGGTTTAAACAAGAGAGAATTCTTTTACGTAAGCTATGGGGAGAACCGTAAGGTGGTAACTCTTATGGACAGTGGATATTTCAAGTCTTTAGATGCATTGTGTATATAGGTTATAAATTAGTATCATGTGCCAGTGTTATTGAATATACTAATGACTACATATAAATCTGCTGGTCTGATATTTCATTATCGGTTTACTGTTATGGGTTTAGAAGTGAAGTGATATTCCCGAAGTGTTATATGTTCAACCATAGAGTGATCACTTTTGGGAATGAGATATTTGTATATTTTGTTGTGTCCATATTAAAGTATATTACTCAGTACCAAATAATGTTCTCTTCTTATTTTTTATTGTACCTTGCTAACATACACCTTTCCCCTACCCATTTCTTCAGAAAAATAAAATATTTTTACATTGCTGATGATCACGTGAGAGAGAGGAGGATATACATCACTCCAATTCAGAATTTTTACTATGCCAAAAATACAAATTAAAATTGTTTCAATAAATTGTTGAAAATAATACCTCCCATGTCTCCCATAAATAGCAATTTTATTTAATGTTTAATAATAATAATAATAGTAATACTTTGTTGTAAATACTATTTACCATTCAACTATGTTCCTTCCAGTTCCACAAAAAAAATTAAATTTACCTATTTCAATGCAATTTTAAATCAATCTCATAAGAAAGATATTTAAGAGATTACCTAAAAGAGGTTCAAGTTTTAAATGGTCAATCAAAAATCTTTGTACAAAGACAGAAGGTTTTTTAGGCGAAATCAAAACACAACTAGATTCCATTGATATGAATTTAAAACATTTTTTATGATTGTTCGCTCCTTGTTTCGTTCACATTTTGCTTCGATTGCATTCTTGCAATGTCCATATCAACATAAGGATTTGAAACCTGGAATAACGACTTACATCAGGAGACCGGGAGCGTTTGCTTTAAACAGTATTGCTTTAACTGAAGATCGCATAGTCGAGCTACATATAGCGCAGTAAACTGTTGCATATCTGAAAATTAAATTGTACATGCTGGACATGTGCGAAAATTATTCTTAGTAATTCACTGTTTTAAAAGTGAAAATAGTTTCATACTGCATTCTAATATTGAACAGGTCCTGTGTTATAGGCTAAATTTGTTTAGGTCCGTCATGTTGGATCTCTTGACGCTTCAATTTAATTTTCATACTTTTCGAATTTCTGCTCTTTCCTAACCACTCATGCATGCTTAGGTGTGAAAGCTCCCAGAATAACTAAATCTCACAATACACTTTATAGAAGGCGCAAAGACGTCTCGTTTTGGAGAATACTGCTTAAAAATGTAACTCGTATCCACCTGCCCTCCGCATATTTTCCAGAACGCCCTCCACAAATTTCCCCGTCCTACACGTTCTGTGCATGCTACTCACATGTCCCCCGCCAGGATCTCGCATCTTCCCAGCACGATCCCCCACTTGTGTCATGTTTGTTGCTCTAATTGTTCCCACATCTTGAACGTACTCTACATATGTACTTCATATTCCCTCGTATGTTTCCCATGTAATTAATACTGGTTTCCTCACACTTTATGTTCCACTACATATTCTCCTGAATGTTCCCCACATGTTCGTCACATTTTCCCCACGTCCCCACATACTTTCCTCTCGGGTGTCTTCACATGTTAATATAACAGGTAATCTGGTAATTCCAAAATTTAAATGCTTTTTTAAAAATTAAAAATACTCATAAATATTCCATCGGCGAATAGGCTTCCCTGGCGGATGAAACAGGCGGAAATTTTGAATATCTAGAATACCCAGAAGAGCGGAAAAAATGTAACATGGGTCCATTTCGCACTCTATTGTTAACTCCAAGAAATAGCAGTTTTAAAATAATGATTTTAAAAGTGAGAACAACACGATGGAACCAATTACCAGCGTTTCCGGTAACGCCACCTTTAGCGTGCCGGATTCATACAAATATGATATAATGTCCAAAAACTATCGTTTTGAAGTTTACGGCCCACAAAACAATACTCTTGTTTCTGTAGTGATTCGAATACCTGGTTTTAAGGCCATAGATTGCATCGTTTCCGTTCGATGGTAGAATGTAATGAGTGAAATTGCAGTGTGATGTGTTTTGCGTGTTTCTCGTTCACCTGATTCCCCACCTATTCCATAATCTGCAAACTTCTATGATTTTGGTCTTGAATTTCTTTGATGCAGCGCTGGAGGTAATATCTTATCCAGAAGAAGTACACTTATGGATTTTTGTTGATGGTTTCTTATAAATTGTAAGAGCAATACTGTAAAGAGGGGATTATTTGAACCATTAACTAAAAGCTAAAAGGCAGAAATTGTTATCTCCGGAGTTCCATACACTTTAGCTATGTGATAAAAACAATGGATAGAGTTTAGAAAAACATTGCAATATCTTGGCCATCTAATGCCAATTTATGAAGGTAGAAAGCTCAGCTGTACTCAGTACCATAGGTTACACAATTTACACCGAACCATTCATTAAAATGAAAATATTGTTTGAAAATATATCGAGAAATATAAACATGAATGACTACGTCTAAACACATTACTTGATAATCTAAGGTACAAATCAATATCTTTCCTGTTTTGACTAAAAAACTCAATAAACGTATTTTGCCCGTTGAAGAACACTTTCCTGAAGCAGCACAAGCTACATAAGCTGCAGAGAGGCGTTCGGGTTACTAGGTATGTATACGTTTTGGTCTTATAGTTACCCAGTTACAATGTTTGGCAAATTCTTATTACCTTTTGCTGCTGCGATTATCCTCACGACATTTTATCACATAAACTCCAATCTGCTAGATAATGGCACTGGGCAACTACCTGCTACATACCTAAGACATCCTGCCTAGGGCACATAACTAGAGCTAATTCACTCTAGTTAGCGCACACGCTCATTCGACTGGTAGCATGCCTAGGAAGTCCGGAGGCCAATTTCAGTCAGTTTCCTTTTACATTAAGCGAAGGACTACGCATCTCAGTACATCCCACTAGAGCGTAATGATTATGAATTATTGATATTTGGGGATGATATTCATGAAGCTATGAAACGAACAACGCGCAACGAACACGTGATGGAAAAAGAATTCTAACCCCCCTCCCAATAGTTAAAGTTTGTTTACAGTAGTCCATCAAATTAACTGGAAAATATTTCATAAGCCTTGAGTCCACCCTCAATAATTTTATTAATCTTTCTACATTATAAATTACAATAAACAGTTATAAATTAAGTTAAAAATGTATAAAGTGCATTTAGTTATTGTGCTGCAATAGTTTTAATGCGCAATTTTTTATTTGATTGATCGGTAATCAGGGAACAAGCAATCTTTCAAGGGACCTTTCAACAGGATCATGCAGAAATATGACCTGATTTTTTCTATTCAAATATATTCACTGTTTATATCTACTGGGGGGAAAATACCTACCGTCGTGCGTTGGAAGATACTGGAAAAAATGGTTAGTTTTGGCCACACTGTTTTCGCTAACGCCGTGAACAGTCCTTACTGCAACGGACAACTCAAGTAGTGCTGTCTTTCCTCGCTAGGAGCTCTATCGGTTATGCCTGACAAATCCGCCCGGCCCGGAAAACAGTTGTTCATTTCGGGGAAGACTGTGCCCAATAGACTAAATCTGTGGATTTATTTTTATTTATTCATCAGTTAGTTGCTAAAGATTAATCATTATTAGTATGTCAATCGATTATCGTAAACGATTAATAAATAAAATTAAATCGAATATACTTAGACCGATTAATTAAAATTAATAATATAGAGTACTATCATTTCAATTAAATTTTAGTTTTTTAAAAATTGTCTTACATTGTCTCACTATAGGCATTTGTAATTACATTTAATTAAAAAAATGCTGTCATTTCGCAAAAATCGAGCTTCATCATAAGCACATAGTGACAATGCGGCAGATTCAGCAAGTGTATTGTTGCTTTCGAGCTAATTCATCAGGCCACACAGGCTAAAACACCAACATGGATAATGGTCAAAATGACTGTTACCGTAACTGGGGTATTCAACGGAACGCATTCAACTGAACCATCATACCATCTCTCTGTATCAAAACTAATAGAAGGTTGGCAAACAATGTTAACTTACTTGCAACCCGTGGGCAGATTTTGGCATCACATTGGGTTTCTGTTTCTCAATGTCGGAGAATTAGTACCTGGAAGAACAGGCGCTGCGCCGTGCGACAATGAGGGCTTGTTAAGGACGTGGGCAATGTCATTAGCTTAGTATGCCACTGCCCAGAAGTTGAACGTGTCCCCGCAGGAGCGCTTGTTCCCTTGGCGTACATTGTCTCACAATACGCAGGGCTACACAAACCTCTCGGGAACGATGATTGGCTTGTCGTGAAAAGTGTGGAATTGTGTTGTTTTCTTTTTCAATAACTTCCAGTCTGTGACGGCAGCTATTTTTTTCACAGCACATATGCATAGTGAATACCTATTTATAGGAAAAAATGAGGTCATATTTCGGCCTGTTGAAAGGTCCCTTGTTAGTCGTGCGCACGGAGGGTGTTAGAACTCGCTGCATTACTCAGATATTTTACTTCATAACTCAATTGCACACTCTAGAGAATCTCACGAGTCGGGTATCTCTCATATATATCCAACTAGTTGTCTCGCCTCTTCCTGGCCGCGCCTCTTTCAATTAATTTGCTCGTCACTCGCTACGAGCACTGCCTTAGACAACGCTGGCGTGAGAACGAGGCGGCCGCACCCGAGCGCTCACGATCCGGACGCACGGACGCCCGGCCTCGCGTCTCTCCTCAAGCCACTGTGAACGTTAAAAATACGTTAGACCGGTGGCGTCCATATCACCGAGCTCTGCAGGCTGCTGCAACTCAGTACATACATTTTCTTAATTAGCCTTATGGCGTCATGAGTAATACATGCATTGTGCATAACTCATGGATACATCGTCTTCCAGCTATCACGTGGAAGTGATAAGTTCTCCATTCTTTGTTTTTATATTGTGTGCACTTCAATGATGTCATCAGGTGCATGTAAGTTCTAATACATTACCTAACCAATTGTTCCTTCGTCAATCAATGAGCTACATGTCTCATATACGTTGCTTCACAATCGAACATTCTCAGCTAATAGATGATTTTATGCTATCATTTCAACATAAACAGAATGTGCAGCACAATGTACTGTAATTTATCATATGTTGAGTTCGTGCCAACATAAACGATGAATGTGTCCCCGCCGTGCACAGTTATTAACTCATGTGTAACGTAATCTAACACAGGTGCAAACAGCACTTCTATTGTGCCACAATGTCTCCTTCCGCGGCATTCAAAACAACTACTTCAATTACCAGTAATCAGTCATAGTAAATCCAAGCTGCTGGTTGCTGCAGTGTATGTCATGCAATCATAGCTACATTCTTCTCCAGGCAGATCATCACATGTGGCTTGTGTGTACACTCTACACTCCACACACGACACGGGCCCTACACGTGCGCACTCTACAAGTCTACGCTGCCACAGCACGTGAGCCATCTACAGCCTACTTGCCTTCTCAGTCAGCCTCCAAAAGAGGGGGGTAGTGGCTCCCTTGAAAAGTTTGAAAAGGGAAGCGTAGCCTAATGTATTAACGTATTAAAACATTTTTTTGCATTACGTTTAATACCTGATTTCCTATTTTTAACGTGATACTTCGAAGAATTCTTTTATTACATTTGCGGAAAAGGCTTTCGAAGCCTTCTTGTAAATGGTTCAATAAAATCAATTTTATTTGTAGATTGTATCATTAAATGCTATAATTTAATTATCCTTGCTGTATATTTTATTATTCACTACTAATACAACATAGTGCAAAAGTGAAGACGCTGTTGTCGAGTGTGTGGGAACAAGAGTCTTGGAGCAGCAAACATTGGTTGTTCTGAAATCCCACTCGTGAATACCAAAGCTTCGTTCTTCGTCGTCGCATAACGTCAGTTGTTTCGTAAGCAGTGACGCACTGAGAAAGAGAACATAGCTGTTATTCAAGTGTCAAAAATAGCGGATTAGGACAAAAACATATTTCCGTTTTCAAAATAGAAAGAGTTTCATTGTTTTTGTATTTTCCATCTTTATAGGTATCTAACGAAACCACATACCCTTCATACAGTTTGGTTTTCCATCGATGTATGCGTATATTAAAAAATAATAATAATAAAGTTGTATGAGTAAACAAATTAATGGGAAAGGAGCTCCTAAAATTAGTTCTCGTCCTCTTGTTTTAGACTGCACACGCATGTCCAAGGAGCAGATTAAAATGCATTCAAGTAGTCCTTTCAGAAATAGTGGAGGTAGGTGAAGCCCATAGCCAAATTAATCGAAACTATGGTATTTTTTTCCCTAGGAGGATCAGGAAATCTAAAGAAGTTATCAATAAAATAATATTTCCAATGTAGTTTCATGTGACTTGGCGAACTTCTTATAATAATTAGTTTCGCGTGGTGCCTAAGTCTATATTTTTGCATAATACTCGTAGTTTTTTATTTGTACTATGCAAGCTCGTTAAAAAATAAATTTTAAGCGCAATACAGTTACTTGGCTCATCCATCCTCAAACGTAGAAAGTAGCACGAAAAAATATAGATGGACATAATTTTTAAAATAATTTTCGTTAATTTCAAAAATCTGACTTAAGTATCACAACTGATATAACTTTCCCTATATCGACAAGATTCTTGTTATACCGAAAATGTATTATAATTCAGAGCGTGTCATCATTGTAAGTGCTTTGAACCCCCTTACCCTCCCGTCCTTCAAAAATTGTAGGATTCGTCCAGAATATTTTTGAAGGAACTGTTTAAAAATAGTGCTATTTTATTCTTGCAAAAGAGAGAAATCGAAGGGGTAATGCTATATCCCCCGTTCTCAAGCGTGCACGCACACCCATACACACACACAAACACGAACGTTTTAGGCGCTTAAGCGCGTTTTCGTGGCGTAGACCTTACTGAGTTGTGGAATAACCCGAGGGAAATGGTCATTCTCATCACCAGACCGAGGCGTATCGAATGCCTTCTCACTCCAAAAGGTGGCTCAGAGGAGGTCTAACCGTCATTATTCTAAGAATGAGGCATATCCAAGAATTTCCCCCAGTGCAACACCGCCCCAACCTGAGCAAGCTCTAAGCTTCCGACTGATTTCCCGACGTGTGGGGTGGTGTAGTATATATAAGTGTGAGTGTGTATATGGGTGTGAGTATGTGTATAAGGGGAAGGATAGGAGGACAAGAGAATAGTCTTGTGGGCTCTTTGTTAGGGTACTGTTCCGGCATTCGCCTGGTGTTCATCGAAGAAACAACCAATAACTATGGAAAGCTACTGATAAGAGCAGTCAGGTGCTAAAAGGTTCCTCCAGTGAATGACTGAAATCGACCTAGTTATTTAAATAGTTTCGAAAATCCCCCGCCGTTGGGGCTTGAAACCTAGGACCTCCATGTCAGAGTCGCTACAGTCATAACGGCAAGGTTGGCTCTGATCTGAACTCAGCGGGTTGGTCACTTTAGTAATTATTATGGAATACTTCGAATAGTTAATAATATTTTTTGAAATTTTCTTCGAATTTAATAATATTACGAATATTTTTAGTTATTCAACGGGGCACCAACGGTGGGGGTCATGTGTCTTCTGCCGCCCTCCAGCTAATGACTCGTGTATTACAATTACTGTTTTAGTAATTTTCAATAGAAACGAAAATAATTCATTATCTCACTTCCATACGTCATAAATGTATTCATAAATTAACAAGTCAAAATAACTTTGAAATTCCAAATAAATGCAAAATAATTTTTAAGAAAGCATTACGACAGCAAGATATTTTACCGTTAGCTTCCCCATATGAAAATTTGGGTACAGCCCCTGCACTTATACTCTTTTACTGTGGACCTTGATGGTGGTCCTTGGTACAAAATGGCGCTTCAGTTAAATGCACTTCCCAATCCACCTGGGCTTCATTGTTGTTGAGCGTTGCCGAGTGACGCGGGGCAAGACCGAGAAGGACAAGAGAAGCAGGCTGTGCGGGGTGGAGGGAAGAGAGGACAGAAACGTAAAAGAGGAAGAGGAGTAAAAGAGAGGAGGGAAGATGGAGAGGGGTAAAGAGAGAGAGAAAGAAAAGAGAGAAGGGACGAGAGAGAAAGAGGGAAATAGAGAAGAGAGAGAGAGAGAGAAGGAAAAAGAGCGAGAGAAGGAAAGAGAGGGAGCGAAAGAGAGAGAGAGAGAGAGAGAGCAGGACAACGTCTGCCGTCTTTTCACTAACTACAATGTTGCCAACACCAACTTTAAGACAGTCTTTATGATTGCCAATTGAGGAGTACGGCTATGTGAATACACAGACGTTAATACGCGTAACTGGAGGTCAATCAAAATTATTTACTCCCCCCCCCCTCGGGCTCATTGGGGAACCGCTCCACGGAAGCAAACGCTCCGAGGAAATGGGACAAAGCGCTGAGCCTAGCTTCCTGGGACTTCGAAACGGCGCTTGCTGTTGCTTACACAACTGCTTCGCTTACAAGGAAAAGGAGACCTGATTGGGGAATGAAGTATTTATTGTACTATAAATTATTTTCATTAAAATTTTATAATTATGTATAATTATTCGATGGTAATTAAAAAAGTTTTAAGACCTGATTCACACATTACAATAATACATTTTACATGACTGAGAACATTCAGTGAGGTTCGAAATACTGGTTATGCGTAAGTAGATGGCAATGTTATCAGTTTATCGAAACAGGCTTCACCTACTACTATGGCTTATCTTTCCTTGAAAGTTGAGCTTCAGAGAATATCTCAAGTTCTGAAAAGGACACATGAATAAATGACGCGAAAGCAAATAAAACGTCTATATTTTTTGCAAGGGTGTCACAAAAAGATCGGTATATCAACAGATACCAAAGCAATTGCTACAGTGCCGACTTTTTCCAGAACTTTGTATAATATTATTACAACATTGAAGTATTAAAACTACGAAGGAATATTATTCGGGAACACTAGACCATATATAAAACATGTGGATAAGTTGTACCAATATCTTTGGATGCCACGTTAATTTTTTTGTAAGTTTTTAATTTGGATGTAATATACAAAGTAAATATTACATTATTTCCTATGGATGCCACAAATATTGTCTTGAATTTAGTATGAAAACAAACTCCAACCGAATCATTTTGATACAAATTCCAAGTACTTTTCTCTCTGTACACATAAGGCTTGGATGGTTTTACTTTGAGATTGTGAAATGAAAGGTAATGGTAAGCCACCATGAATACAATAACAGCATCCAAGTTATCTACCAGTTAAGCGAAACTGCTTGGTGGAGTAAAGCACAGACCAAAATTCATGTTGATACTAGAGAGGAGATAAATTGATACATTAAATTATTTAACAATGTTAAAATTAATCTCGTTTAAAATATAGTATTTTTTGACATTATCAAACAGATATTTTTCGTAGGTTTTCATCCAGATAGCAAGAGTTACCCTAGACACATGAATGTGATGTAAGCATTGAGTGATCAAATTTCAAAAAACCAAAAAACGGGGCATGTGATTTTTTTTGACAAAAAAGGAACAAAACTGGAGATATGTACATAACAAAAAGGAACATTACACACTGTAGTGTACTACACTTTTTAAACATTGATGGAAATGAATAGCTCGAACAAAAAGAAACAAAATCCGTAATTTAAACTTTATTTTAAGTATTTATTTGCAGAAATTACTTTCGGTTAAATTTTTTGCAATGTAATCTTGGAATTCGATTTGTTTCATTTTCACTTTTATTCAACATAAAATTAGCTCGTATTTCCTAACGAAGATTGCTTGCTTAGTCGCACAGAAACTCACAGGAACACAAAGTTCTGATTATTGATTTCTTTTGTAACGATATCGATAGCGATAAAGCATGTACAAACTTAAATGGCATTATAGCTCATTTCCTTTCCTAAAACCACCACTGAATCTCTCCCTTCTTGATTTCAGTATTCTGTGATATACTCTTGTCACATGGTATATGAGCGTACTCGCGCTTACTTTTTTATTAACTAAAGCAAACCCAACGGGATGCATTAGAATACATTTAAAATTGTTGAAGGCACTATATGCCGATTAGTGACTTTCACAAAAACAAGACATTTTTGCAACCCCTTTTCCTTTAAAAAATGCGTGACAGTGATTGAAAAAAGGGACGGTCCCGCTAATACGGGACGCCTACAGTCACCTTAGCATACAATAAATTACAATAACTCTCTTGCAGGCGCTTCAATCCCTGGATACCAGAAGACGAGGTTCCCCGTGGCAGATTTCTCACAAAAGACGGAACAAAATATTCGTGGCAACATTGGAACACGCCCCCCTTCGAACCTAAGAATCGTCTTGAAACGCTCTATCCACAAAGTCGACCCTCCAGGTCACACTGACGATAAAGTACAAATAGTTGAGGTAATAATAATAATATGATGCCGTTGAAAATTTTGCACTGCTTTTATCATCCGGAAGGTATGGGGAGGTTCGTGGTGGAGAGAAGGAACCGGAGACCGTGAGAACGCATGCAGCGTCTTCTCCCTTCTCTCCTGCCGTCAGCGGCAGTTTGGCTGTGATGAATCGAGCACTCGGCCGCGCCCGAAGAGGGAGCGTCGCAGCTGACCGTAGATGACGAGCGCTCCTCTTGACGACATTGCCATGGCTCCACGGTGACGTTGGCTCCTCTGAAAATCTGCACGTCCTGAGAGATGCAACTTCTTAGATCTTTCCTCCTTTGACAGAACACTTTAGTGCTGTACACTGACGCGAACGGTCTGTGGTTAGGAATTGTTTTCGGGGAAAGTCTACATCGATTCTCTTTTCTCTGCTTTTTGGTGTTAAGTTGAGTATTTGCTTAATAGATTTGAGAAACAAGCAAGATATAAATCAGATTCAATGTTCACTGGAGACAATAGTGTACCACTAGTAAGGAAAACATTCATGTAAATCTCGGTTTTCACTTAATCACTTATAACTTGCCAACTGTATAATTTTTCTTGTTAAAGAAAATTATTAGAAACGAGTCTGGTTTTCAAATTACATAACCATATCGTACCACAATTCTTCTTTGATACTTGAGATTTATTTATTTATTTATTTTTTTTTTTTTTTTTTTTTTTAATTTCCACAGACCAGCATTACTGCTTTACAGGGATTGATTATATCTAATAACAACTTAAAATACAATTATACAAATAAACAGTAGAAATACCTTTCAAACTACCTTTAAAAGGATTACATTCACACAAGGAAAGAGAAAAAGAAAAAAAAAATAATACAGACAATCATTAAATATAAGAAGAAATAAGGGAAGCCCAACAGGTTCCTCATTATTGTATGATGTTTGATAAGTGCATAGTTGGTTGTTGTTTGCAATCTTTATTTTAATTTTGTCAGGTTTAAGGAGGGTCAGCAAATTGAATTAGGTACTTGTCGTATGGAAATCTGTTTTTGATTCTTGTTGTTGTTGCTGATGAACCAAGGTTGTAATGTTCAGTTGATGGAAAGTTATATAAAGATGTGAAAAAGGAATGTGCGCGTTTGAGCAGTATATGATGTATAGTTTCTGTTTTTAATTCTGAGTGTAATTGATTGTTCCTGATAAACCAGGGTGCGTTTACAGCTATACGTAGGATCTTATTTTGGAATGTTTGTATTTTCTTTATATTAGTCGCTGATGTGTTGTACCATATTGGGCATGCATACATTATGATGGGGAGAATTATTGCTCTGTAGAGTACTAATGTACATTCTGTTTTGAGAACGGTTTTTTTATTAATTAGTGGGTACAGTTTATGTAGTCTTTTATTTGCTTGTGTGATTTTGTCTTTTATATGGTTAGTCCATGTTAATCTGGTGTCCATTAATAATCCCAGATATTTAATGGGTTTCTTTTTTGGTAACCAATCTAGTGTTGTGTTAAGTAGTTTTAGTGGTTTGGGAGTAGTGTTAATTTGGCATAGAGTGAATATTTTTGCTTGGCATTTGCTCGGGTTTAGTTTTATTTTCCATTTGTCTGCCCATTGTATTATTTTGTTCAGTTCATCTTGTAGATTTTTAGTGGCTGATTTTAGGCACTTGTTAGAGGTTAGAATTGCACAGTCATCAGCAAATAATGCTGTTGTTGTGTTTTGGGTAGTTGGGAAATCTGCTGTGAATATATTGAATAGGGTTGCAGATAATGGGCTGCCTTGTGGTACTCCAGCTGTGATTTCTTTTTGTGTGGAGAAAGTTGAATTTATTCTTACTGTAAAAACTCTTTCTTTTAGGAAGCTTTTTATTATTTTTAACAAATAGAGGGGTAGTCCGGATTCTTGAAGTTTGAATATTAGACCTTCGTGCCAAACTCTGTCAAATGCTTGGGATACGTCTAGGAAAACAGCCAGTGTATGATTTTTTTGTTCGAAGTTTTTATATATAAGTTCTGTGATTCTTAAAAGTTGATGTGTTGTTGAGTGCTTTTCTTTGAACCCAAATTGGAAAGATGGTATATATTGAATTTCATTAATATATTGCAGCAGTCTTTTTAGGATTAATTTTTCCATTACTTTGGCTACAATAGGTATTAGGCTTATAGGTCTATAGTTTTCTGTAGATGCTGGGTTTTTGTTTGGTTTAGGAATTGGTATTACTATGGAGTGTTTCCATTTCTTGGGGTAGTATCCTGTTCTTAACATTGAGTTAAATATTGCAGTTAGGTAACTAATTGTTTTCTTATTTAGTTTTTGTAGGAGTATGGTTGGTATTTGGTCAATTCCAGCTGATTTTTTCTTAGTTAGGTGCTTGATTGTTTGGTATGTTTCTTTTGGTGATATGTATTTTACTGGGTGAGGAACTGTTGTTACTTCATAGTTATTGATGTGGATTAAGTTGTTATTGTTTGAGGTTGTATTTGGTGAAAATGTTTCTTGAAAATGTTCTGCTAGTAATTCGCATTTTTCTTTTGTTGTTGTAGCTGTTTTATCTGATTTCTTTAGTTCTGGAATAATTGTTGGTTCTTTCAATATTTGTTTTGTAACCTGCCATAAATTGCTGTCTTTAGGATTTATTGTTTTGATGTGATTTTTATATTGTTGAATTCTGTATTCATCTAGGGCTAGTTTAACTTGGTGTGTTAGTTTATTTAATATTTTCTTTAGATCAGGGCTCCTATATTGCTGCCATTGCCTGCGAATTCTGTGTTTTTTTTGAATTAATTTTTCAATGTCAATAGGTATTGTATGTTGTGAATACTTTGGTTTGTAATTTGGCTTTGTATTTGCTTCTTTTGCTGCATTTAGTATGATTTTGGTGAAGGTATCTATGGCAATATCAATTTCTTCTTTATTTTTCATGAAACGGTTTGTGGGAAGGGAATTAACAACGTTTGTTTGAAATTTTGTCCAATCTATGTTTTTTGTATCTATGCCAAATGGTTGCTCAGATTTAATATAGTTTATATCAGTAGTGAGAATAACAGGACAGTGGTCTGAGTCTAATTCGGGTAGTGCATGAGCATAAAGGGTATGTTTTAAATTTTTAGCTATGGTAATGTCAAGGATATCTGGTTCAGCATTACAGTTTTTGGGGTAGTGAGTAGGATTTGATGGAGCTATGATTTGAAAATTTAATTTTGATGATGCTTTTAGTAATTTTCTTCCATTAGGTGTGTTTACTTTACAGCCCCAATTGGTATGTTTACTGTTTAGGTCTCCTATTAAGATTGTAGGTTCTGAATTGTGTAGTATTAGGTTTAATTCGTTTATATCGATTTGTTTTTTGGGTGGTTTATATGCTGATATGATATTTATGCGTTCATTTTTTAGATTTATTTTTACTGCAATTAGCTCTAGGTTGTTTGATTTAGGGATAGAGATTAGTGAGTGGTCTAAATTCTTTTTAGTTAATATTGCTACTCCTCCTGCGGCGTGTTGGCATATTCTGTCTTCTCTGTAACAGTTAAATCCGGGGATTTTGAACAGTTGTCCTGGAGCAAGATGAGTTTCTGTTATGCATGCAATTGTTATTGAATGGTTTTTCAGGAATTGAATAAGTGTGTTTCTTTTATTTGTTAGGCCATTTGCGTTCCAGTTAAGTATTGTTATTGATTTTAAGTTGTGTTGTTTATCCATTCCTTATTATATTTGAAATTTGGTTTGAAACAATATTTTGTATTTGTGGGAGTAATGTTGCTGTTATTTGGTTGACTATTGTTGGTAACATCTGCATTATAATTTGTGTAATATTTGACTGTATGGTGTTTTGTGTAACTGTTTGTGCATATGTGGGTGCAGTTGTGTTTTGGTTGTTATTAAGAGCTAAATGTGGCTGCGAAGGATTTCGATTTATGTGGGTTTGTTGTGGGAAAATTTGTGTGTGAGTTTTGTTATCGTATTTGTGTTGTGATTGTGGAGCTTGTAATTGTGTATTGAAGTAATTTGATTGAAGGATTCTCTTTCTTTTTGGGGGATATTTGCATTGGTTAGAGGTAGCCATATGGTTTTCTTTGCAGAGAGTACAAATTGGGGGTGGTGGGTTTGTGGATTGTAATAATTTGCAATCTTTTGTCCAATGATGCTCAGTGCAGTATCCACAGCTTGGTGGCATTGTGCAGTAATTTTTTGTGTGTCCGTATGTGAAGCATTTTTTACACTGAGGGGGGCCTTGTGGTTTCCTTCTTATTTCAACTTTAACAATGCAGTGAAGTAGTTTATCTAATTTGAATATTTCTTTTCCTTCGGCGGAGTTAGTTAGTTCTAATGCTACTACTTTGAACGGTATTTGTTCTTTATTGGTGAGTCTGGTTACTTTTTTAATCGGGTAGTTTAGATTTTCAAGTTCACTATAAATTTCATCTTCCGTGAAAATTAGAGGTACATTTTTTATCACAACTGATAGGTTTTTTTCTGTTTGTAAACAGTAAGTATAGTAAGGGACGTTTTTCTCTTCGCAGTATTTTCTTGTTTTTCGATAATCTGTAATGTTTTTCAAAAGTATTTTTACCGAATTCCCTATAGTTCTAAAGGTAAATCCCTTGCCAATTAGTTCTTTTAGATCTTTTGTTAGTAGGGTTATGTTTTCTGCATTTCTGATACAAATTGGGGGTATTTTTATGTTTTCTGATTGTGGTTCATTATTATTAACAGTTTCTTCAGATTCGTCTAATGGTTCTAAGATTGAGTACCTATTTATTGAAAAAGCGTCTTTACTAGAACTGTTATTCAACATTCTACGTTTTGCGTCACTATGATTACTTACTTTTGATATTCCTCTTTTTTGTTGGGTTGGTATTGCGCACTATTTGGTTGATAGAGTTCACTGTCGACATCTGTGGACCTCTCATCTGCAGATTTGGGTTTCTCAGTTGCTTGTGTATGATCCTCATGTATTTGAGAGGTAAGTGCAGTTGGGTCGGACCGAGAAAGCTGAAGCTGTTGTTGAAGCATCTGGTTTTGATATTCTAATTTGCTGAGATGTTCTTGAAGGATGTGGTTTTGATGTAGTAGTTGTTGATATTGTTGATGTAGATCTGCTGTTTGGTTTTGCTGCAAGGGTTGTGTGTTGTTTTGATTTGTGTATATTTCATAATTTCCATCATTATTTAAAAGTTCTATGGAATTGGTAATGTGTCTTCCTAATGAATCCTCTTCCGATATCATTTTGAGAACTTTGTCGTTTTGTTTGTAGCACTTTTCACTATAATATTCACTATTTTATAGTTGTGATGAAACACTATATAAAACACAGTTGGTGTTTTTGTCTTCGTGGTGGAGCACTATTAATAAATTAAGTGTTTATATCGTGGTTTTGCCGCAATGCGGCAAAACGAACGTTGACTTCGTCTATTCACAAGCGTTATCGATCGCACCGGTTTAGATAAGACTTTTGACTCATACACTGTTATCTGCGCGTCAACTCAGAGCTTGTCCACGTCCGTATTGCTCGGCGGTTGAAAGCAGACTTGAGATTTATAGCAAGAATTTGTAAATTGTAGTGATCCCTGGTGAAAGAAGTCACAAAGCTCTCAAATAAAAGATGTCAATACTTCATATTGAAGATGAAGCATTTTTCATTCATTATCTATGGACTATGTTAGTTATGTAAAATAACGTGAAATATTATTTACACTTCAAGAAGAATGATAATTTTAATTAACACAGTATTTTATTTAAATCGGACAAGTCAATAGATTTTCAAATCAGTTGGGTTGTAATGAGTTACTGTACTCTCAACAGATATTGATTTTCATTTACTGAGTTACGTTGCTGATTTTATGTGGCGTTGGTGAAGAAAGTAAATATTTTTCAAATAGGAAACAATAGAGATATGAACAATTCAGAATTCACAATAATACAATAATGAATGTGCTGTAATTCGCAGACTCGCTCAAATTGAGAATAATGAAAAATATTAGTAAGATGTGTACCCCAAATCAGCTTCTGAATAAAGACATTTAGAATGTATATTCCTGTACTAATTTAGAACTAATAATTTTTAATCATAGCCTTTAAATGCAGAAATTTTGAAGGCTATACGGAGTAATTAGCTTTGTTATCTCTATTTTTGTTATAGTTTAGTAATAGACTGTATCATTGATGATCACAATGATTCTTTGTTCTATTAATTCGGGATGAAGTTGGCAGTTATACCAAAGGCAGCACTTTTCTACCACTCCAATTTTTGGTTAGAAATATAAAAAAGGCTCTTTTTCCTTATCACGCTCCTTGACATGGGCCCTGCTACTACCATAAAAGTGCCTTGAATATTTACAACACAACGCAATGCACTTTATGCCAAAATCCTCTACTCTTCGATCTCCTTTTTTGTTCTCCAGAAAGGGATAGATTTGTTAGTTGGGTTTGTTAAGTAAAGTAAAGGGTAAAGTTAAAGAGTAAGTAACTCAACGAAAAATATACAATTAAAAGCAACAATCAACGTACATATGGAAACCGTGAATATTTTAAATAGAATGTAGATTTTGAGGTGTGCTGTACATCTGATCCGTGGCAATAAAATAATAGCAATGAAATAATGGTGGCAAAATAATGGTAATAAAGTTGTTTTAAACTAGTCAGACATCTTGTAATAATTAACGAAACGTGGGAATAAAGTGGGGTATAATTGCACGAGTGGAATGTTAAAGAAAACGAGCCACAATAGGAACGAGTTTTCGTATTTACCACGATTGCAATTGAGCAATTATACTCATTGATTCACATGTTACGTTCGATATTTTGTTAGTTTCCATTTAAGAATAATTTAAATTTTGTTAAATTCTAACACATAGTTACCATGCGTACATTTGATGATGTCGTATTGCTTCTGAAAATGATCGATTTTAGTGGGTCTTGCATTATGTTTGTTTGTGCCTTCGCTCCGTATATAATGTTTGTCTAACAAGTATAATTATTACTAAGTTCAACTGGTCGCCTCGATCGTGGTTTTTGGCAGGTTACTCGGTAATACATAGATGGGAGGACGAGGTTGATATTAGTTTGCTGCGAATGTGTTGATGGTAGTAGGACAACTCTCTTCAGGATTAAATGCATATAGCTCTGAAGAATTGTCAACCCTGCTGCAGAGCCTAAATTTTCAAATGCATTGCTGTATTTTTGGCTTTCATAGCCTCCTAGGCGTCAATACATTTTTGTTCCCGTATTTTGTCGAAAATGACCCTTACAACGGACTTACATTTTTTCACTTATGGGGGTTGTTATTTATCTGATCAAGTGTATCTGATAGGTCGTAAATGGTCAATGTGTTTTTCCAGTCATCTACACAGTTTTTATTCACGCCTCAAGTACATACTCGTAATGGCAACGCCCCTCCCGTCTACCGCGATGAAGTCGCACGCTGGAGGTGGCGCTCGCCTTGGAGTCGTGAGAATTTGTACCTTGCGGCGCGAATGCAGTCCCCCGCATGTAGGAAGGAAACGCGCACTGCCTCGCGAAGCGGCCTTAAGGCGGCACTCCGCCTCGCAACCGCCCGGGCGACGAGGCTTTCGGCGAGATCGAAATTTAATTCGGGGCTAAGTGCGCCGGCCTCATCCATATGTATCGGCTGGATTACAACCCAGATTGGCTCCTCCGCGCCGCGCCACGCCGCGCCTCCTTATATATAGCCGGAATAAAAAGAAAGAAAACTTGGTTGTGTATTAATACAATTTTTTGAAATTGTCTTCGTCTTCCGCGGCGCCGGCTTCGGCCGCCCTCTCGCCGCGGAAGTGCAAACCGAACTTCAATATTTGCGAGGTCTCCGCGGCGCACGGCGAGGCGAGGCGAGGGGAGGGGTCTGTGTTGGCGGCGCCTGCGGCCGTGAAGGGGCGGGGGCAGGGAGGGGAGGAAGAGGGCGGGGAAGGCGAGGCGGGGAGAAGGCAAAGCGATGGCGGGTTGGAGGTGCGGTGGTGTCGAACTCGACCCGCGAGCGGGGCGGGGAGCGGGAAAGGGGCGTGGCGTGGCGTGGCGAGGCGCGGAGTGGCAAGGCAGAGGAGCTGGGGCGGGGCGGAGACGTGGGCGGGGTGGATCCGAAGAGGCGGAGAAATCGCTCGCCAGTTTGCGGAGAATGTGGCAAGAAATTGAATATCTTATGGGTGCGCTTCAATCTTCCGTTCGACAAATCTCTTCGGGAGAACGGATCTTATCGTAACTTCTTTCCTTAATTAAAAAATCCGCGGCGACGCAGCCGCCCTCCGCGTCAAAATTGCTTGGCCTGTCTGTCTCTCGGGGCTTCCTCCGGAGAGCAGCCCGCTCACTACCTGGAGACATGCGTCTGCATGCCGTAACTTGGCACTGCCGACTCGCCTTTGAAACGACATTGGCGTTTCTCGTGAAAAGCCACATGCGCTGAGGAAATCTGAAGATTTTCGTCACGCGGCACACGAGAGCAGAGGCTGTTGCAATGCGAGTATCTAGTTTAAGGTAATACTTTCTTTTGAAAATGTGATTTCATCTGTGTCGATGAAGGAAAATAAAGTAGAATGATGGTTGGAGCAAGAAATGCGCTTCGCGTAAACACAAGGGGCTGTCACACTTTCACTTCTGTTGTTGACATTGAAAGACAACTCGGCGCATGTTGATATCCTTGCACCTTGTTCTACCTATTCCGACACTAGTTTATCTTCCGTCTTCCTGTGGAATTCATAGGGAATTCTGCAGGGCGCATAACTTGTAATACTGTCTAATAATACTTTAATCATTTATAGTAGGTAACACATTATTTTAATTAGATTAAGATAGAAACACATCATTCCAACATATTCTAAAAGCCAATGCATTACGTCTCACCGCAAGCTCTTTAAAATAAAGTATTATATATTTATTCGCCACACTCCAACTACTGACGTTGAATTTTATTGTTACATAAACCTCTTATCATCTTACCTTAAACGAAGAAAAAGAAAATTATTTTAGTTACTGCTCTATAACAAATAATATTAGTTACATTTTTCAGAAACTTAAAAATGGAATAAAAGAAATAATTAGAATATTTGTTAGTTAAATTTAGCAATATTAAAAAAACATTTCTATTTTATATTATGATTATATTGAGGGTTCTAAAGCTACAAGTTAGAACAATCCATGAATAATCTACTCTAGCAACTGAATGGACGTAATTGCTCACAACGTCGTCCACGAATGAAGAGCAAGCGAGAATAGGTAGGATTTTAAGAAAGTGAATTCATAAAGAGAGGACGTGTATTTCAAACAAGATACTCTTTTCACGTTGTAAGTGTTACTACAGCAAATTTATATATAATTGTAGATGACGCATTTTGAAAAGAATACACCTTGACTTTACTTGAAAAATGGAAATGCATAAAAGAATATCAGAAAGACTAAATGATTGAATCAATGAATGATAACTAGCTGACTGACTGAACGAATGATTGTTTGATGACTGGCCAACTAACGAATGAATGCTGTCTGGCTGACTGAACGAATGGATGATTACTAAACGAATGAATGATGACTAAACGAATGAATGGTGACTAAACGAATGGATGATTACTAAACGAATGAATGATGACTAAACGAATGAATGGTGACTAAACGAATAGATAATGACTAAACGAATGGATGGTGACTAAACGAATGGATGATAACTAAACGAATGATGACTGCCTGGCTGATGACAACCTGGCTTCTGACTTCTTGGTTGACTGAGGACTGCCTGGCTAACTGGTGAGTGACTGCCTGGCTGACTGGTGATTGTGTGTCTGAGTGGCGAGTGATTGGCTGTCTGGCGAGTACTTGGCTGCCTGGCGACTGCGTGGCTGCCTGGCGATTGCCTGGTGACTGCCTGGCTGACTGGTGACTGCAGCAAAGCAGCAAAGTAGTGATAATCGTCATTTATTAATTTTTTAGGACAGAGAAAAATAGTTTGTGTATAACCAAACATTTTTCAGTTTGTTTATAACCAAAAAAATTTCAGTTTGTGTGTGGACTTTCTGGCGTTTGCCACACATATATATGGGTTTCAAAAATATGGGGCATAATTTTAGGAGGGTATTCCCAAAATGAAAGCTTTATTTCAGAGTTATGGCCTTCACAATGCTGAAATTCACCGGAACGTTTTTCTTTCCGTAGGTCGTTGTCATTACAGAAGATGTTCAAATTGTCCACCTTCTTGAATACAGACCTCGCACCGAGTATCATTGACCTGCGAAGATGATTTCAAACTCCAGAAGTATCGCGTATGTCCCTGCAAGATGACACAATTTTATTCCGAAGCGATTCCAAATTAGACACTGGAGACGACACCAATGATTTTAAATGGCCTTACAAGTAGAAATCGGGAGAATTCAGGTGGGCGTGGAGGCCAATCAATTAGGCGACCTCTATCTATCCATCAAAAACTAGGCTTTGTAAAACAGGCGACGATAAATGAATATATAAACTGTAAGAGTTGTTTTTTAACGACACATTCGTTCTGCGATTTTACCAGCTCCACTTTGCGAAGTTTCCGAAATAAAATTTTACAAATTTTAATTTCAAGAAAGATATTCAGAGGTGTGAATCTTGAGGTTAAAAAATTGAGAATGATTTTTTTGCAATTTATAAACAATAAACAATGGTACATATAATGATACAGGATGCAGGGAAATATTTAATGCGGCGCGGCGGATTCCCCTCGCAATTTATCCTTTCGTACTACCAAATACAAACTAAAATCTAACCCACAGTTATAACGAAGATTGAATCAGCCACACAACCAAAGGCTTTCACGCCTATCACCCTCAGACAGACTCTGCGCATCTTATCTGTTCAATTCGATACAAATCAGTCAATACTGTCAATTAATTTGATGATATTCATGTAGATTTATAAAACTCTCAAGTGACCTTAGTTAAACGATTGTTACTCACCGGGCCAGCCTCTTCAGTGTATCTGGAATGAAGCAATAAAGTGTATATATCAATCTCGTCTTAAAAAAGGGTACACAAGAGATAAAAGAAGACGATTAACAAGACGATAAATGTTTAGTGATTGGGTTGTTCCAATTCACTGTTTCAACTTCTGATCATATCGCCGACACTAATTATTCTTAAACAGAGAATCCTTATATAACCATTACATTAAAAATTGACGAACATTCCAAATACTACCCTACCCTACTGAAAAAAGAGCCACTCTAACGTGCGCCAAATTTTAATGATTTTGAAATAAGAATAACGTTTGAAAATTTCGTTGAAATTTCATTAATATGTAAATTAAACCTTTGTCTACAAAGTCCCATACACCTACAGGTGTCTCTTAAGGGTTATACTTACAAACAAAATGTCTTTTATTAAATTTATGGCCTGTGGTCCCGTAAACAACCCTTGTTTAGATTTCTTATAAGATACTTTCTTGTTACAAAGTAGTGGAAGCAGTTGTTATCATCTGGAAGTGTTTTTTTATCTAATTCTTCAATCCAAGCTTAAGGTGAAGAGAAGATGCTAGTACTTTGCTTGGTTGAACACTTTTTGAAACAGGAAGGAGCATTTTTCTTTTGAGCCAATCAGATGCCTTCGAATGCTTGTCTTTCATTGGACTGACCAATTCACAAATGAAATATGGGATATTTTGTAGCCGTTTTGTTGACCAAGTAATAGTAACTAAAGGTATGTTCAAATTATTAGACTTGATATACCGTTTTAAAATAATTTTATTTATCAAGAAACAATTGCTGTAAGTACCAATATCAAATTAGTCATAATGAGCTGTCTTACACATTTACAATGATTAAACCGTAAATTTCTTAAACTCCATAAATAAAATAGATTTAAATTAAATAGGTGTAATATACCATAGTGCATAATAATTTGTTTTTCTTTAACAATTACAAAAAATAGTGTTTAGTATGGAATCCTTTATTTTTTTATCAAATAGTTCAGCCTTTGTGGCACACTCTCCATAGGTTTCATGCACTTGAGCTTCAAATCGATTCTAGTGTGATATAATGAATTTATTTTCTCAATTAACTACGCTAATATCTCTTTGACAGTGAATTGCAGAAGGTTGTTCCAATGAGGATAGTTACGCAGTGCGCATGCGTGAATGAAAATTAACTCTTGCTGAGATTAGAATTCGCTTAATGCCATAATTCTCCAACGACGAACGTCTTGTTCATAATAATAACAAATTAATAAGAACATAAAATAAAAATATATTAGACATATTTACATCAAAATCTCGCGCATCTTGAATCCTTTGCCCCAGAAAGGCACTAGTGGAGATGGCTAGATACAGCCAAGGAAAGACATCAGCTCACACGGTGCTGCCATCTGTCGGCGGAAACTGGCGTGTGAGACCGCCGGCGGACGCCGAGGAGTTTTCAGCGAGAGACAAGAGAAGTCTGTTCGCGTGTTTTAATTAAATTTGTCATGCATAATTTTTCCCCGCCTTCCTCACGTCCCTCAAGATTTCTATTCTTTCGTGAATAAGGGAAGAAACTTTTTCCGTCGTTACTTCCGGTTGTCCGTGTGCTCTTCTCGCACCTTCCGGCAAACTTCTTCGGAGGAGAGCGTCTTTCCCTCGCTCGTCTATTATGCGGCATTTCCATTGCGAAACCTTCCCCCTCCTCCTTCAGTGGGAGAGGCTTGTCTCCCCACCTCCTTGTGCTGTCAGGCCCGATTTGCGATCGCTTCGAGAGTATGTGGAGTTGCATGAGGCGGAGTGAAAGAAGTTTTTGAAATGTCTAAAAATGTAAGTTTTTTATTTGGAGCCGACCTACGTAGCGCAGACGGCCGCGCCGACTATCGTTCTGCCTGCAGCGAAAGCATGTGGGTACGATTCTCGCATTCTCCTCAATATATTTTTCAATCATTCATTTAATGTACAAATTCAAACACCACGTTCCTGTTGAAAAGGAAGAAAGAAAGAGGTATTTACTCTCGTAATGTGACGTAAAAGTAGTGTCAACATTTAACCCAGGAAACAAGGGAAGTTGGGGGGAAATGATCGAAAAAGGGGGAAGGCCACAAACTTATAAATGTTAAACAACGTTTATCTTGAGCATTAAACGATTCAATAATGCGTTTTGTAATAAGTATAATGTTAAGTATTATATCATTATTTTTGTGTATTGGGCGTGGAATGTAATGATCAACCACCACCCACACAATTAACCCTATCATTATTCGTTTACTCAGAGTTTATGTGGTGCGAGGCTTCGATCCAGCCAACAGGTTGCAAACATTAAACGCTGTCGGGCTGAAAAATAAGCTCGGTAATTCGCAATCTTGAATTGCAGACAAAAATATCTCTCATCTTACACACGGAAGTACTTTTCGATATTTTATTTTGTGGTCATTATAATAGAATCAAAAAACTTAATTCCCCTTGAAAAAACAAATATATATCCCAACATCTGCCGGTCCGGAAGTCCGAAATCGCTAGGGCAGGAGTGCCGAGCGATCTCGGACCGAAGGATCGTGGGTTCGAGTCCCGCCTCGGGCATGGGTGTATTGTGTTCGTCCTTTCACACCCCTATCATCATATCGTGCCATCGTCATAGTTACCATACCGTTACACGCAATGACGTAGTAGTTGATGAGACCTTAAAATAACAAAAAAAAAATGATCCCAACATCTAAAAAATTAACAGGAATTAAAAACATTTGTATATGAAACATGTTTATACAAGAATACAAACTTTAAAAACATTGCCTTACAGTATACTTTAATCGTTCTAAAACACAAAAAGTGCTTATAAAAATATTAAACATTATGTACATTTAATTTGTATAGTGATATACTCTAACAAAAATACCAAAGTTCTGCAATTATCTTTACAGCAATTTCAATACACAAAATTATATCCGAAATAATTGCATCGTAAATGCATTTATAAATCTTTTCTTTGTAAGTCGTGACTTCATTGTTTGTTGAAGGTGATGTCTTCTTCAATAAAGTGTACTGATTTCGTTCCTAATATACCATTGTTTTATAGCGAACTTGGAACTTGCGCCTCGGAAACAAACCAAAAGGAAAATGACAAAAAGCATGCTTAAATTACACGTTAAAACGACGGGAGTAATTTTATCGAACGGCAAAAACAAAATTGCCGCCACGCTCAGGCAATTGCCCAGGATTCAGTCATCGCTCTAATCTGAAAATATAACCGAGTTCATGTTCATTATGGGCTTTATCTCTGTAAGCTTCTGTCTACTCCATCGTTCTTCCACGCAAAGCTGCGTATCTCAGTCGGCGCCTGCTATCACCGACAGCTGGCGAGTGCATGCTACGGTCAGGGCCGAGCCTCCAGGCGGCTGCAAAAACGAAGAATTTCTCGCGAGCAGCGTCACGTGTTCAGTGACGACGAATACCCCCCGTAGCTCGTTTCCTGGAAACTGAGAGAGACTCGAATGTGTGCTCTGCATATGAGTACGTAATTTGTTATCTATTCATTACGAAAGTTTTGTAATGAATGGACGAAAACAAATGTTTTTAATTTCGTAAATAAACTCTTCAATAACGGGTTTTACTGACAGCATATTCGTGTCACATAGATTAAAATCTAGACTTGCATGTTAATATTATAAATATCACTATCGGGTTAAGCATATAGTTTTTGTAAGCATCTCCTGGAAATTGAATGCTGAAATATTTGTAGAAAGTATAATTTTTAATATTCAACTGAATGTGTTTAATCAAATTTAAGTTTCTTCAAAAGCTAAATTATGAAAACAATGTAACTAACGGACTTTCAGCCCCAATATATTTTTCATTCATTCATTTAATGTACAAATTAAAACAACACCTCACTGTAGGAAAGGAAGAAAGAACGTGGCATTTACTCTCGTAATGCGAAGTAAAAGCACGTGTCAACATTTGACCTAGGAAGGCATACCAGCCCTGAGGAAGACCACGACAAGATGGTCGAAACGTCGGCAACACGCCTTCGACGCGGCGTCACCCGGACAGCCAAGATCACGCACATTAGTGATTTATATTATTTTCAACGTTACCGATTCATATAATATTATGTCTTTTTTGAACCACACAACATAATGTTTGTGATTAGATCGTGACCCAGAATGATGCAGGATCTCTAAAAGACTCTAAAAATGATTTAGAATAAACATCAGTCATTAAAATCAATAATAAATATTTGATATAGTAAAATGTGATATTTTATAACAGTATTCATAGCAAATTGAAAAAGACAAACTACGGAAATTCTAACTACTGAAATTGCTTAAGTGAGCACCAAAATGTTTCGCAGTTTGATTTATTTCAAATATTTTTAGAATTATAACTTTAAGACATTTCTTATTAACGTTTTCTCTAACAATAATGACATTTTTCAACATAACTACGAAAATGTACAGGATTTGGAAACATATGATTCAAATATGAGTCAAAAATACAATTGTATTTCAATACAACAAATACAGTTGGTATTATACATGCTCGTTTTCTTGAGCCCCGGAATACTCACCATTACCGTACTCCTTTACTAATTAACTACTCCCCCACTCCCCCAGCACGTCACACATAGTTATTAACTATTTTTGATGAAAAATAAATAACTGTTAAAAATACTATCGCATGTTAAACCCCACTCTCTTCCTTATCCTTCCATTTCCATAATAAGATGGAAAGTTGTTTACGAAGCGTGTTTATTTTTATAAATAATGTATAGAGGTAACTCCCCATTTACTTACAGTATATATATATATATATATATATATATATATATATATATATATATATATATAGTGTTAGTTACACCATTTATAACTCAAGAACTGCTGGACCACTCTTAATTATCTATGATTTGTTGGATTTATCTCCGCCCGGGATAGCAAAATAACTTTTAAAATATCCTAAAAGTCACAAAAAACAAGATAAAAACTACATATTCATGCAGACAGATAGAGACAGAGAGAGAGACAGACAGACAGAGAGAGACAGAGCGAGACAGAGACAGACAGATAGAGTGAGAGGGACAGAGAGAGCGAGAATGAGGGAGAGTGAGAGGGCGAGAGGGCGTGAGAGAGAGACGGAAAGCGAGAAAGGGCGAGTGAGAGAGAGAGGGACGGAAAGAGAGGAGGAGAGACAGAGAGAGGGACGGAAAGAGAGGAGGAGAGACAGAGAGAGGGATGGAGAGAAAGACAAAGAGATGGTGGGAGAGGAAGAGAAGAAGAGAGGGGAGAGACGATGAGGGGGAGAGACGAAGAGCAAAACAACTTCTCCGGGTCCCGCTAGTATCAAATAAAAATAAAAAACAATGCAATTGATGTTTGAAACACATTTTCAATAAAGATTTATTCAGTATTATAGGCAGATATTCTTGGAACGATTCACATTGTGTTCTTAAAAACAACATTTGAAACAATGAATACATTAATTTCTCGCTTTCTTTGTTTGTCCCCAAAATATTAGAAAATGTATTCTTGAGAAAGATACATAAAGTTGTCCATGTGACGATACAGCATCGAGCAAGTTCAACTCTACTCTTTGCAATGTTATTTAACTCTATTACCGACCAGAGGGGTACACCCGTCCAATTTAATGGCATAGATCAAGTAATTAGTTTAATTTCTGTCAGCCTTCATGCAGCTCATATGCGTATATTGTGTAAATGAACATTATCGCCTGATATATGTCATAATATTCTGGGGAAGCTCATCCTGAAGTACCCAGACCTTTAGATTGCAAAAGAAAATGATTCGAACTATAAAAAATAGCCATCCACGTGATCTCCGCAAGTCTCTCTTCATTGAGCTTGGAATTGAATTGAAATGAATTAATGCCTTATTTCACGTGGCGAGACTCAGGCCATGAGGCCTGCTCTTCCGTATAACCACGCAAATTTCGCTTGGAATCTTACCATTGCATTGCATATTTATTTACGAATATGTAATTTTTGTCAAAACTGACTTTCTTAACGGTGGAAACATTTTCATGCAATACTGATATTTATAATTACAACACACAACTCACGTCGTAGTAATCACATTCATCAGGTGTCAGTAACAATGGCTCACTACAAAAAATCCACATACAATACATGTATGTTACTTTACAAAGCATTGCTAGATGACAATTAAAGTCAGCAAACACATTTAAGTTAAAAGTAAAATATTTTCTGCTGAATAACTTTTTTATGCAATTATTTATTCTAACATAACAATGATATATAATGCATTAATTTACATTTGTATTGTATAATTTTAAACAAATGCTTTATTTGTCTGTAACAAGTAATGTACTTCAGCTTCCGGGTCATCTCAATCAGATTTTTGTCCAGTTTTCCTGATCCATTGAGCAAATGCTGAGATGACCCAGTGTTATACTTCTGGAAATAAATGTAGCTTCACTATGCGCACGTTTTCTTTAACTCCCTTTTGGCTTGTAGTGATGGAAGTGGCAGAAGTAGATCTGGGAGTGAATTTCTGTTTTGTTGGCAATCAAATCGTATGTTCGTTTGCCGAAATAAGTTTTCTAAAATTCGAAAACGGAAATGTCTAGCTTCTACAAATGTTACTAATCGCACGCTTATTTCAATTTTATTATTATTATTATTATTATTATTATTATTATTATTATTATTATTATTATTATTTTCAACATTTCTTCATACTTCAACTCTTTGTAGTTGAAATGTTGGGAAGAGATTCTGGAACTCAAGAAAATGTGCGCAGTTGATTTTCTCCCCAAACTTCACATACAGTTTCTATTGTTTTTTGACTAAATAAATCAAAATTAAACCAAATTTCACATACATTTGCAGACTATTCACGGGTCTGAACAGTGCAGTAGTATTTTCAGAAGCGCAGCTCAGCCCATTTGTTTTGGCCAGTTAGGGATGAGCGCGCATACGGCTAGCGGTCCTGGAGGAGGCAAAGAACTAGGGAGAACTGAAGTCAAAGCCGTCTCGCATTATCGCCCACACCCGTGAAAGCAACGCCGTTTTGCTTTCCAGAGGGCGTTACTGAATTGTTTGTTTCGTTACATTTTTACTTTCTTGCACTTACTAACGTAAGAAGAGAAAGTATGGTAATCGTGCGCCTGAAAACGGCGAATTATCGCACAAAAACTTATTGGCGGACCCTGCTAACGAAAAAGTTGATAAATCCAGTTGCTAAATATAGAAAAAAATTCTCTAACACATCGTGTTGCCAGAATCCATGTTTTGTGGGTCCTTCATACCGAAAAATCGATTGACGGCAAAACATCTGTCTGTACGTCTGTGCACAACGCTAGCGCATAAACCGTTTAGCCAATTTTCTAGAAAAGTGATATAACTAATCGTACACTAATCGTTCTAGCTGATGTCGCGGTCCCTGGAATTTGAAATCGAAATTTTAATTTTGGGGAGTACTTTACATGATGGCAGTATCAGATCAAGTACATTGAATTATAGTACAAAATTCATTCCAAAAAATAGACAATACTTTATCAGATATTTATCCATTGTGAAATGTGAATATTATTATTTTGTAGCAGGATGATGAGAACAAAAAGATCCTTGAAACCGTTTCAATAATAAAAACATAAAATTAAATGCATATTTATTGTATTATTATGTAAATACCACAATAGTTGAAAAGGTCTGTTCAAAACTAAAGGGACAAATAGAACAATCATTAATGTACTTGAACAGAACGTGAATATTACCAATTTATAAAAACGTAGTAGCTATAGTAGTGGGCCGTTTTGTATGCATAAGCACCAACCCAGCAAAAAGTTAATAGAATGTCTAATAATAATGTAGATTACGGTATGGGAAACGTTTCTTTGAAGCCTTCGGCTTCAAAATGTTAGATTTTAAGGCTCCACAACGCTTCGTTTAGGAGTTATTTAATTATATAGATTTTGACAATGCTATTGATCGTTACGGGATATAAGGATATTTGATATAAGGATATTTAGATTTTTTCAACAAATCCTTCACATTTTTAAGTCAAAATGAACTTTGTCACGTCACTGTGAAATTCTCTTTCTGTAAAGACCTTATTTATAAAGATTGGTTGCCTGTGAGAGTCGCAAAATGTATGTATACTACTGAAATAATATAGGGCGATGATAGGAAAGACAAAATGTTGACAAAATCTGATAACCACAAATCCTCGCCCTCGTGTAATAGAAACTTATTTTGCATCCAAAAACAAGCTGTTGATATAATAGTTATGGCAACAAAATAATCAAATGCTTACTCCTCTCGCATCTAGCGAAATGAGTGCTGAAGAAAACCTCATGCAAATGAACGCGCGGAAAGTCAGTCACAATGTAAACGATGTTAATAAAAATACTCACAAAACTAATGTTTTTTGGACAAGAGTTATTTACGCATCAAGGGCGTTATGCAATAAGGGCGTTATCTCTGCCCTCGGGCCGAAGGCCCTAGTACTTTTTCTTGGCACTCCATCATTAAAACCAATTAACCAGCTCAAGACATAATCGTCTGACAACCTCTGAGTATTATGGTGCAAGTTATGCAGTATATATCGAGATCCATGCCGAAGACAATATCAAGCAATGACGTATCTGGAAAAATAAATATATTTATGACCAAAATAAGAAAAAAAACACGAAAAGAACTAGTATCATTTGCGACTTCTCGGATTCATGACCTTCCTTCCCAACATTATTCGTAGTTAACTGACGAGCCATGTAAAAATTGTTTTCAATACTGATGAAATTAATTCAGTATCAAGTAGCTTGTCAAACATTGTAATTTGCCACCACAACCCTGCCTCTGAGCATTATGGTGTAACTCAAAACCCTTATTGATTTGTACAGGTGCTCCTAATCTGACAGGAAAGAAAAGTCCTGAAACCTTTGTGCGCTATCTCGTAACGGTTATATCAATTATAACCATAACGGTTATTCCTTGAAGCAGTTTACTAACATTTCTATCGGTTGTTCTACACCTTTCTTCGGAAAACTTTCCGTTTATACTACAAATTGAAGTAATGCAAAAAATGCTGAGCTAACTGACTTTCACCTTCCTTTGCTGCGGGATTTTGAAATTTAACACCTTTAGTTTTCGTTTTCTGGAGCTTCTTGAAAGAAGTGCTCAGAAACCCATTGCATAATGCAAAACTTGTCACTTCGTCAGTTGCTGTGACGGAGGTGCCTGAAGAACAACTATGCACCTGCGCGCATGTATCACTGCTTGGTGTGCTGTTTTTTCAAAGAAATCTCATCGAGCATGCTAGATATGAAAGAACGCAGTAATATTGTGTGTTCATAACTCACAAGTTTCCGTGAAGTGTATTAATCTTTCTTATTTTTTCAGATCATAAAGTGCATGATTTTCAGATCATGATTTGCCAATCTGAATGGCAGAATGACCTTATCGTAATTTTAGGTGTTTTTAGGTAATTAGATGCTACGTAAGTTAGAATTTGTATATTACTTCATATTTAATTTTATTTTTATTTATTATATATGCAATTTCATTTTCAATTGCGACCTTTGTGTTAAATGTGAAAACGAATAGATGAATGGTCATTGTTGGTTTTACCCATTTTTGTAACGCTGCAAAGATAACAATATAATCTCGGCTGCTTTTCGTTCTTGGGAATAAAAACGAATCCTTTTATATATATGTAGAATATTAGTACAATGCTATAGTTTTTAATAATTACTATTATACATTTTTTGAACTATTTGCTTTCCAACGCTATCAGTATTGTATTATTTATTAACTCTTAATTATTTAACTTTCTTGCATTTTGCTTATTGTTCGCACCAAATGTTTTACGATTTTAAATGAGTTTTACAAAAAACTATTCAGAGAGAAATATAAATAGCATTACATAACCATTACTAATGGCGAGAAAGTATGTGCTGTTTTTGCACCATTAGTTTACAGATTTCTTCATTCGAATCCTCAGTTAATGATTTATTGGTATTTCTTTACGCAGTATCTCGGAACCAAAAAAGTAAGCAGCGCCGTAATTTATAAAAATAAAAATTTTGCATACCATTTGTTCATCATAGTCGTTGCTTCCATTTATACTAAATTTATATTACTTTTATGTTACAAACTTAGAGTATTATATTTAAAATAGTATTAAAATGTATATATGAATGACAAATAGTAATTTCAATCCTGGCGTACATTATATGTATTCAAACATGTTATGGTAAGTTCTGTACATAATGATTTTGACTTCTGAATAGATTTAAATTTTGCTCTGGATATGACGCGAAATCTTTCTTGAGGCTTTACTAAACATTCTGATTACAATTCGCTAAACGAGATTATTTGGTGCGAAAACATAAGCAAGAAGGAGGATCTCCCAAAGGCGTCACTTGTTGATGGAGTAGTACTTTCTACTTAGAGTCGCACTTATGTTTGCGGGTGTATACTAAATATTTAATGTTAATTTGTGAATTTTCTAGGTACAATTAGTTTGCTATTGAACTTGATCACGTGATTTCGCAACTAAGAAGTTGTGACTTCTGACAAAGGTTGATGCCTAAATGTCTTAATGAGTGTGATTTCTCCAGTGGTGCGGGCCCGGGCGGCACGCGGGGCAGACCAGCGGGCGCGACACGTACACACTTGCAAACATTCAAACAAAGCCGGGTAAAATATCCCGTGAGCATGTGCCGTATAGTGTTTTTAAAAGTGTATTAACTACCAAACCCGTTTGATTTTTCTACAAAAATATTCAATACAGCCTAATAGTGCATAAAGAAATTGGTCTCAGCAGTGGGGCTCAAATGTGAGTTATCAGTGATGGCAAGAGGCGTAATTGTAGCCGATTGCAGTAAAGGTGTTAAATTTGTCATAGCAAAGTTCTTAAAGTAGACCTTTGAAGCTTAAATATTATCCAAATTAAAAGAATTTTGGATAAATATGTAAGGAGCTATGGCCATTTAAAAGTGTCTATTTTTATGGCTTTAACGAAAAATTGGCCTTATTCGGGCTAATGTGGCACACTGAGTCAAATAAGTAACGTTTGATGATCATAAATATGTTGCAGGACCGGTTGTTACCACCTAAGCCAAAAATACGTTGATAAAATTTAATATTAAATAATATTTATATGTTATTTCATAAAAACCTGATATATATATATACATATATATATACATATATATGATGAAACCCAGAATATGTGTTTCATTACACTAATTAAATCATTAGTGTAAGAAACCAATTGCTATTTTGAACTGCGTGGTGCGCGCGCTGAGCGCGGCGCGCCGGGGCCGGCGAGCAACCGCTGCCACCGCCGACGGTGCCTCCGCCGCCGGGAGGCTAGCGTGTGAATTTTCGGTTGGAACTGGGCAACGCGCACGTGCAAAAGTTCGTTACGAGAATCGCGGACGAGAGCCGTTGGCAGAACGCTGACGAGGGAGACGTGAGCGGAGCGGCGACGAGTGCGGACGTGCGGCGAGAGTTCTTCGCCGGTGTATGGACGCATATAACACTGCGACGTATTTTATGTATTATTAGGAACCGCAAAGTAATTGACGTGTAAATAGAACATTAGAAGTATCAGTATAGTGAAAGATTAGTGTTGGTAGAATAATTGATGTTGTTCTTATTAGTTGGCGCGGTGGATACATTCCTGAAATTGCGCGGTACAGAACTGTGACCAGTATACAGAGTAGGCGCGGGTTGTGTAATTAAACCCACTGACGGACAGTGATTCGAGGAAGGTGCGAAGCCGAGGTGTCAAGATCCTGATCGGGGAAGAATTGTTGGAGCATCAGCCGTGGGCGATTACCACGCCACCCGACGCTGACGGCCCGCAGCAGTAGCAGAGGTCGACAATCCTGTCGGCACGAGCGGTTCTACGAACATCATAGGTATTCGTTCGGGGCCCCGCAGGTATGAGAAATGCATTTCACTCTTAATCTTGGTACCAAGGCAGAGTGTAAAAACGTTGTCTAATGATGTAAATAACAAATTTGGTTTAAAATAAATCTTGTTTATAATTGTATTTCAATTTATGATTAACCACCCCAACGTTGCACCAACTTATCCAGGGACCCATTCACGTAAAAGATACCCTCTCTTAGTGTTGTATTGCAGTGAAAATACCCGGCACCACCAGGTATGTCACAGCTGGCGCCCGAACAGTGTATTGCACTGATAGGTACGTCCCAGTGGAAATACCCGGCATCGCCAGGTATGTCACAGCTGGCGCCCGAACAAGTGGAAAACGTATAGTTAAGAAATGTGGCTTTAGGAAAGTTGGTGAAATGTTAGAAAATAATGTGCATGTAATTGATGTATAGTAATGCAAGGTACAGATGAGAAGCAGGCAGTGCAAAGTGTATTATTATAGAGTACAAAAAAATAACAACACATGTGTTAGCAAAAACATGCACAAGTCAAGTAAGCATAATGAAATGTTGATAATTACAAAAATGTTGTTGTGTAATTAATTGTGGGCTGACATAGGCAATTATTTGTGAGCATCCAATATATAGTTAACATTGTAGTTACTGAGGTTATGAAGGCTATACATGTACATGTTACAAATAATATAATATAATAGAATTTCAAATTTTGTAAGACATATTAATAATATTTGAATTGCTTGGCAACTTTAATAACGTGGAAATTAAAGAAATGGGGAAGTAGTAATAATTTTTGTGAAAATGTAAAGGTGGTTAATAGTGTTGTACAAATTATGCACAAAATTGTTTTTTGCTGGGAACATTCACTCAGTAGTGCATTATCTATTGGTGATGGTAAAGTGTGGGGAATTTATTAGAAAAGATACCAGGTTGGGAAATATATACCAGCAGTGTGAATGTTTGTTGTGAATATCTATATGATATTATTGAGGAAAATTCAGGGAGGAGATATGACATGCAAATGTGAATGATAATTATGTACATAATATAGCAATAAGTGCGTTGAAAAGTAATTTCAATTAATAAGGGATTTATTATAATTTGAAAGCATTTTTGTGTAATAGTATTAATGAGTCTATTAGCAGTGTATATGTGTTTCAATGGTAATAATATTATGTATTGTAAGGATTATGTTTATGCATTGGTAGGTGAGTGGAAATTTATATGGCTATTAAATTAGTGTTATTGTGTTTTGGTGGTGAGTAAGGGTTGTTCGTCATTAATTAGCAATTGAAATAGGAGTGAATTAATCCATTTACGAAAGTTATACAGTGCTGTGGCGGGTATAGTTAATTTATAGGATAACTGTGGTATCGTTGGTAGGTGAGGCAAGTGGAAAATTTGTGCGGTATTTTCGTGAAGTGAGAATCGATCGGACAGTTCAAAGCAACAAAATGGAGGCGCAAAATGTAGTGTTGGACCGGGAAGAGAAGGCGGATGAAGTAGGGGAGATAAATGTAGGAATCGACAATAGCATGTCATCGGAAAGCAGGGATAGTGGTATCGAAAGTCGGTTGGATGATACGTCAGGGGACAGTTTCAATAAAGATGTACAAGTTACATCAACACCGATGAACCAAGCGGCAGGAAATTTAAATCAGGGGGGTGGAGAAGATGTTAATTCAGGCGCTATGCAGATGATGATGAAGATGTTCGAACAACTGAATGAGAAGATATTGGAGGGACAGAGCAAAGCAGAAGAACGGGATAGGAAAGCAGAGGAACGAAGTAGGGAGCTGGCTGATGAACAGAATAGGAAGATGGTCGAACAACTGAATGGGAAACTGGATGAACAGAAAATATTTACAGTGGAGCAGATTAGGAAGTCAGCTGAGGAGCAGAAAATTTTCACAGAGGAGCAGAACAGGAAGTTAGCTGAAGAACTGAATAGGAAAGTAGAGGAACAGATTGGGAAATTGGCAGAAGAGCAGAGCAGGAAATTAGACGAACAGAAATTATTCACAGAGGAACAGATTAGGAAGCTGGCAGAAGAACAGAATAGGAAATTAGATATAATAGGGGGGCGAATGGGACGCGCTGAAGAACAAATTGAGTTAACGAAGAATGAGATGACCAAAATCACGGAGCGGGTAGAAATTCATGAAAAATGGACTGCCGAAGAATTAGGGAAACAGAAAAAGGAGTTAGAATCCCAAGTAATCAATCTGGGGGGAGAATTAGATAATAAGCTATATCAGCAATTAGATGATAGAACCGCTAAGCAGGACGAGAAAATTGAAAGGATACAATTGGTAGTCAAGGAAGAAATGCTGGAGAATAAGAGGGAATGCGAGGAGAAGGTTGTGTCATTACGAACAGAGATTGAACAAATAAAAGAATGCAAGGCATCCCCAATCGCAGCAAGCGGGACAGTACCATTTACCCCTCCAAGATCACTAAAATTTTCAGGAGACGGGAAAGAAAATCCATGTATATTTATGAAGGCAGCAGAACGACATCTAGATGTTATCAATACTTCGGAAAGGTGTAAAATACAATTATTATATTTAATGTTAGAAGGCAACGCAAGGATATGGGCCGATACATTTGATAAGTTTCCCGAATCAGTAAAGGCATTTAAAGATCGATTCCTTGAGCGGTATTGGAATGAGGAAATTCAAATTAATTTTAAAATCAGCTTAATGAATAATCATTACAACCAGTCAATGGGAAGTTTGCGGGAATACGCAACAAGGCGTATTATGGAATACAAAACGCTATCCCCACCGATGAGCGATCAGGAAATAATATGTGTACTGACAAGACAGTTCCCAGTTACGGTGCAGAATCTTTTACGTAGTGTGCAGCACACCGACCTGGAAAGATTCCAGAATGTGTTCGGAGGGTACGACTTGACATTTGCGGGCGTACCAAAGAACAGAAATGAAGGGAATGTTAATATGGTTAGATCGGAACGTAACCAGGGGCAAGGGAATGATAGGAGCAACGATTACCAGAGAAACCAACGCGGAAGAGGGGGAGACGGATGGAGACCAGAGCCGGGGAACCAGAGACCGGACTGGAACAGATCTAATTCAAACCATACGGAGACGCGAGGCGGGGGCGGGAATGCACCCGACCGATTAGCACAGCTTAGCACAAGTAGTGATCAAGGACACTATTTAAACTAATAGAGTCCGCGGTGATAGGTGGCCCCATTGCGGACGCGGAAATCGATGACGTAAACGCGGTCTCCATAAACGCTATGCAGCCGGTAACCTACGATACCCAACCGTGGCGGAGATGTAAGAACTCAGCGGTCAGAATCAGGAAATGTCCCACGATATCGATAGAATGTGAAGGTATAATTAAAGAAGCTTTAGTGGATACAGGGTGCACGACTACAGTAGTATCAGAAGAAATGTATGAGGAGTTAAAAGCAACAGGAAAAGAAGTAATGTGTTTGCCTATGAATAGGGCGTATGTGATTGGGGCAACTCAGAAGAAGTCAAGCCCCATCACAAAACAAATCATGTTTCAAGCCAGGATTGGCAACCAAGTATACGAGATGGTGGCCCTGGTAGTCAAAAAATTATTGTATTCGGTAATCATAGGGACGGATTTTCTGGTCGATCACAGAGCAAATATAGATCTAGAACGGCAGGTGGTAGAACTGGGGAGCCAGGCGGTAGGATTTGACTTGGGGATGGACGAAGAATACGAAGCGTGTACGGGCGTAATGGCAGAAGATTCATTAGAAGAACAGCTGAGGCAGCAAACGGAGAAGCAGATTGAGAAATTTGCGGAAGAACAGAGCAAAGAATTAGGTAAACAGAAAAAATCCGAGGAGGAACAGAATAGGAAGGCGGAGGAACGGAATAGAAAACTAATAAAAGAACAGAACGGGAAGGTGGTTGAAGAACAGATTAAGAAGCCGGCAGAAGAAATGGGAAGAATCACAGAAGAACGGAATAGGAAGCTCATCGAAATATGCGAAAAACCGTATGGGAAAGCGGAGGAACTGGATAGGAAAGATGAGGTGCTAAAATTTCAATCATGCCATCAAATAGATGCTAGGGTAGCGGTAACAGATAGAAACGAGGGGATGACGAACCAAATCCATGAGGAAGTCAAGACAGCGGAGGGCAAAACGGTGGAGGTCCAAATCGAGACCGAGGAGGATGTTTATAAAGTGAAAGTGAAAACGGAAGAATTGAAGTTAATAATGGAAGAAGAAATGGAAATGAAAATAGAAGAAATGGAGCGTATAGTAGAAGAAGAAATCGTGGAAAATATACAAGGGTGCGAAGAGAAAAGAGTACAAGAAGAGTTTAAACAGGAAGAAGACGGGAAAACGTCGCCAAGTGTCAAGTATGGGGTGACACCAATTATGCCTCCAAAGTCGATGAAATCTCTGGGAGATGGGGCGGAAAACCCTAAGGTAGTTCTGCGAGCAGAAGAACGGCACCTAGCATCAAACAACATATTGGAAGGATACAAGATCCAGTTATTACACCCAATGTTAGAGGAGAACGCCAGGACATGGGCAGAGAATTTTGGTATATTTCCGAAATTTTTGAAGGAATTTGAAGACAAGATTTCCGTACGAAAGCGGAGCGAAGAAACCCAAATAAACATCAAGAGCGACCAGAGGAATAGCCATTACAACTACATTACGGGAAGTCGTAGTGAATACAGAACGAAGAGCATTATGGAACCAACAACATTATTTGCCCCTATAAAATATCAAGGAATTAGTTGCATGTCAACGCGACAGTATCTTGTTACCGTGCAGAGCCTACTGAGCAGAGCAGATCATACCGATTTAGGAAAGGGTTTGAAGATATTGGAGGGGTACAACTTCATGTTTGCAGACGCCCCAACGAATGGGAGTGAAGGAGATGTAGGCAGGTCAAGAATGGAGCGAAGTCAGGGGCGAGGGAAGAGTGATGGTATGGTCAACCATTGGTACAAACGTAGAAGAGGTCGTAGCTGGAAATGGGATGATACCTATCAAGATGTGTTCAACACGCTGGAAGCTATGTCCTACAACTGTGAGTTAGGAAATCACGGTCAGCAAAATGGGGATGAACTGTCGCACAAGAGACAAGACATAGTAGGACATTACAAGCTTCAAATCGGAAACCTGGTTCAACATGGATGGAAAATAGTGAAGTGTAAATAAGTGTAATGTTAGGGTTAATAATAAGTAATCACATGTTAAATCGATTTTAAGTTATAAGTGCATATAGGACGTCGGGCAATATGCAAGAGTGTGCAACCATCGGCAGTGACGATGTTACTAGTGTGAATTTTTCTAGAAGCGGGAAAAATTCAAAAAAAGAAAGGGGGGGGTGATGAAACCCAGAATATGTGTTTCATTACACTAATTAAATCATTAGTGTAAGAAACCAATTGCTATTTTGAACTGCGTGGTGCGCGCGCTGAGCGCGGCGCGCCGGGGCCGGCGAGCAACCGCTGCCACCGCCGACGGTGCCTCCGCCGCCGGGAGGCTAGCGTGTGAATTTTCGGTTGGAACTGGGCAACGCGCACGTGCAAAAGTTCGTTACGAGAATCGCGGACGAGAGCCGTTGGCAGAACGCTGACGAGGGAGACGTGAGCGGAGCGGCGACGAGTGCGGACGTGCGGCGAGAGTTCTTCGCCGGTGTATGGACGCATATAACACTGCGACGTATTTTATGTATTATTAGGAACCGCAAAGTAATTGACGTGTAAATAGAACATTAGAAGTATCAGTATAGTGAAAGATTAGTGTTGGTAGAATAATTGATGTTGTTCTTATTAGTTGGCGCGGTGGATACATTCCTGAAATTGCGCGGTACAGAACTGTGACCAGTATACAGAGTAGGCGCGGGTTGTGTAATTAAACCCACTGACGGACAGTGATTCGAGGAAGGTGCGAAGCCGAGGTGTCAAGATCCTGATCGGGGAAGAATTGTTGGAGCATCAGCCGTGGGCGATTACCACGCCACCCGACGCTGACGGCCCGCAGCAGTAGCAGAGGTCGACAATCCTGTCGGCACGAGCGGTTCTACGAACATCATAGGTATTCGTTCGGGGCCCCGCAGGTATGAGAAATGCATTTCACTCTTAATCTTGGTACCAAGGCAGAGTGTAAAAACGTTGTCTAATGATGTAAATAACAAATTTGGTTTAAAATAAATCTTGTTTATAATTGTATTTCAATTTATGATTAACCACCCCAACGTTGCACCAACTTATCCAGGGACCCATTCACGTAAAAGATACCCTCTCTTAGTGTTGTATTGCAGTGAAAATACCCGGCACCACCAGGTATGTCACAGCTGGCGCCCGAACAGTGTATTGCACTGATAGGTACGTCCCAGTGGAAATACCCGGCATCACCAGGTATGTCACAATATATATATATATATATATATATATATATATATATATATATATATATATGGCTGGATCAATTTTAATTATCTCTGATTAGTTGGAATCACTCCTGCCCGAATAGCAGAATAACTATTAATATAGCGAAAAAATTCACACAAAACCCCCTAAATATTCATGTTGAATGCAACCCGCAACACTCGGTAGGATTTTTTTTTTTTTTGTCCTACCTCCTATCGATACGTTCTATGAAATTAAAAATTAAAATTGTCTTCTTGAACATTCTATTACATATTTTCTGGTTTCGAGCTTCTCGATATTACCCAACCTGCTCAAAGACGTGCAGAATCTGCAAAAAATGTGTAAGAGAGAGGCAAAGACACAGACAGAGAAAGAGAGAGGGACGGAGAAAGAGACGAAGAGATAATGGAGACACAAAGAGTGACGGAGATAAACAACGTCTGCCGGGTTCGGATATATATATATATATATATATATATATATATATATATATATATATATATATATATATATATATATATATTGACCCTGAAAGAATTACACACGTTAATCGTGTAGCGTGGTCAGTAATGGCCTATACGCCGACAACAACAACAACAACAACAACAATAATAATAATAATAATAATAATAATAATAATAATAATATATACACACACACTCACACACACTTATCGATATTCTCCGTAAATCCTACCATCTCAAGTCTCGCGTTGTGGCGCCATTTGTAACGATCCTCCTATTAACTATTATCTTGCACCGCGATGGATAGACATTTTGTAATATTTCTATCTCAATTTTAATGGATATTTTATCTTTCCATTAGTGACTATTTATCCAATATCTTTTTTCTTAAACCTCTTTAAACTATTTCTAACAATTTGAATTTCTTAATCATTTCAATAAAATTGTTTATTTCAATGCCCTGATACGCACGTAGATTTCTGCTCCAATTATTTATAATAGCTCTGCTTTTAAGAACTTGCATGAGTTCGACGCACAACATACGTCACCTTACTTGTTGCACGTGGATGTGTGACTATACAGAAATCATAATTCCTGGAAATTCTGTGGATTTAACTAATTACTGAATTGACGGCAATTCAATGAAATATCAGCCCTTTTCATTTCAAACAACAAATAACATTTGTTTAAAATTCTAATGGGATATTCTGAGCTCATTTTTAATGAATGGTTCTATGGCCTTGAAACATTACTAAACAGTATGGCTTTGATAAAAGTTCGTAAGCTTAAGGACTTATTCATCTTAGTCAATTTGATGCCGCCGTCTTCTCCAGAAGAATGTTCTGGGCCCTCCTGTGGTGTAATTCAGGCAAACTTTAAATGTTTCCCGACTCTTTCTAACTATTCAGTCCATTATTCGGAAATTTCCTAAATCTGCTTCAATGTTATCGCGGCGCGACTTTCCCTTATTGGGTTACGGGCCCAACCCCTATTGGCGTCTACTATTTGTTTTCAAATTAATAATTTATCATTTCCATCTATGTACACCCACGAACACGAAGTAAAAATATTTAAGGTGCAAAAATTCCCGAACTACAACAAATGTTAACTATCATTAAAATTACAAGTATTTACCCAAATAAGCAATACTGTTAGCCTATTGTATTATGAAATATTCAATCTAAGATTTACTCATAACACAACTTTACTACGGCAAAATTACTATGTCGCAATGTTCATTACCATCCGATCGGTTAGGCTGCTTCAGAGAGAGTGAGAACTTGTTTCTGCGCGCCTGACCTAGATTTCCAACGCCCTCTCCTCATCAGTTCCTTGTTAAAGCCACCAGGCCGTGCCGTCCCTCGACAATATTATTCGTATTTATTGCATCCAGCACGGCACGCCTATATGTTTATTGCTATGCTGCGCGTTTCCTTGGATTCTGACATTCTCGATGCATCCGTCTTACATGTACACTTGATGACATTTCCCTATTACACCCGTGTGGCCTTTAGGTATGTCACAATGTATACCGTATTTGCCGGTGTAGAAGAGCTTTTTTTACTTCAGTAACTCTTTAAAAAACAGGGTGTGCCTGATACAACGGATGAGAATTTTTGTACTAACTGCTTGAATGTTTAGTATATAGCATTACAAAATCAATTTTTTTACACTGAAAACAGGAATTTGTTTCTCTACAAATTATTACAGAAGCTAAAAGTATTGCAAGAAAAGAGTGCTGAAACTTCCTTTGGGTGTAGAATATTTATGAAAAGGCACGGTCTTTCCATGCGTACTAGAAAAATATCATAAAGACTCCCGGCGGATAGTGAACAATAGATCATTGCTTTCCACAGGTCCCAATTTCTATTCCTTTCATAAAAATAAAAATCATGAAATGCTTCTGGAAAATAGGGGTGCGTCTTATACACCGGCAAATTCGGTGTATTAAATATGTAGCGGATGCTATTGTCGTATAACCATTGCTTCCTATTTGTACAATTCTTTTCTGTACTTTAAAAGGCTGGGAGCTGTAGCATGTATTTCCCCAGAATATTATGCCATATTTCAGGTGGGAATGGATATTCGTGATATGTACACAACCAACCAAGGCTGACTCAGTTTGCAAGAATTCTGGACGCGTAGCATAATAAACTTAAATTTCTGTTCAATTCACTTAAAAGGACCTTTCATTTGAGGTTTGATGCAATTGAGAGACTCCAAAATTTTGGTACCTTAATAATACCTTAATTAAACGTCATATAGTTCATTTTAATAGGATATAGAAATGTTTATTTGCAAAGGGAAACTGCATTAAAACCGTTTACTTTTCGTTTACTATTATTAGTACATTTACTATTACAAAATCGGTTTGAAAATCTGATATTGCACTATTTACTGATTTTTTCTTGCAAAGAATATTTGTATAATCTGCAAAGAGAACTTTTACCTTTCAGATTGTCGAGGGCATAACGTTTACTTATAGTAGGAAGAGAATAGACTCTACAATCGCACCCTGCGGGAACCTTTTTGCAATTGGCAACGGATCGGAAAGGTATATAATGTCCCAACATTTCAATAAGTATTTCAACTCTCTGAAATTGATTATGTTTTTACCTTAAACAACAATCTAGAGCAATATCACGAATTTCATACGAAGGTAACTTCGGAAGAAAACTGTACAATGATAACATTCCCAAAACTTTTGAAAGATCTAAAAATATTCCAATAGATGCTTCATTTTGATCAATGGACGAAGCGATTTCTTTAAGAAAATAAGTATGGTTGTTTCCGTAGTTCAAAAGTTGGATTAATCTGACTCTAAAATGACAGATACATAAATGATTAAAAACGACTCTATACGAGGTTAAACCATGGAGGAAACTCTATGGTCAAACCACTTGAAATACTATCGTTGCGTAATGATGTAAAATATTTTCGTTTGAAATACGATCGACGAGCCGAATCGTCTCTGAAAATTGGCAACACCGGTTGCGCAAGGTAAGTATCTAATGCATTGGGTAAGAGAGAAGGGGAGACCCTTCGTATTTCCGAGTATAAAAAACGTCTATTTGATTTCACTTTGTCTAATATGAATTGAAAGACGTTTATCTGAAAACTCAGAGTTCAGTATTGCTTTACTAATTCTAAGTATAGTGTGGTTTTAAAAGAGAGGATTCATATTATACTAAGAATATGTTCTCATCCCTCACAATAAATGTCTTTTAAAACAATTTTTCTCCGAGACATTTTACCACCAGATATTGTAGGTAACTGTTTTCAAATATAAAATAATTCACTCCCTCAATTTTTTAAACAATATCCACAATTGAACAATTTAAGTTATAATGTGTATTTCTAATTTCCAAATCTAGAATGTAAAAGAGAAAGGAATATTAGATTCACCATTCCTATTATTATGTGTACATTTTCTACACCCCATTATTATTATTATTATTATTATTATTATTATTATTATTATTATTATTATTATTATTATTATTTTTATTTTTATTAATGTTTCATTTAGAGCATATTGTAATTCTTCTTATAGGTTTTACTTCATAAGGCAATTTAAAAAAATATATACATTCTGTTCTTGATCTAAACAACATGCAAACAGATAAAGTTCTCGTCTTCCCCTCGAAATACTTCTCGAAACGTTTAGAATTTCCTTAGACTTGCTACGTTATGCTCAACGACGCTCAATGACTTCTGTAAGGAAATAGGATGCGGTATAGCGAAATACCTTAAAGGAATAGGGATCATATACAGTAGAAATATATTGCGAAGTTAGAGATGGGAACGAGGGGAGAAGAAGATTCTACTAAGCGAAAGAAGATCGATGTAGGATTCGTGAAGGTGATGCAGAGATCTTGTAACATGTGATTGATGGATGCGGAATAAGTTAGAGAACGGATAAAGAATTGACGGGTTCAGATAGGTGACAATGGAAGTGGAGAGGAAGAAATTATGATACAGAAACTAGAAGAGGAAGCAGGATAACGTAGGATTAGGAGTCGCTAGGGTGGAAAAAGTAGTAAGTTCAATAATGTAATTTAATAGGGGAAGGTGCAGAGGTGAGAGATATGGATGTGGACGGGGAGATGTGTAATAGAGAAAGTAAATCTGATGATATAAAGAGAAGAGGAATGTTTGAGGGATGTCAGGAGATTTTAAGATTTTTTGTAATGACGTGTGTGAATATGAATAATGAAAGATGATGATGGCTTGCTACGTTTGGTTACGACTTCGGATGAAAGTCTTCAATCGCCTTTTGTGACGCTAGGTTCTGGTTTTTCGATTATTGCGTGTATTCACTCACTAAAACTTCACGTAACTTGTTCGATATTAACTCATGCCCATTTGCCTCGGAACACAAGGACTACGAAAGCTACTTTTCAATAAATTGAATAATGTACACAGGATTACATAATTTTCTGGCGAGGAGAGCACGGCTCGTGTTCGCTCCTCCCGTGGATCCGCCAACTGCTGTGGTCCTTAGTCCTGTGAGTGTAGTGCGGTTCATTGCAAGAGGGAGCGGTGATACTCTCCCGGTGGATGAGATCCAGTCGGCTTGCGGGGTGGTTTTCCCCGTTCGGGTTCCTCCTCCCAGCGGACAGCGCTCCCGCCGGGACAATCTCTAAGCTCCCGGCATGTGTGGTAGTGTAGTGTGCATGTATGTGTGTGAGTGTGTGTGTGTAAGTAAGTAAGTAAGTAAGGGTGAGTATAATACAAGAAAGAGTAAGGAAAGATTTCGCGTGGTCCGTGGCGCGTTTGTTAGGGTATTGCTCCGGCATCCGCCTGGTGTTGGGAAATTAGGGGAAAATGCAAACCGGAGATGACGGCCGCTAGAATACTCACTCAGTCAGCGGCTGAATTCGGCCTTGCTATCTAGCTAGTATCGAAAATCCGCCTCTGCAGTGCCATCATTTGATGCCCTCAGCCTTTCATGGAACGGGGGTGATCATGACGGGTGATCGATAAGATCAAATGAAATGATGGAGAAGACGGAATTTATGGGCACATTGAAGCCAGCAACAACGCCGTGGTGTTGTGCGATATTCGGACTAAAACTTCGGCTCCACCAAATGGGACGGTGTAGACGATGCTCCAGTTTTCTGCGCCACGTACGCTGTCTTCTCAGTTTCTACTGTCTTCTTTCTAGCACTATTTTCCTTTTTAAGCATATTCTTTGCTCTATAACATAAAAATACTGAACATTTATAAGAATTATTATTTATGACTGACATTCAATAACTTCATGTGGAGGAGATGTCTTGGCTGTTGAATGACCACAATCATGTTTCCCAAGGATCCTCAAGCATAAGAGTAGTATCGCGTGAGAAACTAGTGGTGCTACAGAATGACACAGACTTTCCGGTATTAGTTTTCTATTTCTTTTGATCTCGGCTAGGTACTCGGACTTGCTACATACTCTTGCCATCTGCCATCTATCGCCGCCCAATGTACATTTTTTTGAAATTGTCTAAGTTTTTTGGTTTCATAATAGTAGAACGGAAATATTATTTTAAGAATATTAAAGAACAGTAACACCTCGACCTAAATGGCAATTTTCTTTGAAAAATTTGGATCCGTTTTTAAGAAAATGGCATTTAAGCGCTACTGTAAATACGAAATTTGATCCTCTTTTCACAAAAAACTGTTTAGTTTCCAAAAATTTCATATGAGGTCATATCAAGCACTTCCAGTCATAAATGCAATAGTGTTTACAAATCGCTGGAAATGTTCAAACTAAAGGCGTGAGAGATCTTTAAAAAATATATATCAGTGTAATTTTTGAAAAAATTACACCGAAATGAACTTTAAGTCATATTAAAGAGTGTAATTGGTACTATATGTTCGAAAAAATTGAAGAAAAAGTTTGGAACAAAAACAGAACAGCCAAAATTTTCAAAATATGGGCCTTAATGAAAGAACTCACTATGATAAACAAATTTTATTTGGAGGAAAAATCTCACTCTTTAATTTTGTAGTTGTAGGAAGACCGAAAAAATTTCATACTTCAAAAATTTTCGAAAATTCAGAGTTAAGCGTGAAAATCGGACATATGCCACGTTTATAAGTGTATATTACTATATTATTACAAGAAAAATAAAGAAAAAAAATTGGAGCCGTTTTTTGAAAAAAAATTTGAAAATGTTCGGAGGGCTTCAAGTAAACTACCCTCAAATTTTGAAGAATGGTTTTCAAAATCTCAAAGTTTTGACTCGAACCAGTTGGACAGGGTATGTTCAATTTGGAAAAAAATCCTGCCAAGGTTTAGGCGCTATTGGTGTTCACTGACGGACGGACAGACGGAGTTTTGAAAAGAACCATTTTTTCGGTATTAGGGGACCCCCAAACATGTATTTTCATCGATCTCGAAATCGATTTTCTGCAGCATTACATAACTTTGCCTGTACGACGTATAATACTCCATTTATACACGTATGTATACGAAAAAGTTAAAGTGTCTTTCCATGCTAATCGCTAAATTGATTTTTCGTGATGTTGTTTTATTGGCTACTTTTCGCTAACTCCTCGAGGGGGCTTTCTTAACTCCTCGAGGGGGCTACACAAACTATATTTTTATATCCTTTGAGAGACAACAAAATATGCTGGTGTAAGCGGTGATCGTTTTCGTCTTTTCCCCGGGAAGAAAGAGTGACGCCGTGAAGAGAGAGTTATCGACGTCCCCTTCAAACTTTACCATGGACAGTAAAGTTATGCGGATTCAGGAGGGATGAGAATAACATTGGTCATAACATCTCCCATTAAACTAATAAAAAATGCTGGTTATTTTGGATAGAGAAAAGGTCATTCAAGAAATTAAAACATTAATCATACAAATAATTTAATAAATTGTAATACGAATTTTATGAAAAACATGTACTCGAATAAAATATCATCCGTTTTTGCATATGATGCTTAAAACATTCACTTCTATAATAAATAAATAAATAAATAAATAAATAAATAAATAAATAAATAAATAAATAAATAAATAAATAAATAAATAAATAAATAAATAAATAAATAAATAAATAAATAAATAAATAAATAAATAAATAAATAAATAAATAAATAAATAAATAAATAAATAAATAAATAAATAAATAAATAAATAAATAAATAAATAAATAAATAAATAAATAAATAAATAAATAAGTAAATAAGTAAATAAATGTATTTAAGAGAATTCTAATATGGTGAATTAAGCAGTTTGACCTAAATCTTCTTCATTAGCGAAATTCCGTCCATACATGGAAAAATAATTATTGCATTGGAAGAAGAAGACTGACCCCCCACCCCTTGAATGCGCAGGCCTACATCACGCAAGTGACACGCCAAGCGACATTGCTGACTGAACATATTCGTGTTGGGTTTTCTCAGGATGGGTTTCTGTTTCCTCTTCCACTTCCTACTCTACCTTCGTGCTCACGCTTGCTACGCCTGTTATTTCCCCATGTCCATTCACATTGCTCACTGTGATTTGGGCAGATCAGACTAGCGCTGGCGATGAGTTATGCATAAAGGCTTACTAGCGGGCGATGTTTAAATGGCGATTGAATTGTAGGGATGACTTTGATTTGATTCAAGCTATCGTTTAAGTTAGTAAACATTCTCATAGATTTTGGTTAAAAACTAAAGGTCAATCCAAACTTCGACCAACAATGACCAGCAGATGATCCAAAAGGAATCAGATTTTAAATCTTGGGTGTCAAATATTAATATTTCAATTTTACTTCCTCTGGTACGTGATTTATATGGATTTAGTACAATGCATATTTAACATCTTATTTCTGCCAATTTCACGTATTGGAATAACATTTTTCGAGATTGCGTGGTAGGATGGTAAGACAAACGAACGCAATTGCACAGAATACGAAGGAAAGAAAAACCTATGTAAATATATTAACTAATCGTTTTGCTCTCAAATTTTTTTCTATGTTAGTTAATTGCTTTCTATGTTTTTGACACCTCTCGCAGGTTTCTTGTCGTTAATTTATTAAATTGTGTCTTGCAAAGCCCATCGTCATTCATTCTAGAAATTCATTAACATTTTTACTTGTTTATTGGAAACGCCCATTCAAATACTCTGGATTAATTGATAATTATTCTGGACTGCGATAAGCACATTTTCGAAAATATACGTGTTCCTACGACTAATAATATTTATTGCATACATAATTCATAAAACACAAATAACTTTTCATTAACTTGTTTCTTAATTTAGCAACATGATTCATGATGAAAATAAAACAGTTCCCCTGATGACAGAAATTATTTCCAACTTTCTCTATGAGAAATGTGATTGGAGGTGAAGAAAAGCGTCGACAAATGAATTCCCCAAGTCATGTCGTTCGATTATCAGCGAGAAAATGTTGTGCTGCCGGGTTCGAGATAAAACCGTGTCGCTGGGGAACCCTAGCGCGTGCGGCGCTCTCTGCGCCATCTATGGAGCGTCCCGGGCACTCGTTGAGCAGCAAGCGACTGGGCGAGCGGCGCCACGTGCAGCCGTCGCCCTGCCCACGCACTCGCCACGTGCTCCGCACGCCCTCGCGACCGCACGCGACGACGCAGCCGCGTTGACTCGACGCGACGGCCGGAGAGAAACGCGTAGCGGTTCGGCTGATGAAGCGATTGGGAAGGAACTTGAAGTGCTCGAGGGTGTACCACAACGTTTATTTTGCGGAATTGAAGACTTCCATTTCATAAGAAATAATAAAGAAGTAGGAGTTCAGAGACTCAGATTAATAAACGAGCCCAAGGACCCAGTATTCACAGCGTTAAATTTCATTGCGGGTTTGCAAAGAGCGGCAAATGTACTCTGCTTATTCCCCTTGGATGTACAACGTACCCCATAATGTGTTTGTGTGCATAATCCCTCGATTATACGTTCATAACACTCAAAATAAAATTGATAGCATAAAAAAACGTTTATTGTAATCCACTACAAGTAATAACTACGAACGTCTGTACTAACGAAATTTCTGTTTTGTCGTGTTCACTGATTGTGAAAAAATAATCATTCGTTGTTATTGTCATGTAGCAGCGCATGCAGTAGTATTGGCCCCACATTAAAAATACTAATGAAGAATTATTTACATTATTTTCCATTGTGCTCTATTCAAGATTGGACAATATGCAACAAAGTCACAAAATGTCTTCTTCCGTGGGAGGGGGGTCATACAGGAACGAAGAATTATCCCAATGACGGCCCCTAAAGAGGGAGTGAGAAATCATTTAGGAAGAAAGGATCAGTCCGTAGCCTATTGTTTAAGGTACTACCTCGGTATCTACCAAGAATTAACACAGAACACTGAAGAGCCAACAAAACTGGTATACCTGCCTAATGTCGTTTACGGCCCCTATTAACAGCAGTCCACAACACGTGGCATGGACTCGACTAACGTCTGAAGTATTGCTGGAGGTAATTGACACCATAAATCCAGCAGGGCTGTTCATAAACTCGTAAGAGGAAGAGGGTCGGAGATCTCTTCTGAACGGTACCTTGCAAGGCATCCCAGTAAGCTCAATAATGAGCATGTCCGGGGATTTTGATGGCCAGTGGACGAGTATAAATTCAGAAGAGTGTTCCTGGAGCCAATCTGTAGCAATTCTGGACGTCTGGGCTGTCGCATTCTTCAGCTGGAATTGCCCAAGAACCTGGGGATGCACAATGAATATGAATGGGTGCAGGTGATCAGACAGAATGCTTACGTACGTGTTACCTGTCAGAGTCGTATCTAGACTTCCCATATCACTCCAACTTCACATGCCCCATACCATCATAGAGACTCCACCTTCTTGAACAGTCCCCTGTTGACATGCAGCGCCCAAGGATTCATAAGGTTGTCGCCATACTCGTACACGTCTATACGCTCGAAACAATGTGAAACGAACCTCATAAGATCCGAAAAAGTGTTTCCAGTCATCAACAGAACAATGTCGGACGCGTTGACGGTCGGAACTGACGGGCCCGGGCGAGGCCTAAAGCTTTGTGTTGTGCAGTCACCAAGGGAACACGCGTGAGCCTGCGTCTCCGAAACCCCATATTGATAATGTCTAGTTGAATGGTTCACATGCTGACACTTGTTGATTGCCCAGCATTGAAATCTGCAGCAATTTGCGGAAGAGTTGCACTTTTGTCACGTGTAATGATTCTCCTCAGTCGTTGTTGTTCCTGTTCTCACACGACCTTTTTGCAGCCGCAACGAAGTCGGAGGTTTGATGTTCTACCGGATTCCCCGATATTCACGATACACTCGTGAAATGGTCGTACGGGAAAATCCAAATTCCATCGCGACCACGGAGATGCTATGCCAATTTCTCTTCCGTCGAATATAGCACCACGTTCAAACGCATTTAAATCGTGATAACCTGCCATTGAAGCAGCAGTAACCGATTTAACAACTGTGCCAGACTCTGGTTATCTTTTATTGTCGTTGCCGCCCGGAGCGCCGTATTCTGATTGGTTCCAGATCTCTTTATTTCAATACGCATGACTGTACCAATTGTTTTGGCTCTTCAGTGTATTTATTATTCCACTAGTTGGACCGGAATGAACAATCCACACTTTGTAAATCATCCTCGTTTTCAAAGTTAAAAATAAGCATTATACTGGAAGTCAAAGTAGAATGTTCGTCAAGCAAGGTTACAAAGTGGAATACCACGAGAAAAGTAATGGAGCATCCAATAAGGTCTTCCCGTGGAAGGTTATTCTCCCGTGGTCTGGCGGTATAAGAAGCATAAAACGTGCCCCCTTAAGGTCACGTAAATCCGCTTTAAGGTCCTAATGCCCACTCTTTCCGCGTGATGCACGATGCACGATGCATTGTATTGCATATGCTTGCAGAGCAATGTGTTTAGCGGGTTGCGCGTGCGTCTGACTTTCCCTATCGAAACCCATAATACCCCATGCGAACTGTGTTTACTATCTCGATACTACTACACAGTACAAAGTATTGTAATGCTTCAGCGAAAAGTGTTAGTTTTTCGAAAGAAAAAATGTAATAGTTGTAAATGTAAACGTTGGGCACCGGCTGAATAAGTTTCCGAGCCAGCATTACCGCTGTCTCTGCAGAGATTCTTACAGGGAAGGATGAAGGCTAGAGTCCTGATTGTGATGGATATTCGACACTACGAGTATACTTCTCGAATTCAGCCGATATGTTGAGGAGAAAAAAAATTCTAGCAGCCGACTGCTTTGATCGGTAATTTTCCGTGATTTCTTCAGTCAATATCAGGCGTGGGCCGGAGCACTCCTCAACAAACGCGACGGCGCGCGATCTTTCCTTCCACATCCTTGTTCTATCTTCTCCCCCTTACACAGACCATAACCCGCTAGTACGCCTAAAAGTCGGCTCTTCGCCAATCTTTATGGGAGCTAGCGAACGGACGAAGTTTCACATTGTGGCCGCTGGAGCGCTGGTCGCCGACCATTCGCGAGACCTTCAGGCCGCTTTAATACATGGGAAAATGTTCGCACTTCGGGCAAATTTGATCACTTACAGTGATATGAGGCATTGCAAACTCATGTTGATGGTAATACTAAACAATACTAAAATTATATATCTCTGTGTAGTTTTGTAAAAAGAAATTGTGAAGTAAATACTTCAAATTAACACTCTAATAGCATGCATGAATTCTACCTGGTTAGAGGGACAGCAATAATAATTCTTTTTGGTGGATAAAATACAATTTTATTCTCAATTATCTCTGATATTTACTCCTGTTTTCTTGTGTTTATAGAAAACTATAAAGCACATACTTAAACGTTTTAAAAACAATGAATGGAAACGAAATAAATGACAGAGTATTTCTTTATCAGTTTTTATACCATCTATGTTTATATTTCCTAACTGTATTGATTCTTCAAACCATATTACACGCTCAAAAAGAACAAATTCAAAATTGAAGTGTTTATTGTAGAAGAAAATATCACTGAATAGTACTAAAACGGACGACGGACGCTGATATAAATACCACACAAGAAAGTTCACTCCCCAAAAAGCAATCCAAATCACTATTGACCGGGCAAAAACGTTCTCACCTAGAGATAGAACCAGAAAGTTACTTGCTACTAGCGAAATTGATATTAGCGCTCTCGATGACGTACAAAAAAGCCAGAGATTTTCATTAAGAACAACTGAATTGCAGTGAAGAAATTATTTATAATCCTTTTCCTAAGCCGCTTTGAAATTCCACAACAATGATAGACCAATATATCAGACATCAAAAATAAAAGTCAATGTTTTATCTTGCACATCTAATTCTGCCCAGCGAGCCTGGATACAGGTGGGTAGCTGGAGAGATTCGCGTCGCGTCAATATGCATGCGATTATCTACAACAGTTGATGAGAAGTGCGTCCAATTTCAACAGCGATCCAGAAGCAACGATGCTTTCGACGCAAGTGCAGAGCGGGGAAGACGGGGATGATGGGAAACTGATACCAGGCGAGGAAACTGTCGTAGTGATTGTGTGTCTGTGGGAAGCATTGACATGGCCGGCATCGAGAGCCTGGCGAGTGCTGTTCAAGGACGGACGGACGGACTTTTGAAAAAAACATTTTTTTTTCGGTATCTGCGGTCCCCAAAACGTATATTTCTGTTGAAATCGCGAAATCGATTTTCCGCAGCATTACAAAACTTTCCCTATTCTACGTATATTACTCCGTATATACGTACTGTAACGAATATTGCATCACCTGCCGAAGTCGCTGCGCGTGGATTGCGTCATCTGCCGCCGCCCTTCCCTTCCCCCGAACTAGACGGTTCCGGACAATCCGCGAGCCGCGGAGAAATGCCGAGAATGTGCCCGGCGCCTGGGGACAAGCGCCGGGCAGGTATAAATGCGCGCTGCCGGCGGCCGCGAGTTAGTTAGAAGAGAGTTAACAGAGTTACAGAAGCCAGTCAGAGTTAGCAGAAGCGAGTTAGTAGAAGTGAGCAGTAAGACGTCAGTCCGTCAGTGTGTCCGAAGTGAAAGCTGTGCTGTGAAGTGTGCATTGCGGTGAAGAGTGGTGCAGTGGTTGAACAGCAGTCAGCAATCTGAAGTCTGCAGTGGAAGCTGAGCTGTGAAGGGTGCATCGCGGTAAGCAGTGGTGCAGTAGGGAAACAGCAGTCAGCAGTTTGAAGTCTGCAGTGCAAGCTGAGCTGTGAAGTGGGCATCGCGGTAAACAGCAGTGCAGTGGACCCTGGTCTGCGCAGTGAAGTGTGGTCTGCGCAAGGAATTGTGGTCTGCGCAGGGGAATTGTGGTCTGCGCAGGGAATTAGGGTCAAGTGTAGTGAACCGTGGACAGTGCATGGACTGACTGATACTGTAGAAGAAGAGAACTGTTTAAATAAATAGTGTGTAAGAAGTGAACTGTGTAAATAAATGAAGAGAACGGAGTCGTGTGTAACAGTGTAAATAATTAAGTGTAATATATCTGTAAATAGACCAAGTAGTTTTTAGTGTCAGTAGATTTTAGTGTATAATTGTTCCCGAATAAACGTAATTGTTGTAAATAATATTGTGTTGGTTATAATCCACCACGGAGAAACGTTACAATTGGTGTCAGGTGTGGGGTTTGTGTGTGTGTTTAAATCAGTACAACGTGTGGTGAATTAAAACCTTAATGAAAATGGAGTTCACAAAATCCTTACGGGAACTGAAAGTAACCGAGTTGAAGATGGAGTTAGAAGACAGGGATCTGGAGACCACCGGAACGAAAGCAATATTACAAGAACGCCTTGCTAACGCGTTGAAGGCAGCAGGACAGGATCCAGAGAGTTTTCGCTTCGAGATGTATTACGAGGGTATCTCTGTCCGAGCATTCGTAGCAGAAGTGCGAAAAATATTGGAGATAGATGACACAACGTCAGAAGAAAAACTGACAGAAAATTCCAGAATTTCGGAAGAAAAGGTGTTAGAAAACCTGGAACAACAGATAACGCCGAATAATACATTGGTTAGAGAAGAAATCGAGGAGATAATTTTAAAGAACGAAGAGAAAGTTGACAAAAATGAAGAGAAATTTCTGAAGAGCGAGGAAAAAATACTAAATCCACTAGAAGCGGCAGCAGCGAAAGAAGAAGAAGCGGCAGCGAAAGAAGAAGAAGCGGCAGCGAAAGAAGAAGAAGCGGCAGCGAAAGAAGAAGATGCGGCAGCGAAAGAAGAAGATGCGGCAGCGAAAGAAGAAGAAGCGGCAGCGAAAGGAGAAGAAGCGGCAGCGAAAGAAGAAGAAGCGGCAGCGAAAGAAGAAGAAGCGGCAGCAAAAGAAGAAGAAGCGGCAGCAAAAGAAGAAGAAGCAGCAGTAGAAAAAGAAGTTTTTAAACGAGTTGTAGAAAATAAAGATGGCTCTCAAAAGAGGAGAAATGATTTTGTCTACCGAATTGAAAGGTTCCAGTATGAAAACACGCGGGTCATCCATTCCAGTCGGCTGGCCCCGTGCGCGGGAGGTAATGAAAATGACAGAGAAGACACCACAGGAGTTTGTGAGTTGGGCATGAAAATGTTCACTTTTGACGAGTTTATGTCTCACCATGGCGGAAATGATATGGCGCGTTGTGGTGTGGCAATGGAGGTGCCACAGGATCTGTTTACGGTACTCCAGAAATATTCATTAGCGCATTGTGTTGCCCAGGATCTGGATATGACCAGAGGTGTTGCTGCTGTATTCAGAAGAAAATACAGGAAAATGGAAGAATTGGAGAACCGGCGACCGGATATTGGGAATGACCTTCTTCTCCGCGACGTGAGTAAAGATGTGTATTTTGTTATCACAAAAAGAAAGTCACATCGCAAGGCCACCTTCAGAATCTTGGGAAAACTCTGCTTGAATTACGCCAACAATATCTGCATTATTTCACTAAACGCAATCCGGGACGGATCGCATCTAAGGAGGGGGCAATGTAACGAATATTGCATCACCTGCCGAAGTCGCTGCGCGTGGATTGCGTCATCTGCCGCCGCCCTTCCCTTCCCCCGAACTAGACGGTTCCGGACAATCCGCGAGCCGCGGAGAAATGCCGAGAATGTGCCCGGCGCCTGGGGACAAGCGCCGGGCAGGTATAAATGCGCGCTGCCGGCGGCCGCGAGTTAGTTAGAAGAGAGTTAACAGAGTTACAGAAGCCAGTCAGAGTTAGCAGAAGCGAGTTAGTAGAAGTGAGCAGTAAGACGTCAGTCCGTCAGTGTGTCCGAAGTGAAAGCTGTGCTGTGAAGTGTGCATTGCGGTGAAGAGTGGTGCAGTGGTTGAACAGCAGTCAGCAATCTGAAGTCTGCAGTGGAAGCTGAGCTGTGAAGGGTGCATCGCGGTAAGCAGTGGTGCAGTAGGGAAACAGCAGTCAGCAGTTTGAAGTCTGCAGTGCAAGCTGAGCTGTGAAGTGGGCATCGCGGTAAACAGCAGTGCAGTGGACCCTGGTCTGCGCAGTGAAGTGTGGTCTGCGCAAGGAATTGTGGTCTGCGCAGGGGAATTGTGGTCTGCGCAGGGAATTAGGGTCAAGTGTAGTGAACCGTGGACAGTGCATGGACTGACTGATACTGTAGAAGAAGAGAACTGTTTAAATAAATAGTGTGTAAGAAGTGAACTGTGTAAATAAATCAAGAGAACGGAGTCGTGTGTAACAGTGTAAATAATTAAGTGTAATATATCTGTAAATAAACCAAGTAGTTTTTAGTGTCAGTAGATTTTAGTGTATAATTGTTCCCGAATAAACGTAATTGTTGTAAATAATATTGTGTTGGTTATAATCCACCACGGAGAAACGTTACAGTACGTATACGGTAAAGTAAATATACTGCGTATATGTGTAATAGTATATAAAAGGAGGCTTCTGGACCAGATTTTTAGACCACAGTTTTCTGAATTTTGAAAGATTCTCATTTTTTTGTAATAAAATTCCAATTTTAGCTATATATTTTTAGCCCAAAGTATAAATAACGTTTACGTGTTTTGAGGCGTTGAGTTGTCTAGACCGCGTTATTTCAACAACAACAACAACAACAACAACAATAATAATAATAATAGTAATAATAGTAACAATAATAATAATAATAATAACTTCACCTCAGGAGTACATGACCTGGACGTTGGTGTTGGAGCATGAGTACGGTAATGACCCTGAGAGCTATGTCGGCGGCAGCATAGCTACTGGTAGGGTCTCCCTTGCCGGACAGGTGGATGGGGGTGAGGTCAGAAGAAGTACTCTAGAAGAGGACCTCAATAACAGTAGAAGAGGACTTACAGAAGAGGCAGTCCACAGAAGACATGCCAAAGCTAAGACAGTAATAGAGACAACGAACTCCATTTTAAATGAGGTGGTACAGACCCCAGGTAGACATCTAGATATTACAGAAATCAATCATATCGTGTATGCAACTGGATCTCTGGTATCTCAGGTAATTTTAGGATCAGCCAAGAACACCGACGGCCGACAGCCAAACAGAGTAAACAGCTCTGTACCACCATGGACGAAAAGAATTACGAAGCGGATAGCCGACATTCGGCGTGAAATATCACTCTCAGCCGAGGCATCTTCTAAATCAACGCACACCTCTAAAGTTCAACGAAAAATATTCAATGTTAAAATTAATACCAAATTGAAAATGACACAAGCAGGCTAATGGTAGCTGAGAACCTAAAAGAGAAAATTCAAGCATGGACTCAACGAATTAGACGTAGAATAGATTACAAACGTAGAAAAGATTTTCGTGTGCAGAATCGGTTGTTTGGAAAAGACGCGAATGAATTCTATCGCAATATGACTCAAAAACCGAATGGCAATGCTGTCACATCTTCAAAAAATGACGTCGTGCATTTTGCGCTGGAATCTGGGAGGAAATCAGATCCTACAACAAAGACGCATCTTGACTTCAATCTGAAGATGATGCTGCCGATGAACTTGTGGAAACAGTGGATGATGTTCACGAATTCTCGGAAGAAGACCTCTTCCATCGACGAAGAAAATGAAAAACTGGAAATCCCACGGGATTGGTAAGATCCAGAATTATTTGATTAAGAAATTAAAAGTAATAGTGTCTCATCTAGCAAAGGTTGTTAACAAAATTTTAGAAAACCTAACGGAACTCCTGAAATGGCGCACATGCAGCATCACTTATTTGCTACCCAAAGCGGGAGACAGCTCTTTGGCGAAGAACTACAGGCCTATCACTTATCTGCCAGTAATGTACAAAGTTATAACTGCTGCCATAGCTGACAAAATGCATAGCAGATACCTAGAGCAGAACCACCTATTGCCTCTTGAGTAAAAAGGATGTAATGGTTCTTATGGCTGCAAGGAAATCTTGCTACTAAATAAAGTCATATTGAATGATGTAAAAAACGAAAGCGAAATTTAAGCATGTCTTGGATTGACTACCATGAAGAATGAAGTTTGGTCTTCACAAGTGTGCAAAAATCAATTAAAAGAAAGGCAAAGTGGCGTCAAAGAGTATTGGAGTTGATGTGCCCATTGTGATTCAAGATCTTGAGCCAGGTAAAACTTACAAATATCTGGGCATTGAAGAATGGGAGACCATCTCGTTCTATATGTAAGAGAGATGTAAGAGAGACTTCGTAGGGAGCATTATAGAAGAGTGAGACTCGTCCTGCAGTCCGCCCTGAACTCCAGGAATAAAATATTGCAATTGGTAGTTTGGCGGTGTCTGTAGTCGAGTTTCGTACTCGTGGACTGGGCTGTGCAAGAACTTCGAATCATGGGTCGAAAAACCAGAAAACTGCTAACAATGCATCCTGTCGCCCACCCTAGAGCTGACGTACATAGACTTTATGTCATGTAATCAAGGAGGAAGAGGCCTCAAACAAATTGAAGGATCGCGGGTTCGAGTCCCACCTCGGGCATGGTTGTATTGTGTTCGTCCTTTCACACCCTTATCATCATCATATCGTGTCATCCTCATTGTTACACGCAATAGTGGTCGCTAATGACCTAGTAGTTGAAGCGACCTTAAATAACAATCAAAATGTTAAAGAAATCTTGGAGAGACAAACCACTCTATGGGCAATATCTAAAAAGAATGAACTCAATGAAGATCAATCATTCATGTTGTTTAAAAGGTGAAGAATGAAGCCAGAATTGGAAGCATCTCTAATAGCTACTCATTATGATAAAGGAGTTCTCAAAATTTCTCAAGATGATAAATGCCATATCTGCCAGGAACAAGTATAAACCATTGATCATATTGTCTTCAGCTTGTCCAATTCTAGCAAAGACCGAATACTTGAAAAGACATGACAGGGTGTGTAGTTCCCTCCATTGGATATCTGTACCGCCCTTGAAGTCACAACTTGGAGTAGATTTTATATTAAGCCGTATCATAACATCTTAGTCATGATATACAGAAATAATAATATATGATTATAATATAATATAATATAATATAATATAATATAATATAATATAATATAATATAATATAATATAATATAATATAATACAATATAATATAATATAATATAATATAATATAATATAATATAATATAATATAATATAATATAATATAATATAATATAATATAATATAATTTTTGGCAAATTTACCGTAACGAATAAAATTATTTCATGTTTCGATCCACGATTCAAGCGTGCCCGATAATTGGAAGCTAGCTACTGTTGTTCCGATTTTTAAGAATAGTGACAGAATTGTTGTAGCCAATTATACACTAGTAAGTCTTGCATATGTAAACTAATAGAACATTCGATAACTAGCTATATTAGACAAGAATGGGAACAAAAAGAATGGCTATCTGGCTATGGTTTTAAGAAAGGTTTCTCTTGCGAGAGACAGATAGTATCATTGTTTCAGGATATAGCAGATGACGTTGATGATAGTGGGAGGGTGGATGCCGTAATTTGCGAAGGCATTTGATGTTGTCCCACACGATAAACTAGTACATAAATTAATGCATTCGAGAATTGACATCAGAATTGTGGCGTGTATTGATGAGCTTCTTCGAGATAGGAAACAGAAAGTCCGAGTTGGACAACACTTTTCAACTCTGGCAAAGGTCACTTCAGAGATCACTCAAGGAAGCGTTATTGGACCTCTCCTGTTTCTCGAGTTTGCGAATGACCTGCCAGACAATTTATTTTCAAAGGTAAGACTATTTGCAGATGACTGTATACTATATCAAGTTAGTCAAACGTAAACGAGGATATTTTGCGGGGTGATCTAGATAGACTTTCTGCGAAAATAGCATGACAATAAATAGTTCGAAAAGCAAAACTATCACGGTCGGTAGGGACCGCAATTACAGTGAAACGCAATACCGTTTACGAAATGAAAATATTCCAAGTGTCTTGTCTTGTAAGTACCTGGAAATAATTTTTGATAACAAATTGAGTTGGGAAAATTAGGTAACTTTGTCGTAGGGAAAACTTGGAGGGCTTTGCATTGTACTATGCGGATTCTAAAAAATAGTATCGTGGAAGCGAGATAATTAGTTCTAGTTCGTCCATTAATGGAATACGAAACGGTTTGTTGGGTTATAGAAAATCACAAAAATAATATTTTAGATTATTAGTATATAATATATACTAACTTTTCGTAGCATTAGGAAGAAAGTAGAAAGAGAGTCAGAAATCAGGAGGATTAAGGCAAGATTATGTGCCCTGTACAAAGCGTATGTCGGTTATCGAGCTTGGCCAGATATTTTCATCCAACTCGATACACCCACTTACTTTATAAGAGGGGATCACAAGCACAATATTCAGTTCAGGTCACAGAGAAAAGATGTTGGAAAGTTTTCCTTCCCAAGTAGAACAATAACGGACTGGAATAAGTTGTCTGCGACAGCCATGGAACCATTTCCTCTAGGTGTACAAAGATTTAAAAGTATATTAACTAAGAACATTTGTAAACTTTGTGTAGTGTAGCGTACCGGACCGGGGCGGATTTAAAAGATAAAATACCTATGCAGGATAGTCATAAAATGTATAGTTAATGCTATTATTGTTATTGTCTTAAATTATTCAAAATTACATTGTATTAATATTCCTAATTGTAATATATTAATTGTAGTGTTCTGCCACCAGGTTGTGTAAACCTACCTGCGGAATCTATCTAATATAATACCTAGACCACATGTTTAATTGAATCCTGTAAAAAGTTTAATTCAACAATATCTTTTGCCATAAATCCTTTATACATCTTAAATTCTTAGAATTTAAAAAAACATTAATATCCTTTTCTTTTAAACAAATAGCATATCTTATAGGTAAAAATGCACTAAAAATTTGACCTTGTTTATCTGTTTTTAGATCCACAAAAACTTTATTTCCATATTTAGTGTTTATATTTCTTTTATTAAGAATAGAATATTGATATCGTTCTTTTAAGTCCCAATTTTTTTGACATTTTATAATGATGTGTAGCTTTGATTCATTTTCAATACAACATCCATTTAGAAGGATATTATTTTATTAAGAAAACCTTTTCTCAATAAAATAATTACCCCTTAGAAAAGGACATTGTATCAAAACTGAACCAAGCAACATACAATGTTAAGATTACAAAGCAAATAACAGTTGAAAGGACTGTGATTCAAATCCACACTGGAAAGCCGATGTACTAATATCTGAGAAATGAGAATAAATCATGAGAAATAATTTTTAAGCTTTTTCTTTGACATTTTATTTTAATTGTAATTCCTCATTAATCATCTGCAAGGAAGCATTTGAAGATTCAATTAGAAATTATAGTAAGTTTTGAAGAGTTAATATTCAATTTGATGTTCAGCTCCTGATAAATCCAGATGAAAGAAAGTAAAGAAGACAATTTTTAAGGAAACTGTTTTATTAACAAAGCAGTTGTGGTAATTTCTGGTACATACAAAATGAATTTATGCTTCATGTACACAAAATATGTTTCAAATTATACATGGTAATTTTATAAGGTACAATATTTCAAAGCTGTATCACATGAGAAGATCTTTTCATCATGGGGATAAAATTCAGATAGGCCATTATTTTATTTGTTCCCACCAAAATCAAAGCTTTTTTGGCTTGCTCAACTTAGTTTATTTATATGCACATGTTTATCTCATCTTCACACAAAGTTCCATTATGCTTGTTTTCTCATTTTTCCTGTAATAATTATGGTAGGTCTGTATCCAAATTGAATATCCTTCAGTTATAATATTATAATTATTTATATCATTTACGATCTTTTTTCTAGTTGTTTCACTAATCTAATACTAGATAATTTGTATGTGTATTGATTCAATTTAAACCAAATTGAAGATCTTCTTCTATGATTACTAACCATAGTATCCTGTATACTGGTCTCAGGCCAAACTGAAAGAGAAATATGGATACTAAACCTTACTTGCTAATAGATAACACACTAACGCTAACATAAAATCATAAAATTACAACTGTATCAAATTGTAACTATTATATATTTGTATAAAAGTGAATTATCATGTTGCTTTTCAATGACTGAAAAAGAACCACATTGTAGGGCCTAAATTATATATATATATATATATATATATATATATATATATATATATATATATATATATATATATATATATATATATATATATATATATATATATATATATATATATATATATATATATATATATATATAATAATAATAATAAGTCTCAAAAGTTTTCAGTTAAGACATTTTATTAAAGGATTTCAAGAAATGAATGTCTTGGAAACTATACTTTGAAAGCCTTTAATTTTTAAATCCTAAATACATTAATGTGATTGTATTTTCTCAGAGGTTGTTGTTTCTATTTATCATGCAAGTGAAGCCATTCCTAAATCTTGTTTTATTGATTGAAAGTTATAAACTGTCAATTATTCTGGTGTTCACAGTTGTGACAATCTTTCTTGAAATTTAGATTGTACATTATTTTTAATCTGCATTATTATTATCCCCATTAAGGAAACTTATCGCAATATTCTAAAAGCTTCCATTATAATCATTGTTTTAACCTCCTTCAAACTGAACCCTCAATTGATTTAAATGATTCAGAATAATTTTTGGTGAGCAATACTCATTATAAAATTAGCAGAAAAGTTTTGTCAGATTCATTTTAGTGAACTGAACATTTTAGAAGTTTTAGATGTTCTTTCACATTGTTTGGCAAAGTGAGTGCTCACTTAAGTGTAACTGAAATATGATGAGTGATTCTTGCATAAAATACCTACTATTTATTAAAGCATAATGGAATTTTGTAATTTTCTAAAATAATTAGTACTTGAAGTATCAGAGATAAACTCTTGTGCTCTTACACTGTTCCTCATTTGTTTATTTCATTCATATTATGATTAAACCAAGAAAAATAAAAATGTTTGAAATGCATAATGAGTTGCAATGTATAAAGCTATTTTGTTGATTATATTCATGGTGCATGTAGTCACAATAATCTGATACTCATGACACAAGGTATCAAACTTTAATGCTATCATAAATTCTAATATCATCAATTTCTCTCTCTCTACAAAACTAATAATACAATACTTGTAAAAGATAAGATAGACAGACTGAAGGTATGTAGACAGTGAACCAAAGCTATGTAGAATATCCTTCATGTGTAAAATGAATAATAGTATATGGAGATCTAAGAGTTAGAAGACATAAAGGAATTATTGTAGCTGTTACATTAAGAATTCCAGAGTTTTAATCAGAAAGATAGTATAAGTATGTAACATTGTCCATTGAATGGAATTGCCAACTTACCCACATGTAAACTAAATATTTTAACATCATGTTCCTTATCATCAGCCAGATCCAGTAGCCAGCATTATGGCAACTTAATGGTAGGGAGTGCTGGTGATGGAGATAATGGATTGAACCCTAGCAAGTGCTGAAAATATGCTTGATGTGTTATCAATGAGTTTGTGACCCATGCTAGAATTGAGATTTTAGGTCATTTGTTCTGATAAGGAAGGTCCTTGATCACTTCCATGTGAATATCAGAGCGGCACCTATATAATAGGCAATGAGCTATGCATGATTCTTCCTTCATCTCCATTCCCATACAGTCAAGCAATGGGTTAATGTCCCATCCTCTTGGCTTCTCACCCCCCAAGAAAACTCTCAAATCATTGAAGATCCTTATCTTGTGACCAGCTTCATAATTCCATTGAAGCCACACATGTTTTGTAGTAGAATACCCAGGTAAGAGGGACAGAAAAAAAGCTTTTATCTCTGAATCTTTGTACAATCTTCAATGATTATGAAATTAATAATCTCCAGAATCATATATATAGAATTTTGAATAGAACTCTGTGATTGATGAACCTGCCATACCTCAAAGAATTTGTGATATGTGGCAATAGGTGATGATGTGCGTTGATTACTGCAACTGAAAATTATTAATTTCTTCCATGAAACAGTGATGCTTTGTATATCTGATTGTTTGATATCTCTGTTATCACATTTTCTAGGGAATGGGGTTACAAAACCCTTTTGAAATCTTGTCATGAATTATTATATTAAACGACAGTTATATCTTATTAAAGATAAAGGTTTATTTCGTTTTCATGGCATTGACATTCCAACTTTAAATTCAGATTACCTTGCAATAAAACATTTATTACTTTCAACTGTTAGAGGAATTTCTCTAAATAATTTTACCAATTAAGGTTTTTAGCTCATTTTTCTGTTGAAGGAAGAACATTGTGTTGTTTTAAAAGTTTGAATTTGTAAGTATTTGAAATCCAAGTAATACTTTCTCAGATTTAACCCCAAGTCTACAAGTAGTTTGAAATTGTTCAACCAAAAATTCTGAAATTACTTTACTTTTTAATTAGATATGGCCAAAATGGTTGATATTTGTACAAAAAATTGGCAGGAAAAATTTAATTAAGTTATCCTGTATGGAAGTTTTTGTGAAGAAAATTAATAAAACTCTGTAGATATGTCTAGGAAGTTTTTCTTTAAAGGGAATTTGTGAATGAACAATGTTACGTTGCATTGTGTTCAAACACACATCTGTTTCTGAATACTGAAGTGTTAGTGAAACTAGATGCTCTTGAACATGAAGATAATACTACATAAAGCTTTTTTTAATTGATGCTTTCTATTAATTATCATTTTACTGATAAATTCAAGATTGAAATATACCATGTATGGATCAAATTTCAAATTCATTGTAACTGTAAAATAATCTTTTCATAGTTCAATGACATGGCTGGCTCACAATGCAGGAACTTGCATATGTGCAAATGCCTTCAGAAAGTTCATTTTGATGATTTATAAAGCTTACCTAAATAAAAATATTTGTGGGGATTCTATTTTGAAAGATAAGTTACCTTTCCAGAAACTTAAATATTCTTTTGCAACAAAAATAATGACTATTTTAAGGATAAAGTCAATGAAAATAATATTTCAGTTTTAGATTATGTTGAAGAGACTAGACAAATCTTCTTTTCTTAAGTTTTTCTTGCTTTTAGAAGACACAGAGACACGTAAATAGCAAGAATATTAGATCCAGTGTGAAAGTACAAGTAGAGATATTCATAAAGAACAGTAATAGCCACAGAAAGAACATTTGTTATATCACACACTACTACATGTTTATTTTCATACATTTTCAACCTCACTGAACATTATTACTTACACCACATACTTAAAAGTGACAAAAAACATTGTCCATTATTTGTTGGACCATGCATATTATTTTTTTTTAAATTTTTAACATTTAACTGTCGATTGGTTTGCTGTAAGACTCATCCTCCTTATATATTCAGTCATTTCTATTAATCCCTTTTTCATCAAGTGAAAGTAAATGCCACACACTTTCAACATTCTCTTCTTCTGTCATTCTTCATTCAGTCAAACTTGAAGCATAACAATGATTTTAATAATACATTTTCCTTGAAGTCAAGGTATAATTACCCTGCCGTAGTACAGTCCATTTCCTTCATTTTAACATGATAAAGTGCTTTATCTCTCAGATATCTGTATATTAGAAGCATGAAAATATTCTTTCAAAGTCCTTTGCATAAAGGATAAAGGTTTCAAATGTACTCATCAATTTTTCAGTCTGGTAAAAATATTATACCTAAGATTCTCAAAATCTTACTTCAGATGACTTATAAAAAACATTTTAGTAACTGTATAATTGAAACTGAACTCAAGTTTTTATGAAGTCATGAAACTTTGCTTATATACCATTACGGGGAGTTAATCATAATTTTTAAAACGGATATTCAAATGCATTTCAATGAAGATAACAAAAATAACATTGAGAAAATTTGCTGTGAAAATATGAAGCTGTACAACAGTTTTCATTGTAATTTATAATTAAAATGAGTAAAAAAGAAACTATGCAATAACTGAGGAATTTGTTTAATAATACCCAGCTTGAGATGTCTGGTAAGTTAGCTTTGGCATATTGTTGAGAGGTGATGTACAAAGAAAGTAATAATTTAATAAATAATCATTTATTCAGAGTTATACTAATTTTCATTTTGTTTTTTCCCCCACATACTAGAATATGATATATTCAGAAAAATATTCAGAATTTTTAAAATGTATTTTTCTTCTTTTTTTTATTTTAACCATAAAGTTTAATTTACAAATGATTTAAAATATTAATTTTTAAACTCACTTATAACTTGAATGACCTTAAGTATTCGTGACATATACAGTATATAAACTTTATCTCGAACTTTTGTTTTCAATCCTAGGAATCAATTAAACATTCTCACCTAAATATTTGCCCCATTTACAGTCTGTAGAGCATAGTTTTTCTTTACTGTTTCTTCTGAATGTGCTTGATCATGCTTTAATTATTGAAAAAATAATTATTAAATATTGCTTGTCAAGAGTATTTTCAAAAGACAAACCCTCTCTCATTTGTTTACAACATTTCTTTATTTTCAACATCATGCAATCATACCTTCACCACATTTTGACCACCCTTTTTTTATTACAAATAAAGTGGCCATAGATCTTTATGGAATATGAGCTTCACAAGACTTCTGTTCTTAGGTATGCGCAGGCATAGGCAGGAGGGGCGAACTACATTTCTGCTCACCCTCTCCCCTCTTTCCGTTAATCTTTTTATTTCTCTCATGTTAATAGAAAATAAATAAAACATACAAGATTTATAACTTAAATGATACAAATAATTAGTAATTTATTACTAAATTAATATCAGTTATTGATTTTATATTGAACCATTTACAATGTTGCCAGCTGGTTTGGAGCCTCTTCCCAATTAATGTGGATAAATTTTCCAAATTATTTCCTTAAAAAAAAGGAAAAAATAAGAAATTGAACATATTTACGGAAATTAAATATTTCATAATGTAGAGCTCAGGGATGTTTTAGAATTTTTCAAGCCCCCTGCCTGTGTGTATACTTACATTAGAATCCAGACTGATGATTTGTAAGTACTTTTGAAATCTTTCAGATCTGTGTGCAATGACTCATATTAAGTAAGTACATATGGTTTATTGTTGAATAAAGATATTGTAAATCAATACTGAAGAGAAAGATATTAATATATATAAAAATTATGGTTAGTTACAATGTACCGATTTCTAGAGAGATACATACTGCATTCAGTCAGTGTCATTAAAATTCATTTTGATCATCAAACTAGAAGTTCAAAAATATTTTATATTTGCTCCTATATTCATTAGTTGACCTGGACTGCTGCTTATCTTCACTTCTATCCCTTTCAGTTCTACACATGATTTCTCAATACTGATGAGATGTAATATTTAACATTGCATATGTGACTCAAGCCACATTGTATAAATACTATTATACATATAAATTTACAATATATATCTTATTAGATCTGAACTGATGTTCACTATTTACAGAAAAATTTAGAGGGCATGAACACAAAACACCAGTCTCATTTAACTATTTTTCTGCTCCATCACCACAGTTGTTTTTTTTTCTCTCCAAACTTTTTGTTGAAGAAGAAACTAAGTTCTTTTATTGCAATACAGAGATTACGAAAATTAATCAACTTCTAAGTAGCTGCTTTCATTTAATAAGCATGTGTTGATTTCAGAAAAGTGGGAAAAGTACATTCTGTAACACATCAGTATGAAAAGACATAAAGTGATCGAAAATTGATTTGTGCAGTATTGTAATCTACTTTCTAAAGCATCTCTATATCTTTATGATGCAAATAACGTGAAGAGAACTCTATGTGCCATTGACTACAAGTGTTTATTTGATTTTGGCTGCAAAATGTACACTATAAACACATAACAGACACTCTAAAACATCTATTTGAAGAATACAAATATTACATACCAACAACCATGCAATGTGCAAATGTTTCCATTTTGACTTTATTACTAAAGTATTCAAAGGAAAAATTTTTAATATTTGAATAATGTATAGTTTACTGGGCAAATATATTTAGCATTCTGTACTGAAGTGTTTTAATGGAGATGTTATAAGTGCATTACATGTTCTTTGACTAAAATATTGTAAATTTAATTCTTATAGAATTTATTTAAAAATATTTTTTTACAGCAATGGAAACTATTTTATCAACTCAATAATAAACTTTATTCAGAAATGTTGAAATAATGATTAAAAAACAATTTTTGTGAAGGCCTGTTGTGAAGTATTAAAAATTATCTTGAATATCCAAGAAAAATTTCATCCAAGTGCTTTTTTGATCTAATAAAAGCATTTACATGAAATACCTCCTCTTTAACTAGTATTTCCTTGCAAAAAAACAAAAATTCAAAATACAACCTACACACTATTGATACAACTATATGAATATGTTTGAAACTTAGACAATAAGAAGTTATGTAATTGTATCAGTTACAGAGCGATGTCGTAGTTAATGATTCAAATCTCTTAAGGTAATGCATTGTGGTCAATAGTGTGTCTAGAACCCTTGTATGAAATCTTAGAGCAAAGAACACTAGCTCATTTTGTGGGACCTGTAACCATTTTGCTCACAATAGAATTTAATCTATAAAAAGGTCATGGTGCATTAAATACATCTAAAATGTGCTTCTGAATTTATTATATACAAATTTGAGAAGATCTGACTTGTGGCTATTACATAGTTAACATGAAGATGTAAATATGAAAATTAATGTTACATAATCACATGAAAAGATAATTACTGGTTTGTGGAAGGTAGTGAAATATTTGATAAACATGGTTTGTAGCCCTCTTGTTAGTTTAAGAAATATGGAAAAGAAGGGTATTTGGAATAGAAGTACATGAATCTCTTAAAGCCAAAGTAGTGTCAATCTATTTTTTAAATATTTTTTAAGGTTCATAATCATATTCAACATGTGGTATTCTATTAACAACACAGAGTGTAGTTGTACATCACTTGGCAATTTTGTATGTAGGAAATTAGTTTATGCTGCCAGTGCAATTTTCTGTTGACAGCCAAAGTGGTGCAGTTGGGAGTTACACTATTTTACCTGTAACTGTTTGTTTTTTCCCCAACTAGTACCGAAAGAGTGAACTATTTATAATTATTTTTAAAGAACATTTTTCCAAGTAAATGCTTTTTTGCAAGTTGTTCTTCAAATTGATATTTAAAGAAAAGGAAGCCCATTTTCTCCTGGTAGTATATACCCCAGAGAAAGCTGTACAGAGAACCATGGCAAGTTGCAAAAATGAAAAAACTGATATGGAAAATGTTTTGCCACTTACATCACCATTACTTTAGGTGTTGTCTTACTTCTGATGAAGTCATTGGGCCACTGAATGGAAATGACAATATTGAAGTTGTAGACGATGACTGATGAATAAGAAAAAAATTGTAACTTGGAAAATAGTCCAATATGTATCTTTTAATTTGTTTGAGATTGGATTTGTTTTAAAGTTCTTCCAGAAATGTATCTTTTAAATATGAATTTAAAATTTTTACTTCTAGTATTATCCACATTCCCATATTGTCTATTTATTTAGGGTTTGTGTAAAGAATTATGTAAATATAGTGTTGTTAACTGCATTTCATATTTTCTTGTAAATCATATCCTTTTCCTTTTTCTTTCACATGTGGTGTAATTTCATTTAGACTCTTACACCAATCTATAACTGGACTAGGTTACCAAAATCAGTTCATGGAATAGAACTGATATTAATTTTGATAAGTAACAAAAATTGTGTGAACTGAGAAAAATAAAGTGTTTTATTAACTGTTTACCAAGTGGACAAAATAATCAGCAAGACAATATTGAACAAACGAATGTTAAAGACCTCAGACCAGTGAATGCAAGTGGCATAGCTGATGTTGATAATAAGAAACAAAAATTATGTAAATACAGAGTTATTAACTGTATTTCATATTTACTCGTATCCTGTATTTGTTTGTATCACAAGTCAGGTAATTCCATTTAGGCCCTTATACCAAGTATGTAACTGAATAAAATTAATTAGTATTTTCAGTTTGAGTTAAAATAAAGCTGTCTAAATATACATTTAAAAAATAAAAATAAAATAATGTACTGCTGAATTTTCTGTAACAACTGAACATAGAATATCTCAGAACAGGAAATATTTGAATTAGATTCACTCGGGCTTTAAGAGGCTCATAAATATAAAAGACAAATAAAAAACAGTAACTCATAATTTACCTATCCTCTTGTAAAATTTTAAAGCAATATTGTGGTTTTGGGAAGGAATCATACAATAATGTTTTGCAACTGTTACATTTTTTTCCTCAAACAAATGGATGCGAATTTAGAGGAACCTTTTCTAAGGCTTCAGGAAGGTCTTAAAACATGATGGATACAATTAATGATTTTATGATACATGTGTTTAAAACATTTAAGAATTTTTAATTTAACACAATAAAGCTTGAGCTAATGATATGATGATATGATACAAAACTAGAGGGAGCAAACTTTCATAGAAACATGAAACCAGTAGGTTATTTTGTTAATTTAAGAGTTGCAAAATTAAAGATATTCCTTTGCACTAATATTGTTTAAATAAAACTTTGTTAATTTCTACTTGAAGAATGAGGAGCCTTATTCATGTAGGGTAAGAAATTGACTACTTCCTCCATATACAGTTATATCAAATATCAATCACCAACCACTCACCTATTCAATTAAATGTAAAACTGAAAGATAATGCTCACAAAGAAGTTCACAATATTAATCACAGTTCTAGAAAATAGTTGATTCATTTTCTCAAAACAAATTGTGAAATTGATAGGGAATCTTCAACATTCTAGTAACAAATTTGTTAAATTACAAGATCACCTGAAAGTCTTAACAAGTCTTAACAGTTAAAAACAACATACTTACTATTCTGAGTTATAATCAAAGATTTTCAAAAAGTATATAAACTTGACAGTATGTTTTTACATTTTGTGGGTCACTGAATGTCCTGTCATTCAATTCTTTAAAATAACCATGAATAGAATAGAGGTCAGTTGCTAGAAAAAAAATGCAATGTAAGAAAGTTTCTTTCAAAAATAAATATTTGTCAATATACAAATAGAATTGATTCCACTCCTGGAAATTTATTGTCAAACAAGAATTTGATATGAAATGATAATAAATATTATTTTAGATTACAATATTACTTAAGACACAGAAGCTGAGAAGGGTCATATGATAATTTTGTAACTTTTCCAAAATCTTCAAATCACTAAAATGCTTAGAATTTATATGGGTTTATGAGAACATTATTCTTGAATAACATTATTGTACTAGCTCCAGAAATCTTGTATTTGAAAATGAAATTTGTTTTATTTGTTTTTCTCTACGGAGCAGAAGGAAACCTATTTAAATTCATTTTCTGTTGTGCTCTTACATTTCACTAAAGCTTCCACACCCAGTCATAAGATAAATATTTACATATTCTTGTTCATTACTACAGCTTTACCCAACATGTAACTATATTTGGAATAAAGAGAGGATTTTTTATTTCATATAGAAATGGAGATCTTAAAGGACAGTTTTATGGTGTTTCTGATGCTTCTAATAGCATGGCAGATCATGCCTCATACAAGTTCGTTGAATTCAGTTGGACGTATCATGTATTTAATTAAGTGCTAACTCTGGATGTGGTTTTCAGTAAATTTTAGCATAGGATAGAGAAGAATTATCGGGAAGAAACTAATGAGGATAATGCCATTCAGTTTTCATGGGTGAAAAGTGCCCGTGTGAACAGTAGTGAAATTTGTTCAATATGCAATAACTAACAATCTTCAACCATTATAAAAAGTAGATTTCAGTATTTAGCACCCATTATGATTTTGGTACAATCTCATTTTAATTGACTTCAGTGACAATATGATGCAAAACAGAGGGCAAAAATTGTAGAATATTAAGTCTTATTATTTATTAATTTATTTTCCTTTAGATGGCAAATCATCCTTATTTTCTAAAAATTTCCACTGCATATGGAGAAAGTATATTTGAAAATTATTTTATTATAGGATATATTTGTTCATGGAACAAACAGGCCAGAAAAGAAACCTGCCAATATAGGCTGACAAGTGCATTCTCAAGCCACAAGTTCAAAAAAAGAAAATCTTGAATATGATAATACAGAATGGAAAATACTATCACAGCATGCATGAATAAGATGTGCGAGTCTTTGGTATTTCAGCTACAAACAGCCGAAGAAAATCTTTTTGAGATGAGTTTAGTTTTCACAAATGGATAGCCAGTTTTTAAGCTATTTACTTTTCCTGAGAGAATAAAAACAATCTTTGTGATTTAAATATGCATCTGTGATAAAATTAAAGCAATAGAAATAATTTCAGCAAAGAAAATTAGACATTTGTAATTCATCCTATAACTAGTAATAATAAATCAGATCTACCATTCCCAAAAATGAAGGTAAATTCTATTAAACTCAACATTCATGTTAGAGGCAGCTTCTGTTATAATTATATGGAGAATATGAACTTTAATTTTGTTAATTTCAAGTACTTTTTGCAGTCTTGAAGATAATTTGTGATATTGTATCTTTATCATCAATTATTTCTGTTTAGTAATATAATTAGTGTTAATTAAGACTTTTTTAATAAAGTCTATTAAAAACATTCAATTGCAAAGCATTTCATGATCCATAAGATAACAATCTCTCACAGCTGTCAGTAGAGGGATGTCCTAGAGATGGTATCTCTGCATATGGCTGGCACTGAATGATCTCATGTGAACCCCATCCGTTGCTACAGCTTTACAGAAAAATAGATCAATGGCAAAAAACATTGTAGTTCTGGACAGATACTTACTTTTGTTTGCTTTTGCAAACTTGTATTTTTGTTTGAATAGATTAGTTGACTCATAAAACAAGCTAGTTCTTAGTATTGGTAAGACATTTTTCAAAAATTTATTTCTTTACAAATAAATGTTATACTTAGAAAATTTAACATCAAAGTCTTCTTGAGCTGCCTCTGATTTCTACAATAGTTTATAGGTCTAAATAATATTTTTTTCCTGTTATCCTAATTGTAACATACTTCCAAGAGATCAATATGCAATTAATCTTAAAGAGTAGGTAAATGAAACGCATGGAAAAATGCAAAAGAAATTACAGTGACGGTAGTCGATTTAAAGTTAAGAACATCCTTTTGAAGAAACTCATTTTATGACTTTTTCCAGAGTTAAGAAGGTATACTCGGGAACTTGCTAAAATGTCTATGCCTAATGAAAAATTACGTGTATTACTGAAGAAAACAAATGAATAACAGGGAAATTTCAAAATTCCAAACATGAAACAAACAATATTGGTTTCAAATTTTATTGCTATTGCTTTTGTTAAGATTTAAAAAAATATTGAATATCTGGTAATAATAAATATCACTAATGCCATGAAAAGAGAATAGCTTTAAAAAATGTTTATCACGTCAAAAGAAAAAAAAACTACACAATTTTTGTTGACTACTTGAGAGAACATGCAAAGCAACATTCTAAAAGGTACAAATGATGATGCTTTTTTTAATAACAGAGCATGCTTGAACAAGTGAAAAGGAGTAGTGAATAAATTCTTACATGTGCATTTGGGGATGATAATATTTAAACATGCAATTGCTTAGTTAGACATGCAAGAAATTAAGGCACAACAAAGTTTTATTTCTCAGTTGATATATTAGTAGAACAGTAACAATTTTATTTCAACAATAGTCATAAAAGCTCATTTCTTCACTTTATAGCTAGATAGAGTTTGCAGTTTGAATTAAAACATGAAATGAGAGCCATACAAGCATTCTAAATACAGAGATGCAGTAGTAAATTATAACCTTCTTTATTTATTTCTCCAAGAATGGTATCAATCTTACTTTTTGGAATATGTTCCAAACAAGCAATTTTATTACCTATTTGATTTTGAGTCGAGTGGCAGATATGATTTACAACAGAACTTTATTTATTCAATTTAAATTTAATCATTTTGTTGCCCTATTTTTAGTCTCTTATTATCTGTCATAACATTTCTGCCCAACATTTTTATGTTTACAAAACATAACAGCAAATAATAAAATGAGAGCCTACACCAAATGTTTCCAACAATCTCTGAAAGACAATTCAAAATTATTCATTGCATAAGAATGGACAACTGCAACAAAGAAAGAAATTGAAGAACAAATGTACATTAAAATGTATCGTTTAAAGCACTTTTACAGCAGAATCACTATTTGCATATCTTCAATAACATCTTGTTAAGAATTTATACTATGATTTTATTATGGTTCACAATTTATGCCTTGTGGCAGCACCAATGTTGTGGTTTAGTTAACTCTCACATTGTTTACACATGCATGCAGAAAGATAGGTAGAGGAATTGAAGAAAATAGAATGTTTTGAGACTGAATAGTTTGAAAACTAGTTACAATTACATAAAAATAAGTTAATTACTGGAACAACAGCTGATATGTCTTTAAAAATCTTTGATACAAACAATGCTCTTTAGCATAAATTTTTATATCACAAGCATATTTTATAATTTTTGAATGCTGTGTTGAACTTTCTTATGAAAAATATAATTCAAGCTTTAAATTATTAATACAAAAATTATTTCATTACCTTGGTTAGAAAAATAATCTCTCTTCAATATAAATACAAGGTATGCTGTATTTATTGTACAGAATTTTGCCATTATTATTCATTATACAAGACCATGTAAATCATTTAGGTGTTAATGATAAGATTATCGTTATTATTTGAATTAGTAAAATAATAATATTAGTGTAAATTGTACACATCCCTTTTATTATTTAATGATGTACTGTGAAATTGTTGATATGCATTTAATTTTATTCACAAATTAATTACTGATTAGCTGCTTTTAGTCAGGTCCCATGCCCATGACTGATCAAACCATTTACATTACTTCTGATCACATTATTATTGTTCAGTAAATGCATCAGTTTAGAATACACTACTCAAGCTCACAAGAGTAATAACAGACTCTATTTTAGAAAGAGACAGATCAGTGAAGATAGCTATTAAATGAGAGGATGATGAGGTCTACACAAACCCAATCAACATCAACAGTAATCCTAAGGATTGCAATTGACATTTCTTTTCACTTTGGATGGTTTTATCAATAGGTATATATGTACTATATCATTTAAATAAATTAATAAGCGTGTAGTTGCAGTAATGCAGCACATATTTGTGCAGCACCTTCTGTCAAAACAGAATACCTTCATTTCCAACAGCACTAAACATCCACTTCATGACAAACTTCCATGTAGTCAGGGTCATGCATTATATCCTTTATCATGTCTTTAAGAATAGTGTAGCGAGGAAAAATAGGGTATATCTTTGAGTTCATGTACTCACACTGAAAAAAAGAAAAAATCTTTGTTAACAAGATAACAATATTTGTTAAATACTATTTGAAGAGGGCAGTGAAAAAAGGATGTTGGTCCAATTTTTATCAAAATTGCGTTGGCAGTGAATTTGCATAGCTTAACTCCAAGAGAAAGTTTTTAATTACTCCAAAAATTGAATGGGTATGAATTTTCAAAAATATAAAGAAAGAAAGAATGAAAGAAAGAAAGGAAGAATGAAAGATGGAAAGAAAAAAATTGAGAATTCCTTAGCTCTCTTGCTTTCAGATTGCTCAGCTGTCGGCTGATTAGTGTTATTTAACAATGAGCTCTACAGGCTTCACACTCTTAGCTCATTTTTTTTTCTTAATTGGTTTGAAAGAATTGAAATCCTTTAAAAAATATTCTGCAAAAAATGAAGACCCTCCATCACCCCCTTTGAATGATCTTGCAGTGACAAACCTGGAATGAAATTAACAATGTTATGAAGCCCAAAAGGAAACAAATATCTCAACCAGAAGGCTGCTTTTTTCTTCACGAAATATCATGGGATGAACCAATAACTATCTCAAAAGCTAAGTTGGATTATATTCAGAACTACAAAAAAACTGTTCTGTATATAGTCAGAACTATTATGAAGCACTCCCTCATTTATAATAATTTCTGTATGTATCTACTAGTTTAAAATATCATTTCAGATTATAACATTATAAATAGGCCAGTGTATGAATCTTACATTCATAATAGTTTCAATCTAGACTACTTATTTTAATAGGCTTCTTTGGGAATTAATGGACATTCACCCTTTTTACTTAAGTTTGTATGATTTACTTAAATATATGTAATTTTTATGGTTGTACATGTTTGTGTAAATTCCAACAACATAATGAACATGAACCAGATAAGTTACCTAATAAACAATATAAAAAATTGGGTTTGATTACTATATAATTAACTAATTTAGTCTTTTAAATTAAAAATGCATTTTTCTTGAAATTTACATTTTCTGAGCATCATCCTTTTCTCCAGTAGTCATCATATATTTACTTTACAACAAAGTCCACCGACTTCCATTTCTGTCAAAATTGTATTAACAATACCTATATAATAAATTAATTTGATTTTTGTTTAAAATACAAATTCTCCAACATATGCCAACCAAAAGGAATGCATGGCAGAGTTGTTAAAAAAAAGTGTTTAAGTTAAGAGCAGCATTTTTCTGGATTCACTCAGCCTATGATCTCTTTGAGGAGTGTGTAGGTGATTAAGACAGTAAAGCATGGAGACAAAAACTCCTAGTTTTCTAATAACCCAGAGTAACCTTGGCAAGATGCTTGAGTTCCAGTGAATTACTTTAACCAGATATTTTGCAAACCATTGGGCTCTGGTGCCCTTCCATTCTATATAATTTGAGCTATTTTCACTGTCTCTTTATTGATTTTCCAATTTAACAAAATTTTCATTCTGGGCTTCGTGGCTTATTCTTCATTTGTCGTTCCTTTGTCTCCCTTTTATCCTTTTATGATCAGCAGATTTGACTCATATATTTGGAACTGATAAATGTTAAGAGAATTAAAATAGTAAGAGGTGAAATGTAGGATAATTGATTCCAAATAGAAGATAGTCAGCTTAAAAATAATAATGCCTGCAGATGAGACCTAAAATTCTTGGGTGTCAAATAAGGAAGGTGTGTTGATAGTTCAACAGTTAAATGAGAATTATCGGCTGTTGTTGGTGAGTTTGCTGGAAGGTCAGACGAGTTCATGTAGACAACGCTGGTTGGTTGAATCTGATCAAAGCAGTCAACACATATGCCGCCCCTCAGTGGCGGTTCATGCAGGGGATTCAGTGGTTTAGTAAACCCCCGTAGAAAATTCCGTGAAAACAAATATTTTTATTTCAGCAAAATGAAGTGTTAATAACAATTTTTTGGCTAATAGAGTGTATATTCGTATAGTTGCCGATAGATTGACTGTTAGTGATTCCGGGCACATCAACTACTAGGGTCAAGTTAATTTAGTCATTAGTCCAATAAGTGTAGTGTGTTTTTGCTCTGGAGGTGGCGGTGCTCTTCCCCCGCTGTATGGCGAGGTCCGGCGCCGATCTACCGTCGAGTAGCGGGGTTTTCCTCAACCAGGTATCTCCAACCAGCAGGGCACCGCCCCAACCGGAACAAGTTCCAAGCTCCCGACCGGTCTCCGTGTAGTAGTGTAGTGTATGTTAGTGTAAGAGTGTAAGGGGTGAGCTCAGAACAAAAAATAAAAAGGAAAGATCGCGCGCGGTCCATTCGTTAGGGTACTGCTCCGGTATTCGCCTGGTGTTGATCGGAGAAACCACGGAAAACTACTGATCAGAGCAGCCGGCTGCTAGAATTCTCCACACAGCAACTGAATCCGACCTAGCTGACTCGTGTCGAAAATCCTGCCACAGTCGGGACTCGAACCTAGAACCTCCCGGGGGCCCCTTAGAGGGACTGCAGTGACATCAGTTGATGCCCTGAGCCTTCTCTCCTGGTGCGACGGTCCCGGACCGATGCTCCGTGTCATTCCACACTGGGATCGGAGATACACTATATAGTTACATACAGTGAATGAGTTTGCTGTACACTAAAAAAAAGGTACACCTTCCTAATATTGTGTACAGCCCCCGCGAGCACGCAGAAGTGCCGCAACACGACGTGGATGGACTCGACTAAAGTCTGAAGAAGCGTTGGAGGTACTTGACACCATGAATCCTGCAGGGCTGTCCACAAACGCGTAGAGGGGGTAGAGATCTCTTCTGAACAGCACGTTGCAAGGCATCCCAAATATGCTCAATAATGATCATGTCTAGGTAATGTATAGTGTTGGTAATGTCTAGTCTACGTAATGTAATGTATTTGGTGGTCAGTGAAAGTGTTTAAATTCAGAAGAGTGCTCCTGGAGTCACTCTGTAGCAATTCTGGACGTGCGGGCTGTCGCATTGTTCTGCTGGAATTGCCCAAGTCCTTTGGGATGCACAATGAACATGAATGCCTGCAGGTGATTACGCACGTGTCACCTGTCAGAGTCCTATCTAGACGTATCAGGGGTCCCATATCACTCCAACTGACTCTCCCCACACCACCATACCAGCATAGAGCCTCCACCAGCGTAAACAGTTCCCTTTTTACATGCAGGGTCCATAGATTGATGAGGTTGTCGCCATATTCGTACACGCCCATCCGCTCAAAATAATGTAAAACGAGACTCGTCAGACCAGGCAACATGTTTCCAGTCATTAATAGTCAAATATTGGTGTTGACGGGCCCAGACGAGGAATAAAGGTTTGTGTCGTGCAGTCATCAAGTGGGCCTTCGGCTCCGAAACCTGATATCGATAATGTCTCGTTGAATGGTTTGCACGCTGAAACTTGTTGATGGCCCAGCATTAAAATCTGCAACAATTTGCGGAAGAGTTGCACTTTTGCCACCCTCAGTCGTTGTCGGTCCCGTTCTTAAACGACCTTTTACAACCGGCCGCAACTAAGTCGGAGGTTTGATGTTTTACCAGATTCCCTGATATTCACTGTACACACGTGAAATGGTCGTACGGGAAAATCCAAATTTCATCGCAACCTCGGAAATGCAATGCCCTATCACTCTTCCGACGACTATACCATCATTGAGACCTCTGGAAATATATATATATCGGACAGCAAAAACAGAACGCGTGGATGAGCAAGACTCTGTACGGAAAGCTGAATGCAATTAATCAAGATTATGCCGATGTGAAGGCGTCAAACGTCTGACTAAGATGTCAGATGTTTCCAGTCACTGGTGGAACTATGTTGACTATACAAGATTAAGTTGTACCCACCAGAAGTTATTAAGCTATTTGAGAGCAATAATAAGAGATCCTACAATACAAGATGACAGAACGCTAAGGCAGTAGTGCCGTAGCGATCTCGGACAGAAGTATCGCGGGTTCGAGTCCCGCCTCGGGCATGGTTGTATTGTGTTCGTCCTGTCACACCCCTATCATCATCATATCGTGTCATCCTCATAGTTACCATACCGTTACACTCAATAGTGGTTGCTAATGACCTAGAAGTTGGTGCGACCTTAAAATAACAAAAAAGATGATGACAGAAGTTGACATAGCTATTACCTGATTGACATAGCCATTAACTCTGCATTATCTTCTTTAGCTGTTTTGTCAGTCATCTACTTCTGGGCCCTTATCCACATTTCACCAATGTCCTTCCTAAGACATTCCTAAGCTATTTGACATTATAGTTAATTAATAAGTGCCATTACTTTGGAATGGCACTTGCAGTTTTCCGTGGTCATGAGTTCGCATTTTGAAGTCCATCCCAGCTGCTCTCACAATCGTCACTGCACCACAGTATATAATGAAGAGAAGTTGATGTTGATCAGATGTGTTGTTGATCAAGGGAAGTTGATCAAAATCATAATCAACTAAAGATACTCATTATACTTCTCCCGCCTACGACACATATTTAATTGTTCTTTGACGAAATAAAATCAATAGTCTGGTAGTTAATTATGTATGCTGAAAGAATCATAGTGTTCATCACATATGACTATTATTATTGCCAATTGCGTTATTATTATTATTATTATTATTATTATTATTATTATTATTATTATTATTATTATTATTATTATTATTATTATTATTATTATTATTATTATTATTATTATTATTATTATTAATATTTGTTATTATTATTAATTTATGCTAATTTACTTGTTACATTTTAATTTTTACTTAAAAGTGAATTTTCAATGTAACAACTTCAGTGACATACATACCAAACAAAATGCGAACACGCACGAACTGGCACAGAACTCCCTACCCTTTCCAAGACTATCAGTTCAAACACGAAACTAGATGGTGCCACTTGTCTGTATTTTTCTTTTCATATTAATACTTCCTCCAAAATAAATGAAATGCAATCAAAAATAAACAAAATATACTATATTTCACACTTTGTGAACATATAATCTTCTCCACACCAATTCTTCCTCGTTGCATCTCGATTCTAACACTCTCCAGAGAGTCAGTGGATCAGGTACCTTATTGATACCGTCGATGTGCTCCAGTTACAGATCTCTGTCCAAAAATCTTTTCCTGACATAGAAGTAGCGAACCTCGATGTGCTTTGATCTACGATGATAATCTGGATTTTTAGCCAGTTTTACTGCACTAGCGTTGTCGATGTAACGCATAGGAGATTTTCGAAAGTTTCCAGCACTTCAGACATTAATTTTTTCAGCCAAATTAACTCCTTCACTTGCTGCTGTTATCTCAGCTTCTGTAGTCGGCATTGCCAGTGACTTCTGCAACTGACTAGTTCACAATACAACTCCATTAGTGAAATGGCACCAGTCGTTGAACGTCTTGTCTTTTTGTCGCAGGCGAAGTCAGCCAGACTGTAGACCTTTAAAGCTTGTCCCTTTCTGAAGACAATGCCATAGTTACAGTGCTCTGCAAATATCGAAGTTTTCGTTTCACTCAATTACAATCTTGAACTGTACGATTTTCCATAGCTCGAGCTGCTTTATTAACCGCGAAGGCAATATAATAGCTGTAGTCAGGCACATCAAAGAACCCACCGCCTCACGATAAGGAACCATAGCTGGAACCTTTTCTCCTCCAATATTGTCTTCGTGGCCAATTGGAATAGTAACCCCATTTGACTCAGCCTTTCCAAATCTTTTTGGGTTTAGTCTTCATAGATTGCTGTTGATACATCTTCATTCTGCTGAATTTTACCCAAGAAGTTTCTTGGAGATCCTCTGGTTGTATGAAATTCCTCCTACCGCATTTCCATGAATTTTTTGTTTTATATCGATGGCCGCAGCCACACAGTCATCCACGAAAATTACAACATACATATACTTCCCGATTCTCTGGCGGTAGAATAGATATGGATCAGTACTGGTTTTATATCCAGCTTTCTTCATAAACTTTTTGAACCGTTTATACCAGCAATGTGGTGCCTATTTCAGACCATACAAATGTTTCTCATGTGATACACTCGTCTAGTATTGTTCTCAAAACCTCCCGGCTGCTCCATATACACGTCTTCTTGAAGCACGCCGTTCAAGAAAGCAATTGTGACATCAAACTGAGCGAGCTTCACTCCGAAAGCAACATATACCGCTAACAAGATCCGAATAGTTTCATATCCTACAACATGGCTGAATGTCTCATTGCATACAATTTCGAGCTTGAATTTCACATCGTGACTTAGAACAACCCTCCTTTGAATTCGAATCCTGACCCTGAATCCATCTCTGTCGTTCACTTATTCAACCAGCTGCCCATGAACAGCTTTGTTGTCAAATTTCGAGCGAAATCTCTCGTTGATGTGCACGTATCATTTTTTCCCGAAGATCTTCGGTTTCAAATGACTGAGACTTACCACTGGGCGTCCTTGTCACAATGCATAGGAAGATTTGTTTTCAATTGAGGATTTTATAGTGCGATTCAGGAGGTAAGTGGCAGTATAGCATGCTTCCTTTGGCAATTTGCTCGGATTCAACGCAGAACGCACGCACTTGACAATGGTTTTATTTTCAAGCTCCGCAACGAAATTTTTCTGTGGTGTGTACGGCGCAATACTAAAGTGTTTTAGGTTCCTGCTTGCTAATAGTTCAGAAATTCTTGTTGTCCAATTATTTTATCTCCATCACACAGCTGCTTGATGGCATGTCCATTAGTCTTGAGTTCATTCTGGAACTGCTCCAAAACAGTGCAAACTTTTCTGCTTCAGAAAGAAAACTACACGATAGTTATTAAAATGATCTTTAAAACACGTAATAGTGTACCTATCCGATAGATTCAGATGATATGAGTCCGTTCACATCGGCGTGGATTTGTTACCAGTTATCATCGGTCGGATTCATTTGTTTCTTGAATTGTAATTTATGCATTTTACCCAGTGTACATCCATTGCAAAATTCCTCCTTGCCCCAGTGCACGTTGATGTTCGTCTACTTGAGAACCTTCTTCACGTGTTGTTTATGTTGATGGTGAAATCTTTCATGATAAACTTGCATTGTTTGCAACGATGTCACTCGAACGGGTTGTGCTGGCTTCAATACGCGCATGTCCAGTACATGCAGATCGTGATTGATGTATCAAATTATCATCATTTTTCCAGTGACACGATCTTCAATGATGACACTTCGGTTAAATCTCGTAGAAAAAATATTTTTTTTACAGCTTCTTTGACGGAGAACAGTTGAACACTTGTTTCAGGAACACACAAAATGTTTTCAAGGAGAGCAATCGACCAAGCATTATTCAAGCACACTTGAATGTTCATATTTCCCTGTCCATGAACCAGCATATTTACACATCGTCTCCCGAGCAAGGTCTTTTCAGTAACAGCAAATTTCTCATACGATGTAAAATACTGTGTATTCGCGTGACGTGATTTCTGACGCCACTCTCGCAGTACCACTTGTTAAGTTATCGACTGAGGCATCCATGACATATGTGTCAAAAACGCCACATATGCATCAGACAGGTTTTCGTTACCAGTGCTGCTATCTGTCTTCTTCTCCGGACACTGCTTCCCAATGACCCAACTGCTTACACTTGTGGCATGGAAACTTCTGTTTTGCTCGGTGAACATTCTTCTTTGATTTCCCCCCGCGGTCACTTCTATGATGAGGCATCTTGTTAAAACCATCGCAGCAACAGACGTAGTCGATTCGACTTTCCTTTGATCATGCTATTCAATCACGCACAATTTTTCAATCAACAAATTCACAGTTTGATTTTATGCCGAAATCGTGTTCCACAAGTCTTTAGAATGTCACTCTCTTTTCCCCACTTGGGTAAAATTCGACCATTCAAAATTCTCTCAAAGTATTTCCTTGATTTTTTTAGGGTTATCATTTAAATCCACGAATAACTTGTGCAACTTCGCGTCGTGCGTATTGCTCACGCAAGTTTTCTTGATATCCGGGCTCCCTAGTCCTTGTGCAGCGCTGATGAGCACGGCCCCCTAAAGATACTTAGGAAGTAGACATACTGGAAACGGCACGCACCGATTTACAATTCTGCCAGTATCCACTTCGTACCTTAAAAAATAATCGTATTCCTCGTGCCATGCTTTGGCGCGATAAGTCCTAACGAATACTCTCTCTTAAGGCGTGACGTAGACACATCCCTCCTCTCCCCGCTCACCCCGTTACGGAATACCAAGAAAACTTGTGCGTACAATACTGATGTCTCCTTTGTCATAGCGTGTCAGTCGAAAAAATGGCTATCAGCATATTCAGTTGTTGCCAAATGCTGCGACCCAACCGCGGACTCAATTTTGTCCAAATTTCATTGGCACTGGTGCACGTCAACTGCAACTCGTTAATAGTTTTCCCAGTGCGCCTGCTACCAAAATTTCCGCTTTTGCGGCGTCCTTCCTCCATTGTTGGAGAGTTGCTTTTATTTCATAATAGTGTCTGGTGCCCAAACTAGACACACTCGCAAACTGTCAACGATGTTTTCAAGTTAATACGTACGCAACATCATCGAATATGCGATTTCCGCTTTGGCGAGTCTTCAGGTCCTTCAAGTTTATCCATTTGTATTTTACACTAATTTCCAACAGCCATGTTTGTTGTTCCCGCGCAGTTCCCACTCTGTATCAAAAACAACCAGCACGTGGTCTTTGGGCATACAATGCCGGATACACTCACGAGAGAATACGATTCCCACGAAGCCTGGGCCCGTGACCCACTAATTCACATGTTTTTATTACTTAAAAGTGGATTTACAATGTAACAACTTCACCCTCCATACATACAAACGTGACACACATACCAAACAGAATTCGAAGACGAACTAACTGGCACAGAACACCCAAGTCTATCAGTTCAAAGACACGAAACCAGATGGCGTCAGTGTGTTTGAACAGTGTTTGTATTTTTCTTTTCATATTAACTGTTTATTCTCAATTTCGTAATCTTAAACATATACTACTCAGATACAATACAACGCATCGTAACTAGCTTCAAAACATAATAATATGTATTAACACATTTAAATAAAATAAATCAATTTACACATTTATAAAAAAAATCAACAGTTAATTAAAGGTTTCAAAATCCCACATGTCCCCTTTGAAGTCCTTGAATGCAGTGCACCTACTGACGATTACCGACTTTTGGAGACAGATGACAACTCTTCTCTCTAGGCCTCACTGTATGTGGCCCAATTATAAGGGACAGTACTAATTTTTTGTGTTTTATAGTTTAACTGCGTTTCGCAAACAAATTATTTGGTCTCAAAGTTACTTTTTATTCTTAAGAATGTTTTCGTAAAATTATAAAAACTATAACATATTTAGGTCAAACTAATTTTAGAAAAAATTAATACTAGTATTTAGTGACGACATCCTTTGAAGCACGCACTCTATACAAGCTTTCGCATTTTGTTGTTGTTCAATGTTGTGAGGCCATTCTTTGTTAAGAATTTCAATTAAATGACTCTTGGTGTCCACTTACTTAGCAATCGACCGGTTGGTGAGTTATAAACATCAGGCAACATCATTCCAGAGGGTAAAATCAAGTTTATTATATTGAATTGTATTGTGAGTAAAAATACTGTGGCCCCAATATAATTTATGGGTTTCATTTTTACGCACAGGAGGATAATAGGCCTACTGGTAGTATGATGCATCGTCTTATCAAGATAATCCATATTTCGTGTTTGTTTGCAGTCTAATTGATTGTGTCTCAATTTATAGTCTGAGGGAACTAAATAACTACAACTTGATATGATCGGGTGAATTGTTTCATAATATCAGCCACAGAAACAATAATCATCACTAAATACTTCTGGGTCTTGTTGAAGTTATTAATTAAAGCAGTTCTTTGTTAGAATCACACGGTCTTGGATTACTATTGTGAACCCTTCAATCTTAGGGTACAAATATTCTATAATGAGCCATTCGTACGACCTTCTTTCGTCGACATTTTAATTCGCAACAGCAGCAGATATGCATAGTGGAGTGATTTATGTTTCAAGAGATAAATCTCTTTGAACAAAGAGAGATATTGAATTTGCATTTCTTGTTTATTTGAGGGACGTATAGTTTGCCATCTGCGGCACAATCTCTTCATGAAGTTGAAAAGTATGTACTTTCTCTCCAACGTTTTTTCCAAAGCTATTGTGTTTGACATGGAGGTCAGGTTTTGCCAGCTTCACAAAATGGCGCCCACCCATGTGTCGCGGAATTGTCATCCTCTGTATCGCATTTTTGGATGGCGACAATCCAAACTATCATTTGCACCTTTACCGATCTTTCTATTTCTTTTGGGCTATTTAAAAATACCTATCGTGGAATTGATATTGGGCCGCTCATAGAGGTCAGTTGTGATGTTTTGAGCGTTAAGGGAGCCTTGAGTTGGTTGGCAATTTCAGTTTTCAGCATCTCTTCAGTTGATGTACACTTCTCCCTGTTGTATACCAAGATATTGTATAATTCGTTGCTTTTAGGAGCGGTGACGGTCTCTTTACTAACAATCTCGTATGTGAGTTCACTGTTGAGTTACCATTCGCTATTCTGAATTTTGTATTTATGAACTCCCAATTGAATGTTTGTGTATGGAGAATTCTTCTATGGCATTTATATGTTTGTCCAAGCCACGCATCGTACCCGAGTGGAATTTGATTATATCCATGTAGTAGGCTAAGTTGGTTATCTGCAGTCCATCAGTGACACTCATTTGGAAACCTATTTTAAGTGTTCCAGAAGTATTGACAGAGGGCTAATTGCCAGACAGTATCAATAAAGGTTCAGACGACCAATTTGGAAAACCCCACGCATTATATTTATTTTATTGGTGACCACCGTTTCATACTATATTATTATCATTTATTCTTCACCGTTTTTACTTGTCGGAATGTCAACCACTCATAGTTGTGATGACCAGGTGCGCGGTTGCTTTATTGGAGATTCAGATGGCGTCTAAAAATACGGCAAGTATTCAAGATAACTACCTTCTGCATATTGTATAAACTCCTGTCGTCCAAGTGAAGACACTCTAGTGCTTGAAGTTGATCATTTTCGATATCACTCCTGTGGCTGATATTATTGGGTCAGTTGTCACTTTGATGAAGTTCCCTGAGCTGCGACTTCATGTGCGAGATCGTAATATTTTTGGATCATCTCTTGATGCTTAGCCGACATGTTGTGGGTGTTGGGCATTGAAATAACAATAAGGAAAGCCTACTGATGGTTTCTGTCGATGTATGTTATATCAGGTCTATTGCCGCCGATTTCTCTGTCAGTGATCATGGAGCGATGTCAGTAGAGAGTGTGCTTATTACTTTCAAGCACGTTCTCAGAAACATTTTTATAAAACGGCAAGGAAGAGGTGAGTAAGCCCATTTTCATGGCCAATAATTGGTGGACCTGCTTCGTCACATCATCATGCCTCGTATATTCCATCTGTGCAAGGCCGCTTCGTCAACTTTCCACCTGTTGGAATTGTTTCGCTTGCGACCTCACATTTTGTACTTGTGTCAGAATAGATGGTCGAATCTCTCAAAATGTGGCACCACTTGGTCCTGGATAGATATCATTACGGGGCGGATTTGGATGACCTAAAACATTCCCCAAAATGATCTACGAAATGCTCATAAAATGTTTTTAAAATGCCCTAAAAGCAAAGAAAATTGACGTAAAACTGTGATCAAAACCAATTCGGATGAACAACTCAATCTGTTGGATACGTTACTGAAGTAATCGAGGCTTGCTCCATTTGTTCAAACGAACTCGGTTTCAAACTTTTGATTTGGCCTGTGAAAAATTTAGTTATCCCGAAATCGGCCGAACCGACAATAGATAGTCATCACAGGAAACTTAAGATTGCATACTCACAAAGGTTGTCATTACAATTTGAGCGAAGAAATCGAATAGGCTACTCAGAAATTCTGTGGAGAAAAATTTGTTGCGTCTCATAAATTTATTTTAAGTACTTACTATTTAAATGACATTAAAATCGATGGAAGTAGCAAAAAATTCATTAAAAATGACGGAGTAGAGTAAACATTACTTATTATTCGAAATCGACAAGAAATGCAAAAAATGACGTATAAAAATGGGTCATTTCCTTTTGTTATAAAATAAATTTCTATACTAATAGGCTCTAACGTTAACAAAACGAAATGTCATTAAAATCTGCCCCTTAGCTATCATGAACGCTTCTGTCTCCGGGAAGAGATCCCTATGCTGGAGCCATGCGTGCGACGCAGTCGGCTTCTGGTTTGTTCAGCTCATGGGTGCACCATCCGTGCAATGCCTTCGCTTTCCAAGAGGTTACCTTCTTTTCGGTTTCAATGACTGGTTGAACATGTGAATCAGTGTTTTTCAAGTTCAGAGGACTAAAGTTATTGCCAACTGCACCCACTGCTCGCTGAAGTGTCCCACAATGTTCCAGGAGGTATCTTCTGAATGCTGCAATTTGAGAATGGTGTAGATTTATGTGATCTACAACACCTCGCCCTCCTTGTGATATTGGAAGGGTAAAACGCTAAATATTTAAATAGAAATATTTTCGGTGTCACAGTGGTTCGAAGTGTTCTCTGGAGGTTGTCGAGGACAATATTGGTCTGTTTAATAATCCCAAAGGAGTATGTCAGCACTGTAATAACATATGAATTGATGGCCTGCACAAGATTTCTAGCAGAGAGATGGGTTTTTACGTCCATGCAATCGTTTACACACTTCAGTTGTTAGTATGTTCTTAGTGACAGTGTGTTTGGTTTGGAGTGACAGTTTGAAACTCAAGTATTTTTAAGTTTCATGGTGTTCCATGAAGGTAATCTTTGGTTCATTATCATTTTCCAAATTTATAACTTGGAATGTCAGTAAATTTCTCCGTCCCGCTAATTAGTTGCCATATATATTTTCGGTGTATACTTAGAGCTTCAGATCATCCATGTAAAGCAGATGCGAGACACGAAGAAGAGTTGAGTTCTCTTTTTTAAGAGCAGTGCCATAATTAGATGCATTTAGTACATTAGATATAGGATTCAAGCATAGACTAAGGATGTATATCATTAATCTATGATTTAAGGCTAACCGGAAAAAGTTAAGGGCTTAAATAGTCACCATGGAAAATCCCTTGGCGGATTTGTAAAATATTTGCATGGACGGATAGTTTATCATTAGAGAGATACAGTTTTGTATTCCATCGGTTCATTACCGTTTTCAGGAAGTTTTGGACAAACGAATGGACCTTGTATTCATCCAAATACTCAAAGAGCCAAAGATAGAGCATGGTGTCGAATGATTTAGCATAATCTATGTAGCATGCGCACAAGTTGTTTTGTTTTTCAAACAATTTGTTTTTCAAGCCCCATAAATACAGTCTAAAATCAGTTGCTCCTTGCATCTTTGAAATCTAGGTCTGCATCCTTTCTGTTAATTCGCTAAGATATTCTGTTCCTCAATATGTGTCAGCAGCAGTTGTGTAACACATGATGTTATGAGTTTATAGAAAGTTAGAAGGCAGGTTATAGGCCTGTACTTCGAGAGGCCTTTAGTGTTACCATTCTTTGGTAACAAGTACGTTCTACCTTCACTGAGTAAATAAGGCATATATTCTGTATTGTGAAGAAAATATCGAATTATAGTAGCTATATCATGATGGGGAGTGTTGGTACATTTTTGAGCCAATAATTGTGCAGTTCCTCACTGCCCGGTGCCTTCCAGTTATGTGCCTTGTTCAAAGCTGCTTGGACAACTTCCACGGTGATGATTGGTTAATTATTATTATTATTATTATTATTATTATTATTATTATTATTATTATTATTATTATTATTATTATTATTATTATCATTATTACCACAAATATTATGTTGGCATTGCTACAATTATTACAATCACATTCTTACTTCTTAAGATAATTTAATAGTTAGTAAATATAATTTTTTAACTTTGAGAAACTTTGAGAAAAATAATTTATTGCAAATTTACAGACGTATGAAAAGTTCAGAATTCTGGTCATAATATTTCTACACATGCTGTTTTGCCTACAAAAATCATTCCCATTGTTTTTCAACTGGTTTGCTGTTACTGCTAACAAAATTTGACTTTTCTATGTAACAATTAATTATTTTGAGGGGAGATGTTGACAGTAAATATTTTTATTCTGAATTTACCTTGAGTTCTCTAATAAGGTTCCTTAAGGCTGAGTATTTCTTCAATAAACGATACAGATCATTAGTCATCTGAGTATTCTCAGCCTCAATTTGCAATGTTGTCATATCTGAAATGTAAAGAAACAGTATAAGTAAATTTTAAGAACAATATCCTAATGGAGAAAATAAGGTAAACGGATATATGCCCATTTTCAAAATACAATTGTAATCTTCACTTTCGTCGTATTAATAACAACTGAGAATTTCTTTGTAGCAGTTAAATTCAATTATGAAAAATTAATCTACAATATTATACATTAGTTTGCTATTGCTATTGCAAATTTAAAAGGTATGAAAATGCTTAATAAAATATTATAATACCAATAATAATAACCTCCTGCACCTTCGTACTTAAAACAAAATTTAATAAACAATGATTCCGAAACTGAATTGTGTACTAGAAGATAATTACTAGCTCATATAATGTAACAATTTAAATTTTGAACCGAAAATATGAAAATAAAGGAATAATAACTTACAGATTTTCTTATATAAACTATTCTTATTAAAATAAATGAAACTATACTGTTAATTACAAGAACATTCCCAAGAAATACAGTAAGTTAAACTAAATTGTAAAGTTTTTGAAACATTCATTTTTGAATTCTTTGTAAGTGTTCAATAAAATTATAATAATTATATTTCAAATTCTTTACTTCTGAAATCTCGCCTATCAAATCCCAAAATGCTCTCGTTTTCGAGATAATTGGGTTAAGTTATTTTCGGATAATTCTCTCGATTTGATTCAAAATTATGCAATAAAATATAATGTTTTGAAAAAGAAAGGCAACAGCAGCTCATTGGTTTTGTTAGTGTTGGTAAAGGTCATATAATATTGAAACTTCTAACCAACTATCACTTCAGCAAGCACAATAAATACTTCCAACCAAACGCAGCGCCAGACTTACAAAACTTTATTCTTTTGAAATTTTAAAAGTTTAAATAATAATCGCTTTATGCGTTGAATTGAGTGCACTGTGTTTAATTCTTACAGAAAAACGAAATACTTAGGTGGGGATTTGAAACCGAGCGCTGCGAGTGAGAATGGCGCGTCCTTGCACTGAGCCACCCTTACACAGTAAACAAGACTTTTGATTATTTAGTCATAATTAATTCGTAATCTTCTCGAGATACTTAACTTTTCAATTCGAAATTACTCAAAAACAAACTTCTATTTTCAAATACATGTATAGACATAATTTGAAGATCTAATATTGAGGAATGTTTTGCAGTAACAAAATCTCTAGTATCAGTATTAAAATTGTAAAAAGTAAGAAACAAATCGATTATTACAATTTTTAAAATTTCAGTGGTTTGAATTACAATAGGACATAAGCAATTTATTCATACATTAAACCTGAGTATATAATATATCATATGCAATTTACCTCGTTTTTAATTTGCCCTAAAAGAATATGATTTGAACTTTGCTGCAGTGAACGTGCGCAATATTTTGTTTACTTTACTCATACGAGTAATTTATTCAGAGACACACTCGATTTTAGTCTGAACACGTTTGTTACATGTACATATACACTGTCGTATCCCAGGTCACATAACTGATTGATACATGCTGTGACAGCATCTCCCAGATGGAGAATAAATGTCGATAAATGGCGTAAAGAGGTGCGACCTGCTACCCCAGATCTCTCGAGCCCCTGATCATGAGCCCCTGTCACACAAAGGAAGCTTAAAAAATTGCAAAGGTCTAATTTTCGTTAAAATCGCTAAATTTTTGAAACTTGCAAAAGTTTGGTTTTTCTTCGGCATCTTTTTACAACTACATAAGTGAAGATAGAGATGGTTTTCCTTAATAAAATATGTTATTAAAAGACGGATAAAGCTGTGTAAAATGCTTTGAAAATATAAAACTTTTCGAGGAATTTTATGTAAAAAACCAATAATTTTTTTCCAAAGGCTCCCGATTTTCTCATAAAATGTTTTACTCGGATAGAATACACAAGGAAAAAGTATTTTACCTTCAGGAAGGTTGCGTGCGCAACGTACTCAATTTTATACGTAGATAACGAATATCTAAATAAAAACGTCATATCACGTTACAGTTTCTTAATACACCGTATCTTATACCGTATCATAATGTATTTTTCTATTAACGCAAATGCATATAATATATACCTGTAAAATATGTAGAATTAATGCACAGTAAATCTATTAAAAATCAATATTTGTTCAGTTCATCTATGCCCCTTTCATGAGATATCAACAAAATTAGGCTTTCGTGGATTATTTTGCTTTCTGTACTCGAAGATGGTAGTCTTTATTCTCGCGTCTGGTAGTCGCGCTCAGTAAGTCTTAGTGGATGTTTTGAAAAAAGGTCACGTGCACCTTCATATTTCCTACTGCGCATCAGACACCGAAAGGAATTATTTTAGCTGCTTACCTTATCGCAAGTATACAAGTATCCAACTGTTGAGGTGGCAGATTCTGAGTCTGTCAATGTCATGCGGAACTGTACCCGCTGTGCGCGTGAAGGTCGTGTCTGATTTGCATGTGCCTTAAATATATTAATACATTACAGTTCTGTGGGTTTTATAAAATGAAATTCTTTACATAAACATTTGAATCGGTTCGGTAAAATGCAAATCGTCATTTCCCATCGGAAATGCCTGATAACTTCTGTTACGTATGTGGAAGATTCACACTCAAACTTCAAAGGAAAAAATATGAAATTACAAAATTTGCGTATTCTTTATACATTGGCTGTCGTGTTTGTGATCAAGACAAACCATGGGCTGCTCACCAATGTTGAGTCACTGTGCAACGAACCTTAGGTTAAGAAAACTTATGAAATTGAAACCATGTTTCCCCCAGAACAGAAGCCACCACTTCCAATGATCCAGAATATTTACGAGGATAGTCTGACATTGGCCTGCAGTAGAGCAGGAAGACGAAAATGATTCGGCACGAGTCCTGAGCTTGTCAGAAAACCAACTAGGCTCCGGATTACAATAATGGAAACTACTTTTGCTGGCAAAACTGATTCGAGAGCTTTGCCCAATATTCTGCTCTTAAAGGTACGTTTTGTTTCTGTGGGGGTTATTGAGGGAATTGTGTGGACTCTATAACCCAAATGAATGGCAATTGTTAATAGATTCTTCGAAATATAGTTTCGATGCAGTGAAATAATTCCGCGGATGAGCAATACAAAATCCAAAGTACTCGTAGGAATTTTTCTCGGCCGGAAATCATAAAACTCATGTTGGATGAAATACTAGAAGAAAAATTGTAAGACATTTGGTTAACAGCTTGGCAATGTTTTGTGAGAGTTGTCCATGCATTATTCGGGACAAAAAAAGAAGACAATTATAAAAAAATTGGTCACAATGGTTAGAAAGCTAAAAAATATGAGGTGTAGAATGTTTCTGAAAATTCATTTTCTTCAGTCCCGTCTTAATTTTGCCGCAGAATTTGGGTGATACAATCAGCGATGAACATGATGAACAGTTTCATTATGACAGAAGAGATATCAAGGGCGAAAGGATTCTGCAATGATGGAGATTATTGCTGTTTTCTTGTTCGACAGAGTAAGCAGAAATAAGTGACAAGGGGCAAAGAATTGTTAATTGTTATTCCAATTCCAATTGGAATTGGAATTTCATCCGTCCCTTCGTCCGTCCCTTCGTCCTTTCCTTCGTCACTTCGTTCAGCCGTCCGATCTCTTCGTCCGTTAGTCCTTTCATCCGCCCGTCCTTTCGTCCGCCCGTCCGTCCTTCTTTCTGCCCGCCCGTCCTTCCTTCCGCCCGTCCGTCCTTCCTTCCGCCCGCCCGTCCTTCCTTCCGCCCGTCCGTCCTTCCTTCCGCCCGCCCGTCCTTCTTTCCGCCCGTCCGTCCTTCCTTCCACCCGTCCGTCCTTCCGCAAACTCGTCCTTCCACCTGCCCGTCCGTTTTTCGTCTGTTCGTAAGTCCGTCCGTTTGTCCGTTCGTCCGTCCACCCCTCCGTCTGACGTTTTTGAAAAAAACTTTTGTCTTCATTTCACGCAAAATTACGCGAAAACTATTCACATTTTCAAAAAATGTTACAATATCTTATTTAAAGATGTCTTAGAAACCCAGATTCAATTAAGGGAAGAAATCTCTATCTTCAATTTTCGAAAATTCAGAGAGTTTAATAAAAATGGGATTCGTGCTATTTCTAACCAAGGAAAAATTGAAGCCTTCATTCTTGCCTCCATCCGAGGAAAAATTGAAGCCATGTTTTAGAATAGTTAAAAAATATTGAGGTTTTATGTACACTACATCCAAAATATAAAAAAATGCAACAAATTCATGCGACCTGGAATTTGTCCATATTGATCGGAAATATTAGTCTTAAAGATAATTACCTCAAGGGTTTAGAAACTAAAGTTGTCCATTGTACGGAAAGAATCCGAACAGACTGTACAAACAGACATTTGTTCGCAGAGCAATTATCCGGATTCTAGGACCCACCCACAAATAGTGAATTCTGATGAAAAATGTTGACTTTTTTGTGATGAAAAATTGTCACATTCGGCTTCAGCGTTACTATAATTTCTCTTTATACGTAAGTAGTTGTCTACAATGTCTACAATGTAGTTGCATTAGGGGGCCCACAAAATTACAAATATCTGCAATTTTTAAAGCCTAGAGTTAAGACTGAAAACGGGTTTATACGATCTTTATACGTGTTTTACATTCAATAATTTTTGTTTTGAATTTTCGAAAAAAAAGGTTTGAACGTTTTCCAGGAACTACATTTAAGAAGTCAGGCAGACCAACGGAAGACAGACAGACGGAATACCATACAGATAAAGTGACAGACGGACGAACGAAAAGACAAACACGGACCGACAGACAGGCAGACTGACCGACAGACAGGCAGACTGACCGACAGGTATGCAGGCTGACCGACAGGCAAGCAGACTGACGGACAGACAGGCAGACGGACAACCATACACACACCGACATACACACGGACCGACCAAACACGGACCGATACACACACGGACCTACACACACACGGACCGACACACACACGGACCGACACACACACGGACCGACACACACATACCGAAACACACACGGGCCGACAGATACACCGATCGACAGACACACTGACCGACAGACACACGGATCGACACACACACACGGACCGACAGACAGACAGGGCGACAGGCAGCCGGGCCGACAGATAGACGGGCCAACAGACTGACGGGTTGACAGACAGACGGGCGGGCAGACAGACGATTTACTGTAAACCTATTAATCAGTGTCGAGAACCCATGATATAAGACAGATTGACAGGGGAATATCAATTTTGGAGATAATCGGAAAATGACGTAGCCGCTAATGTTGTTTACAGACGGACGAACGTACAGACAGACGTTTTGCAATCAATCGATTTTTCGATATCAAGGACTCACAAAACATGGATTGTGGCTACACCACGTGCTAGAGGTTTTTATAAATTTAGCAACTGGATTTATCCACTTTTTTGTTACCAATGCTCTATAATAAGAGATTCCTGTCTAAAATTCGCCGTTCTTTTGCGCAGCATTAAATAAGTTTCTTTCTACCGCGGTAGCGGTAGTGAGCAAGTAAAAATAAGGAACGCATGATTTTCTAAAAAAACGGCTACAAGTTTGTTCTTTAAAATTCTGGTAATAATAGTGATATATGTATTCTATAAGATGAGTTAAATGCCTTATTGCTCTATTCCTTTTTTTTAAATACAAAAAATATTTTTTGTGACTTGTCTCTCAAATTGTAATATTTACATTAGCAGCGATTTGTCTACTTTATTGAATTTATAAGTGCATGTGCTTTAAATAATGTCATATAAAGTTTCTCGAAAATTGAACAGTTGTTCGGGAAAATGCGCTTAAAATTACGCAATCTCTCAAACGCCATTTTCGGGCGTTTTCTGGCATTCAATGGCAATTTTTCTTCAAGCTTCTCCAATGTATAGTGCTAATTGTACTATTGATTTTGATTATAATTTCATTTTGAGGTTATCTATTGCTTATTTAAAAAATAGACAAATGTAATTTAAACCGTCAGCCCTTGCCTAATAACATTGCTTCCTTCACTGTGCCTATCCACCTTGTCCTCCGGCAATTTGTTTGCCCTTAGCATTGTCCATCCGCTTTCCCCTCCGTCATCGTGTTAGTCCTCTGCAGTGTTCATCCGTCCTGCCCTCTGTCAATGTGTTTGCCCTCAGCATTGTCCATCCACCTTGCTCTCGTCATCGTGTTGTCTTCAGCATTGTCCATCCTCCTTGCCTCCCGTCTGTGTGTTTATCCTCAACATTGTCCATCCGCCTTGCCCACTGTTTATGTGTCTGCCGTTAGCATTGCCCATCCGCCTTGCCTCCTGTGAATGTGTTTACCCTCAGCATTGCCCATCCCCTTGCCTCCAGTCTATGAGTTTTCCCTCTGCACCGTCCATCCGCCCCGCCCTCCGTCGCCCTGGGCGTCGTGCCCCTGCACTCACTCTCCAGGCGGTCGATGCGCTCCCGCCGGCGCTCCTCTTCCTCCGCCAGCTTGGCCGACGTCTTGACGCCGTCTCCCGACTTCTGCGACTTCTCCATGATGGAGCAAGCGCGCAGCACGAACGCCGGCACCGTCTCTTGCTTCTCCTGCTTTGGGATGTCCACCAGCGTCCAGTATTGCGTCTCCAAGCGAATCACCTCCTGTGGGCCAACACACGTTACATTCTGCGCTATTGCAAAGAGAAAGCAAAAGAAACTAAAGCAATTGTTGAAGAAAAGTTGAATGCGACTTAGTCGAATGAGATAAATGTGGGATCTCGTTAAAAAGGTGCTTGTCTCGATTCAAAGGAGAAACTGGGCTTGAGTTACTTCTTGTGTTTGGGTGAGTGTGTTTGAATATACGTTGGAGTGACATTTGGATGAACTCTTGAATCAACAATCAAATTGTCCATCCAAATGGAATTTCTCAAGAAAGGAAGGGAAAACCCAAAGAAAAATAAAGAAAGAGAGAATTTATATTTTGAATAATGGAGATGATATGTTCTCAAATGGTGGGAATTAAGGAGTAAATATGAAGCTATGAAGATGTATAATAGTTTTCAAGAATCTTCTCCCTCTCTCTGTATATTTATATATAACAAATTATTCCATAGGCTGACATAGATAGCCAAGGTGGCTAGATCGTGTGCAAACTGAGCGCCTCGGTCGGAAGGGTCACGAGTTCGAGTACCGCCGTTAGCATTGTTGTTTGTCCCTTGTATTTCATTTATGTGTGTTGTTGCGGAAGGCCTTGTGAGTCTGCTGATCAGAGACCGAAGAGCCCGCATATGTGTCTAGTGCAAAAGGTTAATATGTGTCCCCTTGAAGGATATAGTGGGTGTCCGGCGCGGGTAGCCGAAATCAGAAGCTGAAAAGAGGCCCAAAAAGATAAAACCAACAACGCAAATTATTCTATAGCTCCCTTTCATTATGTACATTACATATGTTTATTATGAGTATTTAATTCTGTACAATAGGGCATTACGGATGCGAAGCTTTGGGGTGGATCGGCCGTTTCTCCGGGAGGGAGGAGGTATCGCGAGACGCCTTGGCTCGGCACGCGCTGAGACTTGTAACCGTCGGGTAAGCGATCTCTCTGGCCAGTCACCGCAAGCTATACGAGTACAAACGGGTGCTCAAGGCGCCTATTCCTTGTTGAGATTCACCTGAGCCAGCCTGAGGAGTATACGTTACTCTCCATTTCAACGAAGGCAGCGTCATTTCGGTGGTTAGTGAGCTTCTTATATCAGGGATATCTTTGCACAATAATTGATTACATAACGCTCGTCGTTGGGTTTTCATACTCTCCCCAATACGCCGCGGGCGGTCGTTTAAATTCCTTACGGTAGGCGGGTAATTGAACAAGGGTTTGCTTATCCGCCGGCTACGTGATGCCGCACGTGCCGATCCACGCCGCCTCGCGAAAACACATGGCGAACAATTAATTACCCATGGCAAAAATGAATAACTCTCGGAGAACAATGAATTACTCACGGAAAACAATGAATTACTCATGCAAAACAATGGATTACTTGTGGAAAATAATGAATTACTCGTGGCGGTCTATTTATTACACATGGCACGGCGAACAATTACTCATGGCGAACAATTACACATGGCGAACAATTACACATGTCAAACAATTACACATGTCAAACAATTATACAAGGCAAAAAATTACACATGGTACCAACCCTTCCTCTCCGAAGTTGGAAAGAGGCGAGCGCTGGCACAGTCTACGTACCTTGATCATGGCCTTAAGCAGGTTGTAGCGCTGGAAGACGTTGCGCGTGCTCTTGCTGTCGGCGTACTTGGTCATGAGGTTGACGAGCGCCTTCTTGGCCGTGTCGTAGGACTCGTCGAGGCGCAGGCGCACGGCGCGCAGGCGCTCGTTCGTCTCGATCACCTCCTCCTTCGTCTGGCCGCCTGCGCACGCAGCACCCTGCACCTCCGCGCCCCGCGCCCTTCGCCCCGCCCCCGACCCCGCCCCCGCCAACGCCCCGCGGCCTAACTGCCCTAACAGTCGCTAAGACAACGCACGTGGACGTGGGTGTTCAAACGAGGGAGTCATTTCGAACGCCAAAGGACCGATCGATTGTAATTGCGGTTTACCATAGACATACAGATGTCTGAGAATAAATGCTACAAACTTCTAGGGATCTAGGCAGTCGAAGATGATAACTTTTTCTAAAGAAAATTTGATGAGAAAGTTCATATAATGAAGTTGCAAATAAAAAAAACACGATTTTAAGTTAGATATTTTCAGTTGTTAAATAAAACGCACTGCTTAAGATGCAAAAACCAATACTTACGAGTATTTGAAAATTTGGCTTCGATTGCCTTAGAAGTGTATAATCAGAACATTACGTTAAGTAGCATGACATGACGTTTTTCTTGTTTCCTGAAAATATGTGTTTCTTGAAATACGAGGTTTTGCCATCTTTACGACGGAGTTGCCCGTGATACTTGGGCAACTCATAATGCACCGAAGTTTGGAGGTTTCATGTTCTATCGCAGTCAAAGAGATTTTTTGTTCCTGCCATACATCAATAAACGAATTGCCTACCAATCAAGGTCAAGTGTCACATGGCTCGTTAAAGGAAACGTTAATTTTCAAATTAGAATTGACATTGTGATCATTTTCAACTTCCCTACATATATTTGAAGTTTGTAACATTTATCAGACAGTTGTATTCCGAGATGGTTTATTCTGTAAGCAGACTTATGCACGTTTTTAGAGGCCCGCTAGATAGACATCAATATCAGCGTGTTTTCGCGCAACATTTACCATCGTAAAGCCGTGTATTTTTTTTTAAATTTGCAATACGCATGACTGAGATTTGTACATAAATACATTAACACATTACTACTGTTGAATATGCTAAGTTTCTCGGAAAGTGATAACTCAAAGAGCACTCTCGAAACTTCACTGATGTCGAACAACATTATTGAGTTTATACCGTTTTTATAGTTTTTATTAGAAGAGATAAAATTATTTGATAATGAATATATTTCCCCCCTAATTTAGGTATTATTAATTGTGTTTGGTGTCATACTTCTAAAACATTCTTCAACCTTCAAACATGAGCTTTAATTTAAAGACTCGTAATCAGATATGAAAATATACTTTGCTAGCCCAAGGCACTTGCCTTCATCCCAGACTTTGTAGAATCTCATTTCATGAAGTTTTAATAAAAGTGTATCGACCTCAAATTCGAAAAACAAATACCTAACTCTCGATGCAACTTGAGGCTACAAGTTTATCAAGGCAAATTTAAAATGAGTGAATAAATTGAGAATTCGCCTCTCAATTACGCAAGAATCCCTGCTGCGAAACCTCTGCTGTCTAGGGAGGTACAAGATGTTTCACCTTAGTTATCCATCACGCTTATCTGACGTAAGCGATTCATCGACGCGAAGTATCCACAGAACAAAATTATCAGGAGCTTGCAAGGTATTTTACGTATCCCTAAAGCTACTTTAGCTCTGTAAAGCTGAAATCTAGCTTGATTTTTAAAAGAAATGCACATTTTGAAATGTATAATGAGCAGTTCATTGACCAGAAACAGAATGCTTCAACAATTATCACGCAGAATTCAATTAGTAACTCAAATGCGAAAAGTTGATTTAAGAAAGCTTAATTTAAACTGTTTGCGTTTTTTGAAAACGTGAATTTTAGAACCCTTGTTATTTTACTAGTCTCTAATATTTGAAACAACAAGCTTAGAAATGATTAATTGTTTGCATTTCTTTGCAGTTTTTCATTCGCCAGGCGAGTACGCCAGCCATCGAAGGAATGTAAGTCATCATTGGTACACTTCATTTGAGTCTGTACAATGAAAAATATGTCCCGATTAAAATAATTATTTTGTCTCATAATAGTGATTTGAGGCAGATCGACATCTGTTATTATCGCAAAAAGGAAACGTTTCCCGTGATCTGAAGTTTAAATAATGTGAAATTATTAACATTTACTTTGAATGTTTTTTACTTTGCAAATTCTCAAGTCTTGTGGTTGATTATTCTTAAATATTTCAATGCATGATTATTTTAATAAATTTTAACGTAATTAAACAGGCAATTATCCTAAATTAGAAAATGTGTCGAAAAGATTCGATCTTCACAAGGAAGCAGAAACGAGAAAAATCTTCAGTAACTTAGTAAAATTACTCAAAACGATTGATTATTAGAAATGTATTGTTCAAAATAATTACACTTTGTTTAGAATTTCTTTGTTGAATGGGTAATGATGAGTACAATGTGAATTATTCAAGTTGTCATAACTAGTGACGCTTCCTGAGACCAAAATCAAATAAATTATGCAAACTATTTGAAAATTACATATTAAATAAAAGTTTGAAAATCAGTTTGTAAAATAATTATTGCGTTTAAAAGTTATTTTTAATAATGTGGTATTTTGATACTGCCTTTGCAAACTAGAATCAAAGACATTAAAATGAAATTAATATGTACAATTATTTTGAAAAGCAAATTTCAAAATTATTTCTTTGTCAGAAGGTGTCTTTATCTTTGCTGCCAGGGTGATGCAGCGTCATTGGCAGGATTCGTTTCCAACGCCTTGATTGGGAAAATGACGGTGAAACGAGTGCCTTAGTCGGACGACACCCCAACGGAAGATGAATTCAAAATTAATTCGTTTCCTTCCCCATTGCTTGTGCAAAATTACACGTCTAATCAGCCGCTAGCTTTCGGTGTACCGAAGGCGACCGCGAAGGAGAGTGCAAGCCTTTTGCTCCGTGGAGACCCCGCGCCGACGCCGAGTCGTCGGACGGGCGAGATGCACAACGTAAACGATACGCAGCCGGAAAGAGAGGGAGGCGATGACCGAGGCGAGCGAGCCGGGCGCATACTCACTGGACGTGGGCTCGTCCTTGACGTCCTGCACGATGCGCCGCACGCTCTGCGTGAACTTCCCCACCAGGTTGGTCCCCGCTGAAACAGAGCGCGCGCAATTCACTCCGGGCTGCGGAAGGCGGTTAGCGAAGGCGACAACGAGCGTACAAAGAGAGTATTTGTGGCGATATTTTCCGAGGTAGGTTTTTTATATATTGTCTACATTTGTAAAAATATCGATATTTTTGAAAACTGACATTGTTACTAATATTTTCGAAAAGGGCTGAACGCCTTAGCGTTTGCATAAGTCGGTCAGCAAAGATGGCAACGATCAGATGATAATAAAAATATATTATTTGTTTCGATCTTTTTTCAAGGCAGGGTTTTTTCAATATACGATACTTTTGTAAAATTATCGGTATATTTGAAAACTGTCATTTCTAAAAGGATTAAATACCTTAAAGTTAGCCAAGTCTGTCAGCAAAGATAGCAACTGTCTGACGATAATAAATAGAAATTTATTTGCATCGATATTTTTCAAAATAGGTTTGTTAAATATTAGATACACTGTAAAATATAATATATTTCAAAATTCGCATTATACGTAGAGACTTTAAATAAGGTTAAACACTTTTTCTAAATACGATCCCTTAACATATCTGCATAACGCAATTCCATAGAGGAATGAAAAGGTGTAAACTAAAAAAAAAAAAAGTTTCATTTCTAAACTAAATGGACGTAGGTTAGCATACATTTTATGTAAATAATATGCATAGAATGGAAGATTGTCTTTGGGTATTAGAAACATTATATTTTTATTTTTTGCGCAAATTCACTGTAACTCCGTTACTCGTGGTTTCTAAATCATCAATTGTCATTGGCACACTTTTGTCTCGTCGACATGCCCTAAATATACAAAAAATTACAATATTTTTTTAGGTAGTCATTTGTTTTCTAAAATATTCTTACGATAAAATCTTGGCTTTCTTGAAACTGTCGCGTCTGCATAAAAAATCGTATCGATTTGAACTAGATAATGTTGCAATTCCACGCATCAAAATAAAAGGCGTATCTTATTTATATTATTTTTTCTTATAAGAAGATGATATTATAAAAAATATTAAAAGACACACGTTCTATATCACAAACAACAGACTTGGTGGGTTATAAATCTTGGCTGTCGCCTCGGTTTACAAACTCCAACCGCGTCTGTTATTTGGTGTTTAACTGCTTAATGACGTTAATAAGTATAACGTATATCAGTTCTAAGTCTCTGTGCATGTGCAACTCCAACTCCAACTGCGTTTGCGCAGATCATTTGATTTTTACTTGAGCTGTACCTGCATTCAAAGTTTCGCAACTAAATCACTCACTGAAATTCAGTTATAAGTGTACTTGTATAAACTCGCCTACTTACCGTTATATCGTTGAACATAGACATAAGCAGAAAATCTCCACAAGCGACAAATTAATTGAATTGAAAACCGTAGAATATTTATTTCGGTGAAATATTTTTTATTTTCCTTCCTATTTTATTTTCCTTTTTAATAGGAAAATCAATCATTGGCCCAATTTTTTTAAAAATCCTATCATGATTACTAATAAAACAACTCTGAAACAATCAAATACGACTAAATCGTGAAAGCAATTCGAGGCAATCATGAAAAATAATTACTCCAACTATTTTACAGATGATGAAATACTATCACATTTATTAATGTTATGTATTTACATTACGTTTTGTTTTTAAATAAAAAGTAGTTAATACTTTATATTATTTCAAACAAATCCGCTAGTTTGTCGGTTCTCCTGAGAGTACTGTGGCTATCCAGCGCTTTAAAGCTCGGAAGGAAAGCAGTTCACAACATCGTTAACCTTGTTCTTTGTGCTCTCTAGTGCTCTCTGAGGGAAAGTCGATTTCGCAGATAGTATCTCTGTAGCAGTGAGATGGTGTGCGAGGAAGTTAGGTTAGATTAGGTCAGAAGGATATTGAGGTGAACCCTTGTTCTTCAAAACATACGGATTGAGCTTTGAATGTAGCTGTTTTTTGGAAGTGATATTGATTGTTATTTTTCAGTTTCGATCGTACGAGGTTTACCGTCAACTAACATGAAGTTTTACGTTAAAAGTAATAAATTGTCGTATAATAGAGATATAAACATCTAGGAAGGAAATTCAGTCAAAAAATTAACCACTGAAGAAACGAAATAAAAGAAGATAGTGAAGCATTTGAGCAAATTTTTATGGTATTGATATTACATACGCAGCGGGTACTGAAAATGTCCTGGAGCCGGATGAGATATTATCAAGTCTAACAGAGTTAACTCGAAGCCTATCTCAAGAGAATTTTTTAGAGGTTGATGAGAAATAACTTACTACTCGAGTATTCGCTTAATTGAGTGGAGAAAACGACAGAAGCTACCGATCAGAGCATCCGGTTGACAATGTTAACCCAGGCAGTAGCTTCTTAGGATACAGCTATTTAGTGTTGAAAGTTTTCCAACTTTGGAACTCAAACTCGGGTTCTCCGAGTGCGTCAAGTTGTAGTTGTGGATTTTCCACTACAGTCAATTCGTACCTCTAGTAATGCCCTGCCTGATGACCGAAACGGCTGAGGTGATAGTGACGTTAGATTCTCAGCTTGAAGGGTCACGGTTCAATTTCGGCTTCAGTTATGGATGTTTTCTAATGTGTTGTTGCATGATGGAGCTCTCCCTAACGTCACATCACACCTATCAACTTTATTCTTTTATCAAATTAAAGACGCTCTCTCAAATAGGCTTATTTAGATAGCTGAGAAGGGCCTACTGGCCACCTCGAGTACCCGAGGCTAGTATGGCTAAATTAATCCAAAACTATTACTAACCGATTATTTAGAAGCTAAAATATATTAATTTAATGGTATTTTTGTTCCAATTAATCGATGACAATTAAATTGAAAAGAAAAACAATCAATTTCCTTAAAATTTAAAACTTCATATCATTATTTAATTTTCTGAGTTAATATTGTAAGTAATTAACATGTGTTAGAATTGATAAACAACTAGATGTTTTTAACTAAATCATGTTATTTCAATATAAATGTGAATGTACGATAAACGCGTCACTTCAGATTAGGCGTCAAGAAACGCATGGAGTTACTCCCCAAACGATCGCACAGATGCCTCCCCAAACAGATTCTTTCCCTTGATACCCAAGTTTTGCGTGTAGAATCATGCAACATCGCAAGCGAAGGATACTCCCTTACAAAGAAGCTGAATAGAAAAGGAAATAAAGCCGGGCCTAAACTCTACGAATCGCACCCGGAACTCCGTTCACGAATCCCAGTTGAGCCAGATCAGCCAAGATTCCATGCAAGAATTTAGAGACCCGTACACGAAATAAATATGAGAATACTACTGATTTATTTCGGCCTTCGGAACGAAAGTTTTGCAAGGCTCATCGGGAAATATTTTCTAAAACGTATAGTTTCATATTGTACAGTGTAAGAACAAAAATAAATATCTCTTAGTGAATATGGAATAAAATATATAAACGGAAGAAATCAATGTTTTGTGAAACAAAATCTGAAAAATGAGAATATGCCAGTGCACGTTAGTGTGTACGTCAGTCCTTCTGCAATAGAAAACGCACCATTTTGTAAAGTTTCTTAGAAGGGAGCTTACAAGACGCGAAGATTTCATGAACAAGTACGAATATTTGTGTAAGGTTGTTCAAAAGTGAACCCTCCCGGGTGGCTCGTTGGCTAGCGTGCTGGCTGTCCCCGACGCAACCCCTGGGTCTGTTTCCTGCTCCGGATTGTGAAATTTCCTTACAAATGTCTCAGTATATATTGCTGTGTGACGATGAGAAAGCCCGCCCTAAGGTTAAGAAGACCAGTTATTCGGCGAAGGAATGTCTTCGTTCTAATCTCACGATCCCCTTCTCCCATAGCCGAGAAGCTAGGTCACCGCAGGTCAGCCAAAGCCCTTATAGAGCTGTCGGACCAAGAACAGGACAATTCGAAATTGTACTTTATTAAATTTATTTCGACAAGGTATAAACATATTTAAATGTGTACTTTCCCTTATAATTTTTAATCTAATTAGCATAAGCTGATGCATAAGGACTACTTATGATTATGTAAGGAAATGACTATCATAATTGTTAATTATTAATTTATCGTATACGTAATTATATACAGAGTAATATAAGTAGTATAGAGAAAGTTACGTACTACTGTGCAAAATATGGTGGATTTTCGTCAGAAAAAATTCATACCCAGGCCCTGATATCAAAAACGTGGAGCCAGTTACTGATTTAAGAAAAAATCTTCTAACACGTGGTGTAGCCAGAATTCCTAATTTGTGGATTCTCAATATCGAAATGTCAATTTACAGGAAAACGTCCGTCCGTGCTTCTGTGAACACCACTAGCGCCTAAACCATACCTAGGATTTTTTCCAAAATAGATATTCCCCAGTCAATTGGGCTCCACTCAAAGCTTGGCGATGTTTTTTGTTGCGTCAACTTAGATGCAACGCGTCTCCAAACCCCTTGGGAGGCGTTGAGCGCTTCGCGTTTTTTGGAGAAATCATCTTTAAATTGCTGCGCGGGAGTAATCTTCCATTAATTACGTAGTCCATCACGTCTCGTCTCAGTCAGTTGTCAAGAGGACCGCCAAATAGTATCTCCTCTCTCTCTTACGAGCTCCTGCGTCACTACCCAGCTGCCAGAATTGGGAAGGAATAAGGTTTAAGACGCTTCACAGAGTTGAACTAGGCCCTGTAAAGCATGCAAACTCGTTTTGTCACAATAAATTTTACATGAGGTTCTACGAGAATCGAACCCAAACTCTCGGTGTGTGAAAGGCAAGCGACTTCGCCATTGAACCACGAGAGCATATTGAAAAACATTATTTATATTTTGGGGGTACTTTACATGAAACCCCACCGACATTTGCAAAATTTTCTCAGAAACAGCTCCAAATTTTTTCTTTAAATTTCTTGTAAGAATATAGTAAAATACCCATATAAAGGTGAAATATGTCCGATGTTTTCTGTTTACACTAAATATTCGATAATTACAAAAGTTTGAATTTTTTCGGCAACTTCCAGCAACTACAAATTGATGTTAGAGATTTTTCCTTCAAATAAAAATTACTGTCCATAGTTAGTTCTTTCATTAAGATCATCTACAACATTTTAAACTTTTCATAGTTTTGCACAATATGGCGTGCAATATGTGCAATTTTAAAAATAACAAAAACACAATTTTCTCAAAAAAACGCTCCAAATTTTTCTTTATACTTGCGATAAGGATAGTGCTACATACACTCTGTTAGATGGAATAAACGCCATATTGCTCTATTCTTTTCTTTTTCAAAACTTACAAAACGTAATTTTTTTGACTTGTTTCTCACGTCGTAAAATTTAAAATAGCAGCAATTTGTTCACATTATTATATTTATGAGTACATGTGTTGTAAATAATGTCGTATCGCATTTCTCGAGAACTCAACCGTCTCAACCGAACTCTGTGAAAAGTAATAAAATTTTTGTATTTTCAGAAACGCTTAAACCCCATTTTCTCAAAAACGGCTCCATATTTTTTCTTCAAACTTTTCCAACAGATAGCGCTAATTATACTGTTTAAGAAATCGTAGGATTAATTTTGCTGTATTCTTTTGTTTTGTTTTAAAATACACGAGTATAATTTATTTTTTAAATAGTTTTCACGCCTTTAATGTGCACATTTTCAACGATTTGTAAACACTATTTTATTTGTGACTGGAAGTGTTTGAAATGACTTCATAGGAAGTTTTTCGAAAACTCAGTATTTTGTATCCGAAATCCGTTGTATTTTGTATAACGTTAACCAATAGATGTCGATAATGACTTAGTAGTTAATGCAATCTTAAATGAACAAAAAACAAAAACAAAATTCATTTAACAAAAATATCTCTAACCTCAATATTGTGGTTGTAGAAAGACCTTGAAATATTTTGATCTTTTACAATTTTCGTAAAATTAGGGATTTCAACCATTCATATAATCTTCCTTTACCACTATTCGAGAAAAAAGTTTAATCATACAATTTGGAGCCATTTTTGAACAAATGTCAAAAATGTTTTTGTGGCATGGTGTAAAGCAGTACCGGCCAATATCAAAATATCCGTATTAAACTCATTGGACCTCGTGTTCATTTAAATAGGTCAGGGAATTTCAGATATGGAGAAAATCGACTAAACGGTTTAAACGCTTTTACGAACACGTTTTGGCTCGGTACTCCAGTCACAATCAGCTCCAATTGGATTTAATTTAATACCATTAGCGTCACCATGTGATCCGGTGGTTGGGAGAATGGTATACCGATATAATTAATGAATCAAGTAAATTGAACAAAGTAATAAAAAGGCTGTGGAAGAGAAACGTAGTGAGAACGTATACGTGTTAATCTTTCACATGAGAAAACTTGAAAGTTTCTTCTTAGAATTTTATGAATAATTAATCACCACGAAAAGTATTACAAACAAAATAGTTACCTCTTGTTAAGTTTTTGAAGAGATTTACAGATAGATTGTACAAGATTTCCGTTCGTACGTCTTCACTGCTCGCGGGAACGTCCTGTTCACGAAGCTGCTTCTAGTTCAAATGGGGCGATCCGCTCTTAGAAATCGAGGTGGTGCGTACAAGTTGATGCAAGGTATCGATTCTACTACGCTAATCATTTTAATACGTCGTTCTATATTGCCGGTGTCAAACGCTGCATCAGTCAACAGTTGTCTATCTTCAAACGAAGGTCGATATATTTCTCGTATGAGAATACGCGATAGGTCACAGTACAATAGAGAAAACTTTTGAAAAGGAGAGTACGGAATGGGATACCTTCTAAAAGGGCACTTGTACTCTGAAAATAATTCGTTTGATAACCCTACATTTAGATAGATAGAAAAGATAGAAACGGTTCTCTCAACTTTAATTATAGCAAACGAAATGTGAGTGCTAACTAAAGGATTTTGATTGTCAGGTTCACCGACAGGAGCTAGCAAGTCGTTATCTACATTTGCAAATTTCCTCTTTTCAAATTATGACAAATTAACAATCTAAACTCTCAGTACTGGACAAAGACTTTCCTTTGTAGTACACCCACAAAGAAATTTTGATTAACTTAGGCTGTTGTTTTTGGCTGTATACACAGCTACATTTGAAAGTGGCGCGCTCGCACAAGTCGGCACGCGCTCTATTCTAAAGGGCGCAAGGCAACAGCACGCTAACCGCATCAAAGAAGCAGCGAGCCGCGGGAACGAGACTGCAATAGCCCGGGCCATGCCTATATAGCGGGCGGTTCAGCATTCGAGAAGACAGAAACGATTGGGCCAGAGCAGCAGCGTTAAGAGAGTGAGTGAGTGAGTAAGTGAGTGAGTAAGTGAGTGTGTTGTGACAGTTACGCGAGCGAGCCTAAATACTGTGACTGTTACCGGATACATTGTGAATCGACCTTGATTGATACTTCTTCTGGCGGTACTAAACTAGACAACGAATCAAGTATTTTCTTTTTGGCAACTGGAACTGAGCATCTCTTGATATATTATTGTGAAGAGATTGCCTTCTAAATTGTATAATTGAATAAATTGTTATACGTGAAAAATCTCATCCACCTTTTTCATACATTTCATTTTTCTTTGGCACCCTGATACTACGGGTGGAGATAAGTTGGTTGGTTTGACTTAATTGTGAAATATTTTATAACATTACTGGCGAAACATTTCAAAGTACTAAATTTGAAGAGTTTGCATATTAGTAAAACATGCTTGACAATACTGCCTATGCGTTCCCCATCAGAAACAGAGCAGTCAATAAATTATTGCGAGACCCACGTCAAGTGGTAAATTTAGGAGAGGAGCCCCTTTTTCACAGTGATCGGTTGAGACTGAGCCTCCCCGCGCGCCGGGAGAAAGAGTTCGAATTTAATCGCGAAAGTGGCAAGCTACGCTTCCCTTGACGCCCAGACTCTGGGGAAATTTTTGAAAATAAATACCGCGTTTGTGCTGTTATATTGTCCTTTCGCAGCCACTTTCCTCGCCCCAGCAGTTGGCCGTTTGGGCTAGGGGAAGGTAAACAGCTTTACAATCACGAGAATATGTGAGGAGAGTATAGTGGGTTACTATCGTTACTATTAATTTCAAAATTGAGTTTGTCATTGAATAACAAAAGAGGAAAAAAGGACAAATCATATTGGCTAAATCAGATTATTTCCCGATAATAAATCCAGTATACTTATCAACCAATTAAAGTATAATTGTTTCAATACAGATATCTTCCAGTGACAGGTTGCAGAGAGTGGATTGAAGCAGTAGGTGCTCTAATGATACACACGAATAAGTATACCAAAATGCACAAAACTCACTTTATAAAGCGTTTACATTACAGACATGAAAAAATTAAATAAAATGAAGTATTTTTATGTTTAACATAACCTTAAAATTAATAAGTTTCTTTTATGTGTTTTTGATACAATGGAGAGACTTCTCGCAGACACATCGTTAAGCCCGCGGTATTGTGTATCGGAAGATGCTGAGTTCGAATCCCAACGTTTGACAATTTTTGAAAGGTAGACACGAAAGGGTCGGTTTCAACCACTATCTGCAGGAGAATTCTAGCGGCCGGCTGCTCAGATCTTTCGCTTTCTGTGATTACAATGAACTATACCAGATGAATGACAGAGCAGTACCCTAACAAACGGAGCGCGTTCCAGCTTTTCTTCCTCATCCTTGTCGTTTCATCTTCCCTTATAAACGTACACACACACGCCTACAAACAGTACTCTACGTTAAATGCCGGAGAGAAGTCGGGATCTGAGAGTTTGTCCCGGTTGGGAGAGTAGTCTGGAGGAAAAAATCCGCAAGCAGACGTGCAAGTCTACTTCTGATCTCATATTTCAGCGGAAGAAGAACACCGCCACCTCTCGGGACATAACCTGAACTACAGTTAGTATTTGACGCGCTTTGAATCAATATTCAATTGATGCCATGGAGCATGACAGAAGACCTACATTTGGTTTCTCAGTGGCTCGTATCCCTCCTCGCCCCTCTCTCTTTGTCCTCCCCTCTCCCGAGAGATCCGTTCCGGAGCGCGGGGGGCTCTTTCTCAGCCGCCGCATCGCGTCGCGAGGCGTCGCGCCGGGGCCGCGGCTGATTGGGGATCGGCCGTCGCGGAGGCGGGTGAGTGATTGCCCCTCGTCGTAAACGGGAGGGCAAACTGCGAAGAAGAGAACGAACGCGCGCAGCGGCGGCCTTCGACCGTCGAGCAGGAGGCGACCGCACGGCGCACCGTGCGCCGGACCTTTTCCAGGCCCTCGCGGGACACACCTGCGGGGAAAAGCGGTCGGCCACACATGCGTACACGCGCGCGCACACAATGGTACAGCTCATGTACATTTTGTTGGTAAAACGAGCAGTTTTTATGTAATTTATGCTTGAAGTTATGCAATTTCTTTAAAAATTACAAAAACGGCTCCAAATTTGTTCTTCATTTTTCCACGGATAGAGCAAAGAATGGAAAATTATGCAGGTTTAATTTTCGTTGAACTCTTCGAATTTTAGAAAGTTGCACAAGTTAGAAATAATGGGAGAGGCCAATCGTTCTTTTAGCGTTGGCAAAAGTGTGTATACTCGAACAGTTGCGTGATTTGAATAGAAAAATGAAGGATATTTAGAAAATGATCATATAAATCGTGACGAACTATGTGTTTTTTCAGAGGTACAACATGTCAAAGAAAAAACATGTTATTTTAAACTTATCGCCTTAAAAGCGCATTGCGCAAAGCGAACTCAGTCTGTTTACTGTAATTTAAACTTGGTATCCTTTTTTTCGATTAATACAATTGAAAGGTAAGCGTTCATGGAAAGTAGTTTAATGCAACCGACCATGTGAGGGTACTCGTATTTCGCCGCATGTGAAGTAATATTTTATTTCACTTGGAGACCTACATCTCAGTAGAATGCTTAGAAATCGCATACTGATGGGTGCCGTTTATGACCTCAAACTATCCGAGGATCGCTGCCGAACTCCGCAAACAAAGGCACGCTGCATTATGTGCCCGCCAGATGTTTCCGCCAGCGTAACGTCTCCTTGACGCACTGCGTCCACGCCAACGACCCGATGGAACTGCTAAATTCGAATCAAGGGCCGCGCTTGATGGACAACCATCCCCACTCGTGATTCCTGACCTAACAGTATGGACCACGCGTGCGTATCACGCGACCTAGGAACCCACAAACCGTGTTAGGTTGCGAGCAAAACCTTCTAAATCTTGCTTTGAGATCGGACGCATGCCCGATCCGCTCCACTACCTACCCGGCCACCAAGTCTTCGTCTGATTGATTGATTGATTAGTGATTCCGGGCGCGTTAACTGCCGAAGCATTAGTTTAGTAAGTGTAGTGAATATTTTCATCAGGGGAGGTGGCGGTGATCATTCTCCGCTGACTGGCGGTTGTCTGCTGAAGGGGATTTTCCCCAACCAGGTATCTCTCACCAGCAGAGCACCGCCCCAGGTTGGAGCTCCAGACTGGTCTCCCGACATGTGCGGTACAGTAATGCATGTTACTGTGCGGATATGACAAGTAACAGGAAGGAAAGATTGCGCGCGGTCCATTGCCTGTTTGTGAGTGTACTGGTCCTGCTTTCGCCTGGTATTGATCGGCGAAATCTAGGAGAACTACCGATCAGGTCAGCCGGCTGCTGGGATCCTCCTCCACACGGCGAGTGAATTCGACCAAGAGTTGGGACTTCCGCGAGGAGCGAATGGGCGCCCGAGCCAGACGCCGCTCGAACAGGACGATGCCGCTGAGAGCACTAAGGGCGATTCGCCCGCAACAACTTAGCATAGGCAGATCGGTGGAAGAGCGAGCAGAACGTGTCTTTAGAGATCCACACTGGACCCATATTATTGATCATTTGAGTATTAGTGCGCCTACTTGGCGTATCTTAACTGTGATATCCTTCCGCAACGTTCTGCCAATGGGATCGAACAAGAGCGAATATGTCATATGATAGGATAGGATAGGATTATGATAGGATACGGTGCAATAAATACGAGACGCGAGATCGACGAGTGTGTGTGTGGGTGTGCGCACGTGAAAACGCACAGGGCTGCCGACCTCCGGGCGATGACACTGAACAACGACCCGTCGCAACCATCGCCACTTCAGGGGTCGGCTAGCTGATCACGTTTCGGTGCGATGGCCAGACGGACAAACGATATGGGCGCCGAAAGCAGCCGGCTTTTCAACGGAGACAGGCAATGACCTTCAAAGGGTCAGACGTCTTCCGTACCGCTGTATCACAAGTACAAGTTAACTTCAGTAGCGCACGAGCGTTTTTGGATTCACCAAACACTAATTCGCCAACTAATCACCCACGTATTTCTTATGTATCGCTCTTCCTTTTCCTCTTCGCTTTTCTATGTAGTTTGGAAGATGCGACCTCGCCTTCTCACCTCCCACATTTCCGAGCAGCTGGGCAAACTGCGGAAGCCGGGAGAGGAAGTCAGGTGGATTGGATTGTCACAGCCAATTACTTTGTGCCCGATGGTCGGTGTATTACAGTGTATAATTTAAAAAAATGACAGCGTTCAACACCCAAAAATGAACATCTCCAGCAGATAAAATAAAAAGTGAGTAATGTTTCATATTTCTTCTTTGCAAGAAAATCAGATAAAACGACAGAGAATAATTTACTTAGCCACCCATCCATTAACGCAACATTTTTTATATCTGTTTATTATTTCCTGATTTATATGTAATTGTCTAAATCTTCTATTTATATTAACTCATTTATTCCCTTAATAAATTCATTCATTTATTTATATGCTGACTTATTTTTTTTTATTTTTGAAGTTAATATACAACAGTGTTCTCTGTGAGGTCGTTTTAGGTGGTCAGAACAGATGAGTAAATCCGTGAACGATTTTTGTGTGAGTGACGCGGTTCCTTCCGTAGGCTTCCGTTTGTCTCCGGCCGGACGCTTTGCGAACGCCGCCCACTCCTCCCCCTCTCCCCTCCCCTCTCCCTCTCCCCCTCCCCCTCCCGCACGGCCTCCGCGCGCGGCAATTTCCTGACAGCGGCGCAATCTCCGAGGCGCCGCCGCCCGCACCCCCTGCGCACAATGCACCGCCCCCGCTCTCTCCCTTCACCACGCCCGCTTCCTCCGAAACATGCCCGCCCGCCCGCCACAGCCACAGCGCCTGGCCCCTCGCACCCCCGTTCGCCCAGGCTCTGCCAACTGCCCTCATCCACAGCTCCTCTCGCCCTCGCCCTCACCCCCTCCACACTTACCCCTGATTCGTATCAACCACAGCCTCATCACCTACCCCATCATACTTGCGCTCTCATCCACCCACCATCGCCTATCCTCATATCGTCCATGACCCTCGCCTCTCCATACAGTCCTCTTCCAACCGCCTGCATGCGCCCTATTTTCTCCCTATTTATCTCTGTGTCATTCCCCCAGCCTCATTTTCACTCCTTCGTCGACATTCGCCTACCCTCCTGTCCGCTCATTCACACGTGCACGGAGTCCATTCGCCCACCGCAGAGCGCCTGTCCGCCGCCTCGGGCCACAATGCATCCCCTCATCTCCCGCGTCCGCTCCCCCGCCACTGCCCCACCCGGCGCTCCGCCCCCACCCCTCGAGTCGAGACAAATGCATTCTCCGCGGCTCAGGTGAACGCTTCCGGCCCTTGCCTCGTCCGTCCGCTCTGCCTGAGGGAGCTGGGAGCTCGGAACCAAACCCAATTAGAGCAGCGGTTCTCAAACTTTTCTCCCTGGTGAACCGCTTAAAACGTTACGATAAGCGTGCGCACAATCTGAGAAATTATTTCAAATAAATGAACATGTAAATATATCTAATACGGAAAATTTTATCTCATCATTGCAATTATTTTTAATATGCTTTCCACTAAAATTCTTGGGAAAATGCCGTAATAATTACATTCTATGGGGAATTACTTATCATTTCAGCCGTTTCAGTATGATATATAGATCACGATTACAAAAAAAATCACTGGTTTTAGGTTTTTATGTTTTATCACCTTCAATTTTACAGTGCGTTTATCACCATTAAAAATTAGTGGATTAAAAAAATATCCTTCATATTCATCAACTCATATTCATCATCATCAAAAAATATTTGTAAATTTATTTACATTGTTTCACAAGCAATGCCATTTATTTTTACTTACAAATTATGTAAGCAAGATATCGTGCTTATCACGTGTATGTTTCAGGTAAAATACAAAGAAAACAAAACTAAAATCCCAATTAAAGAGCTTTTTTTCTTTCCACTGTATAACTTAATCACATTTTTTAAAAGTAACTTAATGAATACTAATACTTTCACTTTTCGAAAGTCAGATTAACCTGGCCATTTTAAGGGTCCGGAAGCCGATATGAAGGGGGAACTCGAACTAATATTTCTCTTATCTCACTACAAATCGCCGCATGTAATCTATTTGGTTGTATGTGTAATTTGAATTAGTTTATGCAATTGACTATGTTGTCTTTCCTCCTCTTCCAATACGTTCACAAGTGTCGTCACTGGCGCAACTATTTATATTGTGAAAATTGGAATTTACATTAATTTCTACGTTGAATAGATTCGTCTTGAAGATGACTGTTAAACGACCGTACAACACTCTCAGGACCCAGCGTCTCTCAGGCATGAGTGGTTCAAGAAATGCTTTCAATATTATATTTTCCTTAGCGACAATGGGTAAGACAATCAATTGTTTGATTTCGGTAACGCGAGCATTGAAATACACTTTCCCAAATCTAAACTACTGCAGAAAACAGAAGTGAAACAGACGGGATTTCAAACTGTTTTAAACTTTGATGATTTGATCGTTACTCCGTAAGTAATTGTCAGGATCAGCATCTCACCATATCTTCCAACATTACGATATTTTTTAACATATCTTAAGTGAACAATAATGAATTTATCATTGGATAATTTTGCATAAAGGAAATTAGAAAACTTTTACTTGTTCAGAGGATTGCGACATGCAATCTCCAAAACTTTGACTTAGCAAACATTTTAGTAGGACTGGAACATTTTGGAAAACTCCTGATAGAGATTTCCGAGAATACTGCCTCAGAATAGAAAATCATGTTTGAATTAAAATGCTGTATCTTTCTGCACGATAATGTTTGAACAAGGTATAAGGATGACACTTAAGACGACTTGCGCGCGATATCGCGCGCGGAATTATGAAAGTGGGTGTCTCGCAGACATAGTTACGTGCGCCACTTCCACAGACTCCTCAGGGTCATTGATTTAGCCTAGGAAAGGTATCTCCTTTCTTGAAGTCACACTGGCGGTCGCGTGTCGTGTGTGTGAAACGTTTTATCACCCTGGGGTGCAAGATGTTTCTTCGTTGAGGATATACACTTACGATTTTACAAGAATAAAATATCCTACACGACTTATCATAGAAAAACACAGTTAAGGTTCGAAGGCATTTTAAATTACTTCGTATACATATTTGAAAATGATCTTCAATTCAGAACAGCTGAAACTTTCGTGAGAGGTCCAGTTAACTGAAAATGCAGATTTGTTGTAAATAAGTTTCCTGGAAGCTCATTAATGTGCAAGGAGGGCCGAAAATTGAAATTGCTCAGCACTAGTCCAACGTTAATATCCTCCTATCCCTCTCAGCAATGGAAATATGATCCTGACGCAATAACTGGACCACTATTGCGTGCAATGACGCGAGCGGTCACGTGTGCACAGTGGCGTAAATGGGGCCGCGAGTGACCTCTGAAGGGCGCAGATGAGCCGGTCGTGTTACACACACAACCTCAGCGTTATGGGCGAAGGTGCTTCGCTAGGCAGTGCCCCTCTGCCCAATGAAAAATAACCATCATCATGTTCATTTTGGAAAAATCCTACGAAAAGTTTATGCGCTAGTAGTGTTCACAGACAGACAGACAGGCGTTTCACCGTCAATTCATTTTTCGGTATCAAGGACCCACAAAACATAGATTGTGGCTACACCACGTGTTAGAGTTTTTTTTCTTAATTTAGAAACTGGATTTATTCCCTTTTTCGTTATCAGGGCCATGCAATTGATTTTTTCTCCCGAAAAACCGCCGTTTTTTGTGCAGTTTTACATAACTTTCCCTAAACTACATATAGTACTCCATATATACGTATGTATACGGGAAAGTAAACTAGTGGTGCTACAGAATGGCACAGGCATTCCTGTATTAGTTATCTATTTGCTTTGATTTCGACTAGCTATACGAACTTGTCACATACGCTTGCCAGCTGCTGCCAGCTATCGCCGCCCAAAGTACATTCTTTTGAAATTTTATTAATTTTCGATTTCCTCATAGTAAAACTGATATATTAATTTTGGAATATTAATGGCTTTAAAACCCTACCCTAAATGGCAATTTTCTTTAAAACATTTGGAGTAATTTTTAAGAAAATGGCGCTTAAGCGCCACTGAAAATTTTAAATTTGAAGTTCTTTTTCCCAGAAAAATTTTGAGTTTTCGAAAAACTTCATATGAAGTTATTTCAATCAATTTTACTTAAAAATACAATAACATTTACAAATTCCTGGAAATGTGCATATTAACGGCGTGAGAAATGTTTAAAAAAATTACATTTGCGTAATTTTTGAAAAAGAAAAGACTCCCAGAAATGAACTTCATATCACATTTAAGAGTGCGATTAACACTATCCGTTCGAAAAGTTTCAAGAAAAGAATTGGAGTCTATTTTGAGAAAATTCCGTTTGAGTGTTTCTGAAAATGCGGAATTTTGAGCTAATTTCCACAGAAAAGGGTTGTTTTCGAGAAACTTTATATGACATTATTTAAAGCACATGTACTCATAAATATAATAATGTGAAGTAATCGCCGCTAATGTAAATATTAACGACGTGAGAGACAAGTCAAAAAAATTACATCTATAATTTTTGAGAAACAAACCAACAAATAATAGGGGAAACCGATGTTTATGTCACCTCATAGATTTCATTTAGCGCTATCCCTACCAAAAGTTTAAAGAAAAAATTCGAAGCCGTTTTTGAGAAAAATCTTGTTTTTGTAGTTTTGTCTTCATATTCCAATGTCTTCAAATGAAGTTTTTCGAAAAGCAAAAATTTTTGGTGAAACAGAGCTTGAAATTTCGAATTTACAGTAGCGCTTAAAAGCCATTTTCTTAAAAACAGCTCCAAATTTTTCAAAAGAAATTACGATTCAGGACAAAGTTTGACTGTTATTTAATATTCTTAAAATAGTATTTCAGTTTTACTATTAGGAAACCTAAAAATTAATAATTAAAAAAAAAATGTACTTCAGGCGGCGAAAGATCGCAGCTGGCAAGAATATTTGGCATGTTCGTATAGCATACCAAAGGAAATAGAAAACTAATACGGGAAAGTGTGTGCCATTCTGTAGCACCACTAGTTCTACCTTCTCGCATAGTGCAAACGCAGAATATTTAAAACATAAATACGCATCGATGTGTTCGTCAATTCACTGAACACCTCATACACCTAATTAAATGCTAGAAATATATTTTCATTTAAATTTGGAATAAATAATATATTTTTCACACTTCCGTTATTTTACGGAATAAAATGGTATTTGAAGTATAAGAAAGGCAAAAATGAAGACATAACATTACATAAGGACAACATTATAATATTGCGAAAAAGGATGTGCTGTATGCTGTTGTAGAACCATTAGTTTTAATACCTGATGTAAAGATCTAATTGTTTTGAATTAGAATGTCTTTAAGGAAAAAATATGACATAAATATTCACTTATTATTTTTAATTTGTTTTGCAATTTTAAAAGTACTTAGTGTTTGCCGAAAGTGGGGTCAGCACAAAATTATTCATTGTCCTTTACTACATAGGAGAAAAATTAAAGAAACGTTTCGAGCCGTTTTTGATAAAATAATTGTTTAAAAATCGTCTATTTCAAACAAAATTACGCAATATCTACTCATATTTTCGAAAAATTCTTCATGACCTTACTGTAAGATCTGTCTTTTAGCAAGGTATTTTATTCTGAAAATCATCAATTTGTTTAATGTTGTAGTTATAGGAAGAAGAATTTTTGAAAATTCAAGGATTTGAATTAAGGTGAGATTATTTCAATTGTTTTCTATGTATCCGTGAACAAAGCTTAAAGCATAAAACTTGAGCTATTTTTGAGAAAACTTTGAAAATGTTAATGCTTTATATAAAGTTCCCCCAAAAATCGCAGTATCTGTTTCAATCCCGCGAGGCCAGGAGTGCGTTTGGGTCGATGGGGAAATATCGATTTTGGAGAATATTTAATTGTGTTAAATGTTTTGCCGTCAATCGATTTTTCGATATTAAGGACCAAACAAAACATGATTTCATGATGTCTTCGAGGAACTAATTCACTACCAATAGGAACAATATTTATCCTCTTTTTTGTTACAAGGTCAAGGATAAAAGATTTTCTGTCGAAAAATTGAGAATTTCCGGCACACGATTACAATACTTACTTTTCTTACGTAGTCCTGTGAGAAAATAAAACAACCTCAGACTGTGGTGAAATCTCATAATTCACTAGAACAAGCAGTATATATAAACCATTGTTCTCAACTTTTCACAACCCTAAACATGTCAGTAATAATGAGAACATCTTTTTTCACAGTCAACTCAATAAAATGAAATGAACGCCGTTTTTGTTGTTAGAAAAACATTGTTTCAGAAAACATGCCAAGCGTTTTAAACAGGGACAATCGTGTCGGAAGCGGGAGGAAAAAGGACTAATTTAGTGTTAACAGCTGTCCAGTTGTTTCTCTAGAGACAAAACACAGCTCGTACAACAAAATCGAGAATCTCGCGATGTCTCTTTCCTTTTGTGTTGAAATAAACAGATACCGTTCGGAGGTACTGCGACGAAGGAATCAGTTATTTCTTCATCGATGACCGCACTTTTTACCGACAGAAGGAAATCAGTACGAGATATCTTATTATTATGGCTAGGTTTATTGATATTATTGATTATATACTTGATATATTTTAAATTAAGTGGCCGAATATAGAACACATTTAAAGTTAAATGGGGAAAGTGTCAATTTATCCTAAGAAATAGTGATGAGCTTTTCGATTTTTATATCCAATTGAGTAACAATCTTTCAGATAGTTCTTCTGCAAGGACTCTCGGTACGGTGGTACTGAAAGTCTTTTAAACGACGAGAGCCACGACTTCGCAAAGCGTGTGAATACGTGTTGGTAAGACCGTCAATGCCAAGTAGAATATTCCCGAGTGTGGATGATCCCGAGATGGACTGATTATTTCGTGTTTCATAGCGCCTCAACTGCTATGATCATTAGTTCCGTGGGAATGGTTCATGTTTTTATCCCGAGAGGTGTCGATGTTCTTCCCAAGCCAGAGGCCTGGCCACCTTGGCCAGAAGCAGAGTTTCCCCACCAGCGAGTACCATCCTGTCAGGAAAAGCTCCAAGCTCCCGACTGGTCTCCGGAGATGTGGGGCAGTGAAGCGCATGTAAGTGTAAGAGTAAGTGTTGAGGATAGGAGAAGGAAGGGGAAGGTAAAATCACGCGCGGACCCTGGTCCGTTTTGTTAGGATACTCATTAGTCATTCGCCTCATGTTGATCGGAGAAACCTCATAAACTCCGATCAGCGTAGTCTGTCGCTAGAAATCAAGCGTGAACCAAGGGTCGAAAAATCTGCCACCGTCGAACCACCACCCGAACCCTAGAACCTCCCGGTCAAAACCATTACAGTGACATTAGTTTGATTCCTTGTTCAATCTCAGTCGGTCAGAGCGTAAATAAGCATGCCATATTTTTTGTTACAAGACCGTTCTTACTTAGGTCCGAATTTATGGCTTCGCAACAACAGGAAGAATAAGATTGATAGCTGTCGGGAATGATACGTTTCTGACAATACTCGGAGAAACGATAGAGGAGCCCTAATCATTTTTTGCTAAACTTAAAATCCTAGTTCCTTCGTTGGTGCTAGTCCTTTCTCAGCCACATTATTCAATTGTTTTTTCTCATAAAACGTGAATTTTGCTAAAATTAATACTAGCGCCTTCTCAGGGCTGGACCAAAAAAGCACTAATTTACTGGCAAAAATCAGACTGAAAAATCCAACCTTTAAGTGAGTATAGAACATTATTTTACAGCCGACGCAGGGTGAAAATAATATTTGGTAATAATAGACGTAAGTCACTAGTCTTAATCATTCATTTATGTGATAATTCATTTATGTGATATCTCAACATTGGTTGTAGTAAATATAGGAAACAACTTCTTGCAAAATAATTCGTCTCAATAAAGACGACGAAAGTGTTTCAACAGTACAAAAATATTAAACAGTGTCAAGACAGCACTATTTAGGCTATTTCTAAGGCGGCACAGAATAATATGTGGAGGTCGTACGAATTCGGGAGAACGGTTTGGAAAATATGTTAATATAAACTGTAAGCAAGCAGTTACAAATAACTGAAAATTTCAACGATAAATGAATGAATTGAAAATTTGAATTCCTCTTTACATTTCATTTCACAAAGGCACAAAAGATGACCAATGATATTCGGATGTTGGGTATGCGGATTTTCCGCGGGTAATATTTGTTTCAAGGGTATGGCTCTCCTAGCGTTTATAGTACGAAGGAAATCCAAAAAATAAGGTATAATGTTTAGAAAGAAATGTTTACTTTCAATATAATTAATTTTTAAATGTTCGTTTGAGTGCTGTTTCTTTGTGGGAATGTTTCAATGTTGAAATCTAATTAAATGTTTATTTTCAATTAATTGAAAACTTTAATTGTAATTGATAATTTCTGTCGATACATTTTTGTAGGCCTCCAGCAGTTTTTGTATGTTCTTATCGTAGCAGGTCGTCGCCACGCCGTGCCGTTGCCGTAGCGTTGAAGCTCATCTTTCACCTCATCGTTGTTGAAGCACATGCAACATCTTCCGGACGTTTATGACGTCCATAAACAACTTGCCATACACCTCTTTCAACAGGCGATAAACTTCTATATTTTCACACTTTTTGATACTCCTTTTGAACACTCCAAATGAAAAGTGTTTGTTCCAGGAAGATGCGCATAGGCTTGTCTGGGAATGGGTAAAGCAATAAACGCAACAATTTTACCAACAGCTGCAAAAACAGTTTACCGGCGAACTCAGCACTTTGAAGACCTTATATTTAGGATTGCCGTTATAACAGGAATACGAGGAACAGGAGGTCACGGAGCAAACCGGTCTCCATCAGCGAGACGGTGTGAAGGCAATTAAGGGGTCGCGGATATAATTTTAGTGCTTTTACTTTAGCATATTCACCAATCATTGATCATTCTAACATGCTGGTCCTTATACTATCCCTCGTAATGTTTTGCTGATTTTGCCGGACGAGAGCCACTCAGAGCTATACTGTAACAAGTACGTAATTGTAAATAAATTGTAGATACTTTTCATCTCGTTGTGTTCTTATTTACCACGACGACAAGATTGCCACACTTTCAGGAGCCCACTTCGCTCGGGGATTGGAGCGCGCGTGTTTCCTCCGAGGCTCCGCTCGCGAGCGCCCCCGCGCGGGAGTCGGGAGATGGACGGGCGCCGGGCTGCGGACGCGTTCCAGGGGGCCGGGCGCATTAGCCTCCCAAGTTGCGCGTATCGGCGGAGGCGGCTCGCACTGGGCCGAAGCAGCTCTCGCGCGGCTCAAGTTCAGCCGGTGCAACTTGGCACACTGCACCGGGGCTCCCGGTAGTGTGGCTTCTGCCAATTCCCAATAAAGGTTGGAGGAGAATTCTAGCGGTTGGCTGCTCTGATTGGCAGTTTTCTATGATTTCTCCCATCAACACCAGGAGTATGCCAGAGCAGTTCTCTAAAAATGGGTCACAGACCGAGAGGAATCTTTTCTTTCTCTTCCTTGTTCTATCTTCTCTTTTTACTCACTGCACGCACACTTACTTGCATGTACAACTCTATCTCTCATGACGGGAGATCAATCGTGAGCTTTCCGACTGAAGCGGTGCCTGGAGGGGAAAGTCACCCACATGACTACGTGTAGGTCAGCGCCGGGTCTCACCATTCAGCGAGTAGGAACACCACCAACTTTTGAGATAAAATATTCACTACACTAACGTACCTTTGCATGCCCGTAAGCAATTGCTATGCCCGTTAACCTCTATCAACACACTAATGGCGGGGACTCCGTTTAAAACGATTGTCTCAGGTATCTCATGATAAAATATCCTGTAACAAATTACACGACACAGAATATTTAATTAAGGATATTACTTATTATTATGGTTCAATGGGATGTGAGAAAAATGTTCTAAAAACAATAATAAGAATAATTAGACTGGTGGTAAGTGGTTGAGTAAGAAGAGATTCACAAACCGTCTGCCCGATAGTTTTTAAACTCTAGGTAATAACTTGAGCGTCTTTTTCAATGCCTATTGCTCCAGAAATACCCAAATTTTGAAAATGGATTCGTAAATGGTTTATTCGTAAACTGAGATATTTAAGCTGTCAAACGTACAGAATGAATATCTGAACAACTTACTTGTTTGTGATTCACATGATGCATTCGTTCTGAGATCTTTCCAGTTCTATTCATACGTCACGTGGTTTACATCCGAAAATGTTACTAATTTATTTTATGATTTATTTTCAGCTACCCAGTGATGGAAATCTTGATGATTTGAAAAGGAGAATGATTTATTTACCTTTTAAATTCTCAAATATGATTTAAAACACGTTGCGCATCCATATAAATTTTCTCTTAAACTCCTTATTTCACGTTTGGTAATCGCAATTATAAGCCCGATTTGGACCTTTTGCGGCGGGGCCTTCGAAAACGTTGCTGCGAACTGACAGTGCGCGCAGAGCACGTCCTCATTCCATTCGAGTGTTTCGGCGCTGCAATCATCAGAGGCAAATCGCGAAGTTTAAAAAGGGTGGTACACATCCAGAATGGGTGCCAAAAGTATTTTTTTAAAAGGGTTACATTTTTATTCTTACGTTTCAGTTATATTTTCGTGATTTACTGTAGCATATTCCCCGTTCATTAATACAGTGCACCAGGAAAAACTGCTCAGCTGAAACAGGGCTTCCTATACAAAATTGCATGTATCAACCAAGTCAATTGGTAGCAACCAGATGCACCACAACACCTATATAGCAACCAGATCACTGGCAAACAAGTGAAAGGGCAACACTTCCAGTATCTATTATGATTGTGGCGAGTACGCATTTTACTTTTTATTTTTTTACAAGCTGCAGCTAGAGCTAAATACATAATTTCTGTTGATAGAACACTCACCAGATGTAACACCGTAAGGAATTTTTAAAAACATTACTAAATTATTTAATGCTAATTTATTAATTTATAAACCTTAATGCAAAATGTCAAGAATTAACTACAATTATTTTATAACTCCGATAATTCACAAAAGTTTTTCTTAAAAAGGCTTTAAAACTCTAGTTTTGTCCCACTGTAGTGCGTTGCGGTGCTGCCGCCGCCTCCAACGTTGAAACGTTGACACAAGGCGGCCGCGAGTTTGTGTGCGTGGGAGAAGGACACTTTGCGGGTGCGCATTACGAAGTTACTCCTCGAACACCGCGGATTCTGCGAGATACTTCGGAATTACTCCGCGCGAAATGGAGAGGTTTTGCGCAGCCTGGAACCTAGAGGCGAGGCTGGAACTCCAGCTCTCCTATGTCGGATTCGTTCAGAATTCATTAAACTTTCATGCAGAGTGGATGCGAGTTAGGGCGAAGTACGTAAGCGATTTTGTTTATTTAAATTGAGGAATTCGGAACAAATAAAATGAAATTGGTAGCGATCTCTTAAGAGGGATGTTCGCACTGTAGAAGGCTAAACATGCTTTATTATAGACGAATGTAAAATACATCAACAACAAGTTAAGGAGGCCAAATTCACTGAAAATATTGCATGGTCATCAGTGTCTTTTCAACATCTAAATATAATTAACCAAATCACTGACATTATCCTATCCACTACGCGGCCTCGGGTTCGGTTCCCGGTCGAGTCAAGACTACAGTGTGCGTTTTCCTTGCAATGTCCCAGTGTATATTTTATTTGTGACGGTGAGAAAATATTCACTTCTCAGGTTGAGAAGACCGGAATACCGCGTGGGATGTCTACGTGCTAACCACACCCATGGCCGCGAAGCAGGGACGTTGCCGGTAGGCCTGAGAACGTTCACGGGATGTTGCGAAAAGAACATACATACTGCCATTATCCACAAGTGCCATTGTGCACTAGCCATTGTTAGTTAGCACGGACGAAGGGAAGTTAAAGGTCTTCTGATAAATTTATTTTTGTAATGAGAAATTTTTTAATATAATAAATAAAATGGTTGTCCATTGCGTACGTTTCTGAATTTAAATAGACGATGCATAGTATCTTTGAATGTACGTGAATACTAGAACACAAATACTGTTTTTTAAATATATTTCTTCTCTTTTCTCAATAATGATATTTTTTCAGTGGTCGCTTTTTTTGTCCACCGAAGATGTTGGCATGAGTGACTGGGAGACTAAAAATCCTCAAGAAGTATTAAATCTTGATATTATTTTATATTTGATATCATGTTTACAGACAATTGTATAAAAATGTATAATAGTTAACACCACTTCTCTATATATTCACTACGAAATGTTTCGACCCTACATATGGAACATATGTATGGTAGAACAAGTGCTGAGCGTGCAGAATTGTTAATTTTTTAATAATACAACGTTCTTAAATCCAATAATAAAATAATTGATGATGTAAATGATGATGTAAAAATAATATGAAAAACTATTCCTTTAGATATCATCAACCTTAACAAACAAGGAAAATAAATCTTTTCTCGACAAATTGTGTCTTACATAAGCAGAAGAAAGGAGAGTTATCGTGAGAGAGGATAAATAACACGAAGAACCAAAAAGGATGTTGGGGGTTTATTCGACTTACCAGGCACTCAAAATTAATCCTCTGAAAGTATTAAAATCTTCAGAGTTTACATCAAATTACATTAATAATCGTTAGATTTACCATATAGCATCTAAATATACTCGCGCCTAAAGCTTATGAGCTTACCAAACTATATGACAGTAAATGGTAGGTGTTGTTTGATTGTGTAGGAAGTACATTTCTCCATATCAGTTTATTTCACTGTTTCTCAAAAAACAACAACAACAACAACAACAACGACGACGTATTTAATGAATCCAACTCCCTTACTCAATAGCTTAAAAGATTAACTATCTCGTGTGAACTGCTGATAAGTGATGAAAGATGATAATATCGCTTAGAGTTAAAATATTTCAATAATATAATATTCTACACAAACTCAATAGTGCAGTTAAAAAAATATTAATCTGTCGTTTCATTGGTATTTGTATTTTTTCTGAAATACCTACTGGAAACTTTTTCATGCTATGGATAAATAAATCTATGAACAAATGTAGAACAAAAACTTCACTGGAGTCCGTCGCTAACTCCCTCTCACATTGGTCTAAGACTATTAAAACAAATGTTCACCTGTCAACTTCACTCTCCAACAAAGTATTGGGTGCGGTGATGACTGCAAATGCACGCTCGCAGTCTTTTTTAAACATATTTATTTGTTGTAGATGGAATACGCCGTTTAGTAAAATTACTTTACAGATGCGTGTTTAGAATTACGCTAGTTAAACAATTTAAGCTAACTTAATCTACACATTGGAGAGGATACTCTATGGAAGAACCTAGGTATTATGTTTCATCGTTGGCTAAGATTTTGAGAAGCTTCAAAAGTGAATCTATATTTTATTTGTGTGTGGTTTGGATTTTTCGGTAGTTTGAAATGGGGTGCTGCTGGGATGTCTGTTAGGTTTTGGTAGAAATTATGTGATATATGGGCAATTTGGTTTATTATTAGTTTAATTCGGAATGGAGTAGTTTATTACTTATGAACCAGGGGGCATTTGTAATTAATCTGATAAATTTGTTTTGAATTACTTGGATTTTATTGACATTTGTGGCGGATAAGTGTGTCCACATTGGACATGGTGTGATCCAGCTGATGGAGAAGATGCTTTTTACTAAGGGAGGGGGAGGTAAACTTTCTGAGTGAGAAGATTTTTGCTGTAGTTTTGTCAGCATTAAGATGAATTTTCCAGATGTTTGCTCAGGATTCAATTGGGTTTACGTGGCTTGGAATTTGTGGTCGGAGGTTATTTAGTGAATATCCTGAGGCAACTAGTGCTGTATTATCTGCGAATTGAACTATATTTTAAATTGTTGATGACAGAAAATCTGCGATGTATATGTTGAATAATTTTGGAGACAAAGGGGAGTCTTGCGGGACGCCTGCTTTGATAGTGTGTGTGGAGTGGAGTGATGATTATTGACTATTATTGAGAATGTACGATCTGTTAGAAAACTATTGATGACATGAATAATATAAGTAGGAGTTTAGTCTTTTATTAGGTTATAGATTAGCCCCGGGTGCCAGATTCTGTCAAATGCTTGTGTGATGTTCAGAAATGTAGATATTGCGTGTTGCTTTTTCTAAAATGTAGAGTGGATGTGTTCTGTTATTCTAAGTAATTGGTTTTATTCTAAGCAGTTGAGTGGTGAGCAATGAATCTGAATTGATGTTTGGAAATTATGTTAATGTTTTTGAGATGTTGGTATAATCTGGCAAGAGTTAGTTTTTCGAATATTTTGGCAATGATGGGTAATAAACTGATAGGCCGGTAACTGTCTACTTTGGAGTGATTTTTATGTGGTTTCAGAATAGGGTGAATGATTAAATGTTTACAAGTTTGGGGGAAGTATCTAGTTCTTAAAACTGAATTATAAATATTGTTCAGGAAGGCTAAGGCTGGCGGTGGAAGATTTAAGATTATTGAACTTGATTATTTTTTAAGATTATTGGACTAGTTTTATCGTGTCCGGGGGCTTTCTTATTTGGGAGTTTCTTAATTAGTGTTTTTCTTTCGTGAGGAGAGATGTGTTTTCGTGAAGAGAGATTCTGTGGGGTATGTTAAAGATGGGGAGGAGGCTATTAGAAGAATTTCGGGGTTCTTTGTGTGTAAAGGAGAATATTTGGTGTAAAGGTATTTTAGAAATGTTTTGCTAAGACTTGAGCGTTGGCGCTATGAGAGTGCATTTTGCCTGTGTTAGTTGATAGAGGTGAAATTGAACTATTTTATTTTTAGATTCTTTTTGTTAATTACCAAAGGAGTTGTTTCTTACGTTTAGAGATTGTAATAGGGCTGTGTATTGGTTCTGCGTGTAAGTGTACAAAATCTTTTTTGTATTCTTTTTTGATTGATGGTATTCTTAATGAGTCCCAGAGTCTTCTGGTTTAATTTTTTTAATTTAATTAGTTGGATTATTTTAGAGGATAGCTTAGTTTAGTATATGGGCCTAGAATTTTGTTTTTTGTAATTTGTTTATTTCTTTAATTATTGTGTTATTGAATATTGACATTGCGTCGTCACTGTCTCTTAGAGATTTTAATGTTTTAAATAGGGTGATTGAGAAGTTGATATGTTTATGAAGTTCAATGTTTTCCAATGTATATTAAGTGTTAAGGGATATAGAAGAAGGGGGAGTTGGAGCGACTTCAATTGAGAACTGAAATTTTTTGAGTGCTATGTCGAGGATCACTGGATTTTTCTGAGAATCAAAGAGATAGTATGTAGGATCCGGGGAGGGGGAAATAATAAAGAAGGGTATTTGAGATTGTAATTTACGTAAAAGTTTACCTGCAGAGTTGATGACTCGGCATCCTCATGAGTGGTGCTTAGCATTGAGGCCTCCTATGATGATTGTTGGGGTGGGTAATGTAATAATGTAGATATATTCATATTGCTTATTTGCTTATTGGGAGGTTTATATGCTGTTATTATGTTGAGATCAGTGTTGTTAATTAATTCTTATTGTTTAGAGGCCAAGGGTGGGTGGTGGGATGAACTGACAGTTTGAGATGTTTTGTTTCATTAAGATTATGCTTCCTCCTCCTTGATAATTTTCTTTGTCAGATCTAAAAGTTTTTAAATCTGGGATTGAAAAGTTCATTGAACTATTGAGGTGAGTTTCTGTTAAGGAAGCTATATCAAAAGCCTTTTGTTGGATGAAATGTATTAGTTCGTATTTTTTGTTTGAGATATTGTTTAAGTTCCAATTGAGAATGTTACGTTTTTAAGGGGAAGGTTTGCCATAATTGTTACTTAAGTACGAGGTTATTGAGCACTGAATGCTTAGTATTATTGTTGGAATTATTGAGGATATGATACTGGATATGTAGTTAGTGATTGAGTGAATTATATTTTGTAGAGTTGGAATGAATGTGTTGTTAGAATGAATGTTGGTCGTGGAGTGATTGTTGTTGGATGGATTAAATGTTTGATTTGTGGTAGTGTTAAGATGGGTTGGCTGGGTTCGGTTGTTGTGGTTTATTTGAGTGAAATTTGGGATTTCTGTTGCTTGCGGGAGTGAAGAAAAGCTTGTGAGATTAAAGGAAGGTGATGTCAGTGGTAGAGGATTTTGAATGATAGACTGAGACAGAATATTTTGCTTTTTGTCCATTTGTTTTTGATAGTACGAGCATTTATTAGATCGGAGGTCTCACCTATGTGCTCCATTGCAGAGTTTACATTTTAGATTATTGCTTTGCGCGTTGATATGGGGCCTTCGCGCGTTCAACCGACTGAGATGAAGGAGGCGGCGCGGAGTGAAATTCCGCAAGGCTCCGTAGACGCTGCCCCAGCCATGAGCGCGGCCGGCGCGGCAGCCGAGGGCGCAGGGGAGGAGGATGTGGCTGCGGTTGCCTGGCGCCATCCGGCGGGCGCCGGCAATTTTCGTCGCCCCCCCTCCTCTCCCCACCCCTTCCCAGCCCCACTGCCCTGCCCTGCCCCCCCCGCCCCGTCACGCCACGCCATTCCCCACCCCACCACACGCCACGCCACCCCACCCCACCCCATCCCATCCCATCCCATCCCATCCCACTCACCCCATCCCACTCACCCCATCCCACTCAACCCACCCCACCCCATCCCGCTCGACCACTACATGTCACTATCCTGCTGCTGGCCGGCCGGGCCTCAGCGAAGCGTATGCTGCCCTCCAGCGCAGGGTGCGTTGACTTACGGGCTATTTTAGTTCCCTTTATCCCACATAACCGGACCTCGATTAGAGTTACTGAGTGGAAATGGAATAAAATTGTGGACGTGTCACGTAATCAAGAATTGTTAATGGAGGCCAGTGGGCCTCCTTGTATGTATGTTTTCTGTCGACGATTTCTTTAATTAAACTGTGGTGTATATCTGTGGAACTATTGTTGTTTCACTGAACTCCCCCTTCCTGTAGATAAAACACATTGCATACATATACACTTGTAAACAAGTGTATATGTGTTTAATGTATCAAAAATATGCAAGAAGGAAAAAAATCCATAAGTAAGTAAAATAAAATTTTAAATAATATAATCAATAAAATAAAATCAATAAAAAATTAAGTAAGTAAAATAAAATTTTGATGATGATGATGATTACACAAATTTTTTTCAAAATCTACTCTACAATAGGTAGTGCGACGCCTTCTGGGTACAGGGGATGAAGTGTCCCAATCCTTCATCCCTGACACTTCCCTGACGCTCTACTATCTTGCGCAGTCAGCGGTTTTTTCACACAAGCCGGAATCTAATTAAGTTGTTTCTACTGTTGCCCTTTCCACATTCCGCATGTGACTAAAGCGCACCTCTGAGGACTCGGACAGACAGAACTAGCCGTCAACTCTGAAGAACTTCGTTCAACGGGTTTCGCAATCAACGGGTAATAACTAGTTTTTTTATTCATTTAAGATCGTTTTTCAACTACCTAGGTCATATAGTGACCACTGTAAGTAGCTTCGGAGGTAAAGGTAACAGTGTGCGGGCACACACAAACACCCATGCCTTGGGCGGGATTTGAACCCGCGGCCCTTCAGGTGAGAGGGAGCTACGTCTCTTCAGACTTAGCGACCTCGGCTAGGCAGGTCGGCAATCACTAGTTTATTGTCGTTATTTTTTTCTCTTTATGCTTGTACAAGAACAGAATGTCCCACAATAAATTTTTGGGACTTATTACACATATATAGGGAGTCGAAGATGATTACTTTTCTGGGGGTCTTAAAACGAAGTTTCACATATGGCACTTGCCCATGATTGGTGTGTGGCAGGACATCCCGACGAAGTCAGAAAGATTTCGTAAGTGGATTACAGGCTGCCTTATAATCAGGGGCAAATGTGACACCAGTAACTTCATTAAATGAAATTTCTCATGCAAAGTATTTTGTGCGAGCCATGGGTAATGTGAATGACGCAAACACCACGATTGCACGTAAATCCAGTCTACTTACAACGCAATCTGTCGTGTATTACGTATCTCGTAATCTAAACGAACATGTACATCTAAATCTACATTCATTTCTGGTGGTTTCAGTGATGACTGAAGTTAAAAGGTAGAAAACATTATGATGGGCACTCTCCGTGAAAACTGTAAACCCAGTTCTCCAGCATAACTCACAAAAACATTGTCCGTTAGAAACCGTTTTAAAACTGAGAAAGTATCAGATGATTGCAAGTTATACTAGTACTGTTATAAAAACAACCTTACATTTGAACATTGGTCAGAAGTTAATTGCTGTGAAGAGCAATTAATTGATCTCTCGATCTCTTTGCGGTTGGCAGGTGGTTGAAACCAACGTGTGCAGTCGCTGCGCCGGGATTAGTACAGGGACCGCACGGGAACAAATATGGCGGAAATCTCTTCATGTTTGCATGCCCCGTGGTTTTAAGCTAATATTCATGCTCTGTGACCCAAAGTCCACGCGTTAGTCTGCCTCAGTGGCTTGCGTGCTCAATAGGAATTCTCGTACCTGCACGGAAAACATTGATAACTGCGATATCGCAGAGGGCACCGGTGCAGATGATTACAGGTTTTAGCAACAAAGCTACAATGTAATCACTTTAACCTCGATCTGTAATAATAAATATTGTATCCCGTAATTTTTTCTTAAATTGCACCTGTACTCTCTGTTTTTAAATGTTTTTCTATTTTATTTCTGTCATTGAGGATAGAAACTTTGTACACCTGGAATAACTCAATAAATCTCTTATGACAACTTCAATTCGAAGCGACTCTAAAGAAATGACCAGAGAAACTAATGTAATGACAGAAGTTTAAGTGTATGAAATATTATTTTTCTTAGACGACTTTCTATTTTGGGTCGGTTATGAAAGAATGTTTTAATGACATAACAAAGAAATCGAAAGATCCTTTTTGTGAAGAGTAAAAAATAACGGGGCCGTTGGTCTGCAGGGTACTACCCTGAAGACGCCTTCGATATGACAGGCGAAACGTCGGCCTCTCAGCCAACGACGCGGCGTCACTCGGACAGCCAAGAAGTCTAATTTTAACAAGAAGTTACATCCAGTTGAATGTTATGTATTTTGCTACTATTTTAGATCACAGTAATCAATTCAGAAACTATAAAGAGAAGTCACTTTCTAAGTTTGATGTTAGCAGAAATTACAGTGTACCAGTCGAAAACAAAGCTTGTGCTGTCCTCGAAGAACGGAGGGACTCTGAGTCAGCTTTTGAACGGAGGAAAAGGAAATCTTTCCACGGGGCACTCAGCGTCAACCTCAAGTTTTATAGCGCGTGTGAGTCATGTTATTTTAGGGGGCTGACTTCCCTAGGCATATCTGTTATTCCGCTTTCCCGCATTTTCTCGCACTTTCTTGCACTTACTTCGTCAGAAAAGAAAGTTAAATTACCGTGCGCTGGAAAACGGCAAATTTTCGGCGGAAAATCTCTTATTGCCGAGATCTGATATCGAAAAGTGGAGTAATCCTGTTCCTCTAGGTAGTAAATTACATCCTCTTACTCGTGGTGTACTCAGAATCCATGTTTTGTGGGTCCTTGATTCCTAAAAATAGATTGATGGCTGATCGTCTGTCTGTCCATCTGTGGTCAACTCTAGCGCCTAATCCGTTCTGCCGATTTTCTCCAAAATTGATATTCCCCGATCAATGTAAAAGGATTCGAGGCTTTGTGAATTTCAAACGGTAACTTTGATTTTTGAAAGTACTTCACATAAAACATCATAAACATTTTCAAAGTTTTCTTAAAAATAACACCAAATGGTTTGATTAACTTTGTTCTTGGAAAAGACGGTAAAGACAATGGTGTAGGTTTCGTCAAAATCTCATATTTTTCGAAAATTGCAATAGTGCAATATTTTGGGCGTCTTCCTGCAACTTTAATATTGTAAGATATACATTTTTTCTTAATAAAATCTTAAAATATATTCCTTAAAGACAGACATTGAACTATTTTTCCAAAATATGAGTAGTTTTGGGTAACTTTACTCTAAAAATAGAAAATTTTTAATTCTTTAAAACATTTTTTTCCTAAAACAACGTACATTTTTCTTTAAGTTTTCTCCCCGTGTGTATCAAGGTACCTAAAAATATCGTGCTAGTCCCGTTTTGGTTAAACTCTCAGTTTCTTCGAAAAATGCAAAAAAAAAAAAAAAAAAAAATTTAAACCTACAAAATTGAAGGTAGAGGTTCTTGTGTTAAGTCTGTTCCAAAAATCAACTTTTTAAAAGAGGTAATGTACAGTTTTTGAAAAAGTGTAGTTTTCGCGCAATTTGAGCTTGGAATTAATGCAATTTACCGAAAAACATTTTCTCGATAACCGCTTCAAATTTTTTCTTCAAATTTTTACACGACGTCTGACGGGACGCTTAAAAGGAAGACGCGGGTCTCATTTTCGTTGAACTCTCTAAATTTTAGAAAATTGCAAATTGAGAAATAATGCGAGAAAGTATGTGCTGATGGAGCATCGCTCATTTCCTCCTGAATGAGGTGTACTCAAATCCTCTGGTCAGTTTTTGTTATTGAACTAGGTATTAATAAGGATAGAATAATGTTAATTTTCCATTGACAAATTCACACACTTAAGATAAAAATAGTCACTTTTTTCACGTTATTTAGGTGTGAAATGAAATATTGGGAGTACCCATGGTGCCCTGGTACAGATATACCCTGAATATAACAGCTTCCGAGTTTTACATTCTCGCCTTAATTCGTAAGAAGAGATAGTATTGTTAGAGCCGTAAATCTGAGACTTTTCGACAGAAAAACGTTTAATGTCTGATAGTGGTATAGAAAAAGAGAATAAATCATGTTCGTATACGCAGTAAATTACGTCCTCTAACACCTTGTGTAGGAAGCCGTCGGTGACTCGTTGGTTAGCATGCTCGCTTTCCACGGCGCAACCCACGGTTCGCATCCCGGCCGGGGCGAAATTATAACTGTGCGCTTTTCTTACAAATGTCCCTGTATCTATTGCTGTGTGACGATGAGAAAACCCACCCTAAGGTTATGAATACTAGAATATACAGGGAAGGGATGTCTTCGTGCTCACCACACGAATATCTTATCCCATGGCTGAAAGGCTAGGTCACCGCTGGTCAGCCAGGTCCCATAACGGGTTGTCGACCCATAGGAACACCGTCTGTAGTCAGAATACTTTTTTGTGGGTTCTGGGTACCGAATCATGGAATGAACGCAAAATGTCCGTCTGTGGTCGTCGCTAGCATTTAAACTATGCGATATAATTTTCAAAATTTTCTCAAAAATGGCACCAAACTTTTGTGAATAAACATTGTCCTCAGATAGCGTAAGATGCGGGTCTCATTTTCGTTCAAATTCTTGATTTTTCGAAAATTGCAAAACTTCAAAATTGTTTGGGCGTCTTCCTATATTGAAGATACATTTTTTCATTGATGGAATCTATTGTTCAAAGATGGATCTTAAAATAAGCTCGTGTACAAGTTTTCGAAAATATGATAGTTCTCGTAATTTTGTGTGAAATATAGGCCATTTTTAAATAATTATTTGTCAAAAATTGTTCCAATTTTATTCCTAAACGTTTGCCTTGTATGTAGCGAAGAACAATGAAGAAAGTTTTCGGCGAAATCTCAGTGTTTTAAAAAATTACAACAAAATTGGATAAAGCTGTAGTATTTGAACACAGGGGTTAAAACTCTGCAGTGCCCGCTGTTTATAAAGAAATATTCAGAAATTTATTTTTTGTTTGTTCGGTTTTCCGTTTCTCAGAGGGTCCGTTATAATCGTATCCGTATCTCGTTGAATTTTTCAAAAAGCATAGAGGAAATTGAGAATGACTTAGCTTCCTATCAATTTGTTAGCCTTTGTAAAATAAATATGGTATTATTTTCTCAGGTCGCACTGATTCAGAAATGTAGCAGACTGTTTTTTTCTTTCACAACTAAAAATTGGGATTAAAACCTTGTTATAACTTTACAAATACAGTGGTCGGCAAAACATGTTAACAGGTAACGTAGGTCTAATTTTTCATTTCATTTTTCTATTTGAATAATGTATCTGCCACAGTCGTTAATTGGTGGATACAACCTTATGCATTTTATTAAATGAACGAAAATCCCTTGGCAATTAACAATAAAGATAGTAAATCGTGCCGCTCGACAACAGAAAATTCAAATGATCCTCTTTTGAAAATGGATCTAAGTATCACTAAACACAATATTTTATTTAAATATGGAACTTATCAAGTTTCACTGAGCACTTAGCAATATCTCAGAAGTATCAATCCAAAAAAAATTCTCGACTCATAAAATTAACTTGTTTGATACTAAACATGTTTGGATTTATGATATCCAATTGTGGGATTGCGTCAATAATAATAATAATAATAATAATAATAATAATAATAATATGAAATAAACCTTTTTAAAATAAAGTAGACAACGTCTAAGTATGTAGTTTTGTACACAACTACAATATGAGAGATGATGTGCCCCTTAACTTTAATTTCAGCTTCGTAAAAAAAATTGGGAAGGTTGCTGCAGAATGAGTATTATAAAGTGAACATTTTGAGACGATTTCTTTCGAAGAACGAATAATGCACGCCATTTCAAAATAACAAACCGGATAAGATAATTTAATGATTATCCAATGTGTCCATTTTAAAAGATGAAGAGTAATTCAGGAAAATATGTGAGCAAAATGTGAACGTTCTTCCAAACCACGCAAACTCCTCTGAGCTTCAACATTAAACGCTCGACTGAACACCAATACGGTGTTATAACGTTGGCTTACGAGTGTAATCTCGTGGCATTGTCAAGCCCTATGCCTTCATAATGTTGATCCTTTATGAAAATTAGGCAGTAAACTTTCCCTATAGTAATAGCCTGCACAAAGTGTTTATGACTGAAAACTGTTTTAGGGTATTTAAAAACTCATAAAGTTTTAGTTATTAAGTTCTGCTTAACGTGCATGATACACCAAATAATTGACTTTCATATGGCGTTATCGACTTTTAATATACATCGGTACAGTAGCTAGAACATAATTTTAACAAAGATATAAGATTCGCCGACTTGACTCTCAAGAAAGCAACAAGTAATTTCAATTAAAATAGTTTTAATTTATGATACACACTACACGAATTATTTTTATTATTATCATCAGGAATTCTTAAATGTTTTTACAAATTGAAGACATTTTGACATACATCAAAATACATCAGAGTCAGAGATATATTTCTAAACAAATTAGGCACATTTTCGGCACAATGAAAATGCTTCCATCCTATGTAACTTCTCTTTCAACAAAACTTTAGGGTAGAAGTTGACACTAATTAATCAAACATGTGACTATGCAATTGTACATTCGGGCTGTTATCTGATGAAATGTAAAAAAAACTTGTGTTTTTTCCTTGTATTCATATTTTTTCTCATTAATGGTCTACGAAATGTAAAGTAAATTATTGTTAGAGCTCTGCATTCTGCTAGAAACGGCCGATCGCAGCTCGTTGTTCTACTTGTCGAGCGCTCGGAGGGAAGGATTTTGGAGGACAATTAATGCCTTCAACAATTCGAATTAAATGTCATACGTTCCAAATGTACCCCTGAGCGGGACGCCTCATTCGAGAGGTAGTGGTTCCGAGCCAGGTGCTTGGTAGCTGCGTGGATGGCTGCCGAGGACGTCTCGCGTTCGCTGTCTGATTCGGGCGAGAAGTGGCCGTTCGCCCCGCTGATGGCGCCTTTATTGCTCGCGGCGGCAGCCCCTCGCGCCGCGCACTGGGCCTCTCCGCCGAGAGGCGCGCGGAGGAGGAAAATACACGCGTTTACTAAAGATTCGCATTTTAGAAGTACCGGCAAGGCATTATGAAACACAAAAATTAAGAAATAATTATGTTATTCTAGTTCACTTAGAAACTAAAAAACTTCGCAAGGAGGTATGATAGTGCGCTGATACGTCATTAGCGCACTCATACGTTATATCATTTTCGTTGTAGAATGGTTTATTAATAGAATGTGTAATACAAATTTCCTTAAGAGGCAAGTAAACTTTAAAAAAATATCTTACAATTACACACATAAGTAGCTAGGCAAAATAGTTTCGATCCCAGACTAGATAATACATTCAATAACTTCATATTCTAAATATTTCAGTGAAAAGATGTCTGACTACTTAAATATTAATATTTCACCTACTTAGCATTCTCTATATTGATATTTTTCTGGTGTAGGATAATGAGGGGTAATGGACCCATGTATATCCGAAAGACGAAAATAAAGCGATAATAATCTATAAAAAATATCGAAATATAATGTGAGCTGTTTGTAACATTTCGGTCCACTGCGCGCCGGATATTTTTACAGCCTCTTCTGAATGTCCTCTTACCCACCTTCTGATTCCAAGCTCCACGACCAAAAGACTTGAGAACTGTCCCCTCCTGTAAATGAGTTCGCAAGAGTTTGTACGGCACGTCGTTGACTTTTGAGTGAGAGGGTATTTTGGAAGGATGGTTGGATATGTTTTAATTGCAAAATTAGAGAACGTATTTTGAAAAAATAATATTTTTATGGGTTTATAAGGAAGTATTTTTATTAAATTTTCCATAATAGTCAATTATTAAACTCGTCCATTAATCAATAATTAACGGAGTCAGTGAGAGACTGAGTATTTCGAGTTCAGCTTATTCCAAAGCTACGATTAACACCACTTCTATTCAGTCATAAGCTTCCTTTTTCTCTTGAAATGACAGTTTTGGCACGTAAATGGTATCCTCAGAATTCATTGATTTTGATACGTACGCTAATTACTAAAATCGTTAGTTCAAAAGAAAAATGTCAAAATTTGTCATTTTTAGAAGAATGGTTCCATATTAGCCCATTAACGCCTAACGTCATTTGATGACGCACACTTCGGGTCAACTCAAGTTTGCTTCTTTCGTACTAACTCGCGAATTGTATTTCTTCAATAGATGACTATATTTCCTAAACGAAAAATATATACAAATTTTAGCGTATGCAGAAAAGGTCTAAAGGTTTTGCCTCTTTTTTAGAGGAATTTTGTCTCTAATCTGCGATTGGCGCGTTAGTGCGCTTTAGTAGTGTAATTTTGCAACATAACAATTTGAAGATCAAAGTTAAAAATACATACTACCAGATAGCTCAAACAATGGCTCAGCCAACAGGGACGCGACGACAAAGAGAGAACTCCATGCGCGCAAAATTAATTCGGCACTGAGGTGGTGCTGATGCTGCGGTTCGTAGGTCCCTACGTCGCGCACCTAGTCTCATCCGCGCCCACACAGATTACCGAAATCAAGAAGATTTAAGTGCAAGGATGGTGTGTGGTGTGCTGGGAATGAAATCATGCTACAATATTATCATGTTACAACAAAGTACCGCACATGCTACAATTACTAATGAATATATGTTATTTTCTAAAGACAATTTTTCTTACTAACTCCAAAATATGGCGATGAGAGAACCCCAAAATAGGGTTTTAACGTGTCATTTTTCTTGTGCACCGACGAAACGAGCTTTATCTAAAAATTGCAGAAGTGTTCTTTATGAGTTTCTCCCGCTGGTCTCTTCACAATAAGTATTTTGTTTGAACTAGCCGTAAGAAAAGAGTACAAGTAGATTACAACACTGAAAAGATATTTCTTTCTGTCCCAGCACTACCAAACAAATAATAGAAGACGCGCTTTGAAATGTTTACTAGACAAAGTAGCTTCATATTGGAACCCAACATCCAACGTTTCTGACGACACGTGCTACAGAGTGAAGATACCCCTCCTTACTCATCCCGCTCAGATTTAAGGACCCTGATGGACAGTTTCTGAGTTAAGGACGGAGGTAAAGTGTTCTTCAGCATAATGTGTTGCAGGTTGCACGCGCGCCTCCTTTTCCTACACCGTAATCACCGGACATTTTCTTCGTGTTAAATATGTTTAATGCCCGATTGAATATACGTTCTCAAGACTTAGGGAGTTTTGTGCCGATGGTTTTTAAATGTTACAAAACCGACCTTTTTTCTTAGCGTTTTATTATTTATGTATGTATGTATGAATGTATTTAGCACGACAGCCCATGAACGGGTTCAGGTCTACCGGCGACGTCCCTGCGTCACGGCCATGGGTTAATGAGGTACGTATGTTTAGCACGTAGACATCCCCACGCCATATTCCGGTTTTCTCAACCTGAGAAGTGAATTTTCTCATCGTCACACAGCAACATATGCTGGGACATTGCAAAGAAAACGCATACTGTATTCTTGGCTCAACCGAGAAATCGAACCCGGGGCAGCGTAGTGGAGAGTGAGCACGCTGACCAAGAGCTAGCCGGGAGCAGCGTCATACTAGGATGATGATAATAATATAATATAGCAATAATATAATACAATACTATAATAATAATAATAATAATAATAATAATAATAATAATAATAATAATAATAATAATAATAACGCCCCTCGTCTATGGCTCATGCTAGCTTTCTGCGAGGCGGCCCCGAGTTCAATTTCCGATCGGAGCAAAACTGAAACTGTAGCTTTCTAATAAAAAATTGTCCGTTTCTCTAGCTGAGTAACGAAAGAAGAAAGTTCAGGCTGGCCAAGAAGAGTAGGTGTAGAGAAGGGAGTGTGTCATGCCCGCCACTTGTCTTTCTTACTCCCAAGTGTGGATAATAAAAACAGACCCCAGGCAAGGGAATACCGTTACCCGGCAAACGTTGGATTCAAACTACCGTAGAATGCCAAATACATAATAATAACAACACAATGGAAATAATTTATTGTTCGTCTGCTTCTATCAAATCGTCGTCGTGGTCGTGGTCGTCGTCGTCGTCCTCGTCCCGCTGTTCGCCCTCGTCTCCCGCGCACAGCCAGTCGTCGGGGCCGGCGCGCGCGTGTCCAAGGCGCGTGGGCGTGTCCGCGTGGCCCGCCTGGCTCTCTGCCAGTCGCTCCTTCTCCTCGGCCTCCTGCAGGAACGCCATCACCTTGTCCACGAACTCGACCAGGCTGATCTCGCCGATGACGCGCGCCCGCCGCGTGCGCTGCGCGTAGTTGGGGAAGAGCTCCATGGGGCGGCGCCGCGCCCTGCAGTACGCGTGCATCCACTCGGGCGGGAAGAACACCTTCATGTAGTTGCGCGTGCCCATGATCTTCTCGCGGATGTACGTGTACTTGCTGGGCACCGTCCTCGCGTCCATCAGCAGCTTCTCCATGGACTCTGGCTTGTTGGTGAGGTAGTCGAATGGTTTGCAGGTCTGCGAAGGGAAGTAGGTGGGAAGTATTTGATTTTGAGGAAGCACGGTGAGGAGTTAATGAGGTTGTTTTGTTTCATTCATATATGAAAGATTATCCTGTTAATACTGAAGATGGTAAGATATCTCTGAAGTAAGATGGTAAAACATCTCTGAAGGGGAAAACAAAATTCAAATTCAGAACAAATTATTCTAAAGAACATTATTAACTATGAAATGTCTGTGATTTTTTTAAAAGTTGATTGATAGCACTCGTTGCATTCCCCCGAAAGAGGCAAGAACAAAAACGTCACAAGAGGTTAATAGCAAATGAACCGTGTGTACATTGAACTGAAAGAAACCATTTTTGTACTTTCCTTTTTTCTGATGTTCACCTGTGTTTAGTTTTCTCTACTGCTCGTTTATCGTTCGTTTATTCATAATGAATCACATAAAAACCTTGTGTTTGTGTTGCAACAATGGTTAAAATACACGAAGTAATCAAAAGGGGTGAGAACAGGTTTTAACGAGAGACTTCATGATGGTAATGGTCATTTCCGAACGGTTTTCGTAACAATCCGATAAGATGACGTCGATGACAGTCTTCAGATGTCTGAAGTATATTCTAGTATTGTGAAATCTGATCGTAATCATTTTGAAAGGTATGATTTTTAAATGGTAAGCATTACTGACAAAATTTTTAATCGATATATCTGCCGAATATTGTGTCAAAAATAATTCGATATATTATAACAATTTTTAGATCTACGACAAGAGGAGACTTACACCTAACGACCACTTGCAATTCCTAGGAATTTTAAAGGGAAAATCTAGGCTGAGTAGATCACCATTTGAAATAAGTATAATAATTTTCTTGCATTATTCATTAGCATCAAGAATTGCAATGATGAATATTGGGTTTCTTTGCAGATATGACAATGATAATACAGAGTAGGGTGGGCATTGGCAAATTTATCTCCAAGCGGGACAATTTTCAGAGTGAATTAAGGCAAACTTCGTTTCAGAGGGACAGTCTAAATAAATCGTGAGAACAGCATTGGAAAATCGTGAGGCAAATGTGCCGTCATTGATGATGGACAACGTATTTCCATGTGACGGAATTATTGATTTTTACATTTTTCCATCAATCATTCAGAATATGCTTATTCTTCAGTTTAATAAGAAACTTTGCAAAGAAAACTAGAAATTGTGGTGTTAAAATAGAAAACAAAAACCCTCCTACACGACCTTTAGAATTTATTGATGATAGAATATCTCGTATGGGGTAAGTGACATGGGAGGTTTTCGTAAGGTACTTTCAGAAAATAACATAATAAATAAATATTTAATACTATTATATAGGAAGTGTAAATGTCTAAACTAATTAAAAGGTGTTTTCCCTTTCTCCTGGAATTTTTTGTTTTCTTCACATTGGAGATTATCATCAACGAAAATATGTACTTGGAATGGAATTTTCCACCACATGTTCAGAAAGTGATCATCTTAGACTGACATGCCCTTCTGTCACTCCCTGTATGAACATCGGTAATGAGGTATCTATATAAAATAATTTTGTCACTTGTAGGGATTATTTTCCAGTAGGGATCATTAAAATCTCCTCGAGATCCAAGCCCGGCTCCCCCATCAACACGCACTTTGACAAAAGCAACGAGTTTGCGATAAAGACCATTGATAAAGTTGAAAACGACGTCAACGACAACGCCGTTGGAGACAGTTGGTAGGCGATGACAATGCCAATGCTGTCTTGACAGCGCCAAAGGCATATTTGTGATGTTGTTGACGACGATGAAGTTGAAATGCATGTGGACGTGATGGACAGAAGTGAGGGAGGCGGGGAGGCGCACCTGCAGGCCCAGGGTCTTGGTGGGCGGGCGCGAGCCGTCGAGAGCGAGGCGCAGGTGCGCGCGCGGCCGCAGCGCCGGCAGCGTCGAGGTGACCGCCTGCAGCAGCGACAGCGTGGCCGCCGGCGAGTCGCTCGCCCCGCACGCGCTCTCCGCCGCCTCCTCTCGCTCCAGCGGGATGCTCTTGCGCGGCCGCCGCGCCTCGCGCCGCGCCTCCGGCTCGCCCCCCGCTCCCGCCCCCGCCCCCACCCCCGCCGCCGCCGCCTGCGCCGCCGCCGCCGCCGCCGCCGCCCGCTCCGCCACCGTCGCCCGCCACGGCCCGCCCTTCGACCGCCACAGGCTGCCACACCCACACGCGTGCGCCAAGACAGCTTCAGCTCTTTGGCAGGTTATGTGACACGGCTTCTCTTTCAAATAAATGAGTCTCTTTGAAATAAATTCCCAAAGAGACTAACGTACACTAGTGTACATTAATACCGCATAATGCTCGAATTGCGTTTATATATTATTATTATTATCTCCTAAATTCACGATCATTAGGGGTCGGTTATAATCATTAACGAAGTAAAGCCGATAAAAATCTATTATAAATAGGGTTGCCGTTTGTAAACCGAGGCCGAGGTTTATGGCCAAATTAGTCTGTTTTATGTGTTATCGAATTTGCTTGACACTTTAGGTAATATCGTTTTTTTCTAAAAATATTTTCTGAACAAGAAATACCAGGAATTCTAGGAATATATGAAATATTACGCCATCTTATGCGAGCATACAATTTTACATGTGGACATTTTATAAGGGGACATTTTGCATTGAATATTTTTACCTCCAACCACATATATTGTTCTTAGCGGCCGGCGGACATTCTGATTGACTTTTCGAACCTGTTGTTGCATTAAGTTGATATCAAGTACAGTTATATGAAAAATTTATTCAAGTTTGCCACCACCTTTCTAGGAGACTTATCTAACGACTGGAGTTGCACAAATTATGATCTGATCCCAATTACGTAATGTCTTGCACTTTTCTTTACTTTGGATGATCTGGGCATTTCAACAAGTTTTTCGATCAATTTGTAAGGTACTAATCCCACAATGAGCAGAGTTTTTACACCTGCCACCAGGAAGATCTTGATCATTTAAAAAGTTTCTTTGCCTTGCTGGATATGACGTTCGGTTATCATGGCACAACAAAGTATCTTAGAAAATTTTATTTTTATTGTTACGATTTATTATTATTATTATTATTATTATTATTATTATTATTATTATTATTTATCTTTATTATATTATTATTTACAGCTTAATGTACCTCTCGATGGTAAGCCTTTCTGTTTATACATGTTTGTAGAAGAATATACTTCATGCAGTAACTTTTATGCGATCGAGCTACTTACAAAGGAGTATTGTTTAGTAATAGTCCCTGTGCGGGTGCAGCAGAAAGAGAGAGAGAGAGAGAGAGAGAGAGAGAGAGAGAGAGAGAGAGAGAGAGAGAGAGAGACTGAGAGAGATATAGTGACAATGACACAGAGAGAGAAAATGAAAGAGAGAGGAATGGAAGGAGGGAGAGACTGAAAGAGAAAGAGAGGGGAAGAGAGAAAGACTGAAAGAGAGAGGGGAAGAGAGAAAAACTGAAAGAGAGATAGAGATAGATAGAGACAGATAGAGAAATAGCGAGTGACAGACAGAGAGAGAGACAGATGGAAATTGAGAGAGAGAGAGAGAGGGGGAGAGAGAGCGATATACAGAGAGAGATAGAGACAGAGATAGAGAGAGATAGAGACAGAGATAGAGAGAGATAGAGACAGAGTGGTAGAGAGAGATAGAGATACCTAGAGATAGAGACAGAGATAGCTAGAGATAGGAAGAGATAGAGATAGAGACAGAGAGAGAGACAGAGAGAGAGAGGGAGAGAGAGAGAGAGCCCCGCCCGCCGGGCGCGCACGCACCGCTCCTCGCTGTCCTCCCGGTGGAGGGCGGCGGTCTCCGCGGCCACGAGGCGCGCCAGGTCCCTCCACGAGGAGCGCGCGCGCAGGCGGCGGGGGCGCGGGCGCGGCAGCGGCAGGGCGTGCGCGGGCGCGAGCGCGTGCGGCGCGGCGGCGCGGGTGGCGGGGCGCGGAGTGGCGCTCTGCACCGGCGACTGCCGTTTCTTCAGCTTCGCCTTCTGCTCCTCCTTCGTCTTGGCTTTGGCTTTGGAGGCGCGACGGCGGCGGCGCAGAGGCGCGCACACCGACGCCAGGAAGTTGGGCAGCACCAGGCTGCAGTCGCCACGCGTCAACGATAACATTGTGCTTCAGGGCGCATCATCTACTTCGCTCATGACTATCGAGAATGAAGTGCGTGTAATTGCCAGGTGAGGATGGCAGTGTTCTTCCTCTACTGGAATGTGATATCCGGTGCCGACCCATACGTCGGTTTGAGGGGTTTCTCTCATACAGATATCTTGCCCAAAGCGGCACTGCCCCAGCCTGTATAAACTCTATGCTCCTGCCTGGTCTCCAGACGTGTGTGGTAATAAAGTGTGTGCGTTAGGGGAGAGGAAAAAACAAGAATAAGGAAGGAATATCGCGTATGGATTGTTATCCATTTTTAGAGTACTGCATCAGCATTCACATAGTATTGATCGGAGAAACCACGAGAAAAAACAGATCAGAGCACCCGCCCGTTAGAAATATCTTCCAGACTGCGACTGAATTCGATCTAGCACGAAGGGCGATGGTTGGTTGAGAGATAGCGGTAAAGAAAAACCCTTGTCACAATTGTATGCCAGCTTAGCGCGGTGCCTAAGCGGACATGGTCGTGTGAGAAATGTTATGTGAAGCGAGAATCGCGCCCGCGCGAGCGGACCGCACGTTCTATAGTGGCAAAGGGTAATTCAGACACAAAGCACTGCGCAGTGACACCGGAGTCGAAGAGCGTGCCTTCACTACTGCCACAATATAACTGGAGCACAAGAGCGCTTAAACAGTAGCTCCCTGGTTTGAAATTTACAATTTCACGGTGGTTTTTTGCGATTAAAAATACTAAAGGGTTGTGGCACAATTCTGACTTCAGATTCAGATACACCGCGTCGACATACATAGAGAAACATGTGTCAAGTCCCTGGGGTCTGACAACTTTTGTTTGTTTGTTTGTTTTTGTGAGCCTGGTTAATTGTTGACCGCGCATTATTGGGACATCTGATCGTCCACGACTTTTATACCGGTACTTATCTCCCGGTTAATTGGCTTGATATGATATATTCTTGGCTTTCTGATTATCGTATTGTGTTTGACAAATTAACTGTATTAAAACCATTTCTGCATCCTGATTATTGTAAAAAATAAAAATATATATTTGTGCTATTGTTTTTTAACAAAAAAAGTTTAAATTTAAAGCAGTTGACTGGCTCCGCCATTCCAGTATATAATGTTAAATGAAAAAAGATAGATATAAATTATTTTTAAAATGTATATATGTAATTACAAATGTGGGTTTAATTAGCATTCAAAAATAATAGTTAAGTATAGGCAATACAGTAATTCGCAGCATTTCAGCGCTGTATGATCCTTGAAGCCCTCCAAAATACATCTACAATTTTTCGTTTCTTACAATATAATATCTTGAAGAACCCAGTTAAAAATATTGCCATTCGTTTTGCTATGTCGAGAGAAATTCAATATGCTATTGATCTCTTTAGATTCTTTAACCCTCCTTTCCGTTAAGCATTTAGATGGTGAAATACTCCTCTCCCACCCAATACATATTTTCGAAAATTATCTTTGAATATAAATGAAAGATATGGAAAGAGTGCTCTGCTTCAGTAGTAGAGCAAGACGCGTTGAATGACATGTCAGTTGCACCTCAAGTTCAGTCACTACGTAAACAGACTAGAAAAAAAAAGTTTTTCGGGGGGTGCTGAATTCGATTTTAAGGTTTGCCACCTCGCTAAATGTCGTCTTCACAAAGAAAATTGCAAAAACACCAACAACGAAATATCCCACACTTTTTTCAGTTTTTCGCTTTTATCTCGACAATTATGCACTGTTTTTAAATACACTTGGTATATGAAATTCAAGCAGACAAACATCTCTAAAAAATTTATGTTTTATCTTTAATTTTTGACTATCAGGCGCTAGATCGCGCTAAAAACAACTATTTTTTGGCCCTCTAGCTAAAACGAAAGAGAATCCCTCTCCCACCCTATTATATCGCCGTAGCGCTTGAGTTTCACTATACCATACTTGAAAACAAGTATGACCAATTAATTATTTGCATTGTTAAATGATTAAAATTTCGTTGCCGCCGGAAACTGTAAGAAAGCGATGACTTGCGCGGGATATTTCAGTATCCCAGAATATGATGGGAACAAGAGAAAGGAGAAGAGACAATACATTCTGTACAATGCAATAGGATCATATATATTATTACGAATAATATGTTCTGTCGTGTGAAGAATTGTGACATTATTTTTGAAAGAGGAAATTTTAGGTAGATAAAACCCCTTACCTCCCCACAACACACTCAAAAATATATCGAACTGGTGAGAAAAGAACTTCTGGATTTTTTCATAATGGACTCCTTTTAGCACCTGGTAACTGGACGGTTAATGGTAGACCTTAGAGACCTAACTGGAACGGTCGGATACAAGGACACGCACAGAGTACCGGTTGACTATATGTTTGATCGGAAATTGAGTGCGCATCCTCAGATACTTTTGCTTTGATATTCAAATTACCATAGTAGATGATATGTCATCCTATTCGCGATGAGGTTCTATTAAAGCTAAATTTGGCATTTTTGCGATAAAACCAGAATTCTTTCAATGTCCTGTAAGCATCGTAACAAATAGTCACCTCCAAGTGTCTGCGTTGAAGAAGGGGGATAATCTAAAGAAATGTCCATTCCGTTGAAAAAATATTGCACGAGAGTGTACGTTAATAGATTCTTGGAAATTATCTTGTTTCCAAAAAGAAATTTCAGATTTGTAACACTTTTTGTTGCTGTGTTACAGCAAATTCTTTGTTTTGTATATTTATCCTCTTATATATGACGTTAAAATAAAATTAAATATTAATTATCTGATAATTCGTAAAATATTTTTTTAAAGCGACATGAGTGACACTTTTTCGCGCAGCTGTCGCTCACTGCTTTCGCTCGCTGGCGGCGCCGCGCACGGGCGCGGTGGCTGCCCACACGCTGAGGCGTCTGCGGCGGCGCGTGGGCGGGCGCGGCGGGGGCGGCGGCGGCGGGGGCGAGGGCGAGCGCGCCCAGCGCGGCACGGGCGGGCGCGCCCAGACGGGCGTGCGCGGGAGGCGCGTGGCGTCGCGCGGCAGGTAGCGCAGGCCGCTGCCGTCGAGGGGCGGCGGCGGCGGCCGCGGGGCGTCGGGAGGGGCGGGCCCCAGCCAGCACGGCCCCAGCCCGCTCACGCCCACAGCGCCCACGGCGCCCACGGCGCCCGCGCCCGCGCCCGCGCCCACCGCGCGGGGGAAGAAGTGCACGGCCATCGCCCCGCGGCTGCTGCGCCCCCACCACACGGGGGAGGCAAATTAACACACACGCTGTTTCCAAATAAACTGCAGACGTACCAGAGCAAATGTTACAAACTTCTAGGGCACGTGAAGAGCTGGGATGTGTACACATTTTTTAATAGAGCGATAAATTGCATGCATGGTCTATTCGTGCCAGGAGACGAATTTTTGACGTTCTAAAACTGTCGAGTACTGGCGAAGATCACATTGCTGTACGAAAAGATTTTTTCAGCGGACAAACGAGTCAGATTACGTCTGTTAATATTGCAAAATGTCAGATCAGTGGGAGAAGTTGAAAGATTAGGGATAGTTTTCCGGGTTCGCCAAGAGATTTATTTAAATATTTAGAATATTTTAACATTGTAGGAAAAGTTATTACTAGGTAGAAATCCTCCACATTTTGGGAAGGTTAGTTTTCTTTAGTAGATGCCAATGGTTATGAAACTAGTGACCAATTTTTAATTATGTGTACAGGGAACAATTAAGTACTTGTTTCTTTCTTCCTACATGTGTACACGGGATTGTTAAATGTAACTGATTTTCTTACGAGATTTTAGATAGTAGAGGTTGACACTGACACCAATTTTTTAATTCTGTACTTCTTTTAAGTGTTCTGAAAGCCATTGAAAGTGCGTCGTATATTTCAGTCAACATTCAGGAAATGTGTTGCGTTTTTGGCAGTTATGACTGATTTTTCATTTTCAGCAGTTTTGTGATGGGAAGGAAGCTATGACATTGTAATGCTAATACCATTTTTTATTGTGCTGATGATTTTAGATGTTTTGGGGCAATGGATTGTTGGGGACTCTATTTTTGATACTTTTGAGTGTTGACAAGGAGTCATAGAAAATGCGATACTGGTATTGTTTATATTTTGAGTGCTGTATTCAGTGACTTTAAAGACAGTTACAGGTTTGACAAGCATGTTTACAGGTTTCACAGGAAAAAGAAACAGAAAATAAATATGGAAGGTGGCATGATATAATATTGTTATAAAAACTACAGTATTTGTCTTGAGAAAAATTCTATAAAATTTTCTCTTTAACAAAATAAATTGCTCTATAAAATTCGAATGTTTATACCGCTGGATATCGGAATATTGTTACTTGATATTCCTTAATATTAACCGAATGACGCCTTGTTAAGTGCCATGCATGCAACGTCAAATGTAGTCAAACTGAAGTAATCTTGACTTCTTAGTTGTAGAATGTTTACTTGATTTGGACTGACCAGTTTTGAACCCTTTTCATATACAGTCTTGATTAACAGTTGCATATCAATGGCGAATCAACAATGGATCTTAACATAATTTTTTCCCTCTTGCCTTTGTTCAGATCAGGAGTTTCTGTTTCATTGCTTAGGAGTTTTATTTTCGGAACCTTCCCCTAATGAATAGTTAGGTCTTTTGTCGGGTGTTCACCAAAAAAGTGTGAACCGTCGCCGTGCATTAGCGCTTCGTGGAAGCTCCAATGTTCTGTAACATTCAGGCAATATGTCAATGAAGAGAAATGTGCTCTCGAGTGAGCACAGCAAAAGTTGAAATAATTCTTAAAAAAAGTCTTGGCCATTTGTGTACCCGCGGAAAGGATCGCAAATACAGATAATATTAAATAATTTATGTTGTCTCCACACCCCTAAAATTAAAAATGTATTAAATAAAGTTTAAACAAATTGATTATATTGTATTTCTAAATACAGAGATTATTAGCTCTTAAATATTTTTAAAAAAACTTTCAGTATTTTTGCAAGTTATTCTGGGGTTCAACGTTCATCCTCCATCAGTGATCTTTGTGAACATAAATGGCCTTGGTGAGCAACTGTTAACATTATTCACATTTGTGTACAAATGAGTCGATAGATCTTTTTTTTAGTAAACACGATCAGTTAATCTCAGCACACCTGGTGTTATGTAAGAGAATATCTAGCAAAAGCTAAAGATTGGGTTTGTTTTGAAATTGATAGCAAGGTAGGGAAATAATTGTAGAATGACTATAGATTGGAGAGCAAAGTACTGAAAGAATAAGTAATTCTATCTCGGCAGCATCAGCGATCCTTGGAGGGTAGAATAGGGTTAAGTCGGGTCATTTCTCCGAATTTTGTCATTCTCTCCTCAGTTACTTGCCGTTAGGTACGCGTGATGCATGCAATCCGTGCATAACGGTCGTGATGAGTCTATTAAATCCAGATGGAACCAATGATTTCGTTTAGTTAAATCAATTCTGCAAAATACAATCATACTTTTGGTTTCCTTAAGCTCAATTACACGTAATACGGTTATTCACTGTTAACAGCATTCAGCAGATTAGAAACAATAATGATTAATGATGATTCTGACATGCGTATGTTGTGGATGATCAATGCTCTAATTCAGTAAAACACTAGCTCTGACAATTCGTTTGCAATGAGTTCAAACTGGAAAATTAACAAACAAAATCTCTCATGGATTTTCTAAAAAAACGTAGTTAGAAATATTTCCTATTTATTAAATGATGTATAATTTAAAAAAAATCAGCTTTAC